>JAOQGH010000062.1:35121311-35139608 GCA_025769975.1 Gallinago jamesoni | reverse complement strand
GCAGCCTTAGCAGCAGGCCTCAGGATGGCATCGTCCTCTCCCTGAGCCCGCTTATTTTAGGGTAAACATGCTTTTCTCGCCTTTGTTTAAGAATAGTAAAACGGAACTGTCCTTGGGAACTAAGGGAGTAGTGTTGTGTGTAGGAAGCAACTTTGTATTAGTTATGAAAACTTAAGCCGGGTGGAGGAGAGCCGGCAGCCAGTCGTGTAACGCCTGCTGGCGTGTGTATCTGCTGTTTGCCTGTATAAACTGCTAAAACTTGCAATAAAGGAGAACGAACCTACTCATACTGACACTCCATCGTTACTCCGGGCCCGACTTCCCACTCTGACATTTAAGTGAGTTTATAATTAAACTTTTTTCTTTCAAAATCAAACTCTAGCTAAATTCTATCAATTACAATTTTCAGTAGAAATTTAAAATGTATGGAAAACGGTGTCTTATGGTTTTATATCTATGAGGTATAATATTCAAGAGTCCTAGTCTCCACCGTGACTGACACACAGAAAATTTGTATGTGTTTATATTTGTATGTAAACATTAATTGCTTGAATCTTTGGGAAATATTTTGCAAGCTTGATGAACATTGCAGACGGTGCAGTTCTAACCTCTAGAACATCAAATACCCACCTCTCCAGTGTGTTAGTGGAATGATTGTTATATTATGGTGCAAAGCTCATTAAATTTACTATCATGTTTTTATTCAATTATTTTAAGATAACTTTCTTTGGATTAAAATACAGGGTACTTTTAACTATGTAAGATTTAGTGATGTACTGCAGGCACTGAGTTTGTGTTTTACTCTGCCTCTGGGGAAAGTCTATGCAGGTGGAAATTTGCAGTTGACTGTTGGGTCCTAACTTTTAGCCAGTGTCACAAGTTGCTCAGCTAAGGGATTGTTTTCAGTGTTATAGTTAATTTGTATATACACTTTAAATAATTTAGTGTTAAGAAAGTGTGTTATGAGCTATGGAGTTCAATGTAAAACACATGTTATTAAATAACATGCCAAAGAAATTGCAAAAGCTGGTAGTTACTTTTGACAACTTGTTAAGAAGCATTGAGAGTGATAACTGGAAAATAGAAAACGATTTATGAATTACCTTCTTAAAAATTACAAGAAAGTTCATCTGAAAAATTACCAAAGTGTTCATCTAAATTTAAAAGCTCTTTGAATCTCTCCCCTCCACAACTAAGTAATTTCTCCTTCACTCTTAAAAAAAGGAGGGGGAGAATAAGGAAATGTTTTAAGTGTTCTAAAATGAGATTGACTTGATTGATATTCAGAGAGCTACCCAGATGCTGACCTGCTTCTGCAGCCTGGCAATATAACGAGATTTCCTTCTCATGTCCCAGAGCCATTGATAGATTTTCTCCCAGTTATTCGTGAGGAAAATGAATCAGGTTTCCCAAGAAAATTCCTCTGGCTTCCATTCTCTAGGAGCAATGGGAGCTGCTGGAATGGGGCAGGCATTGTCTGCTTTCCCTCAGGATTTCGTATTCGGATTTAGGATAATGCTTTCCTTGAAGGCAGTGGCTTTATCCTTACATGTTGCATTGCTGAAGGTTCAGAAGTCAAATACCTATATCCAGTAGTATTCCCTTTTGTAGGGAACTGATAGAGTAATCCCTCTTCCCTTCCCAAGTAAAAAAAAAAAAAAAAAAAATTTGATTGCAGTGCCAAACACAGAAGTTCAGAAAGATTAAGATACATAACTTGTCTTTCATCCTACATTAATCTCTTCTGTACTGTGCAGCGTATTACCCTCTCTGCATGATAAATGCACAAAGATAAAAGGTTCAGCGAGGCAATGGAGGCACACAGTTGATGTTGCGCAGCAAACTCCAAGCTGATATTTCTTACATTTGCGGTGCTTGGCTTTGCTGTTTGAGTTATTCTTTAGCTTCTGTTGTTTGTAATACCTTCCTCTCGTTTTTTTGCAGCTTTTGGAGGTAGAGAATGTAAGCAAATGTAGAACAGCTTTGGGGAGAGGTTTGCGTTGGATTCCTGGGAGAAGACAGGAAAATCCATTTTGGAAGGAAGACTTGGGTTCTTTCTCGATTCTTAGAGGGGATCATCCTTGATTAGACGGTTACGTACGCTCCTCTCAATTGCTGCTGTGTGAAACGTGAATAAAACCCGCTTGTTTTCGATTCCTGGTGGAATTCTGGAAAACTGGCTAATCAGGATAAGCAAGGATCTTGTAGGAAGGGTCTTGATTCTGAGTTTAATGCCAAAGTTCATGGCTCTGGAAAATGGATGTCCCCCCCAAAGGGGAAGCACATTCGGTCAGAAGAACCAGAATACAAAGGTGACAGAATGATGCAGAGAAAGCAGGAATTGAGAGAAGTACCTGTAATAGAAAGATGTACTTGATCTTTCAATGATATTTTACATTTATAGTCTGTCTGGGTTTTTTAAGTAAAATATTCAAGAAAAGCATAAAGAAGGTGCAATTGACCCATAAAATAGTTCTAGTTTAGCTCCAGTTATAAGATTATAGAGGACTGTAATGGGGGGATAGTAACTACAGGTAACTGCACTTTTTTTAGGGAAGAAATATCACAAAATATTCAGGTATATAAAACCAAATAATTTTTCAGATTGTGAATATTAATCAATCTTCTCGTTGCAGCTACCAGAGGCTTGACTTTTTGGACCTGGTGTCCTGTGTTTTACATGGAAGAACTCAGTCTTAGGGAAGATCATAATAATCTTTTGATGCATTAAGAAGTGCAATTTTGTTCTACTGTGAACACATTTTCAGTGATAACATGCTTGCTTGAAAAAACATATTTAATGAAATAAGAAAGATTTTTCTTGGATGTTTAAAGCAAACATTGGTTTGAGTTAACTGTGCGGAAATTTAATTGAACTGTTTTCACTTTCTGCATGATTTTAGTTTCCTTTTAGTTTTCGGTTGTTACTAATTTTAGCTGAATATTAAAAATTGATTAACGTTGCCAAAATTTTATCTGCTATAGGCTTTTAGTTAAGGTACAGGGTTCTTAGGAAACAAGCTATAATTTGATGAAACTTTGGCTGATGGTAGAAAAGTTTTGTTCTGGATTTTGGTATTACAAGCAGGTGAAATAAGCGTGGATTTGCTGGCATGACTACGTGCTTCAGAGATAATAAGTAAATGCAGAAATCTTTTAAAACTGATTATTTAGATTGCATGAAATTTTTGCCTCGGTATCTTGTTTTGAAGCTTATACTGGTGAAATTATGAAAAATAGGTAGGTGCTGCCATCTAGTTTTTCTTTGGTGAGTTTCTGTTGTTTATCTACTTTTTTCATTTGCACAGTTTATGGCTTTTCACGCAGATTTTGTTTGATGGTGTCTTAATACCCAGCTGGGTTTACACTCATGCACAAAAAGCAATAAATAAGTTACTTACTTTATTTTTAATTAAAATGATTTTGTGTTAGTTAGACAATTAAAGCGCTGCTTTAATTGCAGGATATAAAGTGAGCATCATACAGGAGAGACCAGTGTTAGCCTGGCCCGTGGTATTTTATTACAGAGTACCTGTTAAATCGGGTAAAATAGCGTATGTTTGGATTCTCATGAGACTGCTGCTGAAAATGGATTTGGTCTTAGAGTTTAGTAATAGTTTTGTTTCAGGTTTGATTCAGAAATGTCTTTTCCGGTATTAAGTTGCTTTGTATATTCTTAGCAATCAGGAAAGGTAGTGTGAAATTATGTGTAAAGTTTGATGGTTTAGTGCAAATGTTTGGGGCAGGTAAGGGGGCTACTTAATGCTTCTGCTCCAAACATGATTACCGCTCACTTGAGGGGTTGGGTTTTTTTGTTGCATAAGTAGTCCAATCAGTATGTATGGATGTATAGATGGGTGACAATTCTGCTGTGTTTTTTCTTGCTTTAGGTATTTTTCTTATTTCTACTCTTCAGAATTCCAGGTTCATGATATAAACATACTTGTTTTCTATGTTTTGACATTCACTTTCTGTTAAGTTTCATGTCGTCATCCTTTTTTAAAATGGGGGAAAAAAAAGAAAAGTCTTTGAACTGGTGAGAAGTGTGGAATCACTTGCTCTGGGAGGGGCAGTATTTTTGCTGTGGAATCTGATTGATGCGTGAGGAGCAGCTTTGCCTTTGCTGTCACAGGTGGTGCTGAGAGCAGCTCTTGGCTGTGCTGACGCTTCCCGAGCTGCTCCTGGGAAAGCAGAGCCGTTCAGGTCTGAGAGTGCTGCTAACACCTGTGTTTTCAGCAGTGTTTGGGGGTCTTATGTCATGTTAGTTTTGGTAATTTGTTTATTTATTACTGTTTTTTTTTCCACACCGTTTCTGCTTTTTTGGCAAATGCTTATTTAACTTTTTGCCAGAATTTCAAGTGAATTGGTAAGTCTTTGTTGTTGCCTGCGGTGCATTGCCACTGTTACCGAGTAAGCCATTCTGTACTATTTCTTTGTATAGAAAATTTTGGGGGATTCTTGTGCAATCTTTTGGAGCAGAAGTTTGTGTTTGCAGGGCAGGTGAGTTTAAAGGCCAGAGAAAGTGGAAAATGTGTGGTCTTGACTCTGCTTTAACCACAAAACCATTTTCCTTCCGTTTCTTCATGGTAAGTCTTTGCTGTATAAGCAGACAGTAAGTTCTCAGTACTTACAAATTCTGTTTACACTTTCATAGCATTAACATACCTTTAAAAACTTCTTAGAAAACACTCCAACATTAGGAAGGCTGCAAAATTCAACATTGAAAGGTCAGGAACGCTACAAAGAAGGTTCCTGAGCAACCTCATAGTGGCTCCCATGTGCATGTCCGTTACGCTGCATGACCACATACTACTGTTATTTTTAATTTCTACAGCGTGTAGGCTGGACAGTCTTAATTAACGAAGAATTATGTAATACTTCTTTTCTCCACTGTTCAGTGGATTGCTTCAGGCTTATTTGCTGCATATCATCTAAGCCCCCCTCTGAAGTGGGAATTAATAACCAAGTAGGTTTTTTTGTTAAGCTTATCCCTGTAACAACTTTCTCAACAAAGCAGTTAAGGGGATTATTAGCCTCTTTTTATAAGTAGAAATCAGAGCCTAATTGTCTGTATTTTAAATATTGAATGAAACATACTGGTTATTTTTTTTGTGTTCAGTTTGACATCGTTGTCTTCAGTTGCAGCTGTGGCCACTCTTGGTTGCAAACCCTGTGTTTCAAGTTGTCCACCCATCAATATGTGGTGTAAGGTTATTGATTACAATGGATTATCTATATTTGCATGCAGCACGAGCACCCACCAATTGAGGCAGGGGTGGAATGTAGGGAAATGGGGGGAATGTAGGGAATGCAGTGGAATGTGGGACCAAAATTTAGCTGCTTTTTATCCAGCAGGTTCTTTGGATTAATCTGATTGATTGTAGAAGGACCGGCCACTTCACCAACTCCTCTGCCTGTTTGTTCAAACGCTGCTGGTGTCTTTTCTTTTTTGGTAGCAGAGGAGTTTATTGAGAGGGAAAGGACACACACACCACACTGGTCAGACGGAAGCTCTGTGGCGCAGAGACCGGTGCTGGCACCCGGGGTGTCCATCAGTAGGTGGTACTGCCCTACAAAATACAGGTCTTCCACAAGCCACTTCCCAAGCACTTACATAAATCGGGGTACAGATTACATACATCTGTGGCTGCTTAAAAGGTCTTGATTTTATAAAGCTGTGAATACACAATGCAATCCCTAGAACTGGTGTAGTTCTGCCCTGGCAGTGACAAATAACCCCTGGATATTTGGGTGTATTTTCTCCATTTTTTTTAGTGACTGGCTTTTTCAAATGCAGCCTTCTGTACTCCTTTGGATGGAGAGGCAGCTTGTTTGCACACCGCAGGTATGGTGCCATTCCCTCCTGTTTGCACCTTGGGCATTGCCTTACTCCTCATTTATCTGGAGCTCTGGGGAGAAGGTGGCCGTGGGAAAGTTAAGATATAGTTATTTAAGGGCTGCCTGAAGTGTTCCCGAAGGTCAGCGAAGACTGGGAAGGGGTTATATACTGACTTCATCCCTGGTCTGGAAAAGTCTCTTAAATGTTACTTTCCTATATTTAGGAAACATAAAAGTATGTGATGTGTCTAATCAAAACCAATACAGTTACATTTGCAAATGTATTCCTTTCTAAGCCTCTCTTGGTAATTATGGACTTTAATAGCATCATACCAAACCTTTGCAGTTTTTCTTTAGAGAGCATCATAAATTCTTTCAGATTGTCCTAGTAGGAGCTTGACACATTGGGTTATGGGTTTTTTTATATATAAAGTTGATCATTTTGTATTTCCTTCTTGGCAGATGTCTCATGAGATCTGTTTACACCTTTCCTTTCATAAAAAACACAGCTATTTGTTTCTGAACCATTTTTACCAGTTCCTCTGCAAGTGTTTGTGTTGGGAGTCTTGTAGTGTCTTCTGGCAATCTGTCGCTGTCGTGGGAAGATCATTTCCATGGCACTTCAGGATTTCTCTGGGCTCGTTCCTCCTTGGGTTTCTCCTCCACTCCTTCCATACTTAACCTTTTTAACCTTAATGAGGTTTGGAACCAGGTTACTAAAGCGCTGTGTTACTTTGTTTGCAGTTCTTGGGTAGTAAAGCTTTTTCTTCATACATTCCATATTAATAGATTTTACTGCCAGTTTGTATCAGGCTTTTCTCACTATTGATTTTTAAAACTGAAGGTGGATTTAGTCTGGGTGTTGCTGGGGAGAGGGGGCAGAGGACAGGGACGTGCTCTGGTTTGGGGTTGGAAACACTGTGAGCAAATGAACAAGGTACACAGTATTCATGGGTTTAAATGCAAATATTCCCTGGGTGAATATAGTTTCATTCCACTTGTAAAGGAAATCGAAAAGAGTGATCTTCTTTCTAATGGAGACAAGAGGTACTGTATTTAAAAGCCAAAAAAGCTCGTATCATCCCTCTTCCAAAACCCCAGACAATTCTGCCTGATGATGCTGTTTGTTGTCTCTGGGCTGTCTCCATATGGAAGGCATCTCTAGTCAAGATTTTAAAAATCTTGAAGGCTGTCCCAACAAATAAAGAAAAGTTTTGTTCAGATTTCAGGTAGATTTCTTTTTATATTTCCCCCCCCCCTTTTTTCCCCCTGAGTACAGCAGATTGATACCCAGTAGGTGATGTGCTGGACCGACCGGTGAGGAATGCCTGGGGCTTTGGGCACCTGCCTGGGCCTCTACTCCTTCTGGAGATCTCTCCAGTGCACTGGATGTTCCTTGGAGAAGGGTTTTATGGAGGTTTAGTAGGTAATGTAAGAATCTAAAATAGACTGTTCTATATAAAAATATTAATTATAGAGACGTATAACTTCAAAAGTAAATCAAGGAAAATTAGTTTTATCTTGTGAGGAACAATATTGCCTGTGATTTATTGCTCCGACCAGTTAGAAAATTTGACTTTTCTAAGTATGTGTTTGAATGCAAATCTTAATAAATGCAGGTTTTGAGAGACTGGTGAGGCCTTTGCTTTTAATAATGATTGGTTCTCTTTTTGTCATAATTGCCGTACTGTGTATTTACATTCTTGTTGAATTAAATAACAACTTTCCTGGAGACGTGTTTTATCCTGAAGTCTTGTCCCTTTACATGATGGTAAGAGACTTCAATATCTCTCTCCCAATTAAAGTAAATTGCAAAAAACAATGAATATGTTTGCTGCATGGCAGATTTAGGGAGTTGTAGAGTGAAAGGCCGTAAGGCAGTCCCTTTTCTTTGCGCTTAAATTCCAGTTGCTGTCTGGTTACAGAGGGTGCCTGCGGTGACAAAGGGTCTTCAAAGGCTTGGACTCCATTGCTGTGCAAGTTAGCTTTTGTATAATCTGAAATTATTTTGAAAATACTTTTCTGCTCTCTGAATTTTCTCTCCATATTGTTTTTCTTCAAGAAAAAGCACTAGAAAAGGCCAGTAAATACCAAAATGACCAGTACATGTTATGGGCAATTACGAACTCAAGTATTGATGAATACTGACATGTAAATAATACAACTGAACTAATACATGGATGTAACATCAATTTTTTGCAGGTCACATCCTATTTTTTCTAATCTTTTATGCATATCTGGATGAGAAAAATTGCAAACATATCACTGAACATAAGGAAAGCTCGTTTTTGCATTATTTATGAATATATATTTAAGAACATATTACTGGGTTTATTTTTTTCCAGTGTAAATAATCATTACCTATGTAATCACAATTATTAAAAAGCCTTGGATGTCAAGTTACTAAGGAAAAAAAAAAACCAAACCCAAATGCTTATTTTTCCTTTAATAGCAACCGACTTCTGTAGCCACATCTACTGTGCGCCTGGGACTGCCAGTGCAAGCCAAAGTGGTGCAGTCCACCGCCACGCCAGTGAGTGCCACGTCTGCCCCCGCGCTGCCGGGGGGCTCCCTGCTCTCCCACACCACCGTAAGTAGCAAGGACATAAAAAGCAGATTCGGGTGAATAAAAGGCTGTTTGGCTGGGAAGTCGTGTTAGTGCGTTTGTGTCGCTGTCACCGTAGCACAGTCGTAGGAAACCCGAGGACGGGACCACAGATCGGTGGGAATTGACTTGTTTATGTTCAGGGCCAGATTTACAGAAGGGTGAGTTACAGAAGTCACATCTTCGTGGTGATCTTAAAGGGCTGGATAATACAACTCATTTCTTAGTGGTACGCTTGTTTTTTAATAAAAAGAACTTTAAATGAGGACTTTGACTCTTCAATAAAGGGTGACAAAATTAGGGTTATAATAAGTAAGTCAAGTCAGTGGTTTTATTTAGTCAGTAAGGGTGCCTGTCCTTGAAAGGAAAAATGTTTTTTCTTGTCACACTTTCAAAAAAATTATGACTGAGTAAAAGAGTTAAAAGAAGATAACTACCTGTTTTTTTCATTATAAAATTTTAATAGGTATCGGTAGCTACAACAAGCGCTCAAAATTTGTTCAAGACAACAGTAGCAACTGGAACGACAGCTTCTCAACAACCTGCAGTAATTACTGGTGGACAAAGTCAAGGTCCAGCCCAAAGCCAGGGCCAGCCTCGGCTGCCGCTCCCCCCTCACACGACAGCCCAAGTACCAGCACAGCCCCAGGTCATTCCCAGCTCTCCCCTACCCGGAACCACCGTCGTATCACAGGCAAGTTTTGAAATACTTATTATTTAAAGTACTTTGTGAACTTCTAAAGTCTGTTCAGAAGCAGAAAGAACTTTTACTTCATGCAAGCACGCTTCCCATGACGAACAAACACTTTACAAACAAGAAACCCTTCCCCTCGCTTCAACTAAAGGGGGTACAGATTCTGAGCGGGATGAAGAAGCCTTGTAGTTGGCTTTCCCTGTCCTGCCGTGGTTGTGGCAGGGCGAAAGAGACCTACTCTTTCTGCAGACAAAACCGTCAGGCCTTCAGTCTAGGGACTTCATCACGATTGCATTGCAGGGCCCCAAAACGGTGGTGACACTGAAGCGTAACATTTCTGCTTCTCAGAGTAATTGTGCCATGTAAAAATAATGGCTTGAAAAAATTAAAGCATCCATTTTCCTACTGATGAAGAAAAAAATTAAATATGATGACGTTGGAAGACAGTTTCTAATTGGATTTTGCTGCTGTGGCTGCTTTGTACAAAAAGCAGAATCAATAATTTAACAAATTAAGATAGCTTGGGGAACATTGTACATCATATATTGGGCATCTCAAAGGAGAATGCACCTCAACAAATTGTTGTGTTACTTCTCATATTCAAGGTTATTTTTATCAAAACAGACTGTAAAATATAATGATTTCTTTCATTGATTTTTTTTTTCTTTTGGTTAGTATTCATGATTTATGATGCTCAGTTACATAAAATGAAGAAAATGCCAAGTAACTAGCAGAAATAGTAAAATAGCTGACGTATTTCAAATATATCCTGCCTAAATTAGAACCATTTCATTATTTTCTCATTTATAGTGACCAGAGCATGCATTGATCCTGATTGGAAAATAGCATGGATCTGATACTTGTTTTCTTTGGCTTCTGCAGGAAATGCAAGAGAATGTGAAGAAATGCAAAAACTTTTTAGCTACCCTTATAAAACTTGCTTCTCATAATTCACCGTCTCCAGAAACCTCCCGTAATGTGAAAGCTCTGGTTCAGGATTTGTTGGTAAATATTTAAGTCTCTTTCATTTTGTCAGTTTTCTATGAAGCTTGTTATTTACATGTGCTGAAGCCTACTGCTTCGATCTTCACAAATGTTTTTTTGCTGTAATGAAAGTGAAAGGAATTGGGCTGCATCAAAATGCAGATGTTCTGTTCTTGACATATATTCAGAAATCTTCAAAATAAGTAATTACCTTTACTTAGCTAGTATATCTTATAACATCTGAAAGTAATGAGCCACAAATATAATAACTATATTTAATGAATGTTGTTTTGGGTTCTTGTTCTATATTGGTCCAGGAAAGTCAACAAATGTTTTTATTACAACCTGAGATTGTAACTAATGATCCTTTAGAAGTATTATAAAATACACCTGGGTTATAGAGTTCTCTTGTATTAACTACTAAATAAACCACTGAATATATATTTCCTGTATTCACAATTGTATACTTTGTGGGCATATACACATATGTACACATACACACATTTATACAGATACAAATATTATATATACTTGTTTATACTTTTAATATATGCATATACTTTACCTATCTAGTATGAAGTTCATATATTGAACCTTCAAAATTGGTTTTGGAATTAAGTAACAATACTTTATTACAAGGACTGACAAATTTTATAATAGTTTGTAAGGTTACTTCAACAACTTGGGTTTTTATTAATATTTTTAAAAAGAAATCACAATGTAAATGTTAGCAAGAGAACAGAATCCCCCAAAAGACTTGAGTGTTTGTGGGACCCCGTATCTTAAATTGTGAATCCCCAAGGGAACTCCCCGAATTCTGAGTGGCGTGTTACGTGTATGAATTACCTCTTGGCAGAAGGATTTTATAGATACAGAGGAGATGACGGACTTCAGCTTTGAAAATTCTTCTTGATGTGGTAGCCAATTTAGCTAAAGATATATATATACAGATATATTACCTGGGGGAAAAACCCCAAACAGCTGAACTGGTTGTTGATGCTTTTTTCTTCTTCCCCCCTGAAGGATGCAAAGATTGATCCAGAAGAATTTACAGGCCGCCTTCAATCGGAACTCAAATCATCTCCTCAGCCATATCTCGTACCTTTCCTTAAGGTAATGTGATTAATGTTTAGATAATTGTGTTTTTTTATGTAAATGTCAGTACATTAAGTTTTAGAACATTTTTTTTAAATGGGGTTAGCTTTGCCAATTTCTGCTGAAATGTGTGTGGCTGGCAGTGTCGCACGGGCTCCCAGCAGCTTGAGAGGATGGTAAGGAACAGGGATTTCCCACAGGAGGGAGACCCTGGGTGCTTGGGGCCTTGGTTTAGGTTTAAGAAAAAATTATTTGTCGTCCAGAGCTGATGTGGAGTTTACTGTTTGAGTAGCCTTCATCTGGAATATTGCAGTAATTGGATTTATATTAAAATCCCCTTACTCCCTAGTTTGAAAATAATTCATTGTCTATTCTGTAATGATTCTTTACTGTTATAATGCATGTTTTCTGTGGTAGTAGGTCATTCTTGGTAAAGATTTGGAAGAGTCACAAGTTATTTCTATGGAATGCTTTGAGTATTTTAATAAACTTTTTTCCACACTGTTTTTGTAATCCACATTTAAGTCATTGATAATTTTCAATGCTCGTGTAATGGTGATTATGAAAATCTGAACTGGATATAAAATAACCAAAAAATTGATTAGCTGATCCTGCTTGTATTCTGGAACTAATCTGTAATAGAAGTTCTAATGTGATACCAAAGGGATTTGTTGTTGGTTTGGATTTATACATGGGAGTAAACTTAACTTTTAATTGGTTCTTGTGCATTAGCTACAATAGCTTTCATATGCAAGATCATATGCAAACCTACAAAGTGTGTTTAATTATGCCCCAACAAAACCACAACTACAATTTCAAAAGCATTTTTCTTTGAGTCCAAGCCTTCTCTGTTGAGGGCAAATTTCTTCTCTTTCTTCTCTCCCTTCAGCTTTTCTTCAAAACTCTCTCTGTCTGCTTCTGTTTCTTCAAGTTATCATTAATCCTTATTTGTGCTGTTTCCTGCTCTTATGCTGCAGTCACTTCTAGCATCATGTGAAGTTTTAACTTGTTCCCTTTCTTTGAAGTCTTGTCTTGGCAACAGGCATTAAGTTTTTAAATAAATAGTAGAAGTTTAGAAAGAACCGTAGCTTGGGCTAAACACTGGTGCGTTCTACAGCTGCCCGGGGGAGCACTTCAAAAGAACACTGCTACCACTTAAACAGTAAAAAGTTTATTGGTGAAGGTACAGTACAGCCTTTTAGAACTCTCATTTTTTGGTTGAACTGGTCTGAACATGAAGCATACACCAGTACACTTTTCTAATCCAGTCAGAATACATTAGATCAGTAATAATAAACAGCTACTGCTGCAGGGCATCAGCAGTTAAATCATCTTGTTCGAGGTACCAGAGGTGTGTCAGAAGTGCAGCTTAGTTCTTCCAGCATGCACTGGGAGCTGGCTTCTCCCTCTCTGCCTCTTCTATTTCCCTTTTTTGCCCTTCCAAAGACCTAAGCTGCAAGTTCTAGGTAGTCTTGAGGAGGGGACTACTATATTTTACTGCTACAGAGGCATTAGGGCACATCAAAATCTCCAGTGTTGGTAAATCCAAATTGAAAGCTTATTAAAAATGTAAACTGAACTTCCCCTCTTACAAAATATATTTGACATTACAATTTTCCTGTCTGCCTATTCATCAAAAGAAATAAAGCTGCAGCCTTTTAATTCTGTTTACAGCAAATTTCAAGATAATTTTTGTCAGCCTGCTAAACATGATATTTCATAAACTTTCTTCTGTTTCTAGAAAAGTCTACCTGCATTGAGACAATCTCTACTGAATAGCCAACATTCAGTGTTGCAAGGACAGCCGTCTCAGCAGTCTCTTCAGCAAACCAAGCTCTCACAAGTTATACCTCAATCTGCCTCTGGAAGCGTTTCCGCTGTTGTCACAACGCAGACAATAGGAATAAGGCAACCAAACAACATTTGCACAGTCTCTGTATCCAATACAGTGCAGCCTCCTCAGGTTAAGGTGGTACAGTCAAATCAGAGTTCTCAACTGGTAGGTACTCCAGTATAAAAGAGAGTTTCATAACAAACTGAATAGCAGTTCTCAATGTTTGGGGGGGTTTTCAGCTTGGTTGGGATATTTTTTTGTGTCTGTATTGTATTCTGCAACATATAATAGTACCTCATTTTATGGCAGCTCACATATATGTTCAACCATTAGTTTAGATAACATTACTAACATAGCTTAAATTTAAGAAAGTACGCTCTTGGCCTTTTGTCTGGAACACAGAGATTGTTATATAAGCACAGTGGAATGAGAGTTAATTACAAATGGATAACAGACAGCTTTTCAAGACTCAGAGTATAATTTTTAGTATGTCATTAGGTATGCTGCTTTGCTTGAATTAGTCTGCATTAAAATGAACTGTCTCATTCTAAACTCTTCTCCACATAGTTATAAAATCTCGCAGAAGAATAGCTGCACTGTACCGGCGCGTTCTGTTTAGAAACTTTGCTATTTACTGAAATACATCGGTGCTGTGTGTATTGGGGTAGTGTGTGCTTGGAGTCCTGAATTTCAAAGGCACTATCAATAAGGCAACTGTACAGCCAGGTACTCGCTGAGTGGGGTGAATATTTCCCACTGTTGTGTAGGATCTTCTGCGTGTGTTTACAGCTGGAATTAAAATGTCTGGGATTTTTATAAGGCCTTGAGTTTATACAGGCATTATCATCCTTCAAGTGAAGATATGAGAGTTTGTGGTTTCTGTGTATGTATGAGTAAAGTACTTAGGTTTCAAAATCAAATTACAATCCCAGTTCTTGTGGAATATTTGCTGAATGGGATAAAGCCAAATTTATGGGATTGACACCTCCTGTGTCTCTCACTCGAGCCATCGTGATGTTAACCTGAGCAGAGATCAGCAACAGGGAGAGTTGCTCTGTCATCTTACTCAGCATAACTCTGCAATGGGAGGGAGCCAGAACGGCTAAGATCATCCATTGTGGAGACTGATCCGATGGGCAAAAGAAGCTGGTTTTGTCTCTAAGGTCTGGGACTGAATTTTCATCTCATTAGCTACATGAAGTGACTGCTGCATTTCCAAAAGGTGGCAAACTGTGCAGAGCAAAACTATGCGTAATATTATTCCTTTTCTAGAAAAATATTTAGAGAGAAGTGAAAATGTTAAAAATCATAATTTATTGGCTTTATTGCAAAACTGGCTTTTGCATTTGCTTTCAATTTATCAGCAATTCATAAATAAAACCAGATATTGCATTAACCAAGCACTTCTTAATGGCCCTCACATTAGTTCTATATGGACAAAAGCAGCATCAGGCCCTGAGTTACTGCATGAAGAGCTCTTACACCGCAGCACCCCTTGGCTCGGGTGCCGGGCAGGCGACCCACAGCCTCTCCCTGTCACACTCCTAGCTCTTTGTGAGTATTGACTTTTTTGTGGTGACACGCTCTTCACACTTCTTAGTGCTCCCCGAAATGAGAGCAGAGCCCAGCGCTGCTGGCTGCCCTGCCGGGGCCGCGCTGGGCAGAGGAAGACTCCAGCTGGCGTGCCGAAGGCTGCCCAGCGCCCGGGGAGGAAGCTGGCCCAGCTCCAGATTTTCCCAGCCCGGAGCTCACTGGAGAGAGTTCCAGCTGGCTCTGCAAACTGCCCAGCTGCAGAAGGGTTTGGAATATGGATCCTGTCGTACCAGCCAGCTTACAGTAGTCCAGTTTCTTTTAAAATGTGGAGAATCTCTTCGCTCTTCCTGTCTTTGGGCTTTCCTCTTTCCCCACATCTGACCCCTCTGTGATTCTTCTCCCAGTTACATGGAGGTCTCGTGCCCTGTGGGAATTCTGTGTGCACTGGTCAGTGCGTGATGCAGACTGCACGGAGCATTAAAATGTATAGTGTTAGTGCAGAGGAAAGAGGAGAATATTTTATTTATCTGTTTTGTAAAGTATTGGGATCACGTTCCGAAAATATGAAGAAGCTGTGCTTTGAAGAGCTAGATAGTGGTGTCAGTGCTGGTAAATACTTCTAGTGAGGGAAAAGGGGAATAATCTTAGGCTAATATTTTATTGATGAGACACTAATGAGATAAGCCAGCAATCAATTTTTTTAATTGTTGTTAAGCGCAATGTTCAAAGTTTGTCTAAATTGTCATTCTTAGGGGGCAGAAGCTCTATATAGGCTTATATATTTCTGAGTGTTAGAGCAGATAAAATTCCTATGAATAAGAGAGATGTTCTTTATGAAATGTGTTGGAGTTGTAAGTGGATTGATGAGAAGTGGAGATTGATTAGCACTGCATGTGTTGTGTTGACACTGCATCATAAGGAGGAAGTACTCCTGAAGGTTGAAGCCAATTTTTAAATGATAATAAGAAATTCGAAGTGATCCGTCTTGATGAAAACAAATTTAATTATATGCAAAGCAATATAAAGGTTTGTGCAGGTCTAGGATTAGGAAAGGTATATAGAAATACGCTGGGACCGATGCTGCTGCAGTAAATTGTGCAGTGTCCAGAGGGGAGACTTCACGGTCTTCCAAGTTACATTAGAATAGTATTGGCTAAAACATTTATTAAGGCTTTTCCAGGGACCATCATAGTGGTTGGAGGCTCCCAAAAGGTGAGAGAGTGAGTAATGGAATTTGGAAACAAGATACAGCAGCAGAATAAACATTTCTTGGAAATGGAAGAGTAGAAGATGGCTATTTGGATTAAAGGAGTAGTTTCTATTAATGAGCTAATAAAGATCTAGTTGCTGACTTAGAATTTCTTGTACAATAACATTTAACTAAAGATGGCTGTTGAGCAGTAGACGGCTGGGATTCCTTCACAGGAGTAAAGCCTGTACTCAACAAATTGTGTGCCTCTTTGAAATACAGCTTAGTGGTTTTCTGAGTTATCATGAACTTTACTTTCAGAATATTGCAGGCTGTACCTTAATATAAGGAGGGTATTGGCAATGGATGCTGTTTGAAAACCAGTAACAAAAGATGGCAATTAAAGGACAGACTTGAAAGCAAAGACTGAAAGAAAAGCTTAGGAGAATTAAACCGATGTATAAGGGGAGCCATAAAAAAACATTTACAAACATTTTAAGGGTTTAAACATCAAAGTATATCGATGAATTATTTGGAGCGGTCTAAGAGGGTATAAATATAATTAATGGGATATAATTTAGCAGAGTAGGTTTTAGGCAGGTGATAAGGCAAAGCGTCCTTAGAGTAAGACAGATTGTTAGATGGTAGCTCAGGCTCCTGAAGGCGGTGAGGAAAAAGCCACCATTGAAAACATTCAGAATCAGACCAGGTGAAATACTGTAGGAAGAATTGTACAATGAACTGGGGAGCAGGTGGGACAAGTGATCCAGCGGCTTTTGGGTTTATTTTTCTTCATTGCTTCTTTGGAGATATATACTCAGTGGAATAATATTGTTGTCATATTAACATGAAAAATTATGTGCTGAGTATAAAATAAGTCCTTTCTTTTTTTAATTTGGGAAGAAAAACAATTGCTTACACAAATTTTGAGGCACGGTTGAAAAATTGTAACTGCTACTATTGCAGCATGGCAAACAATGGTAAATATGAGTTCTAGGCCCATAAAAGCATGAACATTGTAAGCTAATGCTGCCAGATTACATGATGGCTGAGGTTTGATATGACATTTATCTTCAGGAGTGAGTAGACTGATAAATCACAAGTGGCATAGCCACAAGTGAGTTAGCAAGTGTTTACTCATGAGTGAAGATAAATGTCATATCAGACCACAGCCATTCTGAAGCCTCTACGTTTACAAGTGGCTTGTTTCTTCCTTCCACAATTTTTTTTTTAACTTAATTGACAGAAAAAATGCTTGGTAATGGATGTGTTTTCCAAATTTACTTTTGATTTTCCATCCTTTGCAGCAGCTTCTATTTCCTACACTTTTGTTTCTGTGGCTGCATTGGAAATGCCTAAGCTTTGGAATCAGATGCTGTTGTTGCAAAGTGTGATTGATGTAAATCGGGGCAGGGTGATGTTGCAGCCCTTGTCGAGGGGGAACCCAGCACTGGGACCCCGTGCATCTGCACTGGCAAAGGAGCATCCAGATGGTTGAGGCTTGCAAAATCCTTGTCCTTCAGAATTTAAGCAGTGAATTCTGATTGAACTGTCCTAAAGGGCTTTTTTCTTTCAGTGGTTTCTAGGTAGTAGGTAGTAGCTTTTATTTTTATTTAGTATCTTCTGTTTAGGTAAGAGAAAAAGACCAATAACTTCTGTTCTCTCTATGTTTATATATTCTATGTGCTTTGGCTGAATTCTTTCTTAGTCTGTATTTGTTGGTCATTCGTGTTGTTAGTTATCAGTCTGTGTTGACATCTCAAATTGTTCTTTGTCCTGCACTAACATACACGGTAGAAGATTCACACCAGTCACGGTATGATCATCTCCTCTTGGCTTCAGGTTAGGGCCAGAGAGCTCTGTTACTTTATTCTCTCACAGTTATTGAATCTAAGCTTTTGGAAGAAGGGCGTTGTCTTGATTGTAATTTCAGTATTTAAAAACTCATTATCAAATCCAGGCAATGGCTAAATCACATTGAACCTTCCCGATTTTCTGTGCCTTTGTTGATATTGTTCTGCTGTTGTGCTTGTTGTCCTCAGTGCTGGAAATAACGGAAATGGTTTCCCTTCTTTTTAGTGGAGGTGGGATGATGAACAGCTTCTGTAAACTTTGAAGGCTGTTGTATTCTGTCTTGTTACCTTTTCTGGCTCAGCACCTTTGTAAGATCATTGATATGAAAATGATTGTAGTGGTAGAAAGCTGGACAGGACTTGTGCAGTTGGCTAGTCCAACCTCCTGCTTACAGGTGAGCAGGACCATGCCCAGGCATGGGTTGCGTGTCTTCAAGATGAGATCACGTGCCCTTTCTGGGCAACTGTTCCAGTGCTTGCCCACCCTCATGGTAAATTATTTTTTTCCTTATATAGATTGAGATTTCCCATATTCCAGCTTGTGCCCATTGTGTCCATCCTTCTGCTCTGCAGCTCTGAGCATATGGCTCTGTCTTCTCTGCATCTCCCCATTAGGTGGTTCCACACAGCAGTAAGATCTCCCCGTTTCTGAAGGCTGAAGTAATGTCTCTG
>JAOQGH010000062.1:35082272-35121211 GCA_025769975.1 Gallinago jamesoni | reverse complement strand
TCTCTGCATCTCCCCATTAGGTGGTTCCACACAGCAGTAAGATCTCCCCGTTTCTGAAGGCTGAAGTAATGTCTCTGGTAACTGCTAAAACATCCACTCCTGTGTCTTCTGCCTCAGTCTGGGTTAGCACATGGGAGCTCATGAACTGATCATTTGGGGTTCAGCATATGAAGAGGTTTCATTAGCTGTGGTATTTTTAGGCTGTCAGAAATATGAATAATTTGGTTAATAGTCTCCCAGACTAGCTTGCTGGTACCTCGTTCATTGTCTATGCTTTTCGAGCCAAGTTGAGGACATAACACTACTGTTCATGCTGTTGAGAAAGCAGGCAAGAGGATTAGAACAGTCTGAATTATTTTAATTGATGAAAGGTGGTTTAGATTGTTTATAAATATTAATGCAGGGTCAATTACCTCTGATTCATTAGTTTTTACTGTGTCCCTTGTTCGACTGCAAAGAAGGTTACACATTCTGTTTCAGAAACAAATTGCTAATGTTCATTCCTTAATCGCTTCCAGATCTGAAGATTACAACTGTGTTGAAATGTGTCTTAAAACTGTCTAGAAACTGGGATTAAAGTTAGTGCAAAATGTTGCTCTGAGTTGAGGCACGGTTGTTCCTTTTAGAGAGCACGTGCTTGTTGCTGGTTGGCTTCTGTATGGAATTTAAGGTGATGATTTTGATCTGTGCCCCTTGGAAAAGTTTGTTTCTCAACCATTTTCTGCACTTTCAGCACTTTTATGTATGTTGAAGTCCTAGTGCAGTACTTGTTAAATGAAGCTTTTTGAATGTATTTGACAGTAAAAAAAAATAATTGCAGTTATATATGTCATTTTAAATGGTTAAAGACTGTCCTATCTTTAATTGTATTAGTGGCTCATTTTTTAAGAAATTCATGTGGGTGAAACAGCACTTGATTCTGGACTATAGAAGTTCCTTCACAGAGAGAAAAATCTAATTATAGACAATTACTGTAATATCCGATAGTAATTCTGTCCACAGGTCACACGTCTCCTTTTTGGCCTGGCTTCTGGCCCGTTAAGATATGGCTGCTTTTATTCACTCTCCTCTGAAAACTCATCCAATAAATTATTGTCAAAGTGGCAAGATCCTCCTTCTTTTTCATATCAATGTAGTATTTTTTTTCCCCCTGTAGGCTATTCTGTCTCCTTACTTACTAAAATAGACTTGTACATGTTTTCTCTGCATCAAAATGCAGTCAAATTCAACTTTTTCCCCCCATTTTCACTGATCATCTCTATTTCCTGTTTTTATACATGGTAGCTACTTTATTCTTTCCCCTCTGAGTGTTGCTATTTACTTACTGCCCATGTTGACAGGGTAAATTTACATCTATTTGCTTCGTTTCTCTGTTTGGTACAAACCCTCTGTTTTCCTCAGTGTCCATAGTTGAAGATGAATCCTTAATCTCTTTTCCCCTTTTTCTCTTCCCGCGAGGCAGCTATTGCTATTGTTAATGCTTCTACATCCACAGGTTTATCACGACTTTGCAACTTTTACTATTTTAGGATGTGCAGAATGCAATTTCCTAACTTCAGAACGGCCCTGCTTGGTTTTTCTCCAGATGACATTGCAGGTCTTGTTCCCTCGTGACATTTTCCTTGGTTGTGGTTTCCACTTCTCTTCCTAACCATTTGGGAAGGTTCCTGGCGGTGGAATGGTTCTCTATTTGTTCCATAGCCTCTTGGTCCATTTGTTCTTCATTCTCTACTTTTTACGTCTCATTTGAAAATCCCATTTCTCCTCTCCGTTTCTCCATAGCGTACTTTGAAGTCAGAGGTTTGGCCGGTCATTCTTGAGCCAGATAATGTGGTTTTAGATGCACTTTGTAAGGATAGCACTGGCTGAAGGTGCGGTGGTTGGGGTTTGTCTCCGGACGCGGGAACACCCTGTCCGGTGGGTGCGGAATGGAGCCGTGCCATTCGGGAGCAGCAGGAACATCGTGCAGCAAGAGGAACGTGGTGGTGAAGAGCACGAGACTTCTGAAGTTGTCAGCCTGAGTTGTGGTTGTAACCTTATTTGCAGCTATTTACCTGTCTTTTGTTGCCAAAGTTTTTATTTATGGATGTATTTTCCAGCTCTGCAGCATCCACTCGTCTCTCTGAATCTTCTGTTCGTTTCATCTGTGCCTGTCTTGTCCCTGATTTCATGAACATACATTTTGCTGTTGCTTAGACATGACCCTTGCAGGTTTTTTTCTTTTTGATTTGATTTGTTCGTGGATCAAATTCGAACTTTCTAACCCAGTTTCAGGTTAGGGTAAAGACTTCAGAAGTTGGCTGGTAGTAAGTAAAAC
This sequence comes from Gallinago jamesoni, assembly GCA_025769975.1. NCBI lineage: Eukaryota > Metazoa > Chordata > Aves > Charadriiformes > Scolopacidae > Gallinago > Gallinago jamesoni. Next base: position 35,118,894 of record JAOQGH010000062.1, on the reverse strand, counting down.
ATTGCAAATATCCAGTTAACATTGAAAAGATGAATACTATATTATCACCACAAAACAGTGTTTTAATTCTTGTGTATATCTCACTTGGAACCCATAATATTTTAGAATATAATTTTAGTGTATATTTTCTTTAAAAAGTGTAGCTCTATAGCGAAAGGCCTCACGGTTGTAGGTGGATACCACTAAAATTATTGCAGCATTTTCTTCCACAACGATGCTTTTCTTTCTAGTAAAAGTTGTGAAGACAAAAGTCTGAACTTTACCTTACTATTTTGAAATTTACTTTTGATGAAAGTTGTGACATATGACACTGGTGTCGAATATTACTTGATTTTTCTCAAAGCATAACGGCAAAAGAGGTATATACACACACACACCCACGTGCATTACACCAATATGACTTTTGTCAGTAGCTGGTTGTGCTTCTAGAGATCCACGTGCTTGTATTAGTAATTACAGGTGTTAGTATATTTACGTTGTGTGTGTTTGTGTATAAAGAGTATAATATAAGTATACTTTTTTTTAATAATAGCAGATTATCCAGTCAACATCTGCTCAAACTGTGAAACGAAACCCTGCTTGCCAGACTACCCAGATTAGGATGCCAGTGGTAATAACTCAGACCATTAGACCACAAGGTATGGGTTTAAATGTTTTAGTGAGATTTGTTACCTTTGTGTGAATTTCGTTGTAATTACAAACTAGTAGCATGGGGAAAGCTTACAGTGCTGATGTTGGCAGGCTTGACGTTCATTTTTGGCGGGGTACTGGCTGAGGAATGCATGCTCTCACTCGGCACTTCCCAGGGGTTTCAGACCAACACAGTGAAATGTTTTGAAACGACCTTAGGACTAAACTCTCACACGCTTAGCTCCTTGCTCAGAAGTTTGCATGGAAAATTCTGAAAGAAGTCAGAAACTTGATTCTTACTGGTCTAAACTTCAACTCTGGGCCCAGAAAGAAATTGTTTTTTCCTGGAGTGTAGAGGATGCCTCAATTCAATCATCCTGCAGAGGTCAAGGTAGCAGTCCCAGAGAAATTTCTCAACCCCTGTCATTGCCTTTTTTTTTTTCTCCTGCCTCTTTGTTGAGGTGAGAGAGTGAGTGGAGCAGCCTGGTGTGCCATGAGGGACGTGCCATGGGGAGCCAGCCAGAGTTTGTAGTCAACTCCCTCGCCTGGCTCTACACAGGCAGGTTAACGGCTGCCTGATACGTCCCATGTAGTGAGAGGGCTCTTGAAGCCTTCTTACTTCCTAATAACTGTCCGTTTATTTCCTTCCACCACTAGACCTGTTGGCTTGGTCTTTATTTTTCCTGATTATGTGCGAGCGCATCCTTTTGGATGTGGGCAGGTAGATGACTGAGGGTTTGTAATGGAATACAGAGCTTCTCATCTTCAGGAACTGAACCAGAAATTGAACTAGTTTAAAGGCAGGTAAAAGTTACTGCTGCCTATTTGACTTTTTTGCTTGGTCTTTTCTATTCTTCTTGGGAAAAGACATAATCAAAACTCTCTCTCATCACAGTTAATAGCAGTTGATGTTCTGCTTGCTCCGAATCCAAAGGCTGAATGGACGTGGAGACCAAGCTGTCACTGCAATACCATCGGCTGTTTTTCCAAGTTAGGAAGAAATGCATTTGCTTGTCATAGAAGGTGTATATTTGATAGCACCCCTACTCACATCCCGAGTTTATTAACAGGGAAGATACTCAGCATCTTACAGCTTGAACATTCACTCCTGGCCAACGTGTCTGAGAGTGAGGGCTGATTTAATTTCTTAGCTTATTCAGTCTCTGAGTTGTGAATGTCAACAGTGTGCCAAGAGTTTGTATGATACTGGCACCTGCCTTTTAAACAGTGGCTTCAGAATATGAATTTATTCACAATAGTCACTGATCAGCCAACGAAATAGAGCTTAGCTGGCTGTTTGGTTTAAGGAAGACAATGGTTCATAAAGGCCAGTCCATGCAATGCCCTGCTTTCAGGTGAGCTTATTCCTGTTTACAAACTTGTTTAAGCCCACCACTATCTTGTTTTAATTGCACAGAAATTTAGAAAACATCCTATTGTAAAACTGCTCATCCTGCAGCCCTCGTCCAGGGAAAAGTCCAGCCGTGTGGTCGCAGCTCGAGGAAATGCCCCTGTGGCACTGTCAGATGGCAGTATAATGATGTATTATACTAGCCTGTAGAAGGAGGTAAGATACTGGAAAAAGACGTGGCCTGGATAGAAAATTACAGCAGTATAATTCTGTGGAGTGTGACTTCTTAAGGATAGTGACACCAGAACTGAGCTGCATTTTCCTTCTCGGACAGGAGGGAAACTCCTCGTGTGACGCAGCTTTACATTCCTGTTAATGCAGCCACGTGAGCAGGCTGTAGTGCTTTTTGAAGCAGTAGCATAGATAAAATTGGCAGGCTTTAAGGACTTTAATAATAAATTCCTTCCACGCCAGGGGAAGTAACACTATAGTTATTGCGCAAAAAAAATCACACTCCTTTATCAAAGCACTTATCAGTATAATAATTAGATGAATTGCATCTTACAGATCAGGAAATTGAGCCAAAGAATAAAATAGCCAGAATATTCATTGCAGTTATTTAACTTACGCAGAAATACAACTAGGAATTTATAAGCTCCTCAATTCGGGTTTATTTCTCTAGATTATGCAATTTAAAGTATGATTCGAAGACCCAGTGATGAAAGACTCTGTATGTCATTACCAATCCCAGGAAATATCTAGGCCCACAGGTGATTTTAATTTTCAAAATATCCCGTGCCTCATAACATAAATTGATATTTTAGCCATATTTTGTGTCTATCCACTTAATCATGCACAATTATGATTGAAACCAGAAAACTCATACGTCACCCCAAAACTTATATTTACTTTGCCAGCTCCATTTGAGGAGAATTACGTGTACATGGGGTGAAAGTGAGACTTAATCTTTCCATATGCAGTGTAAACATACTCTTCCTGAGACCAAGAAGTTAACGACTCGGTTGCTGTACCTTTTTGGAGTTTTGGGGTTTTTTGATCAAAAGTTATCATCTGTAGAAAACAAACTGTTGGTACTAGTTCTAAAGGAATGTAATACCATTCTGGAGAAATTCATTTTGCCTTTGCAATAATTTTCTAGGTTAAGACATTTTTAATCTCCTAGATTTTATTGTAAAAAGCAGAGATCTGCTAATTTTTATTATTGTATTATTTCTTTGCTTCCAGTTCACTTAGCAGAAATCCTTTCAAATAGCTCATCCAAAATAGATAGATGAATTGTGTGGCCCGTGAGCTCACGCTATCTGTGACATTTCACAGACCTCGAATATTCTGATGACAGAATATTTTTGTTCCCCAGGCTTTGGAGCCTGGAGTCCTGAATTTTGTTTTGTATTTGCTAGTGGTGAGAGTCCACACGAGTTTTTTACAGATTGAAGAACTGAATGAACCTCAGTCAAATTAGTTTTGCTTTAGGATCATATGTTGAATGTGATGAGGATTTAAAAATAAGAAAAGTAGTGGTGGGCTCATTCAAAGCTAACACTTGTTTTAGGAAATAAGTGTTTTTCAAAGCATTTCTTGTGATAGTTGTGTTTCAGATTTTTATAATTCATGAAAGAAAAATAATTCACTAAGGTTCATCCCATACAACTGAGCCAGAGCTGTGCAGGAGCAGCTTTCACGTGCTTCTCAAATCTCACACACTGTGGGCACGTAATGCTCCATAAAATTGAGCGATACACAAGAAAAAGGTGAGAGCTTTTAAGTCAAGTAGACGTATGAATTAATTATTTTCACATGCCAAAACACAGGTGGGATTAAAGGAAACACAAAATATAACCCAAGCAAACATATGTTTTGGCAGCAAATGAGGGCCTACTCCAAAAGCTCCGTTTGTCAGTGCCTTTTCAGTTGCATACTAATACAATAGTTTTAATGATAATAATACAGGTCTGCTGATTTGCTAATTGGCAACATAAATCTGTAATTATTTTTGATTAGATTTCGTCTAAATGTCAGAGAGAAATAAATACCCATTTTTTAATTTACTGTCACAAGCAGCCGACCACCCACCACACACTGGCTTATTTAGAAAGCCCAGTTTTACTCCCACATACAAACCTGTAAAGTCTAGATACAGGTATGAATTACTGTAAATCATGTTTTTCAAAATAAGAAAGTAAAAGGCAACCTTTAAGGGGGGTTATGTCAAATTGTACAACAGCGTTTTTTCTTTTACAGACAATATAAAACATTTTAAAATAATGTTTTTAACTCTGGAAATTCATATTTTTCCCTGCAACAAAGAACAAAGACTATATTAAAAAAAAGGTGAAAGGCCTAGTTAATACTCAGAGTGACTGCGACTTAAAGCATCTGTATTGAGAACACTTCAAATTCTGCTTCTTTATTCCGTGCAGATTATCACGTATAGCCATTGTGTGTATTATAACCAGTTATGGCCAACGGTTCTCAGGTTTAGAATCTTCAGTATTTTATAAACATCGAACAAACTGTAATGTTAATATAAATTCTGTATTTTAAATTGTTCTTCTTCAGCAGTGTAATCTTTAAAAATAATAACTTCCTTTGTTTGCAATTTACAGACAGTTAAATTTAGTTCCTGGACAGAAGGTTCTTTGATGTAAATTGCCTAAGACAGCTCATAATAACATTGCTTGGTGTTTTTCAGGCACAGTAGGGAAGGCACCAACAATACAAGCCAGCAAAAGTCCTGGGGGCTTTGGTGTTCAGGTCTCTGCAAATCAGAAAAACAAGCTGAATGACCCTGGAGGTGGTTCTTTCAGGTAAAAAAATAAAAAATAATAATAAAAAAAATGCAGGGGGGTCCTGGGGGGGGGTGGATCTTAAATATAAAATAGACTTTTGAATTGGCGTTAACACCAGAGGGCAGTGTTTCACCAGAATTCCTGCCTTTTCCGACTGGGATTGGATTGACTATTTTCTTCTGTTTAAAAAAAAAAAAAAAAGGGGAGGGAGTCATGACATGTTTTGAGGATTTTTCTCTAAATGCACTTTGTAATGTGGAGTAAAGCCTTCAATTCTGCGCATTGCAATAAAACTTCTGGTGAATGGAATTTTGAGTATGGAGTTTTTAAAAAATATATGATTTTCTGCATTGGATTCTGATGTTCATAAAGACTGTGTCTTTGCTGAGAAGACAGGAATTGTGGTGACGAGGCATCCTATGGCTTTGCAGCTGAGCTGCAGCTCTCCCCTGAGCAGCACAGACATCTTGCCTGGGTTTGGGTGGTTTTGCTGTGTCTGTGTGTGATTGTGGGTGGTTTTCAAGAGCAGATGTTGCTGGTCCATTCCTCACACAGTCCCTGGGGCAGCAGAGAGTGGGGTGTTCGGGGGTCCCTGTAGCCACCAGGTGCTGCGAAGGTCCAGCATGTTAGCGCTGATGCACTGAGCTGCTAGACTACTTCTTTTCTACTTCAAACTTTTATTTTATATATGTATGTATTTGGATATTATTACCATTTGTAGTGAAAAGCTAATCTTATTTTACTGCATTTTGCTTTTACATCATTTTAAATTTTTTTCTGCTGATGAAAGTACATTTCATTTATGTTTAAGCTTTTTTTTTTTTTTTTTGTTAAATGATAAAATATTCCTAGATTTTAATTTTCATCTTCTGGGTTGCTTATGTTGCTCTGCCATCATCAAACCAGTAATTAATTTCCAGGCTTACACTTTTGCAGGTGAAGTAAAAGAGAATTTGTAGCTGTTTGAAATATCTCTGCTTTGAGGCATGTCAGTATTGCGACTAATAGTGGTAGTACTTAGTATTAATCTAGAAGCAAAATCATTCAATTTTTTATTTTCCAATGCTTTTGCCTCCCACTGAGTATTTAAATGATTTAAAATGTCTGTTGGGTTCAATTGTACTGTCTTAATAAGTATTTTTTATGTTTGTAAGCAACATGAGCATTTATTCTTTGTTAGTATAGCTTTCAATTTTACATACACCAAAAGGGACAGCATTTTTTTAACTGGATGTTGTAAACTGTGCCAGGATTGATTCTTGCATTCACTTAGTTTATACATAGAATATATTAGGTTAGCTGGAATTGTTAATTTTCCCTTGGGGAGAAGCAAATGCTCAAGGCACTGATTGATAAATCAATAAATCTTTAGTGAGTTTGGTAAATAAGCTGTCAAGGGTGTATGTCATTTTTCCTCTAGAGAACAAATTTTAGTCAGAATGAATGTGTTTGTTTCCTTGCATTGTTTTCTCCTTCAAAATAGTAAGACACAAAGCTGCATTTAAATAAGTCCATAAAATCGCAAGGATTTATTAAACAGCAGCAAAGATCAAGCTTTTTCTTGATATCTTAACAAAGAATTTGGTTGTTTGCATATTTGCATTTCAACCCCTAACCTTTCCTGAGGACAAATAGATGTCTGACTATTGAGCCTGAAGGCACAGAGCTGGAAATCTGTATTAATCCTCTGAATGCTGACTAGTTTTCCTCAACATTCCCAGCGTGTGTGAAGAATGTGTTTTTAGCCAGAAGGCAAACTGGCATCTAAAGCAAAGCAAGAATTTTGAAAAATAGTTGTGTTATGTATAAATTTATTTCGCCCTTAGTCTTTTATTATTGCATATTTGTTTCATTATTTTATATTCTGCTTTCTTTAAAATAACTTACTTGATGTGAGTGAAGTGTTGGTCACTAGAAATGGAAATGTGAACACTGTTATTTCCAATTTCTGCTGGACTGTGGGAAATACAGGAAGGAATTACATAAAAGAAGTAGCAATTAGGAATTTTGCGAATTACGGCTTAGCCTTTAATGTCAGCAGTTATTAATGAACTGTAAGTCGGCTTACATGAGTTCACTGGAGATTATGGTTGTTCTGTGACGTAGAGCTCTCAAACCAAGACTTCTGCAATGTAAAGCTCTTGCATTCATGGAATTTTATGGCACCTTTTTTGGTATTAATGTGTATTGTTGCTAGATTTTTCAGAGAGGACTACAGACAACTCCATTTAGTTGACTTCTCAGCTATGTTAATACCTAAGGATGGAAATTTGAATTCCATTTTTCGTAATTTGTTGTTGAGATGAAGCAAAAGGCCCACTGCGGTCCACTCAGGGCCTGCCCAGATGGCTTCAACTGCTATGTCCATCACCATCTAGTTTGGGAACCCAGCGCTCCCACTAACACCATGTACCGGTGATGGCAGTGAAAGCAGAAGACTCTTGAAGAAATTATTACCTATAGCGGAGATTGTGGCCAACGTAAAGAACGAGTGGAAATGCTTGTTCCCCTGATATTGTCAAGATAATTTCAGTTGGAAGGGGCCTTGGGTGGTCAACTGGTCCATCTCCTGACTCGGAGCAGGTTTGGTTTGGTCAGGGACTCCTCCGCTTCTACATATCTCCAAGGATGGAGACATGTTCTCAGCACTGTAATACCCTACCACTTCCTAACTGTGCTGGGGGAGGCTCGGTGGCATTGTCTGTAGAACGGGGCAAGAAGTGGCCAGAACCATTCCCTTACCGTGGGTGATAAGAGTCTGTTGGCCTTAGTGTCCCAGCTGCCCAGGTGCTCCTTCCTATTCACAGAGACCTTTCTTTTTCTCAAACAGTACTTCAAAGTTATATGTAACCTTGTGGAGCCCATCAGCATCAGGGTTTATACAGCCAATGTGACGGGGAGTTTTTCAGAATCAGTTCTATGAAGCTTATCTTAGTATTATGTTTTATGCTGCTAGCTGACAACATTTTAGAGTAGAGTCTACCTAGGAATAAAAAAAAAAAAAATTGGTTTCAAACCTCTTTTCCCTAGCCAAAAGAATCTGTTGCCAGTTACTTTATTTTTAAAAATAAAAATAAAATAATAACATAGTTCTGGCAAAATGCCTCAAAATGCATGATGTTACATCTAATGATGTGCAAAGCAGCCTCTCTGTTAAGGAGAGATAGAAAGTTAAAGTAGGTGTTAAATGGATAACTCCCGAGTTTCCATCTCAAAATGGTGTGCAACATAAAACCTTAAGCTTTAAGTTTCTTTGATTTTCCAAATAAATATTTCAAACTATAGGGAATATTTTTCCCATATTTTTCAAAATAAAGAAAAATGTTGGCCATAAATGTGGTATGTTCTATCGTCCCTTTTGCTCATCAGTGAGAAGATCCAACACAGACCGTGAGTGAATTGTAGGACAAAGCAGGATTAGGGAGAAATTCAAATTAAAGCTTGAAAGTCAGAATATGCATTATATTAAATTTGAGTAAATAGAGCCACTCTGAAATGTAATATAGTAGAGGCTGTTACTGTAATTTCAAGTCACTTTTTATATCCACCGTACTGTCCTTGATCTCTGATCTCATGATCTGCGGGGTCTGGAGACTTGCTCAGAGTCTTGCACACGTGTAGGGACTCTGCCCTCACAACGTGGAATTTCGCTTTTGAGAGACTGGATCAGGAGTGTAATTCTGTCTCAGTTGCTTTACATATCCTTAGAGCTTATTTGGAAGCAGTTCAGAATTGCAGATTTGGACGTCATTGGCTCAAATCTTACAAAGCGCGTGAGGAAGAACAACAATATACAATCCTGCGGTTAAGATTTGTTCATACAGAAAATGCTACCAGATTTTTATAATGGCTTGTCTTATTTAAACAGAAACTTTGAAGCATGTTTTGGAAACTGTGCAAATACGTCAGTTTTTCTTTCTTATTTTCAGATCAGTTGGTGGTTTATTTTTTGTAATTGCATGAGTGTCTCTAATGAAGAGGACAGGGAGGGGTCTTACATGAGGTTGAACATAGGAGGAAGAATCGAACTCTTAAACTACTTTAAGATGTAGCTTGTGTTAGAAAGATGTTGAGAACCCATACTGTCTTAAAAATAGCATGCACATTGGAATGTTAGATCCATCCCACAAGACTTGGAATTTAATTCAGGAAGAAAACCCAGAAATAATTACTGAGACAGTATAATTAGTATGAGCATAGTATTATGTGCCAAGAAATATGAAATTGTTAAATACTGTGGTGGGATGAAAAGGGAAAGACAGACAGTAATCATCAATCTAGGCAACCACTGGATGGCATCTTCGTTCCACCGAATGACTCCTGAAAACTCACTCATCTGGACTTAAAAGTTGACTTTTCTAGGAACTTGTCTGGAGAGAATGCCAGCCCTCTTTATACATAAGGTTTGTGTTACAGCATCCAAACCCAAGCTCTTTCTCGTGATGAAGTTCCTCAAAGTCAAAAAGGAAATATTGACAGTTTTTTCTCATGAGACTGAAAAAATTGTAGTCCTAACAATGATTAAACATTTTATATCTATTTTCCATGCAACATTAAAAAAAATATATAATAGATGTACTCACAGATAGCAGTCTGCCAGTGTAAGATGGAAGGAAGTGCTTCTGTCCAGGAGTTATGGTGATGCTCTTTGTAAGTGCTATTGCACCGAGTTTGATAATTTCATTGGAATCCTGGCTTGTGCCCAAATTAGTTATTTGTTTTTAGTGCAGGCAATATTTGTTTATTTATAACGTGATCACAGACCTGTCTTCTAAATAAAAACTACAGTAGCTAAAATGCTAAGCAGAAGGAAGGTGTAAAATTGATTGTACTTTCTTTAGCTATTAAGTAAAAGCAGAGACAAATATAAATTTCTCTTAACAATCATGTTCTTGAAATCCAGTGTTGAAGTTGGACCCCCCCCGAGGCAGCAGTGCTGCCTTTGCATCCGCAGAGATGTCAGGGTCCACCAGGAATCAATAGGATTTTATTTTTTTTAACTGCACAACCTGGTTAATGGTTTGTAGTTTGGTCGGTTTTAGCTTTATTTTGGAATTCTGGGCTCAAGCTCTGTTTCCCAGTAGTTTCCACTGTTCTGAGTTTGTGTTACCGTAACTACCTTCACATCAATTTGGTTTTGCCATGGTTTAAAATTCCTGCTGGATGTGGGCCTTGAGTCCTGGGTCGATTACCTTGGGATGCTCATGCTATTTCAAGCGCTGAGGTTTTTAACTCCCCAAAATCTTGGGGTTTTCCCCTTTTTCAGTTGTAGTTGCTGTTTTTCATTTGTAGTTAGAACCTTTTGAACTCATCACTGAGTCTTTAAGTCACTGTTAGTTGTTACATGGCTGAGTATGTTTGTCAGCTGTGATATTTGGGGCGGTTTCACTATGATTGGACAAGGCCTGGAGCTGTTCCATCATCTCTGTACTGGATGTAGGAGCCCAATTTCTTCATGGTGGCTCTTGGGACCCTCTGATGAGTATCACATATGTACCATGTGAGATGTAAAAATGGAAATTCTTTACATTCAGCATGCAAACCACCAAGGTGGGAAATCAGTTTTGTGACACTATCCTCCTAGTTTTCAGCATAAAGAGAATAGCCAAGTGTGCTGCCTTTGCTGGTGGTCATTGCCTTCGGTTTCCTGACCATCCTGGTTTCAATGACATCGCCGACACCTCTGTCACACCTTCTGTTACAGACAAACTGTCCCTCTCCTAAGTTTTCTGAATGCGATCAGAGAAGTATTTAATTAGTTCTGAATCTAGAATATGTTCTGTGAAAACGGAGACCCTTGTGGTTGTGCCCCAGCTTGGCCCAGCCACCAGCCTTGTTGCATGAGGATTGCTTTTGGGGAAGCAGATAACATACTAAATGAACGTATCACATGCAGAATTATTTTTATGTGTTGGGTTTTTTTCATTATAGAGATGATGATGACATCAATGATGTTGCCTCTATGGCTGGCGTTAATCTTAATGAAGAAAGTGCCCGAATCATGGCTACCAACTCTGACTTGGTTGGAACCCAGATCCAGTCCTGTAAAGACGAGCCCTTCCTTGCTGCTATACCTCTCCATAAACGCATACTTGAAACGGGTGAGAAACGTGTCCTTGCCTTTGAGAGTGTTTCCTTTGGAGCTCTGCCATTCTGAGGAACAGAGTGTGCTTAGCACTTAAGATGTTGTTTTTTAAGAATTTTATTATATAATCTTGTATTAGAAAACTTTCAAGGTTTTTGTGATAAAAGTAATTTAGTTATCTCAAGTTGGAAAAAAATAGTATACTGGTACTTTTATACTTCATGCTTTCCCCATGTTTTTCATGTCCAAGGATCTCAAAGCTCTTTGCAAACATTAATTATTTCTCACAATCCTCCTTCATGTTTTACACATGAGAAGACACAAAGAGAGAGGTAAAGTAAGTAGTGCAGGTCACAGAGGACACCTGTGAATAGCATTTAACAGAATGTTGAAGTTATCTGTCAAGATTTTCTTTCCACCTACAAACCAGTTATTCGGTTCTTAACACCTGCGTCTATTGAAGTTCATACAGTTTTCTTAGAGTATTTTTTCCAAAAGGTGCATTTATTTATCCTGGGGGAAAAAAAAAAAAGAGGTGTATTTATTTAGTCTGCCGTTTCACAATGGAAGTTAAAAACTTTAGTAGAAAAAAATAACTTTTCAAAATTAATGATGTTTTAAGGCTAGTAAGTATGCTCTGAATGTATTTTATATGACACACTTTATTAATATACTATATATGTTGTAATATCTGAATGTATCTTTCTTAAAATAATTTTGGTAATGCTTTCAGAGCCATCAGCATCTTAAGATCCTAATCTCAAATTGTTTAAATCATATGTTTCTTCTGGAACTATGCTTATGTCACAAGCTAAATTTGTAAAATTTTTAGGGATCTAGTTCTCATAATTTTGAAGATAAGCCCAACATCTTGTTACACATCAGCACAGCTGGGTTTTTAAGTCACGCGGTTACTCCTGAAATGTTATTTGTGTTTGTTATTGCATTAATGGAAGCCTTTTTATATTGCAGTTGCAGGCAGAGTTCTTCATTGACTTATTGTCAAGCTTCCCTCTTTTAATTAGCGCCCTTTTAAGTTCTCCTTCCGAGGAATGAGTGGTTTTGGGTGCCGTAGTAGCCGTGTGTGATGGAGTGGGGGACGCGCAGACTCTGTGCCGTGGCTCCCCCCCCGCGCAGGGAGCCAGGAACCCGGCCAGGCTCTCGGGAGGTGTGTTTGAGGAGCTGCTGGGAGGGATGCTCACCTGACGGCTCCCGCAGGTGTGAGAGAACAAAGAGGAAACAGCCGTAGAGCCGTTCCGAGGAACGGGAAACGGGTAATGAGTTTGCCGTACAAGCCTTAATGAACTGCCTGGGTGTAGCAATTGCTGCGCAACATGAAGCTGTAATTACAAGTGCAGGACTTACAGGAATCTGTACATACTTGAGGAGCCACAGAACCCATCACACTATTCATCGCTGCCTTGTGGGGTTTGCTCCTCGGAGGAACAAATCCCTATGGCTGTTTTTTGAAGCTTTATTGGCTTTGATAATTGAAATGAAACTTTCAAAGCTTTTAAAAGCAGCTGCAGGGATTTACTTCTCAAAAGCAGTGAATCCAGAAGAGCGGCCACTCCTAGTGATCTCCTGCAGCCACTTTTAGAGCTTTATTTTGGCTTTACATGAAGCCTTTTATAGTTTTGTAAGTGGCTGTGGGGTTCACTGGTGGCTACTATCTGGGATCTATGGCTCTTGAGGAGAGAATTCCTTCAGCTGATTTTGAAGTTTAAGAAGCTCAGTTTTCACTGTGTGTGGCCAGATCTGTTGTTTGCACAGGACCACACACAAATTTAGTAGTTTGTGCTACTGGGCACTTCAAAATAACGACATTGTAAGTTCACGACAAAGCTCGGGCTTGCCCTGTGTGGCTGTGCTGGGACACACCAGGGCTCGGCAGAGCAGCCGCGGCCTCGGCCAGCGCTCGGGGAGTGGAGAGCCTCCCATGTGAGGAGGAGTCCTCCTCCTGGTTTCCTCAAACCCGTTGACAAATGGGGTAATACACACGGTTTCTTCTTACTTTTACCCAAATGTGACTTAAACAGACCTTATTTTCTACCTTTAAGTCTATTCCTGTTTAATGTTCGCTTTGGGTTCGGGGCAGGTTTGTCACGTTTCGGTAGGAGAGAGCTTTGTGCCGCGTACAGCGTTAGCAAACTGCTCTTCTCGCCTTGCTCGGAAGCCAGATCTTTCAAGTTTTCTGTAATATTAATCTCCTCCTCTCTTTTCTGAGCAAGAGCTCTGTCGAGCTACTCGGTAGTGTTCCCCAAAGGCTGTTTCAGAGCTTGTGCTTCCATTCACCGGAGTCGGAATATAAACTGCTAAAGTGAGAGCAGATGCTGCGCAGTCTCTGGCAGCAACCACCAGCCAAATGCCCCAAAGTTATAATGAAAGAGGTTTCTTAATATATTGTACCTTCTTATCTCTACTGTAACTTGGCAGTGATATCGTCCAAAGTTTATTTTAAATCTAAATGACTAATATTATTATTGATCCTTTTAAATGGAGGGAGTAACTGGGAGGTAATTCATGGAAAGATATTCTCCCACTTCCCACGCACTTCCTTATCTGGTTTTGTGTCTCGGCTCTGGGTGCACCCGGTGCCGTCTGTCCTGTAGGAAGGCAGGGCTGGGTCTGGGTCAGATTCTCCTTTGGTGGGTGCAAAGTCACGAGTGGGTATTTCTTTGCAGATAACATCTTTCTTTTGCTGTTCCATTCAGGGTCATAGAACTTTAAGCCCTGCTGCTCCTGTGTGACAGCACAGGGAGGCACACACGCAGAGCTGGAAGGCTTTTCTTTCTCCTCTGGGGGAGCGGAGAGGCAGAGGTTGATGTTCTTCAGGCACGTGCTTGGTGACATGCGTACAAACCCTTACAACTTCCCAAGTCTTTACCTTTGTCACCATAACGGGTTGTATTTCATTAAGTGGCAAGAGAAGCCAATTTGACCCCTACAGATCAATAATGCTGAAAAAGCCTAGTTTTTCCACGAGGTTTTATGGGAAGGAAACAAGAAAAATAACCTTAATAATTTGGAATTGCTATGCTTTTATTCATTCATAAGCTATTTCTTGGTGGGTAAGAATGCTGAATTAGGTAGGGTTTAGACGCTGGTTTTTGACGTTCTGAGTCTCCACTGTTTACCAAAGGGGGCAACACCTGAATGAATGAACCAGTATGACTTTGCAGGTTGTTTTAAGCCTGGCAGTTTTCTCTGGCTTGTGAAAATAGAAACTTCTTTGGAATGACTTTATTACAGCATTGTTTCCAAGAGCAGATAAGAATTTGGCTGCACTGCATTTTCTATTTAATATTAGTCAAAGGTAGCAGGACATAGTGAAGGATGGGATAAAAGGTAACCATTTTTATATTGCCTGATAACTAAATCCATGGAAAAAGGGCACAGATATGTTGTATGCTTTCCTGGGAGCTCTTTGGACTGGGAGTTGGTGGTCTGTAGAACTTCCATTAGCACTTACAAAAACCCTTTTCTTTATATTTTATGGTCACCAGAGCAGGGTATCCTCACAAGCTTAGAATCTGCAGCAGCTTGTTAATTCCCACAGCTTTTGTTTTAATTCTGATTTCTTCTACTACCAGATGATGCCATTTTGCTTTTACTTGTCTATCCGTAAAATGTCACAGCTTGTGGAGAAACTTAACCGTAAATTAACTGTCTTAATGCAATAATAATGACACATAAGTTTGGCATAATGTATTCTCTGTCCCAGATTGTTTCTGTCTCTCTTTCTCTTCACTTTCAGTGTTCTTCACCCAATTTTTCTACTTCAGTTTTTATTGTTACAGAGCACTGGCTGAATAGAATAATTATAAATGTGACATTCTAAGAAATGTGGGACTGGTTTGGCCACATTGAATACATTTTAACTGTCCATCTTGTGTTTTCAGATTATTTTTAGTGAAATATGTATGATAAAAATGTATTGGTGAATCATCGATTATATTTTTATTTCACAGTTGTTCAGGATTATTTTTACATCTGCATTAGGAAATCAATTTTTCTATAGTGTGATTTTATGAAATACTGGTTTTATGTCTGTTATCTAGCATTGTTACACATTTCCTTTGGAAAAAGTCTATTGCATTGACAACACAGCCTACACCTGCAGTATTTCCTCTCACAGAATTAGTACTTGATTCTCTTGCTTCATCCAGACAGGGTTTTTTTTTGGTTTGTTTGTTTTGTTTTTTTTTCGGAGGGGTCATTGTTTGTTTTTTTTTTTAGGCTAGAATACACATAGTGGTACAGGCCAATTATTATGAAACTTGAAAATATGCTGGTAAATCCAAATTCTCCTTGTCCAGTAGGTACAAGGCCTACAGTCTTCCTTTGGACAGCTTCAGAGAAGTGTGGCTTGGTAGAATGAAGCCACTGTCTCTGTCAGTGTAGGGTTGGGCTCAACATAATTCATAGACTTACCTTTTTGTTATTTTACAAGTAATATATTCTTTAATTCTGTCTGATGAAATATTGATCGTTGTTGTGCCTTGATTCTTTCTTTGTTCAGTCACACTTGATTTGTGTGTCTGTTATAAAAACGCATGTTAAAACATAAGGAAATAGTTTCTCTGTGTTTTCCGTGTTCTGGAGTGTATTGGGTCTGCTACGTGGCATCACAGTGACAGCCCAGTTGTATGCATCTGTAGATATTTTAAATTAATGATTTGAATACTCTGGAGGGTGTTTTATATTGCTAAACCATCTCAGTAGTGATTGGGGTATCCTTCGTGGAACCAGGCCAGTACATTTCAGAGCCTCTATTTAAAGCACTTGTTACTAGTTTAAGAGAGTCATTCTGTCATCCCCGTTTCATCTGTTTGTCAACAGTTGTATTTGTGTTTGAATGAGATGAAACTCTACTGCTGATGATTGCTCTTTCGTATACAGAGCAGTTCTGACATAAAAGCGTACCTATTTCTCGGGTTGGTTTACTTCAGAGGGTCTTTATAGCTGCTTAGATTACAGCTCTTGTGGGTTCTGAAACTCTGAGCTATCAGGTTGCCTCTGAACATAAATTTTTGGTTTTGCTGCTCTTTTTGTTGATGTGATTTAGTCATTTTCATTGTTGACTTTCAGGTTTTTATCTGTGAGTTGATTTGTCTTCAAACCAAAATGCTCCTTTTAATATCAGTTTTTCCACCAGCATCCTTCTTTTGGGATGATCTCCTTAAATACCCATGGACGTAGGTCTTGGTTGTGTTTGCAGATTGTACTTCAGAACAGGGACGTTTTAGACCTGTGTTTTGAAGTCGTGCATTGTCCTAATGACACGCAAGGCTCACTTGACCTGTACCTGGAGTGCTGTTTTCTGTGACTCCAGTTGCTTTTTCACAGGAAATGTATAAAAAAAACCCGTCGTCTTAGGTATTGTATAATCGGAATTGCAAGTTACTGTGCG
The DNA here is from genome assembly GCA_025769975.1 of Gallinago jamesoni. NCBI lineage: Eukaryota > Metazoa > Chordata > Aves > Charadriiformes > Scolopacidae > Gallinago > Gallinago jamesoni. The sequence continues at coordinate 35,102,605 of JAOQGH010000062.1, read as the reverse complement.
TGCCTAATATGTTCACTTTCTCTAGTTCCTATAAATGTCAGTACATCACCTGCAGAGATGTGGCGAGATGGATCTGCATTCTGACATCTGGAATAGTTCTGTACCAGTGCAGGGTTAAGGGTTATTCCGTTAATGTAAAACAATTTGCTAGTATAGGACCATTTGCTAGCAATTTTATTTAGATTAGAAAGTGTGCACTGCTCCCAATCTTCTTATCAACATCCATAGTTGTGATAATTTAGTTTCTTATGTTGAGGTTGGAGTCTATTGTACATGTTCACTAGGCAGTCTGGTTTTATAATCCCACTTAATTGATTGCTAAGGTTGCAGCATTATAAAACAATTATATGTTATTTACATTTATTATTTCCTTCCAAAAAGGTGGGACTACATTCCCATCTTAGTATCAGCAGCAGTGTTGCCAAATAAACACAGCCAGCACATGTTTCAGCAGAATGTTAAACCCTATTGTTGTTCTTTCTTTAATAGGTCCATGATTAGACTTCCTGTTTTACAAGATGTCCCAACATGTGTTGGAAGGGTCACTTCAGTACCACCCGAGAGCTTGGAGTCTGCCTTTCTCTGAAAGGTAGGGCAGCTTCCCTTCAATATTTTTTGTGTATTTCTAAGGTTTTCTTTTTATTAATCTTATTGGTTCTGCAACACTAAAGAATCTGAGTTATGCTTTCAGTGGTATCACCTTTAAGTGCCAGAACTGATGTTATTTCATCAAGCAGTGATTTCTCAAAATAAATGTGGATATGTTCAAACTATGGTTATTTGTGAAGAAAATGAACCTATTTTTTCAGGCATCATTTTCAAAGGTTTTGCTCCAACTGAACTGGGAGCATGACCATGCTATTTGTTCACAGGAATATTTGGAGAATTTGGGTTTTGTTTTTGCCATAATACCTTGCTTTTCTGTTTTACGAAAGTAGTGGAAGAGCCTTCTTTACAAGGTCTGGCTATTTCTGGTGGGCAGTTGTGGCCTTCAGGGCTGACCAGAACACCTTGCCCAGCCTCAGAATAGGCTTGTACCTGGGGACTGAATGGCTTAAAGTTCTTGGTCTCTGCAAAGGAGAGCAAAATTGAGATCATAATTTTGTGGAGATGCATTCTCTCCCAGATTCATTTATAAAGTCCATCTCATAAAGAGATTTCTGGTGATAAATGCTGGGTGTGAAATAAGAACAATAAAAAGAAAACCTTAGAGAACCATTCAATATTGCAATAAAGCTGACTTACATTATCCCTATAGGCAAACTCCATGCTCTAGAGGTGGTACTAATGTCCCCAACTCTCAACACATGTTGGAACATCTTTGTGGAGGAGGAAGTCATTGGTCAGTGAGCAGCATCTTCAAGGATCATTTAAAGGGGAAAAAGTAAAAGGTAATATTTTCTAAAATATGTTGAAATGATTGTTCATTATGTTTATTTGGCAATCCTGCTGCTCATACTAAGGTTGTGATGTTTTTATTTCTTTAAATTACTGAAAAAAACCTCAAACTTCACTTTAGTCTTCCCTTCTCCCACAAGTTTGAAGTGCGTTTGTTGCCTCCTTCATGTTCTGAGACTACTGCTTCCACCATCCAGGTTCTGCTGCAACTCACTGGCAGTTTGACACTTCCATGCTTGTCACACGGAGAGTATTAGTCTGTCGTTTAACCAGATTTGCAGTGTCTAGTGTTAAATAAGTCACAGTCAAATGCTGCAAAGTGTTGAGCTGGTACAAAGACATTCTACTGGTAATGAAAGGGTGTTTGTTTTCAGGGAAGTAGCTGCAACACTGGATGTTGTGCCCAACGAGGTACCACCATCTATCTGTTCTTGCACAATAATATAGAAGTGCGACTTTAATATCAACTGTCATAAATGTGCAGCTATTTTGACAAAGATCAAATGACCATATCTGATCTGGATAAACTTTGTAGTGGTGGATGACCTGGTGATGCATGGATTTGGTATTAATGGATGTGTCACAATGTCCTGATCTTGACAACTTTTCCTCTAATCCTGGACATACGCATACGAAGGTGCTGATGCTTTGAAATGCAGGTTATGCTTTTCAGCCTATCCTTCTGGTATCCTTTGTAACTCCCTGCGTTCTTTGTGTGTATCCTTTCCTGCTGACACGTTCATCCTGCCTTTTTAAGATGAGGCCTCCTGTTGAGCTTATCTGCCTGGCATCAGGCTCGTAGTGACAACTGTGATACCTCTTCAGACATGTCACCAGCAAGACTTCCGTAGTGTCGGAGAGATGGTCTCTTCAGGGGGAAAAAAAAATTGCCAAAATGCCTAAATTGTTTACAGAAATTGCTTTAAAAGAACAGAAGCACGCAAGCAAATCCTTATACATGGTGTTGCTTTTCATCCTGCTGTGGATGTGATTGAGAACATGCTCTGCAGTGTCGGGGCTGTGTTATGGGATGTTACATCTCTGCCTCCATGTGTTTGTCATCTCTGACGTTCTCAGAAGGGTTCTTCTCCATCTCTGTCTCACCTCACATGCTGACAAAATCGGATACTGCTCACATATAGTGGTTTAGGATCTTTTGATCTTGGGCTTAGGCCAAGAAGCACATTCCTGTAGCCTATGTGAAACCAGGTAGAGGATAAATCCCCAGTAACAACCTTTCTGTTGTTTCCTTAAGGACCCTTACTGGTGTCATTGCCATATTTGTTATTTCTCATCTGGTCCCTCTAACATCTTTTGATTTGAGGCATGTACTATTATTCATAAAAATAGTGACCATATTTTCCAGTCCTCTGCAGTCACTCTGTGTTTGTTCTTGAACGTTCCTGAATATCTTTGGACATGCTTATTATGTTGTGTTGTATTTATGTTTTGAGAAAAGTAAGCTGAAAAAAAAAAAAAGACCAAAACATTTAACTGTAATCAGTGTATTTTCATTTGACTTGTTGAGACCTGCATCTATTTCAGTTCTAGTCTCCTCTGTCTCTTACATTTTTTTGCTGTCTGGTGGCTGCAGGTTACTGGGGTTAGGGGTTTGGAGCTGGACGCAGTGCTCAAAAATTCTTTGACCTTCAGTGCCTCCCACTAAATAACTTCAGCATCCTCCCTTTTTTAGGATGCACACCTGAAATTGCACAAAAGTAAGGAGGAATTAGTAAAAGAGAAGGAATTCAACATCACAATTAAGGATAACACGTTTCTTTAGCATGTTGAGATTTGATTTCTTCTAAAAGAAATTGGGTAAATACAGTTTAGTTACAGAACAAGATAGGGGAAAGAGTAGTAGTAGTAGCTTCTGTTCCTTCAAAGTTTACATTCTTTCTCTCCTCTCTGATCGAGCTGTAAGGCTTCCCTGCTGTCTGAATACAGCTTTTTTTTTTTTTCTCCTACTTGTGCTGTTTATATGTTTGTGCTTCCATGGTTTGTGGCAGCTCCTTCCATTTTCCAAGCCTCCACATACCTGTGGATTATGTTGGTTGGTGACTGGCTCAGCTCTGTTAGAGACAAACCGCTAAGGATAATAAAAAGACTATTTAAGGATGATTAATAGCTGCCTTTCAGCTGTTTAATTACCTAGCTTAGAGACAGAATTTTGGAAACTGGATTGTCTGGTTATATATATTTTCAGTCAGACCTCTTCGCAAATTAGTTCTTTCTTTTTGCCAAAAAGTATGAATTATGTGTGGGTTCCCAGACTTACCCACCTGGTTGAGAATTCTTAGAGAAGTGAGGTTTTTTTGGTCATCTTACATGACTTTCATAAAAAAAGCACTAATCATATGAGTAGGGTTAAGTAGGATACTTGAGAAATTATTTTTCTACTTTGTGAATTCTTTTGTCCTGACCCAAATTCCACCCACTTGCATAAGAGCTTTGAATCAGCACAGAAAATGGAATCAGACATTTTGGCCTGGGTTACATATAGATTTTACATGGATACAACTATTTCTCTGTCTCTGCTGTGTTAAAATAATTATACCAATATGACCCCCTAAAATGGAGCTATTTTGGGGGGTTTCCCTTTAAGGATATCAGATGAAATTAGAAGGTAGAAGTTCAAAACCAGCAAAAAGAGCTCTCTGTTTTAGGACTCTTTGTTTTAGGATGTTGCAGGTTCAAAAAATTACTTAAAAAATTAATGGGAAAAAGATTGCATCCTGATCTGCTAGAGAGACAGATAAGATCCGCTAATTTAAGGTGGTCCTAGGCTGTATATTATCACTACATGTTTTTTTGCTTTTTAAATAGTCTTCTAGCAGTGTCTGCCACTACTGCTGTTAGAGAAAGGATGCTGGATATGTATTACCCAGTATGGCTTTTCTTAGCTTTTTATACAATTACATAAATATATAGATATTTATTACAGTAAACTTTGTATGAAATAAGTTAAATCCAGTGTAGTACCCAAAACAAGCTGTGAGTGGTTTTGTACTGGTGCATTCACATGGAGCTTATGACACTTAGTTGAGTCTTTGCTAAAATAATGAGGTTGGCTACTACTATGGAGGGAGCAGGAGGAGAAGAGTATTAAAATTTGTGTAACAATTATTCAGAATTTTTATTCCTTTAGGTTATGTTACAGCCGTATAGCTGGTTATCTGTTCTTCTGCTGTGTCTTCTACTGAAAATGGCTATGTATTTTGAGGAGTTTTGATCTGTAAGTTTTGGATTTATTAATTTATTTTTAAAAAGGTAACGGATGTTTCACCAATTTCTCGATTTCACAAAATGCTTCCTGGGGAATCATCTCAAGGTGGGTAGTTCTGCAGAAGTATAGGACACACACTACATCTGGCGAGTCTTGAGTTTTCTTAAGAAGACTTTTGCCCAGAAGCTGGCTCGTGTGAGAATTTCTATCCTGTGAGAGGAGGAATGTTCTTTTACAAACAGGCTTCCTTGAAGCAATGAACGTAGGATCTTCTGTTATCTTCTAAATAACAATTACGTGGTGATAAAAGGTCATTCTCTGTAACGAAGTGGGTTTATTACATCTGAAGGTGAACTGGAAACGTAGCATTGAGTGATATCAGATACTGGTTTACGAAATGTTTCCCGTTCCAGCTCAGGGCTGGTTTGGAGCTGTGGGATGTATCTCACTATATCTTGGCCATCTGCCCCTCGCAGAGGAGTGCTGGTTGGTTCCTGCCAAAGGGAATCGGTTACCAAATTCCAGAGCGTTTGGCACCAGTTCTCTCTGCTGTGGCAGGAGATGCTGCAGCCCCTGGCACCCCAAAAGGTCCTCCAGGCTGGGGGGCTCCTTGGGGGCACCTGCCTTGGGATGGGCTCTTTGGGTGAAGGTACCAACTGCAGGGTTTAGGCTTCTCCTTTCTTCATCCTGTCTCCCAGCACCAGGCAGGCTGAATGCTACAGCAAGTCAGCATTTTATGAAGTTATTTATGCATTTTGTTATTAAGACTTAAAGGGAAGCTCTTATTTAAAGGACTGAAAACAGAAAATTACAGCTAAAATGATCATACTGTTTCTTTTGCCTGGGATCACTAGGTTATCTCATACCCCTAGGAATCTGTAATCCTAATCATCAGAGCTAGTGATTTGTTGTTTGCACTATCCCTCTGTTTAACAAGCTTTTTCTTTAGTTTTTAATACTTAAAGTCTGTCTGGGGCTGTGGTAGCCCACCCCCCCCAATACAATACCCCCAGGGGTTTTTTTGTACCCAAACAACCTCCTCAATATTTTCCTTTGTCGTGTTCTGTCCCTCATTCTCTCTCTGAAGATTGGGTTTTCCCTTTGACGGCGATATGAATGCCATATTGATGGAGTGCTCTGCAGGCTGAGGCCACTGCTCTATGGGAGATGTACCCCCTTCTTAAGCCCCTCCCGATGAGGTTGGGACAAGTAAGTTCAATAATTACCATTTCTGGCTCCTCAGGACGCCAAGGCCCTTGATTGCATTAGAGCTGTTTCCCCTTTGTGTTTGGTCAGCCTGAGAGTTAAACGCCGTTGCTCAGGTTAGAATGATTAATGTAATAGTATTAGACAAAGCACCTATTGCTTTCTCTGGATTTTGTGACCCACTCTCTGTAGGGACAGCCCATGGAGTGTCTTGGGACGTAGAAATGGTGCTTGTCTAGTTTTGAAGAGAAACTGCTCCTCCAGAAGTTCCTGTACGGCGTAAGTCTTGAGCGGGGACTGTTGTACTTAATTATGTACTTGATTTTACAGAGGTTAAGGTGTTTTAAATGTTTCACCGCTGACACCTGCAGCAGAACCAGAAAATAATCAGTTTCCTTTGTGCTATTGAAGGGGAGGAATGGAATTTGGTAAAGAATTGCACAGTTTGGAAGGCTGCAGAAAATCAAGCGGTGGTTTTTCCGGTGCCTGGGTTTTCCCGATGGGAAAGGTTGCAGAGGGACTGGGACCGTAGTGGTTGTGTTGGGGTGCAAGAGGGAAGGGGCTTGAGCCTGCCGTGGTAAGCGCCATCCAAGGTGTTTGCATCTGGGGCTGATGCTGCGTCACAGAACTTAAAGTTTACCAAGTTGCTCCTGATTTTAAGCTGCCAGCAGAGAGGGCTGCTGCTGTTCCGGCCGCCCCGTGATTAAGGCAAGTAGAGACTAACGATCTGTTCCCTCTGTGTTTCTGCTGAAGGACAAGAGAAATTCAAGCCCTAAATACATGCTGTTTAACTGTTTAAAACCAGTTCTTCAAGGTTTTTCTGTTTTAAGTGTGAACATAAAGAGATTTTGTACAGGCACTCAATAATTTATCACATCAATAATCAGAGTCAGACCTAATGTTTTACAAATAATTTTTTTTATCTTTGATCTCAATCCTGTCAATCCTCTTAAAGTATAAATTATTAAAGTAACTTTTTTATTCTTTGAAAACCTATCTGCAAAGATAGTATTTCTCTTCTGCTTCTCAAATAGGGCAGTACTCTTCTTACGATTTATTTCAGCTTGTTTGATCAATAAAATATAATTAAACTTTTAAAGTGCAGCAGAGGCAGTACCTTTCAGATAGCTAGGCAGATGATAGCACTCTTCAGAATTTTCACTTCTTGGGACCTGAAAGTTTTCAATGACAAGGTTTAGGTGCTTTTATGTTTGTAGAAAACAATCTTGTGCTAGTGACACATATGCCAATATCAGAATAATATCGCTGAACGCTTTTTCCCCTCAAGGTTTTTGGAACTTACATACAAGTTCTAACTTTCTAGAAACTCTATTGCAATATCTGCAACTTTTAAATAGAATATAGTTTATTTGTAACAACACTTAGCCTTCCTTTGCATGTGGTCTCATATGCTGCAGATCTTTATTAAATGCTGATTGAACCATGGTTTGCTAGTAAAGCTTACAAACATGTAATTAAGAATTAATATGCAGGTGGGCTCTGTTGTATTGTTCTGTAAGTGCTTGGCAGATCGGAAATGTGCTTACTTTGGGGGTGGTAATCTGTGATCTTTCATATTTTTCATATGGGATAGTGTCACTCAAACGACTGCTTTAGTAGCATTTGATGCCTCCGAGGCTGTGATATGTTGAAGCTGGTTCCTGCCACAAGCCATTGAAGTGTTCCTGTAATCAGTCGTCAGTTCTGATGGTCTTGTGCAGCTCTGGTGTAGCAGAGATCTGGCAAGAGCACCTGAATGAAGAACCTGGCCTTAGTCACATCTTTAAAAAAATACAGAAACTCAAATTCAAGTGGAGAGATCGGTTAATATTATAGCTTGGAGCGCTGCTCTGCTCCAGCTCCATTTTTGTTGTTACCCTTGATGATGGTTTTTATCATAGCTCTAGGAAAAGTTCAGAATTACATTGCTGAAGTAATGTTAAAGACTTGAAGCATATACTTGTTATCAAAAATGTCTAAATTTAACAAATGTATTATTTAAAAGCAAGCAACTTTTCTCAAATTGCACATTTCTTCATGTTTTACTTTTAAGTGTGTGGTTCCTTCCTGCTGTAAATGTAGAATTTTGGTGAAAAATTACAAGGTGACCACGTTATCAAACTTAAAATACATGAGTATCATCACCTAAAAGTCAGAAACAAGTTCAACCTTTTTTGACAGAAGACAGTTGATAGAAATTAGATGATTTTTTTTTGTTTGTTTAATCTTAATTTTCTCTTTGGGTTGTGCATTTCAGTGCGTATCCAAGTGTGTATGTTGTGACTTCCCATTGCAATGATGAGGTGGTGCAATTAAGACCAGAATCCAGAATGCTGGGACCTAAACAAAAATACCTGTAGATGAAGCCACTGTCCAGTGACTTGGTTAGAAAGATGAGTAATATTGAGAATATTTGTGTTCTGTGATAGAATATAGTATGTATAGTATTATAAAATATATATACATACACACACATTTCTTAAACTAGAAATTGTATTTCTTTTCCCACGTCATCATCTGTCTAGGGAATCTTGCAAAGGGAAGAGAAACCTTTCTCTATTAAAGCTGAGAAAAGTAATTATGCAGACTAGAAGAATATCTCAGGACTTTCCTATTTAGAGATCAGCATTATTTTCCTTTGATGGCAGAGAGAATTCCAGAATGCTTTTATAAATGGGAGTGGATGAAACTCAGGAGGAGGTGTAGCAGTGAAAAAAAAAAAATAATACTAAGACTTCAGTATAGAAACATATGAAAATGAGCAGCTTCCAGCCCTTTGCTGGGAAGTTTCTACTTGGCATTTTCTCTGAGTAGCAGAAAACGAAAAAAGGCTGTCTCTAAACAACGGTATCAAGCTTTTCCTAGGCCAGAGGGTCAGAGCAGCCTTTCCAGTGTGGGTGAGGTTGTTGTTTTAGGAGCACCTTGGTCATTTCCCCGTCCCTGCCCCAGGTACACCCCGGTGTTTAAGCCCTGTGCCAGGTCTCCGTGCCCCACTCCTGACACCCTGGGCTAACGGGGTTTTGACGGGTGTAATTCAGGGAAGGACGTGATGATGCTTCCACATGTAACAAGTGCTGTGTGTGACAAGTTGACTTTTTGAAAATGTATATTTTTGTCTTTGTGTAGCCTGATTTCTTGGTGCTAATTCATTTGGGGGGAAACTTGTTGTGTAGACTTTCTTCCTTAGCCCGTGTTCCAAAGAAAGCTAGCCCGAAGAACAGTCTGCTCACCTGCCTGCTCTCTCCCTTCAGGAGAGAGCAGTAACTTTTGAATCCATTGATAAATTGGCAGCTCAATAGCCCTCTGTGTGGGCCAGTTGAAGGGGAAATCAACCATTTTTTTTCTTTTCTTTGCTCTTCTGCCTGGCTGGCTGCCGGTCAGCGCTCTGGTCCAGACTGGCCAGGCTATCTCGGGGTGAGCTGGCTGGCAAGCTGGACAGATACGGACTGGGGACATGCCAGGGAGTATCCTTGGTGGTTGAGGGATAATAAGGAATATGGGAGGAAGTTGGAGCTGCGCAGGAGGACAGGGATCATAGGTTGGAAGAGAAGTGGAGTGATCATCTAGTCCAACCTCTTGCTCAAAGCTGGGTCAACATTAAATTCAGACAAGGTGGCTTAGGGCCTTGTCTGGCAGAGTCTTAGAAACCTAGAAGGTGGGAGAGTCTACAACTATTTTGTGCAAAATGTTCCAGTAATTAATTATCTTCATAATGAAGAATTCTTCCCTATATCCAGTCAGAACCACTGCTGTTTAAGTTAATGAATTTATTTCCCATTCTTCTTCCAGGCTTCCTCAATAAAGAGTCTGGCTCCATCTTCTCAATATAACCTCTCCCCTAAGCCTTCTCTTCTCCAAGATCAGGAACCCTCAGGTTCTCCTCATGCAGGTCATGTGCTCCAACCCCATAACCCTGTTGGTGACTCTTCCCTGGACTCAGGTTTTTCCAAATCTTTATTGTGCCAGGCAACCCAAAACTGATGGTGTTGTTCTAGATGTGGGCTGAGTGAAGAGCAGTTATCGCCTCCCTTGATGTGTGGGTTCCCGTTGATCCCATTTTCCTGTGCCGTTAGTCTTCGTTATTACCAGGATGTGGTGCTGGATGAAGAGGAGGCTGATGAAGAGGATGAAGGATAAGGATCTTTAAGAATCGGGCATCTCGGGGTATGGTCCTTTGATTACGGATGGATTTCTGGAGTTGAATAGGCAGAACAAGCCATATAATGGTTGAATTTGCTTAGAACAAAGTCTTTAAAATTAGGAAAACCTTTATTGTGAAAAAAGAAAAAACCAAGTTGGTGACAGTTCCTCATTATGAAAGGATCGTGTGTGTTCAGGGAAACTGGGGAGCTCTCGTTACACTGCTGAAATTCAACAAATTATTATTTTAACAATTGCTCATTCCTACCCTTACCTAGATACTCGGCAGAATTTTCCATCTCAAACCTCTTCTCTGGATACTAGTTAATTAAATTTCACTTCTTACTCGCATTTTATCTTTCAGACTGGGGTTTTTTGGTTGATAGCTTTGCTTACACATGTTTGCATAATAAAACGGTGCATGCTCAAATAGGTCTTGATATTGCAAGTCTGACTTGCAGAAATAGCTCCTGCCAATATGAATAGTCCCAGGGACTTCAAGGACTTAATTTGCATGAGTAACAGTTGCGGCGTTGGGATCTTAATGTGTGTGTCTGCTTTCCATTATATGTTCAGCTTTCAGCAACGTCGGCGGAGTTCCATCTCTATTACAGAGGGCATCAAGAAATATTTAATTTTTTTTAGCTATAAAGCAAAAATCAGTTAAAAAGCATGTATGCATACTGCTAAAATCCTTAAGGTAACGTGTACAATATGGAGTCAGTGATGGCTGAAGTTAGTTTATGAGATAACGACTTCAAAGAATCATTAAAAAAATTAATATCAGAAATATATGACACAGAGAATTCAGCTCTGGGAAGTGTGGGAATGATGTACTGTAGTGATGTAATAAAATATACATTGAAATAGACACTGCAGATCAAAAAAAAAAAAAAATTAAAAAAGGCAGAGCTGGGGCACAGGAGAACCTGAGGTGACAGACGTTGTCCCTGTCACAGGCTGGGCACACTGACTCTCAAACGTGTGTGTTTCTGGTAGTGTTTTGCATTCCCCTTAATATTTCCAAATGTTTTTAAAAGTCTTGGGTTCATCCAATGAAAAACTGATGCCATGTAATCGGAGTATTTTTTATGGTGGAGCAAGTGCAATAACCCATACACCATGCAACTACTGATTTTTATTTTTTTAATATATAAAAAACCCCATACATGTGTGTGCCCACACACAGAGTTTTCTATACAGAAAACAGTCGAACTGGGACGACTCCTACATGTCTTTGTAGGACCTTAGATGAGTATATATATTCGTGTATCTACAAATTTATATTCAACACTTTGTAATTATTTTGATGAATTTGGGAATTCTTAAGTGTTACCCATATTCTTGTTTCTGTAGCTTAGGTGGGTTTTTTAATATATGAGTTCAATAGATGGCAGAGTGTTTGCTTTTTGTATAAACTCAACACAAATTATCCAATGCCCAAATAAATAAGAATAGGTCTTTTAGCAGAGGTTGGGGGACAACTGGTGGTTTTAAATTTTAAATGTTATTATGACTTTATTTCCTTATAATAGTGTGATGGTTTGTTTGTTTTTTTTTCCTAAAGAATTCTAATTACCAGTAATATGCCAATAGTGTAGGCTAAAGTGTGCAACAGTGTCTTTGGGCAGAGCCTCACCTCACCCACACTGGAGTTAACCTGCACTAATGCTTCTGGAAATAAAGGAATTGCTCTTGTTTGTGTAAAACAGCTGAGAACTCGGAATTGTCTCATGCTCTGTTATGCTCCATTTTAATATACCTGGATAAACCGCAATAAAGTTTGGAAATTCTAAGTGGTAAAAAAAACAACTCTGATTTCTCTCTGAAACCTTAAAGTGTAGTCACACCCCTTCTCAAGGGGTCACGACTGTAGCACCAAGGCTGTGTAAATACACCATCGTGGGGTTTTCTGTTCAGAAAAATGGAGTTATGACTTTATCTTCTTTAGAGGTTTGGTTTGTTTTTTTTGTGGAGGGTAAGCTAATTCTCTTTTGTTTTGTTTCTTTTTTCGCTTTAGCTAAAAAACTAGGAATTACTGACGTGCCGGCTGAGGTGGTTACTTTTATTTCTCACGCAACACAAAGCAGATTAAGAACAGTGATAGAAAAGGTGACGGTGATAACCCAGCACCGAATGGAGTCCTACAAGGTAAGTGTGTAGAGAAGGTGGTGTCAGCATCTCTGTGTACAATCGTGTTTTCATCCACCTGTGCTGAAGTGCCTTGGGTGGAGCCTCTGTTGAACTGTCTCTGCTCCAAGAGACAGTTTGCAACCAAGACTCTTCATTCCCCGTGTCTCCTTTTTTTGACCAGGGTTTGACCGTTGGTTGGATCAAAGTTGCTCCAATAGATAGGAATCTCCAGTAACTGCAGATCAGGGCATGTTACTGACTATAGTAACGTGTCCTTGCCTGTGAGAAATACTAAGATTCTACAAAAGCTACCAATTTGTCTTAAACCAGCAATTGAAGAATTCAGCTGTAAATTCTTCCCCTTAATTAAACAATGATGTTCTCCTTAAAAAGAACATTTTGAGATAAAATGCTACTCCAATTCCATTGTTAGTGGTTTGGTTGTTTTTTGTTTTTTTTTCTATTGTTAGTACAGAGGAAAGATTTTAGTGTGTAACACCTATATTCTTCTTTAAACTCATAGTCTTGATGAAAATGCATGTTTTCATAAAACATTGTTTGTATTTTACAGGATGATGAGTGGTACGAACAAGCTACAGATGTCCGGTCGCAGCTGAAGTTTTTTGAACAGTTGGAGCGTCTGGAAAAGCAAAGGAAAGATGAACAGGAGAGGGAAATCTTGCTAAAGGCTGCCAAGGTACCTGCTTTACTCTGTTGGTTTTCTTTAAACTACTTAACAATTCATAGTCTTTAAACAATTATTTAGTTTTTTGAAAGCTGTTTTATAGCCATATTTTCTTCTTGTAACAAAAAGAGACTGTTGTGACATCACACTTTTAATTCATTAAGTCCTGCTTTCTTATCTCTGGTGGCTCCAGACCTGCCTGACTGGAAGCTCCTGCATTTTCAAGATACAGCTCTGAATCCAAGGAGATCTTGGCAACACAGGAGACCATGGCTGATGCTTTCAAAATAACTTGGTGAAATAATTTTCACAATTGCCTTCGAAATTTAATAGATGCCAGGGTTTCTGTGCCATTTGAAAATCATAGCCCATGGTTCTGGTGTTAAACACAATTCAGTAAATTGTTATGCATTTTCTGATGCTTTATACTTTACTACTTGAGGTTTTTGAGGCTTTTTACTTCTTGAGTTTCTAGACGTTTCTTAAAGAAAAATTTCATTCGTTTGTTTATTTTAATTTAAATATTACGTGTTCCGGTTGGTGTTCAGTCCCTTCTGTATAACTGCGTTATTTAATTGATTCATACTTGGCTTCAGCTAACTATCAGTTACTGCAGTAGGATGTGATTGCAGAATTTGTAAGCACCCAAATGGTGTTGGTTTTGCTTCAGGAAATGTTTTAGGGAGAATGAGAGATAAAATCAGCTGGGGAGGCAAAATTTTAAAAAGTTAGGTTTCAAAAAAATATTTTAAGTTTCTGACATCCTGAGGAAAGTCCATATCCAAGCTAAAAATAATCATGAAGCTACACAAGTATCTTTGAAGCAGAACAGCAGTGGTGTTTGGCATGTTAAATGAGAGAATATTACAAAATCTTACCTGGGAAATACTTGACAAATAGAAGCTTCATACCACGGGCTTAAAAGAATAATGCCTGATGTTTGCATTCCAGTGAGATGCTCTCACTGCTCAGGAGAGGAGAGCAAAGAGGAGATTACTGCATTGAGATAATTTTCTGATTTTTTAATTTTTTTTTAGAAATCTGTTATTTCAATTTTAGTGATTTTAAAATAAATCTTTTTTTAGACCTGTGCTCTTGCATTCCACCTCGCTGTGGTCGTATCTCTGAATAGGGTTTTACCCTCAGCTATGCTGCTTTTAACTTTCACTTTTTATTAACAAAGCTAATGTGAAAGCAAAGTGTTTCATGTTGCCAATTTAATTTCTTTAATTAAAAGTGAAAGTTATAAGCTGGTACAGCCGTGGGTGAAGTTCTAATGTCATCAATGGGGAAAAATAGGTTTAAAATTGAAACTGTTGGCACAGCAGTGGCTCTCGATAGTACAGCACCTGCAGTTGTGACTCTTAACTTTATTTAATGAAAAAAGATGAATTTGAAGCATTAAAGACTCCCAGTGTATGTACTGGGAAGGGGGGAGTGGGAGATGTAAGTGCCAAAGTGATCTGGGGTCAGATGTTGCTAAATGCCGGAGACATATTTGGGAGGAGAGACCCCATGAGACATTTTGTAACACAGGTTTAAATCAGAGACTTCAAAATTATTATAGATCTAACAGAAAACTTTTTTTGTTAGTGGGACAAAATGTAACAACAGTATAGCTTTGACATTGCAAGTTACACCAAAATACTGAATAATGATGGTAATGAAATGCATCAGAGGGACTGTTAGTCTGCCCATCTGCATACAGGCTATCCTCCAATTTTAAAAATAATTGTTGTGTGTATTTAAGTATTACATGAGTTATAGATATCCTTATTTTACAAATACTGTTGCTTTCTAATTCTGTGAAATACAAAATCCCCTCCTTAACCCTGTGCTGTTAGTGTGTAATTAGATGTCTGTCTGTGGCATTCTTCCTTGACGCAGGCGAGGGGAAAAGCTGAGGTTTGGAACATTAGGGAGTTTGGTAACATGGAAATGAAACCCCCTATTTCTAATGTGTTTTGAATACACACATTTACCATATGCTGCTTTTCATACTTTGAAAGTCTGATATTTCCATAGCCCTGATGTGATCTATGCAGTTCTCAGATAAATAAGATAGCAGGTCCTCTAACACAAAGCACTTTCATTCTTAACAATTAAAATATCAGGCTGTCTGGTCTAATAAAAGTAGCTTGTGTTTGGGAGAAATGTTAACAGACCTGGGTTGGTGAATAAATTCTCAGTCGCAGACAGCATTTAACGTATTTAGAAGTATGTTATCTGGTTAGGATCAGTCCTAGGTTTCTCTGAAATTACTGTGGGAAGCTGCCTTGCTGCTAAAGGTGTTTATTCATCAACATCAAAATATATGACGTAAAGCCAGCTCACTTTATTTACAGATCTAGACCTGAGGAGTAGAGAGGGGAAGGGAGAGGAGTTGAGATAAACTCCCTGAAAGGATCTGAGTTGGGGTTTCTGGGGCTGGTGGGGGCTTCCGAAGCTTTAGAGGAAGGAGGAATGGGCAAATTACAAGATTTTGGGAAAACACGTATCACCCAAGAGGTGAGATACAGCATATTAAGACTGGGGTGTCAGAGGGAAAGGAGGAGGGACGGCAAACCCAAAAATAGGAGATGACTTCAAAGAAAAAATATAAACCAAAATTAAAAAAAACCTAGAAATGCTTAGTCAAAGCATTGAATTGCTTTGATGAAACTAAGTGTAAATTATTAAAATAATTGGTGAGTAATAATGGTGACAGCTAGATGAGCCCTACAAGAGCTGAGCAGCAGTAAATTGTTGAGCCCCTTCGGAGGCAGGGGCAGATGTTCACGTGTGGAGCAGCCCCTGACATCTCTAAAGCCCATCGAGAGCCCTCTGTGCAGCCTGATATTCTCAGTTGTTTGTATTTGCTGTCATCTGTGTGGCTCAGCACTGAAGCAGCCTGTTATAATTTACATTACATCATAAAGTGAAGAATTAATAAAATAGTCAGTGTTTATACTTCTTCCTTTAACATGTTTTAGCCTCTACATGCTGATAATTTTACTTCTGAAGCTTACTGATCTGCAGATGGACGTGTGGCAGTCAGCAGGAAGGTGGTTTAGCTCTAACAATCTGTTTTAAAAAAAAATCTATTAAAACACAAAATGACATTTAAATTCCTTAATTTTTTTTTTTTTTTGGTGTTGCTTATCCCAGTAACACCACATCTCTGGAATGTGCTTGTTTGAAACAAGAGCTGCCCTGGGCTCTCTGGAAAGGCCATTTGGGGTGTGTTTGAGGAATAACCAGAAACTCATTGCATTATTCTAAATGTAAAAGTAGTTCTGCCTTCACCTTCGGTCTGGGTTTATATCTGTAGCATCACCTGGTATTTTAAATCTTCATTACTGAAAAAAAATTCCTGTGTTTAATATGAGTCAGGAGCTGAGTGCCTGTTTTCACCTCTGCAATAATTTTAATTATTTATGTAGAGTGAATGAGCTGGAGGTTTACACAGAGTAGATCATCTGCTTTTTTGCCTGCTTTTGGGGTCTGCTATTTCAGATTATCCTGAAGTCCAGATCTACTTTGAACAGTTTCTGAGGAAAAGAAAAAAAGCCCCGACTTTGAAATGTGTTATTTTTTTAAATCTCTAGCACTTTCAGAGTTTTCCCTTCCCTTACGGATGCCAGGAAGATGCAACGTTACTGTGCACCTAGTGCTTTAATTTTTCATAACAGTAACCCCAAACACTATGTAGCTCTGTTCTCTCACTTTCTTGTAGAACCTTGGTGTCACTATGAGAAGCCTTGGCGTGGCTCTCCCAGGACACTGATTTCTCCGTAGGCTCACGTGCTTTTAACTCCTGCTTTGCATTTGGCAAGTGACCTGGCTGCGCACAGTGGCAGATCATCAACACTTTGGATTTCTGTGGGGCTTTGGCTGTGAGACCCAGAGGGCAATAGAACGTTCGTTGTGTGTTTATAAATTTATCGTCAAATCCCATGAATGGGCTAAATGGGATTTTCCAGACGTCATACTGGGGAAACTGAGGCACACAGTGATTGAACGGTCATCCCAAAAGGACAGAGGAAGGCCCTGGTTCAGCTCCGTTTGTAAATACTCACCTGGGTCCTCTGCAGAAGCAACTCACTCTTTAGGCTTTTTGTTTGTTTTTTAACCTAATAGGTATAAATACAATCAAGTTCTTGGTAACTGCTGTAGTGACTAGAGTCCCAGCTCTGGCAGACCCACGTATTTAATGAAACAGCTTTTTGTTCTTTAAATGTTAGCTAGATCAGATGATCTACGTGTTTTCTTTTTGTCTGGCCACGGCAGTTTGAAGGAATCTCAGGCTGGGTTAAGATTGGGGTTTCTTGGTTGGCACAGCCCCAACGCGGGAGTCGAAGCTGGCCGTTAGCTATCGAGGGGGGCTCATGTCTCCTCACCCCCCCCTTTGTGCCACGGGCACAGCATCGCCAGCCAGCGGGGCTGGAAGATGCAGCTGATGCACACCAAAACCTCATTATTGTTTAATTTGGCCGTCACTGTTTTATGGGTGTCCTGTATTAGCTGAAAAAAATAATCCCAGTTTAAAAAAAAAACAACAACAAACCAAGCAGGAAAAAGGCTGGAGAATTCAGTGTCGTTGGTGCCCCCTCTGCCAGATCGCAGCCAAGGTGTTCTCTAGGAATATCAATAATATTGCATTTCCACTTGCCCTTAAAACCCGTCTCCTTTGGGTTTGCTTTTTGGATTTTTAACTTCTGAGCAGAGTAAGTTATGAAAAATTTAAACAAAGGGGAAAAAATCTGAGCATATGTAAGTTTGCAAGTCAATATTCTTTCAAGTTTCAGTATAGAGAGAGGCGGAGAAGGATTGGTAGGAGAGGGCATGGGTACCCTTATTCCTTTGGGAGCTGTGTTGAATGAGAGCACTTCTAATCTCAAAGAAACCCCCAAATAGAAGAATTCCATCTCTCAGGTGTTGGGAGCAACTATTTTCCCTGGATGTCGCAAGTTTTATTGCAGCTTCTTGCAACTTTTTCTGCAACCTTTTCTGCACACTGGGCAGTCATGCAATTAAAACATATAATGCCTGTATTGTCAGCCTCTCGAGGCTTGAATTTATAAATAAGAATTTAATAATTTTAGCATATGGTTGTAAACCAGTCTGTGTCTGAAGAGAGGTACTGTTACGGGTTGTTATTGAAATTAAACAGTGATTCTTAATGGGGTTTTAGAGCTATTGTTCCTGGTTTTGAAGGAAAAGACGGAAGCACCATTTGGCAGTGTTTCTCCAGTTTTAAAAATGGCAACATTAATATTATTAGTAGTGCTTGGCTGAGATGAAGTTTTGTGTATTTCTGTGCTGTACTCCCAGGAAGCTCATACAGATTTTAATATCTTTATTATGGAGGGTGACTTTACAGCTGCTTTCTGCACATTCTCTACCAAGAGCTGAATAAAAGCTGCTTTGCAAACAGTGAATTATTGTAAAATAAGTGACTCTAAGGAATTTAATTTAGAAAGTTCAGATAATGGAAAGGGTGTCACTTCTGCTCTCGGATGCTTGAATTTGTTTGTGGCAAACAATTGAAATCTAAACCTGTACGGAAACTTTAGTGCCGACAAAAACATGGATTTCGTTTTTTTTTTATTTTATTTTAATTTAAATCTGGGGTAGATGCTATTTACAACTGAATATTTAACAGTCTTTTGGGTGAGGCCTACGGGTTTGGAATTGCACTTCTATGAATTTAAGCATCCCATCTTGACACCTTGTATCCCGTTCCCCTTTCTTTGCTATTTTTTAACTTACTGCAACAGATGAGGGGTTCTTAAACCATCTGTTAACCTTTTTTCCCCATTTTTTTTAAACATGTAGAGTCGCTCAAGGCAAGAAGACCCAGAGCAAGCCAGACTGAAACAAAAAGCAAAGGAGGTAAGCAGAGCTAGAGATCATTACACTTGACATTTCAAGGCTTGAACATATTAATTTTTTATGCCTTGCTACTTGTATATCGTTAATAAAAATCTGACTAAAAACTTTTTAGGATGTATTTGTTGCTTTGCCTTTGATCTTAATGTTTGCAAACTAATACATTAATACATGTGAAGCCTAAGGAGATTTTATAAGAGAATATTTCCATACATTACTTTTTCATTTCCATTTTAGGTAGCTGTAGCTTTTGTTGGGTTGTTGATGACAGCAGCACTAGATTTTGGTGGAAAATATATGCCTTTGTCTTTTTATAAAATGTCACTTTCTAAGAAATGTGCTACTTAACAGTTTTGTCCTGCTAAGAGTCTTTCAAGTAATGTAATTGCCAGTCATTTTCTCTGCAGTCTGGTTCAGTGCACTATTTACTCATCAGTCTAAATTACAAGAATCTAAAAATTATCAAATTATTTCAGATGAAGTTTTGATATGTTATGCTAAGAGTAACAATTTGTGAGCTAGTGAGTGCCTTAATTTGCTGTAAATGAGTGACTGTCCTTTGCTTAAGGCATCTCATGGCTTAAGATCAGGTTGTAACTTAAATCAAGTAGGAAGACTAAAATATCTATCGGTTGAAAGTCATTCCTGTTTAAAAAAAATGAGCAACATTGTTTGCAGCAAACTGATGCTGTTTTTTTAGCCAACTTCTTTGGATTCTATGTATTAGAAGGTAATAATTATACACTAGAAGATGTAATATATACAGAAAAATGCAAGTTCTTTTGTATTGACCAGTTCTTCCTGTTTGTTTCCCTGCTGGCAGTATTCTGTCGTTCCGTTAACTATACAGATTTTATATATATAACAGTCAAAAAAAATCCAAGTACATGGTTGAGTTTTATTTGATTTCTTTTTTCATGATGTGATTATGTAGTAAGATTTGCTGGAATGAATCCTCGTAAACATTAGACCAGGCCTTAGTGTTTCCAGGGTTGGGTTTGTCGAGCAAGTATTCAAATGAAAGAGGGTAATCAAGTTATTTGGCAGGAAAAGAGCCAGAATATTAATACTACTTGAGTTTAGTACGTAGCCAGTGTATGCAAAGGAAGAATCAGATTTGTGAAAATAATTAATGGCAGGTAAAACTCACTGTTGAGCTGACAAGCAAAGCTGCCACGCTGCTGGGAGAGAAAGCAGGCTGGAAATAAACGCCTTTCTTCCCGCCACAGTATTTGCATTCGTTGGCACCCTTTTTTTGGTCATTGGAAACCTGAGGAAGCAAAAGTAAACAACGGGGCCAGTAAAAACACATTTTGTGGTAGTCAGAGTGAAATTAGTGGTTCTCTTGGTAGCTGCGATAGAAGAGTTGCGCTCCAGCCAGTCGTGAAACTTTGGGGTCTCCTGGAACCTCTGTAAGCTGGTAAAGGGCCTGGAGAACAAATGGTATGAAGAGTGGTTGAAGGAGCTGGGGCTGGTTAGTCCGAGGAAGAGGAGGCTGAGGGGAGACCTCATCACTCTCTGCAACTACTTGAAAGGACACTGTAGAGAGCTTGGTGTTGGTCTCTTCTCCCAGGTCATTAGTGACAGAATGAGAGGGAATGGCTTCAAGCTGCAACAGGGTAGGTTTAGACTGAACATTAGGAAAGAGTTTTTCACAGAAAGAGTGGTCGGGCA
>JAOQGH010000062.1:35060002-35082022 GCA_025769975.1 Gallinago jamesoni | reverse complement strand
CTGAACATTAGGAAAGAGTTTTTCACAGAAAGAGTGGTCGGGCACTGGAATAGGCTGCCCAGGGAGGGGGTTGAGTCCCCATCCCTGGACGTGTTTAAGAGTTGTTTACATGTGGTGTTGGGGGATATGGTGCAGGGGAGAACTTTGTAGGGTTGATGGTTGGACTCGATGATCCCAAGGGTCTTTTCCGACTGAAATGATTCTGTGATTCTCACCCACTAGAGGGAGCGAGGCTGTGCCGGCCTGGGAATAAAAGTGGATGGAATGCCTTCCCAGTAATGGCAACAGCCGTGTTAGTAAAGAGGCAGCAAATATTTTTGGTGGTAACCTACATTAAAAATGCTTAGATCAAACTGGTGTGTGATTGCAAGGCAACGGAGTGCCTGGGGATGGTCATGCCTTTGGGTGAGGGCAGAATGAGTCCCAGGCTCCCCGTCTGGTCCCCGGGCCCTGCCTCTTGGTCCCCGAGCCCTGCCTTCTTTCCCACTTTCCCTCTAATGAGAGTGCAGGATGTGCCCACACCGTGCCTCGCTCTCAACTTGGCTTTCATTCTACATATTTGAAACCATAAGAAATATAAGCATGTCTCTGGTTTTGGTAATAGACTTCTAAGGCTCTTTCTCTAACATGCTCTAGGCAACCCTGCTTCAGCAGGGGAGTTGATCTCTATGGTCCCTTCCAACTCTAAAAAAATTCAGTGAAATTCAGTGAAATTCTTCAGCTAGTTTAGAGACTTTTGCCTGAAATATTAAAATGTATTTAATAAAAACATATTCTTCTGGGTTAACTTTTGCGAAGGGGAGGGAGGAAGTGGGACTGGCAAGATTTTAGTTTGATATTCTTTTTTTTTTTTTTTCTGAGTTGGATGCTGAATATATGCTGGTGTCTCAAATGCTATTAGCACTGCCAAAATATAAAATAACCAATTTTGTAGCACAGTAGGTCAATTAGAGTGTCTTTGGCATGGCTTTGTTATTTGAAATTAGAAGCTTTGAATCAACTCCCACAAAAATGTAAAGATTTCAAAACTTCACTGCCAAGCGGGCTACTCTTAAATGTGCATATGACCCACAACTGAGAGAGAAGTTGGATTTCTTCCAGGTTTTCTATAAGATGATGGATATAATCCTGTCAGATTTGATAATAAGCTGGATTTGAAGTGGTGTTTCCATGATTTCCATGTCTTGAATATTGCCTGAAGACCTTTGTTGCTCAGATGTTTTTCTGGCCAATGGTGAAGTGGCTACAAGGGAGTGATTTGAAAAAGCAGAAAGAGGCCATCCAAGAAACGTGCAGCGTTTTTTAGCTTGTGTTGCTGGGTTAATGATACAAGATCAGGTAGTTCGTTCTTTCATATCAGCAAAGCAGCTGATAATTTCATCATTATGTTCTGGATATGGATAATGCTTCAGCCTTGTCTTGGCATCCAAAATAAAGGTACCAACACAAGGATAATGGGATGAAGAGGGAAGAAAGAAGACTAGCAAAGGATATTTATTCCAAAACGTTCTTCTTTAGGGCTATTTTGGAGTCTTTCATTCCATAACATTCTGGTTTTCTTCCTAATTTAAAAATTTTTTTAAAAGTTGAATTTTTTTCAGAGAACTTCCAGCATTAAGAAGTCCCCTTCTTGCTTGTTGGTGTCATCAAGAAAATGTACAGGGAGATCACTGTGTCCTTTGAACACCTTTAAAAAACAGTTTAGTACAGTTGAAGATTATTTTATCTTTTGTTCTGCAACTCCATTTATTAGTCAGGCTTGAAACCCCTCTGCGCGTTACTGAAACCAAAGTGGTGTAAATCAAGTTTAAATTGTGTTTAAATTCTCCCCCAGAGACACAGAAGGCCCATGAGGGTATGGTCTTATTGGGGAGGGGAGACACGACAGGAGGCTGCGTTCATTCTAATTTCCATTGAAAGGGTTCATTCAATAGGACATAAACCAGGCCATATAACTGATAGCGGGAATAGATCAAGGTTAGGAATAATTGAATCAACACTTGGTAATTAATAATAGAAATGATTTAAAAGAAAGGCAGGGAAGGTAAGATCCTAAACATCCTTGCTGTCACAGGTATTCTTCTATGTTCGCTGTCTGTTGGCTAAAAGTCTTTTAAATTAAAAGTGGCTGAGTGTGATCCTGAAAGATTAACTTGGTTGAAATCTCTGTGTCATCACCAACCAAGAATATTGCATAATAATAGAAAGTTAAACCAGACACTCTGAATGTCTGGGCGTGTATCCAGGGCCTGGACCAGCTGAGATAACGCTGGGTTGAATCTGTGCTTGGGTCTCCTCCTTAACCACGCGAGGGAGGGCCCAGCCCTGTGGATAGTCCTCAGAGAAGCGTTGCCTGTTTCTAGGGAAGCCAGAAGACAGCCCTTCTCATACCTCTGTTGGTGGGATAAAGTCCTTTATCCGTCTTTTTAGGGCGTGCTCAAGTCCTTTCACGGTGGTCTGTATTTGGGGGGCTACTGATGTGACTGTTCACTGGCCAGGAGCTTTGGGAGCCCCCGGTTGAGGCAGGGCAGGGGAGGTGCTGTCCCTGCTCCCCGCTGGAGCAATTAGATTATGAGAAGAATTTTACTCTAAATAATTTCTCGTCACCACACTAGTTTTCATTTATCATCTCAGTAGGAATAGTTTCTTTTAAAATGTTTAAATAATGGTTTATTGCAGTTATTGCTGCTTTCATAAGGCAGTACTGAAAATGAAAAGCAAATGAAAAGGACTTTGTTTTGTTTGGTAGGTTTCTATATTCACCTTTTTAGCAAAACCAAAGTCCTTAAAGACTGTGCTACTAACGCAGTATCTCTCGTGACACGGAACCTAAAGTAGTTTTCTATTTTATCACGCCTGACATAAAAGTATTGATTCAAAAGCAACAATCTTCTCTTAAAAAAGGTTTCTTCTAAAGCATTCCACTGAGAAATGGCGCACTCAAACAGAAATAAGTTTGAATTAAATTTCCAGTTATCTGTCTCCCCCGGCGCGAGGGTCGGCCGGCGGAAGGCAGGCGAAGCCAGGAGCTCCATACCCGAGGGAACGCTGCGGTGGTGTTTGGGCAACGAGGGCTCCTCGGAACCCAGCCGTTTTCAATCCGAGCCATGGATTTGGCTTTAGATTTTCCTAAAATTGTATGAAGTTGTCGGGGCGACTTCAGATGTTGGTGCGTTGGGTAGTGGTCCTGGCTGTTAGCAGGCAAAATACTGCCACCACAGTCCTGTGGCGTTAGCAGGCTTACTGCTTTTGTCTGAACTGCCTCTTTTCCTTCTTGAGTAGATATTACTTCAGATGAACAGATATATTATGGTAACAGTCACAAATTCTGATCACTGGAGCTGATTATGAACTCCTGGGAAGGAGCAGGAGAGGGATGGTGTTGTATTTGCATATGCAAATACTGCTGCTGAAGAAACAAGAAGATCTATAACTAGTAATACATGAATTGCATGTGTGTCTCAGTGTGTCAATCTTCAAAATGTCATATTAGTTTAAAGACAGTGGGTTTTGCTAAAAAAAATTGCCTGTGTTTCCAAGGGTGGGGTATTACCCTGCCATGAATTCTCCAAGTCCTGGAGAACTTGAGGCAATAGTTTTCTTATACAGCGGAACTTTTTGGGTATCTCTGTGTAAATCGAGGGCGGTGAGGCTTCCCAGCAGTTTCCCTATGTGCAGAGCAGAAGTGATGGTGGTTGCCTGGCTGGAGATGAAGCGTGGTGTTACCCTGCTCTGCTGAGTCAGGAACTGGGTAAGGGATGGGAGAGTGCCAGGGGGGCAAAGGAATGACCATCGTATTTTCCAACTGAGTCAAACTGCTTTATTCCTGCTTAGGTAAACTGTATATTAATTAGAGTTGAGTCAAGAGCTAAATTCTTTTTTGGTCTTTTCTCTAACCCAAGTTTGACCCAAGATTACCTCATTGGTCTAGCAGAAATCTAAATTAAATCCAACCCTGTCCAACGTAGTAATTTCCTTCTACAAAATCGTGCTGGTGGAATTCCACAGTGATGCATGATTCCAGTGTACATACACTGCTGAGCTCTTGGTTAGTTACAGGAATGCTTATTTTTTGTGACTGATGATAACTCTTGGTTTTTGCATTCTAAAAGCAAAGGCTGTTTTACTGATATATGAGCTAAATGCACAGCCTTTCTTAAGTAACATACTATTTTTATACTTGATAGATCTTTATAATATAAACTAAGAACACTCTTTTAATGTTTGCTTATACTTGCTATCTAGAAAACAAATTCTTAGAACTTCATTTAGTCCCTCAGAGTGATGTACAAATGGAATGGAAGGCGCAGGAAAGCAAGCTGTCTGGTCAAGCATCGTTCGGTGTTGAGCTGATGTCTCCTGGCAGGATAAAAGCTGGTCTGGAAGAGGTGTTTGAGAAAGAGCAGCCCTCAAATTAACACGGCAGCAGTGTAATTTCCTTAGATTTTGTATGACAGATATTGGTACCCATGCAACCTGCTGTTGCAGACATTAGCAGCTACAGACGCGAATGCAGTGCAGGAATTGCTTTATGGTGCTACCAAAGGGTTCCCGTGTGTCCCTGGCAGTCTGGGGACACTGAACAGTAAGAGTAATATTCACTTGTACAAGTTGGCTTTTCTCTTCAGGATTCTTACCTGTTTTCTCATCTTTCCCAACAAAATTTGAAGTATGTACATACTCTAATTTTCAAGCAAAACTAGTGAGGAAGGCTCAGTACTCATTTTCAAATTTAGGTCTGTTGTGAAATATACTTGGTTTGTATTTGAATACTTGCAAGAGAGCAATACCTGTTACAAATTCTGCTCTACTTCTAACAGCTTTGATTTTTTTCCAAGGGCTGAGGATGCAGGGGAAGAGAAATCCATCCCTGTTGTTTGCATTGTCTCCCAGATTGCACGTGCTCCGATGGAGTCCTGCCTCAGAAAAGATTGCTAGAACAAGTAGTCTCTCATTATTAAGCCACAGGACTACTTGAATATGAATTTCCAGAACTTGGGGAGAATAGTGTAAGCTTTTCTAAAGCTGAGGGTGACTTTGCTCTTCTCAATCTCACCAAATTACTCCAGCAGGAACTTTCTCTTGTAGAATGAATTCCCTGAAGTTGGTGTCGGACCCTTCCACTGTGGGGAGGTAACAGTAGAATTTTCCACCCTTTAGGTCCCCTGCAGTTTTCCTTCCGTGTCTGTAGGAATAACCAGTGCTCCTGCTTTTGGATTTTCAGGCACTGCTAAATAACTTGGGGGTGGCAGCCCCTTGTTCTAGTCGCTTTTGGCTGCCCAGACACCAGAGCTTGGTGAAGATAGGAGGCAGCTGTCTTCTTCCACCTCTGGGGAGTAGGATTTGTGATGAGGATGGTCTGGCTTTGCCTCTCCTGGGTACTGACAGCTGCATCCAGCCATTCTGTGAGAGGCAACGAGGAATGTGCACAGTGGTGCTTCCTCTTCTGAATGATGATTTTTTTTAAAAATAAATTCTTTCTATAGATCTAAATATATACATGTGTATATATATCAGCTCAATTCTGACTGAATTTCCAGTTCTGTTTCTCTGGCATAGTGGAACAAAAAAGCCGGGGGAAAAATTAAAAAGAGAGAGACTGTAATTTAGAGGAGGCTGTGGACATGGAAAAATCACATAACTGTTTTATGTGAACGCTGCAAAGGATTTACTTTCAAATAATAGGGCTTGAGACGTTCGGATATGATTGCCTGTTTAATAAGTAGAGGGCAGCAAATGTCAGCTGTGTCTGCTTGTCAGAAGCCAGAAAGGGAGGAGGTTGCTCGGACAACAGCCTGAATCGCGATGGAGATGCTGTGGTCCCTCGGCCCAGCCTGCCCCGCCACACAGGCGCTGGGGGGGTAGGAGGTCAAGGTGGGCTTGGGCTGCAGCCCCTGCGGGCAGGTTCCCCCCCATCCCCTGCACACACAGACACACACACACACGGGTTCCCTCCTCCGGAGCAGACCCCGGGGAGGGCTGTGCCGCGGCGGCCGAGCTGACATGTTTGCCAGCCCCGTTTGGCAGCCCCGGGGCGGCACACAGCTGCCAGCTTTCATCTGCCCCCAGTTCCTCCGGGCGCTCCGCCTTGCTCCGTGGAACCTGGGGGGGCTGGGGGGCACCTACTGCCTCCTCTGCCCGCTCCCTCGGGGCTCAGCATCCCTCAGCCCCCCGACCCTCGCTCCCCGCTTTGTGCCAGACCCACACACAAAGGTCCTCCCTGGTCCGGAGGGGGATTTGCATCTTCTGCCCAGGCCCTCCTTTCAAATGCATCCCTTTCCTACAACTGCACTTCCCCAAATCCGTGGTCTCTCTCTGGCTGGGTGGTGGGAGCCGGGTTAAAGCAAAACTTGGAACCACAGATAATAACATCTTAAAAAGAGTCGTTTAAAACCCCCTTGCCAGCACATTTTTGAGAGAGCTGATACACGAGTGTGCAGCACTTCTGTGTATCTCCAAGTGGTTTGTAAGATGCACAAGACATGAATTTTCACTGTTTTCTTGGAGAATGTTATTTAGCAGATTGTAAAATCAGGTACAAAGAAGTAACCTGATTCTGCAAATCTGCTTCGTCAAAGTGTGCTGTGATTTTTCCCAGGAGGTTGGTCAGCATCTCCCGGCTGCGGGTGCCGGGATGGGACAGTTTGTGGTTGTGCCTCTGCCCCTCTGTGTGTTTGTGGAGCGTCAACCGTGGCTCTGGTGTCATTCTCAGGGAGTTTATTGTGGTAGAGTCTTAAGGCATATTCAATACAGGCAGCAGTAGGATAGAAAGTGTCAGTTTTGACTTAGTAAGAACTAACCATGTGTGTCCGTAGCCGGGTTATGCACTTACTCCTCTGCGGAGCTCCAAGCCAGGTGCAGAGGTCGCAAAGCTGTGCTACCATCTATTCCCCATTTTTTAATTTAGTCTTGTCATTAAAAATACCTTTGTGTCACCCCTGCCAGAGTCTCCGAATAGTTCCATTGTCTTAGTTGAATAACGCTCAACATACCCCAAAAAAGTAGTTCCCCTTTAGTAACAGTAATTTTTTAAATAAATAAAACGTGTTACTGCTATTCACAATGTAAACAGGACAGTCTGTCCCTCCCTCCAGTCTGTGTTCACTACAGGCAGGTATGGTTAGCTCGAAAATGTAAACACTCGAGAGGTATCCCTGTATTTTTAGTGTTATTAACCAATTGAGGAATAACTTTTGTTTCCATTTAGTGTTGAAAATTGTTGCTGAATCGGTGATTAACATCTAGGTTTCCATTTATATTTTTGAAACAGAAATAACACCATGTAGGTTTCATTAGGTTTCTCTTAATCTTCTTTTTTAGACACCTTCTAAGGGTTTTAAAGGGATTTTCACCCTGTATGGCCAAAAGTCACTTGACAAGATGCATGAAAATCTATTAATTTCCCCCAAAAGTAAGAATAATTTATAAATAAATAAATCTATGCTGGAAGAAGTGCTGATGACACCTGGCAAACACGTCAGGGAAGGCAAGTGGGCTTTAGGGAGACGTCAAATACACGAACCGGGAGGTTACACTCAACAGAAAAACTGAACTCAGGTGCTAATTGTGTGCAGGAGAGAATGTAAGAAACATAACACAAGTGAGAGGGGTGAGAACAGAGCACGTTTTTATGGGAAATTAGGATTAAGTTCTGGAGAAGTTTGATATATGTTTTCATTGAGACCCCCTAGCCCAGCACCTGGTGGCTCCACTGGCCATCTCCCAGCTCTGGAGCAGTGAGAGAGGCTCCTTGGAGCAGGTGTCTGCTGTGTCCCACTGCGACAGGCAGCAATTAAGAAGGTTATAGAATACACATTACCGCTTCACTATATACGCTGCTGTTTAATTAGATAAAATGCTGTTTCTTTTGAGGAAGAGTAAACGCAGTGTTTAACCAAATTGTTCTTTATTTTAATAACGGTCTGTCATTAGCAGTTGCTGGTTTTCCTTCTTAAGCAATATGTTGAGGGGGAATCCATTGTTTACCAGGTGTCTCAGAAAACATTAATATGGGAAGCTTTTTTTCCGCTGTAAGCATATAAGTTGTTTTGCGTCTTTTAGCTATTTTACCTTTTTACTGATCTCGGTGACTGCAAGATAGAGCAGTAGAGAGCTGGAAACCATCTAAAGAACGTGCAGCTGCACTAGCTACCCACACAAACTGCTCTAATTTAGTCTCAAGCTGAAAACTTGTCCCTTATTTCAGGCTGCAGGAGTTGAGCGATGGCCGGGGTGATACTGGAGATGTCACTTCTCGGAGGAGAGCGGTGACTTCGGGTCCCAAGAGCAGTTGTTAATCCCAGCTCTGTGGAGGTTTAGTCTCGGTCATTGGCGTGGAGATAGACTGTACTCTCCTGGGCTCCACCTGAGCGTGCGGGGCGTGAGCTGGGGTGCTGGGCTTTCGCTGGCACGGGATGGTCTTCTCCTCTCTCTTTTCTGGTGGGTTTGGATATACAGCAATCATAATGTGTATCATGTACACGATGTTATCAAAAATGCGTATGTTTGGTAGATTTGGCAGTTGGTGATCCTGTGAACATCGTAATATATGGTGATTTCTGTCATCTGCTCAGCTGTACAAAAGAAAAAAAATAATCAGAAATGTACATTTCAAAAATATCCTCAGGTAATTGTAACTGAGGCATTGAAAATAATTCCTGAGTGAAAAAAAATGCTCCTCTGTCTACATAGAGAGATTATTTCTGGTTAGGACTGAAATTTTGAAAAAAAAAAATTAATCCCCAAGTTCCCCTCTGTAGGGGTGCCAGGGAGGGCAGTGCTGGAGGCGGTGGGCGCTGGGGCCAACAGGAGAATGGTCTGGCTGGTCTGTCTTGGGGAATTTTATTTTTTGCCCTCTATGCTTCCTAGCACGTTTTTGCTCCTGTCACTTTTTAAGTGGGGGTTCCTCATCTTTGAAATACTGGAAATTGATTTCTTCTCCATCCCCGCGCTGTAACTGCGGAGGAACTGGAACTCTGCTGGCCTGGGTGGCACTATCAAACAAACGGGATTTGTCCCGCTGGTGTGAGATACAGCCTTGGATCAAAACACTTCCCGTGGGGAACTGGGATTTATTGGTATCACCTACATTTAACATTTTTACTTAAATGCAAAATATTTCTATAATTACATATATAATCTGTGTTTATGTATGCCATTTATTTGAAAATCAGCAAAAAATGTTGTGATTTTGCATTAATTTCTGGTCATATGTATTTATCTCCTCCCTTTGATTTTTGTTATTTAAGGTGCAAAGAAGAACGTAAAGCTTTTTTTTAATGCACCAAATGTGTTTTTATTTGTTGTTTTTTTTTTCTCCCCAGCAGTTTCACATTTAATTACGGCTGTCTTTGCTAATAACCGGCGTGCCGGAGTTTGTAATGTATTTTATAGAGCGGAGCCCTTTGGTGAGTTGGTTGCCGGGACAATAAGCGTTTGTGACAGGTCGTTTGCGGAGTCCTCTCCCCCTGCAGATGGCAGCTGGGGGCTCCGTGAGCGGGTTATCTGCTGCCCCTTCTCTTGAAGGAGGACACTTCCCACCGCGTTTGGGGCTCCTCTGCCCCAGGAACCCTCCCGCTGAGGGGGGTCTGAGAGGAGCTGGGGGAAGTTCCCGGGGAATGAGGAGGGGGGAAAAAATGAAGACAGCAAATAGCCTGTAGTGATTTTTAAACTTTCTGCTCTCTGAGGGTATTTATTATGAATTTTTCCTCTGAATTTAAGATGGCTTTGAAGGAGTCAATCAGTTCTGTAGTAGGACATCGCTAAGCATTCTTCAAATTTAGAGCCAAAAAAGACCCTTTGGGGCATGAAGAACCATTAGTGCTTAGGGGCCAGTGTTTTAATCCCATTTTTTTTTTTTTCAACCAGACTGGTCAGAAAAGTGAGGAGTTTTTTTAGAGATCTGTATTTTGAACATCAATTTTGGAACGTAAGGAAATTTTAGCCAATTAGAAGAGGAAAGTCAGAAATACTTGTTTTCAACATTGTGAGGAAGAGGAACCTCTAATGAGGGGATAATCTGTAGCTTTCCTTGCTTATTGTAATGTGCCAAGGAATAGAGAACAAAGAATATAGTGGAATTTTTCTGTGAAGAATTAGATTCTGCTGGTGGTGACACACGTTTTAGACTTCTAATATGTCGAAGGATCGTTAAGATCTAAATCAAAGGTTCAATTTTCAATGAGTTGAAAATGGATTAAACCCCTGTGTGTTGTTTTGGAGATGACGGGGAGAGTCATTTTGGGAAAAGCAGAGGGAGGAGTGAAAGATTAAAAATACTTTACTTGAAAAGCTGAATATAAGGAGGTACATTTTAGATCATCTCATTTCCTTTTTAATGCAAATCTGATTCTTTTGATTATTCACTTATTTATTTATCCTTATACGAAAGTTAGAAATTATTACATTTTGGGAACATAGGCATTTTTATAGTGCAATAATAATAGTGCAACTATTGCAGTCATTTCATTTGTTGGTGAAAAAGCATTTCAAGAAAAAATAATTTTGCATAGAATTGATTCTTAAAGTGCTAAGCTTAATGTAACTGCAGTTCTTTAAAGCAGAAAAACAAGAGAGAAAACAAATAATGCCCCTTAAGCAGATGCTCGTTCGTGTAGGAGAGCTACTCTTTGATTTTGGAGAGGTGGTGTGACTTGCAGTGGGGAACCTTGATTTATTGTGTCGTTATTTATATCTGCAATAAATGAGGAATAAGCATAAAACATGAAAAGGGAAATTAGGTATTATGCTGGTTCTCTTACTTTCTGTATTTTATTTACATGAAATATACATATTTTTTTAATGGCGTGTGGCTGTGCCTTTTGTTGACCATATCTGTACGCCAGGTCTGTCTGCTTGTTTCCATTGGCTTGTCATGTTCACTAATTAGGGAACTGCTGCATGATTCACCTTGTTAATTAGAAGGACTTGCACACAAAGGCCCTTCGGGCAGTGCGAAAGAAGAGCCTAGCACTAGTGCCCTGAGAAAGCTACAGCCTGTGAAGTAATTCTTCTCATCTACCTTCTATTTTTTATTTGAAATGAATAAATCATTGAGATTTTCCTTGTGGAGTGAGAATGCAAGAATTCACATCTTTGTAAGATGTAAATTATACGTGATCAATAGAAGGGGATGACTACTGTATTGTACTTACAAGATTCCCTAATTTACTACTTGTCAGGGTATGAAAAATTGCTTGAAATATTTTTGTCCCCACACTGGGGTATGTTGTTCCCTTGATCTGCGGGAGAAACGAGCAGCAGCGGGTTTGCTACAGTTAAAATCTAAAATAGAAAAGATGTAGATTATTTAAATTTTGAGCTTGTTTTGCATCCCCGGTGGAACTTCCATTTTGCAAGTGAACCCCCAGTGCCACCCCCCCAACTTTTCAGGGGGAGAAGAAGGTGGGCGTCCGGCTATTTTTGTTGCCTCAAATCTGGCTGTTGAAAAGAGCAGCACGCTCGCTATGTTGGGTGTTCTTTAGTTGAGTATAGTTTCGGAATAAATTAAAATTGTTTTTGTCATGTCACTTAGACTTGATCAAACCCCAACCCAGGCTGCGAGAGAAAGGGGTACTGCGTTACAAGTGCACAACCAGCCTCTCCACTGCACCTTTCCCATCTGTTTGTGACACTTCAGAAATTAACTTCAGTGCTGTTCTCTCTAAGTATTTGATTAAAATTACTTATTACAGCCAAATGATTTTTTAGTAGATGGCTACATTTGCCTCGTTCCCTCGCACGAGGCTGGCAGTTCCACGATGCAGATTTCCCGTAAGACAGGCAGAGGACTGGGATCAAAACCTGGGCGTTTTCCTTTGCGGTAATCTACTAACTAAAGCCTTTTACCAGAATTTCTCATTAACTACTATTTTAAATGCACTTAAAATTTCCCCTGGTCTGCAGTTTTGTGGTAATGGTATATAGGCAGAGAATTTTTACCAAAAAATATAGAAATACTTATTTTGAAAAGATGGGGGAAATGCTTCAGGCTGACCTGAGATGCTGTGGTGTGACGTACTGTCACTCTTGGCTGCCAGGAAGCTGAGATCTTTCTACCAACCTCGGTCTTCAGTTGATTGCCTCGTTATACGAAGCCAGAACATACTTTCCCTGTGGTTTTGGTACAGTTCTGGATCTTAATTATTTCAGATTTCAAATCTGTGCCAGAGGTGGAATAGAGATAAGAGTCACAAAAGCCTGTGCTTTGCCATCAGGACTCGTGGTGTGCGGAGAAGGTAGAATCCTTGGTCGGGATCTCACGGCACTAACACAAGGTTCTAGCAGCCACAGGGAGATTTTACTATCCAAGCAGCCCCCGTATTACTTGGATATAATGAAAGATTCTTTAAGGGGTATTTTCCATAATGTGTATTTCGGGGACACGTCTGAAAACCGGAGCAGTAGATTCATGTCCCAGCCCAGCCCCTGCCCCCAGGTTAGGTGGCCAGCGTGGCCCCGGGGAGCTACTGATGGAAAGCTCGCTTGTGAGGCTCATCTGACCCACGTATTTTCCAGCGCATGATTTTACAAAAACAAAGCATATTGCCTCACTTCTCTTTGTTGAATTAGCTCCTGTTATCCCTGTGTTTCTGGCAGACCTCCCTGGCTAAAGCCACAAGCTCAACGAGTTTGCTGCTCTTTGTGACTCCGGACAGGACTGTTGTTCGTGGGGGCTTTCACTCTATTTTCTACTCCCTAATCGTCATCAAAGCATCCCTTTCGGAGCCCTCACATAGTCCCTCGCTTAAGGTAAAGGAAGAACATCCTCGAAATCTTGGGAGGATGGTGGGCCCCCGCTTAGATGAACACAGGCCCCAGGAAAAGCTGTTAACCCGTCACTCTTGACAGCGCCCCAAGAGCGAGGACGTCCTTGTGTCACTGGGTTGGGGAGCCTGAGAGTACAACCCATCAGGTTCCCAGGCACCTTTATGCTGTGGGAGTTGTCTCGTTCCCTTTGAAGAAGGGTTTGGGAAGATTTGCAGCCCTCTGTTGGGTTGTTGTTCTGAAAAAAAATTAAGACCAATACCAAAAAAAAAAAAACCCCACAAATCTTGGGGAAATTCCTTCAGAGTTTTTCCTGGTTTTACTGCGTGTAAGTTCCCGGCTCTAGCAATGCTGATCCTGGGACTTGTCTGTGCCTCAGAAACTCTTTGCTCAGACCATCTGCTTTTGGCTCAGCAAATCTACCACAGATACCCATGAAGAGCATTAGTTGATTAAAGGGACTAAGGAAAAGTGGGATAATGAGAACTTCAAACTATTTGAGGAATACAATAATACTGGAGACCAAAAATATGTTAAAAAATTATAAGACTTTTCAAAATCGCTCTCAAAATTCTTCATGGTTTTGATTTTTTTGTAAGCTGTGAGTAATCTCTTAGGGAGACTTCCAAGAAAATTAAACCTACGACTATGAATATATATTAGTCAGTTCAGACGGTATGTGGTCTTGAGTAGTAAGCAGATAAAATGTTTTATTTTTATAAAATTGCATTTAACTAGGTAAGGTACATGACTTGAGAAAATTACAATTAAGGCTTTTCTTCAGGGAAAAATAAAAATAAAAGGCAGGACACACCTGACATTTTCTATATCAGAAGTTTGACATGTATTGTGTTGAAAGTAATAGGGCAAATGTTAATGGAAAATTTGACTAAACTTCTAAACCGTAATGAAATTAGATGTAATAAACATAAATGCCTATTGTAAGAAAGACACTTGGTCAGAAGTACCCCGGTTAAGGTTCTAGAACTGTATTCAGATGCTCATTATTTTGAGAAACATTCGTCTTGGGGGCTGAAGTGTTCCCAGCTCAGTCTTTGCCCAGGGTGATTTTTTCAAACACTATGTGATAATTTTTGACGGTTGTTAAAAGTGTGTGGGAAGGAAAAAATAAAGGAAGAAAAAGTCAAAATTTAACACATACGCACACACCTTCTTCAGTAAAGTAAAATCTTGATCTACTTCAAATAGATGTAGCCGTTGCAAATAAGTATAGACTTCCAAGCAGCCATTGGAAGGGATGACTGGAGCTTTTACTGGGCTGGGGAGAAGGCTTGTGGAGAATTAGCATCCAGCTTTGTATTGAAGAAAATTACGTGTAATTTGGCAGAGCTGTGAATGTTTAAAAGTCTCAGAGAACGTGTTCAGTGTATGATGTGCTGTTATCCATGCAACACTTCCCTGGTACTGCGTTATCGCGGTGCCACTTCTAAACTTCAGCCACTTCAGTTTCTTACTAGTCGGTGTGGAATTGCTGTAGAACTTCTGACCTTCAGGGACTTGGGTAACGCAACGGAGAGGCGGGAGCAGAGCAGGGGCGTTCTGCAGACATCCTCTGCTCGCCAGGGTGCTCTCTCTGAAGTTCACTCATCCTTTTTTATCACTGTCCTGGACTTGTTGAGCTTACTGCCAGCATTTTTAATGAGTTTCATTTCTTAATTGCACCTTCTCTTGTGGCCATCTTAGGACGTGTGTAATGGTTCCACGTTTCAGACTCTCCTCTGCAAAAAAGATGCTTTTCCAGGGGGTGTAATCACTGTCTGAGACTGATAGATATATGTTGCAGAACCATCAATTAAGACAAGCTTTTCCCAGCACATGACCCTGTTATCAGGAATTAAACCATCCATGGCAAACAGAATTAGGAGGGCTCTCCATTGATGCCTATTGGCTAGAAATCAATGCTTAAGTCATTGTTCATGTGATCTTGCCTTCATCAAGCATTTCTGGCACTCAGCTCGCTCTGTTGCCAGTTTCCTGTTTGGTGTTGGTTCCTGCCTTTGTTCTTGATTGGGGTTTACAGTCTGTCGATGTTTATAGCTCCTCTCAGCCTCTTCGGTGTCCTCTCCTCCGCTTCTCGGGCGGTATGTCTGAACCGTGCCGGGAATTGTAAGTAGCCAAAGTCTAGTTCTTTGTGGGCTGAGTTGGCTCTGTGACTGCAGAAACTTACTTTTACAGCTCAGCTTCTATTCCCTTATCAAATCCTATATTGGCAGTATTTAAATATACTTAGTACTTCCTCAAGCTCTTCCTTCTTCTTTATCTTCACAATCATCTCTGTCTCTCTGTCACCAGGTTATTTTCCTTCCAGGCCAAAAACCATCCCTGGTTTCTGCCTGCAGGTAGAGAAACACCTCCTTGACCTTTCTCTCTCATGTGACATCCCTTTTCTCCCTTTTATTTTTGAAGGTATTTATGCATAGACTCGAATTGTTAGAGTTCCAGTTGTCCTCTTGCTTTCTGATCATACTGAAGGGAATTTCTCTTAGTGCAGTCCTCAGCAGCTACAGCTCGGGCCCTTTTTCTACCTACATCTCTGCTTTAAACAAAGCTAATTTTGGTTTCTGTAGGTTTTCCCTCACGTGGAGCACGTTTTGCCTTCCTTCCAAGATGCTCGTGGTTTTGAACAACTCCTGTGTGTCTGGTGAGCAGTGTTCTGCCTCACTCGTTCTTTGATGTTCCCTTTTCCTGTGGGTTCGGGTGACACGGGGAGATTGACCGGGATGATGGGTGGGATGTTGATCTGCTGGAGGGTAGGATGGATCTACAGATCTGGCCAGGATGGATGGGTAGACTGAGTGTAAGGCCAACGGTGTAAGGTTCAACAACACCAAGTTCTGGGTCCTGCCCTTGGGTCACACCAACCTCATGGATGCTCCAGGCTGGGGAAAAGTGGCGGGAGCTGCCCCAAGGAAAAGGACCTGGGGGTGTTGCTCACGTGAGCCAGCAGTGTGCCCAGGTGGCCAAGGAGCCAACAGCATCCTGGCCTGTGTCAGGAACAGTGTGGCCAGCGGGACTGGGGCAGTGCTTGTCCCCCTGGACTGGGCACTGGTGAGACCCCACTCACTTACAGTGCAGAAAGGACTTAACATGAAAAAGGCTGTGCGTAAATGCTTGGTTTCTGTTGCAAAATTATTTCCAAATAACTGGAAATTCACTCCATGAATAAGCGTGCTCTGAGTGTTTGGAGATTATAGAATCTAGTTTTTAAGAAGTAATGTTGATATTCCAGATAGACATATGGCTGTCTTCCTCGTGGCATATGGCTTGTGGCACTTCTTTCTGAAATACCTACACGAATCGTAACAAATAATGATGTAAGGAAAACAAACTAAAAATTTAGAAGCCCTGTTGTTAGCTTTACTTTATTAAAGTATTGAAGTGGTGCTCTTTGTGGGGTTTAATGTTTTGCCGCTGTCACAAAGAAGAAAATTTCATTGTGTGAAATAATATTGGTGCTTAATTCTTACACTGTCCTTTTCATCAAAGAGATCTCTCTAAGTTAAAGCTGTCATTAAGGAACGAAATACCTCTCGTAGGTAAATGGCACGCTAAAAATAAATCGGGATCAGATAAGGAGCAAGGAACAGCATCTCATTTGTAAATATTTTTCCTGTATAATATATTGGAATATTTGTCTGTGTTTTAGATAAATATTTTGACTTTCAAAAAAGTTAATTGTTGTTGATTAGTGTGGTTCTGAATGAAGCACTGCTTCCTTCTCAGAGGGCAGAAATTTTAATGTGCTATTGATAAATGTATCCATATTAATTGCAACGAAGGCAAGTTAAAGAATTCTATTGCATCAGCAGCCCAGTGTGGAAATGGGAGTGTGAGCAAACGCAGCTATCGGATGGTTGCATCTTGTTGGTTGAGGTAGAGAGTTAGATTCAATGCTGCTAAATCATGTTAATTAACAGGAAATTTATTTTATCGGTACATATAGATATTAGCAGGTGCTTCATTTGTTTAAATATCCAGAAATTATTAACTGGCTAATATAGATAAGCTATACTGTAATAACAGGCCGCTTTCTTTCTTTAAAACGTAGCTGATTACGTAAAGCAAGAAGCTTAAGCAGCTTTAGTTTCACGGGTATTTTAAGAGTAATTTTCAGAATATTGTTAATTCGGGTTATTTTTTAGCACTGAGACTTCAGAGGGTGATGGCTTTGGCACTGTGTGTGCAAAATGGTGGCAGTGTCATTTCCCCTGCCGCAGAGAGCGGGGTTCCCGAGGACCCCAGGGAAGAGAAGCTCCATGGTCAGGGTCTCATTGGGCATTGCCGGGTACCAGGGGGTCCTCTCAAAAGTAATCTCTGTCAACAGTAAAGCAGAGTCATTAAATCTACGTTAATTACAACCACTCCTGCAAAACTGTTTGGCTCTTCCTAACCTTCTGGTAAGATATCTGCAGTAACCACATCAGGTTTTATGACTATTAAATGCAGTTTGTATCTCCGTGGCACTCATTTTGAAAAGCTCCTGTGGTGGTTACTCCACTCCGGGATGTTAAATGACACCCAGGAATCTTGTCAGATGTCTTCCCAATAAGCACCCGTGTTTTATTGTGAGCCAATTGATAGTTAATGGTGAGTGTGCAAAGGTGCTCCCTTAAGCCAGACTGACCACCACAAGGTGAATACCTTTGTCGCTAATCACTACCAGGATCGTAATTCTTTTGATTATTTTTAAATGTAATTTCATGATCCTCTGCCTTCAGATGAGCATTTAAAAAAAAAAAAAAAAGAATCAGCGATACCTAATTTTTAAAAGACTGATGAGAATTTGTGTAATATCAAGCAAGTATTTCAGCACTTCAGCCCTTATCTTCTAAAACATGGGGATACTCTTAGTGAGGATGTGCGTGTTGGGTGTGTTTGGGATGTTTTGACCAATGCTCATTAAAGTTTATGCAAGAAGGTTGTTCTTTCGTGTTGTAGCGTAGAGGTGTGTACTGTAAAACCAGCAGCAGGGACCATCCTGGGGTTTTCTCTGGAGTTCTTGTACCCAGCAGCACACTCTTTATTGGTATAGAGTAGTGTCTGTTCGTCCCACCAGTGAGGAGTAAGGGAAGGGCCTTTGTCTGGAGAGCTTGTAGGTCTTCTCTCTGAATACAAAGGAAGGGACCAGGAACCCGAGGCATAAAGGGGTGCAAACCCTTCTGCAGAGTCACCGAGCTGTTCCACGTTTGCTTGGTCAAAGAGCACCAGGCACTTTGCAGGTTTCCAGGCGAGGGCAGGATTTGTCCCACTGTGGGAAATTTAGAGAAACAGCACATTTTGCTCTACAATTTGCATGTGCGAAAATAAAGAAATGCTAAATTGTAGTTCTTGGAGCAATTTTCCAGAGGCGCTATGTGCTTATTTTATACGTTGAAGCCATCGCTGTATATTGCAATACAGGGGTACAGAGAGCCAATATTAGCTCACTGTTGGCTTAAAAATGGTGACTTTAGGGAAGGTACCATATGGCAGCGTGTGTGTGATACCAGTTACTGATCAGACTGTATTTCTGACCTCCCAGGAAACCAACGCTTTCTCCAGTGCAAAATTTCTTATTCTGTGAAGCCTTCCACTTTGCGGCTTGTTCTGAGATGACTCTCAGCCAGTTGGCCCTCGCTTAAATATTCATCAGACTTCTGATAATTGTGATAACCCTTATAGGCTGGCGAGCGTGGCAAATTAGCAAAAAGATGATTGATCTTTTTTTATATGCAGTTTTATCTTCAACCTTTCCTGGATATATGTTATACTATAGTAATAATTTCTTCTCTAAGGTATTTGCCAGTATCTGGATTTGCACATCTATTTACAGTTGCCTTGAAGCCTCATAATTACAATACAGCTGAAATGTCCATTTTCTTTCCCTGACTACAAATAGGGATCAATCGAATTTTAAATGACTGCTTAGGGGCTAGCTTCCGATCATGACCTTTGTAAATGATTAGAGCTCACCACTGTTGCTATCTACCTTGAAAGGGTAAGCGGGCAGGTCTGTCTAACTGGCATTTAATCTGGAAGAGAGCCAAAGATATTTGAGCTAAAAACCTAATA
This sequence comes from Gallinago jamesoni, assembly GCA_025769975.1. Lineage (NCBI taxonomy): Eukaryota > Metazoa > Chordata > Aves > Charadriiformes > Scolopacidae > Gallinago > Gallinago jamesoni. Next base: position 35,063,185 of record JAOQGH010000062.1, on the reverse strand, counting down.
TGAGTTGGCAAAGAGAAGTATGTACAGACCTTTGCACTATTATTTAGATATTTTTTCCACGTTTCTTCTTTTTTTTTTTTTTTTTTTTTTGTATTTGGGAAAATCTTTTCTTTTACCCTGTAGATAAATGGGATGTGTATTTGTAGATAAATTTATATTGGGGTTATGATAATCACTGAAGTTGCAAAATATATAGTATAAAAATGTGAAAAAAAATGGGTTTTCAAACTCTTAAGTGTACTGAATTTTCTTTTTCTGAAGAACGTGAAAATATGTTGCATTGCTAAACGAATAACCCTGAAAAATGCACTAAATAGGATGCATGAGGTGGACCTGCTTTTTCTAGGCAGAAGAGAATGGAGAAAAGATACCATAGATAGGTGCTTTTTTGTTTAAACCTCTTTTTCTTTTACCATTGACCAAGGATGTTCAGCCCCACTTGTATATGTGTGCAGCTCCCACCTCAATAATGGCTGAGACACTTCTATCTGTTCTCGTTGTTGTTCTGTTGTAAGAAGAACGGTGCATAAAACCACCTGCAGTGGTTTTAGGGCAACTGCTGAATTTCCTCAGGTAGTGCTCTGTGCTCAGCTTCCTCTCAGTTTATTGAAAGATTTTGCAAACCCAAAATTTTTAAACTAGTAAGAATTATTTCTAAGAGCTACCAATGTCTTTATCTAGTTAAAATCACATGCTGCCTTACCTAATCAATTATTCTTGTCTAGTATCAATGATCAGAATATTTATCAAAGTGATAGTGTTCATGGGAATATGTCTCTTACCATTAAGTCTCTAAGAGGATTGCAGAGTGCAAAAATGAACATACACTCTCACCTCTTCATCGTGTGGCGGCCGGAGGATTTTCTCGTCTTTTCTGTCCCTGTGATACTGAGCCAACGAAGCTGCCAGGTTGTTTTCTTAGACTTCTGGTTTTCTCAAACTAGTTGCATGTGTTGTTGCCTAAATCCTAACCCCAGAAAGGAGATTGTAGGGAAAAAGCAGTTGGAAATTCAGATTGTGGGGGTTTTGTGTCAGCATTACCTCCTGCTGGTGTTTAGATAGAGGTGTTTTATTCATTTAGGTACGAATTTTTTTTGGAAGCAAATATCAAGTGTATCTGAAATATTCAAAGTAAATCTAAGATGAAAGAAAATGTTTGAGATATTTTTTGAGGATTTGAATTGGTATCTAATCTCTTCATATCAGCCTTAAACTGGAGATGTGTCGTTAGTCTACAGTACTTGCTGGCTAAGGCAGTTTTCAAGGGTAAGGATGGAGTTTTCAAAACCGATTGAGTTCTTGGGGAGCAGGAATCCTGTGGGAAGTCAAGGGATCTTCTGTACCTTCTCTATTGCTCCACTGCAGGGCTGCACTGCTGCAACGCGGTGACTTTTACCCAGTGCTCACGAGCCTGAGAAGAACTTTTTGAAATGACCACAAACTAAAAACTAAAGAGAGTGGGTTTTTTTTTTTCCTCTCTCTGTCTAACAGATGCAGCAGCAAGAACTGGCGCAGATGCGGCAGAGGGATGCCAACCTCACTGCGCTGGCAGCTATCGGTCCCCGCAAGAAACGGAAGCTCGATTCGCCTGGACTGCTTACCGTGGGAGGAGAGGTATTTAGATATACATATAGATCTATCTATTTCTGCACACGGAATCAGAGAATTGCTTACTTCCCAACCTGGTCGCGACGGCTAGAGACGCTACGTGCCAATATTTTCAGTGAGTTGTGCGACTTGGGAAAGGTGATCCAAATTGGAAGGACTGCGAGTCCAGTTTATCTTACTTTGCCACAGTTAAAATGACACCTTCTTAGTTTTATTTTTCAAGTGTTAACTTTAATCAGACCTTTAAAGAATGTTTTAAAAAGAAGTTAAACCTGAAGTATAGGTCTCTCCCTGAAAATGCTCACTGCCTTTGTGCTGGTTTTCTCCTCTGCATAACCCAAAGGAAAATGGCAAAAAGAGCAGGGTGTGAAGCAACATCCAGAAAAACATAACTGTGGTGTTGCTTAGTTTGGACCAAGAGCTTGTAGTAATAACCAATAAGTGTGTTTTTATGATGAATATGTGTCAAAACTTTTTACAGAACAGCTGGTTGTCCTCCGCAACTGCAAAGGCAAGTTGGTATTCATTCTAAATTGTATGTCATTTTAATGAGAATACTGTGGGTTTGTTAGTATGATTCTCCTGTTCCCTGAAGTGGAGCAGTAGCTCTGCCACACAATGCAATGCCAAATCCTCAGAAGCAGGGTGTGCACTAACCGGGGTGCAGAGCTCAGGTAACCGTACCTGGGCTGGCTCTGACGGGGGTGTTCAGTACAGACGTGGCTGGGCTGCTTCTCTTTCTGCTCAGTATGCGAACACAACAGGGGGCAAAGCAATTCCCCCTATTGGATGTCTGTTCTGAGGAAAATGCAAACATTTTGGTTTTGAATAACTGACTAACAGTTTTGGCTCGGACGTTTGGCTGTCGAAATGCCAGGCATTTCCAAAGGCCTTTTTGTTTCCCATTTTGGATTGCTTTTATCTGACTTCTCTTTCTCTTTTCATGTGCTAAGATTAGTGCTAAGCAATGAGCTGAGCTAGGAATAGAAGTGGATCTTGTTTATATTCTAACGTTGACTTACGACTTCAGGTATGTAGGAGGTGTTCCCATTTTTCTGTCAAATCCATTTCAGACTGGGGGACCTTCCCAGGTTTTGTGTTGTCCTGTCACGTTTCCCCCCTTTGGGTCTCCCTGCGTTCAGCAAAGCGCTCTGTTCTCCTCCCGATGCGCCCCCGAGACACCCTGCGGCCACGGCCAAAGGCAGCTTTCATTAGGAGCTCCGTTGGATCCTGAGCATTGGCTTTCAGACAAGATTCATTTAAAAATGATTTGAACCTTCTAATAATACATGGATCCCTTCAGATTTAAACAAATGTACATTCCCTTTGGGTCTTTACTTGAACAAGGGAATATTTTCACCTAAGCATTAGAATTTAATTTTTATTGTCTATTGCCCCTTTTTAAAAAAAAATCTTTTTTTAAGCTTTTACGTTTTAACAAAGCAAATTGTGGTCACCTTTGGTGAAATATTTTATTCAGAGCTATGTGCCTGAACGGATGGGTGGGTGTCTATTTTTGTCAGTTAGGTTGACGGTTGGACAAGATGATCTTTAAGGTCCCTTCCAACCTAGAAG
>JAOQGH010000062.1:35046912-35059902 GCA_025769975.1 Gallinago jamesoni | reverse complement strand
TTGTCAGTTAGGTTGACGGTTGGACAAGATGATCTTTAAGGTCCCTTCCAACCTAGAAGATTCTGTGATTCTGTGAAGAGCTTCTCTCTCTCTTGAGAAGCTCCTCACTCTGCTGGCTCACTGCTTCAAGGAAAGATACAGGTCTGTGGCAAATTCCAAAGGCTTCAGGGGATTTCTGCCTCCTTTTGCTGCTCCCCTAGCCCAGATTTTGCTGAACTTCTGTGTTTCAATAGACAAATTATCCTTGAAGTTTTTGCCGATACATGGATTTCCTGGAGTCATGAATTGTGTGGATCTTCTGCCAGTTCAGAGTGAATGCTCCCGTCCCTCTGCTCCCAGCTTCTAACCATTCTGGCCAGCTCACACTGGTGCCTGGCTGCAAGCGGCTTTGGAGGACTTGGAAACTGTCTCTGGATTATTCTCAGGAAAATCTCTGGATTTTCCGGGGGTGGGATCTGGAGCTCTGCAGAAGCTGTGTCAGGCAGGTTGGCTGCTGGAAACCCTCCGTTGCTCTTCGGAGCCGCTCCTTAGGGCTGCGATGCAGGAATAAAGCCACCTCCTCAAAAATGTTTCACTCTAAAAAGGTATACTGGAAATCTGCAGTGTTTGTCAAAGACTATCTGATTTCTTTTCTTTGGGCTTCTGGAGATTATAAGCAACTATTCCAGGACTTTGTCCAGTCTGACATGTATCCCCTTAGCCCAGTTCCACCATGGTCTGCGACCCCCTGATTTCTCCAAGCAATGTCTAAGCTTCTTAACTCTGTGCTACTGATAATCTCTCTTTGCAAGGTCTGACTTGGCAAGAGCTTTCTTGGCCTGCCTTTTTTTTTTTTTTTTTTTAATGTCCACTTTTTGTCATTGAAGTTGCTGGTCTCCTCCTTAATCTTTTTTGACATATATGTCTGCTTTTGCCGCAGCTGGGACACTGCCTCTGCTGATGCAAGGAGATCTTTTACAAGTCGTCCCACCCCTGCATGTTATTTTTTTTTCTTTTTCTGAACTAACTCTTGTTTGATATTTTACTTGGTTGCATTGCCCATTTTTTTCAATGAGAAGCGTTGGATTTCTGTCCAACTTCTCGGTTCAACAGAAATACTAGCTCACAATTTCTCTTTGGAAATTGGATCTTTTTAATAACACCCTTTTGATCTGAGCAGGAGGTCAGTTTAGGGAGTAATAATGGCTATTTTGCTTAAGAGAAAAAGTTGGTGAAAAAGCTTAGTGTTTCTGGGACCAATACTGTTTGCTGTATACAGGGAAACAGCTCTTATACAGCTTTTATAAATGTGAAAAAACTTCTGCTCATAATTGCAAGTATTTTTCCACCAGCGTTTTGTTCAAGAGTCTGTTTCCTTTAAACTTGTTCTCCGTCTCACTTTGCCAGGCTCATTTGGACTCTTTGCTTCTTCTCAAGCCATAGCTAATTGGACTTTTTTTCAGGTGGGAGGATTAGCTGAAGTTACCAGAGCCAGGCCCATCATTCTCCTCCTCTGTACTGGTACAGCTGGGGTTTTTGATTACTTTTACTTGGGGAGATGGAAAATCGGCAGTTTGGGGTGAGGTTATTATTCTATCGTATGTGTTCTTTGATTTCCATCTCCATCCAGCCATATAAAAAATTTCTTTCCTGAAAGAAAAATGGGGGAAAAAAGATTTTCTAGAGAAGCAGGTGAGCAGGGATGAGATGTCCTCAAATGAGACTGCCACCAGTCGTGTAGCTGGTTTCAGACTGGGATTGCCCAGTGCCTCGAGCTATCTCCATCCCCATCCCTCATCGTGCGTTCCTGCCCCTTCCCTTCCGTTGGCTCCTGTCGTACCCCGTGCTACCCCCTTGCCCTCTGAGGAACTGGCAGAGGGGTAACCCAACAGCAATTTTTATTTTTTGTTTGTGCTTGGCTCCCTGCAGTCCTTGGGCCCAGAGCCTGGTGAGCGCTGGAAAAGGGACTTTCAGCAGCAAATGAGATCACCTGCTCTTCCTCTGCCGTACCTTGGTACCTTTCTTGTCCCCTCCTGTTTTAGACCATGTGCTGGGAATGCAGCTCATCAGCAGTTGAGCCTGCTTAGCATTAGAGTGTGGTTCAGATCAAGAGTGACAGAGAAGGGGAACAGTGGAATGAGATACCTTTGGAAGAACTGACCTCCTCCGCCTCACAGAGTTGAAAATACCGCATAGTCAGAATTTTGTAGTTTTTTATTTTATTTAATGATACGAGACAAAATTATTGGAAAGTATCTTTTGAATGTTACTGCTTTTTGGGGATCTGGTGCATGGTCATTAGGTTAGGTGTGTAGCTGCTGAGCCTCATCACGCCTGTAGCAGCGGTTCCTGCCCTGTCCTTGTTGGCTGCGGGGACCCGTGAGTGCTCGGGGGGGGACGTGACACTGGGTGGCTTGGGCAGGGGGTGACAGAGAGGAAGAGGAAGCCACTCCAGCTCTTTACTTGGTATCCTTAAGCACCTCCAATGTCAGAACAAAAATGATAAATTTTGAGTTGCTTTTGTTTACCTTGTGGATTTTGAATCTGTTCACTTCACGTTTTCAAGTTTTTTTTATTGAATTGCAAGGCTGTTAAGAATTAGGATTTTTAAATGCCTTTGTTTATGAAATAGTCATTTTCATGCAATTGTAAGAGTTAAACTTCAAGAAAAGCATCAACCATCACAAGAATAGGTCAGGGAAATTTACAAATTAAATATTTGAGTAGTGTTAAGGTGGCAAGAATGCAGAATTTGTGTATTTCAGAGTCCCTCATTTTTTACTATGGAACTGAAACGTAGAGGTTAAATGCAAGTATTTTTCTGTATTTAAGAATAATAATAATAAAGTAATTGGGCTTTTCATCAAGACCTATGGCTAGTATCCCAAAATACATAAATATAGAGTATATGTTTGAAATATCTGAGGGTATAATTTGTTTAAATATCAAGTGAAAGCCCTCTCCTGGTACTTGCTGGCACAGATGGTTTTTGAATACTGAGCTTCCAGAGGCAGCTTCGGGGCTAGTTCAGTGAATCACCGCTTATTGAAGACAGGCATTTTAGGGATAAGAAAAAACCCTCTTTCTCACACAGTGGAAGAGCAGTCATCTTGAGAATTTTCGGCAAACTATCCCAAGGACCATATGTTGGGCCAGTGCTCGAGGGAGGTCTGGTGCTTTGTGTCTGTTCTCATCCAGTGTATTCCAACCATTACATTAGTCAAGAAGGATAATGCTCTTGCAGACCTGGAAAGTCCCAAAACAGCTACAGTTAAAAACAGTGATGTTTTGTGTAGGGAAAAGCTAATTACTAAAGTGATTGTGAAATGTATGTCGGGTACCAGGCACCACATTTTTTTAAATTAAATTAATCTTTCAGGTGGTATAATTTGAGCATTTTAAAGCTGTTTTCATGCTAAGGTTTTATATAAAGCATGATTAAGAATCTGGATTGAGGCTTGGAAATGTGTGTTCTACCAGAGACTTCCAAATACAGACATAGAAAAGTTATTTATGTTCCTCTCTATCAGATCTTTATACGGCCAGTAATTCCTGATTTCTAAGTGGAAATGTAAGGATGAATTCGTGGTTATTTGGGAGGCACTTGGGTATATGACACAGTTGGAAAAAAGTGGTTTTTGACTACAGTTTCTTTTTTCTGAGAGTGAAGGTGGTTAATTTGTTTGCACCCATTAGAGCTGGCGTTCTCACTGCGTGCTCGGGGTATCCATCGACCTTCCAGCAATCCCTGCAATTATGCCTCAAATCCAGTGCTAATATTTTAACAATCTTAAGGGAAAAAAAAAAAAAAAGGGGATAGCAGGGACTTTTCTCTTTAGAATGGGTCAGACATGATAAAAGAAGTATGACAGAGCTGTCTCTTGGAAAACCTGGCCTTATTTCCTTCTTCCCTGCCCTTCTAAACAAAAAGAGAGGTATGGTGTGTCTTGCAGAAGTCTTTGTTCCATAGGGGTTGTGCGTTGGGTTCTCTCCAAAGTTCTCTCTCAAAGAATATCATGCAGATTTAGAAGTTCCTGGATCGGCCAACATAACTGTGAGGCATAACTGCTTCTGACAGATCTTGAAAGAATTAAGACCAATGAATAGTCTTTTATTTTGGGGAAAACCACCCGTCAGTGGGGTTGCCGTGCTCTGAGCAAATCTTTAGGCTATTCCCTCACCTTTTTGGAACTAAAGTAATTTTGTGGCATCCACTTTCAAAGATCCTCGGAATGACTTGTTCTACAGCTCAAGTCTCAGCTTGGTCTTCACAGTGTGTAGTTGGCTCTCGATAAATTACTTTTTGTTTTAAGTGGTCAAGATCTGTTTAGAAAGCACTGGTGTCTCCAGATCCTTCACGCTTGTTAAGCTCGAGCGATGTGAAAGCAGATACAACAGACCAGGACACCTTTTGCAAGTGTCTGTGGCCCCAGAGGTTAAAGCTTGCATTTTGTGCTTTTAAACCTGTAGACTAAGAGCAGAACAGGAGGGATTTTTTTATGATTTCTTGTGTCATTGCCTTCCCCAGCACTCTGTGCTCCCTGAATCACAGAATGCAGCGGTTGTGGCAGACCCGCTTTGGTGTGGGATCTCGCTGCTGCTGACAGTAATGATTTCATTTGAGGTATCCCAAAACTATCAGTTAATTATATGGGTTTGAATTTTCAAGGTGACAGAAGAAAGTTAAGGAGTCTGTCCTAATAATTTATTTTTTTTAATGGAATTCCATGTATATGAATTTATGAATCTTTGAAAATCTCAAGTTTAGCTTCAGCTTCTCTTCTTGTTTTACTTCCTGTTTTCAGAAGTCAAATAAATATTAAATTGATTCAAATGGTATGTGTTAATGTCTATTTGAAAATCAGTCTTTTCAAAGACTAATCAGTCTTTCGAAAGCCTGTATAGATGTTCTCCTAATAAATAATTGCACCTTTTTTTCTCATTCTTAAATAAATGAGATTTCAATTAAAAAATTCCACAATGGTGACATTTTCATTTTTTAAAGTATAATTTCAAGCTGTATTTTAGCCCATGACGTTCTGTCTTTTTAGAATTCTGGTTTTATTTTGTGAAACGGGATTTGTAAACATTACTCTAATGCATCTTACAGGCTTAGCAGTAAAAAGTAGGAAAGTGTTAAAGATGATGGATAACGCTCTGTTTACATTGATGATTAATAATTCTGATTTGGAGTGAATGTATAGGAACTCATTTCTGTGCCCGTTGCAAACCAGCAGGAACAGAGGTGGGAGGAGGATTTTGCATGGATCTCAGTTGACAGGAGGAAAAAGCCAGGCAGCAACGCAAGAAAATAGAAGGTGGCTCTGTGCCAGCAAAAACATTCTTTTCCACTGGTAGAACAGGTTTGCGTACTGTACGAATTCCTTTGATCTGGTAACATAAAATATTCTGACAGAGGTTCAATGATATTAATCATTTTTCCTTATTGGCCAAGACAAATTTGATTTTTGCTTCATTTGGAGATGGAAATGTTGGTTGATCCCGCCTGAGCGCCTGATGTTGATCTATCAACAGGAGGAGACCATCGGGGCGTTTCTTTCTGCTTTTCAAAGGTTTCATACTGGAGTCTTAAATAGGGTTTTGTTGTTTGCTTTGTTTTTTGTTGGTTGGTTTTGTTTTTTTTTTCAATTAAAAACCTCCTCTTTGGTTGAAAAAGGAAAAAAAAAATTGTGGTTTTGAAAACAAAATAATTCTATCAATGTGGTAATATTAAATGCAATCTCTTTATGTATGGATACTTTATAAATATAGTGTGTGCAGCTTGTTAGCATGGAGAGCAAGAGCTTGGTGAGTAGTTAATGGTTCATCCCTTTGTCGGTCCCCTTAGAGCTCTACTGCTGGTACTGCGGGAGAGTCAGTGCCTGGAGGGTTTGGGGGGGCAAGAAGGTACATGAGCTTGGGTTTTCTTTGGGGGTTGATTTTTGGTTGGGTTTTTCTGTATTTTTCAATTGCCTTCTCCATTTGTCTTCCTGATTTCCAGACACTGAAGGATAAAATATATTTTGCAGTCTCTGTTTTATAATTCCAGATTTTTTCTTTCTTCTGGCTAAATAAAACTGCTCCGACTAAGAGAAAGGAGGTCTGAAGGGCTGTAGCTGAGGGTTTGTCAGAATTGACTGGAGTCTCTCCATTGACTTCAGAAGGTAAAGCCCAAGGTGCTGTGACATTTTTAGATGTCAGTGAAAATAATTTTTAAAACCTGACCAGAAAATTTCCAAGGTGTAACTTTTCAACATATCCATGAAAGGATTGAGACCTGTATCTTAAAGTAACAATGTTTTTCTTTTAATTGATCCTCCTCTAGAAGTGTCAGATGAATCATCAAGTAGGTTAAATTCCTTCTCCCTTCCATCCCATTCAAGGCCAGATTAATTTTTGTGGATTTTTTTTTTCTTCTTTTTGGTTAAAAAAATCCTTTACTGAAGCTGAGGTTTTGAAGAAGTCTAAAGAATTGAAATACATTAGGGTTTCAATGACAGAGAGAGTGGGACACGGGAGTGTCTTTTACATTTCATATTGTAAGATACAGTGAAAAGTGTGGAATAATGAGACAAACTCCTCTTTCCTGCAAATGTGGAGTTACCTGTACCAGGTGCCTAAAGCCTTGCCGTTGATGCTCCTCAAATGGATCTTGCCACTGCTCTGTGTTACGCGACAGCTGAATGTTGCCTTACAATATTCTGTTGATAAGAAAAGGAGTGGTTCTTGAATTTAAAAAAAAAAAAGTGGTGGTGTGTGTGTGTCCAAAATTCAGACAGACAAACATTTCATTCAGAACTTGCTGTCGTATGATGTTTAGTCAAAAATTACCCCTTCAGGTAATTCTAAGCATAAGAAAGCGGAATGAAGATGGGCCTTTCATGGTTTCCTTTTACAAGTCTTCCAAGAGCCCACTGTGAGTCAGAATGGCTTCTTTCTCAGTCTGGGAGTATTTCGTGTGTGTATTATTCATTTGTAGATGTGCACAGATTTTAGAGCCAGGTTCCTACTACAGGGTTCCATGAGTGATGTCCTTATGAAATGACACAGTATCAGCAGTTTGTGGTGCCAGCACATTCACAGAATCCCATGGGGTTGGAAGGGACCTCTGGAGATCATCCAGTCCAACCCCCTGCCAGAGCAAGTCCCACAGGAACGTGTCCAGGCGGGTTTTGAATGTCCAGAGAAGGAGACTCCACCACCAATTCATGGCGGTGAACTTTGCTGTTCAGGGAGCAGGTATTCTTGGTCCCTGTGATCTGGTGATCTGGTCTGTATTGTAAGAGTATTTTGAGCAAAAACTTGTTTAATTTGGAAATGAATGTTCATGCTTCCTCCGCAAGCGTTGAGGAGTCTCCTACTGTCCACATTCCTCTTTCAGAATTTGGCTAGAACTTGCCAATGATAAAATTTGGTGGTGTGGCTCAAATATTTAGACTTTGAGCTGGGAGTAGCCTTTTGGCCCGTTGCACCTCAGCTCTTTGCCGGAGAGAGGGTGAGATGGGTCCTGCTTGGCCGCGGTGAGGAGAAGTGAAGCGCCGGAGCTCCCAACGTGCAAGGACATGTGCACACTGAGCTCTGGGGTTAGCTCGTTTGAAGGCAGGAACATGCCTCGTGTAGAACACTAATTACAGGCAGTAAGCTTTTGTTGGACGGCCGTGTCTCTCGGTGTTCCCGTCAATCTCCCGGGCTTCCCACCGCACCGACTTGGGGCTGCTAATTCAAAAACCCGTTCCCATGTAGGAAATGCTTTGTTTCTCTGTTGGTTTGGGTTGTTTTGGTTTTTTCCATGGTAAAAGCAGGGGTTTCTTTCTGGAAACAGGCACATTGCATGCTTCTGAAAAAGCTTTGCGTTATTTTATTTGGCCACAAAAGTCCTTGGGACCATCAGCATGTGTGTTAAAGGCAGGATTATGAAGTTTCCCAATGCCCTGAATATTACAGGCTGTATTTTGCTTTCAAAGAAATAATGTAGTAAAAATATCTGATAGTGGGATCTTCGTCTTGGTGTTCCTTTTGTTCCATACTCTGTTCTGAGCCAGCAACTAGGAAAAAAGGGGGTTTTGTTTTTGTTTTGCCTGGAGTCAAACAGGAGCATGCCGGTTAAAGGGATTCTGTGGGGGAGTTGGGCTGGAGAGGGCCTGAGGGAACTGGGAGAGACATCTACCACCAGCAGCTTGTCTGTGCTAGCTAATTATAGCTGGGGTACTGTTTACTTTAGTGTTGTACTCCTTATTTATTAGTTAGTTAGTTACTGCTTGCCTTCAAGTTACGGGCTTGCGGCCAGTGGCTGGAGGGGCGATGGGTGGGAAGGGGAGGGCATCACGCAGGGATGCACATCCCGCCTCACAGACCTGGGCACATTTATTTTAAATGCTTTTTGGGGTGTTTTGTTTTCATTTTGGGTTTTGTTTTTTTTTTTTTAATATAGACAATGGGAGACATGATCAAAAAGAAAGCAGACAAGTCAAAAAATGAGAACAACTTCAGGAATTTTTTACGGTCTAGAGGGACCATGGTGATAAAATTATCATGACTGTCTCCATCACTTATCAAACAGGGGGTTTTTTCCCTCCTTTTGCTCTTCTCTTCAGAGCAAAATCTCACTTTTTGGCCGACGTGAAGTTACATTGATTTGAATAAAATGGCTATTTGTATACTTTTTTTAACTGGCACCATTTGTGGGAATCTGGAGTGAGTTTCCCGGGTCAGTTTCAGTGACTGTTAAATTAGTTTCATATCAGGGCTTTTCCAAGCATAAGTGAATCCACACACACGTATTTCACAGTTAACTAAAACTAAGCTAAACTATTGCAGAGATTGTGTATGGAAACCCTAGGTCATTTAGGAAGGAGTCCAAGTCCTTAGGAGCCGGACCATTGAACTACTTTGGGAAATCCTCCCTAATTCACCCTCTTGTTTTGACGATGAACTTTGAGCAGAGCTGGCTGAGGGAGGTGGTGCAGCAAACCTATTTCCACTGCTAGTTCTGCTGTTGCTTTTCTTGTTCTGTTTGTAGTAATCTCGGTATAATAATGATCTCAGCAGACAGAAGGACAAAGAGCAGAACTGTTGTATGGGGAGGCGAATGAAGAGAATGGTGAGATTTTCTGCATCTGTGTTTGAGAAAGCAGAAGGCATGGTAAATAGTGATTTCTGTGCTTTAGCGGCATGGAAAAAGTGTTGGCCTATGCTGTAATTATCAATAAAAGAGGTATTTCTCTAGTATTTTTGAGCATGGCAGTCTCTTGCAAAGCCAGGAGCGCAACAGGAGCCGAACCTCTGTATGGTGGACCAATTACCAAACAATTTAGAGGAAGATACTGTAAGATCCATAAAAAAGGCAAAGTTTCCATCTCCAAAGGAGAAGGGAGGGAGTAAAGGGAGCACAACAGGTTAAACAGCCTTGGCCGAAGAAGTGAGTACCCCTAGGCAGACCAGCATCTCTAATCAGTGGTAGTGGTACTAGCTCTGAGGGGAGGGAAATTCAGGCTGGTGCTCTCATGTAACATTAAAAAGGACAAGCAGTCTGTCAGGGGAAACAGTCATTGGCGTGGGATTTCTTCTCGTGATCAAAAAGACAGCGGCACTGCAGCCTGCTTCCTCTGGAGGGGAGGTGTTGGCAGAGGGCATTTTTTTCCCAGGCCAGATAACAGCTCTGTGATACATTTTTCCCAAGCCGTAAAAGAAGGCACCTTCATTCCTCTCTTTAGCAAGGTTTCATTAATCCCTTTTTCTTCTTCTCATTTGTTTTCATTTTTATGCTATTACAATTTTTTTAAAAATAAATGAAGAAACATCTGTACAAAGCAGAAGCTGAGCTAAATCTGCTGGACCTGGAAAATAAGCCTGGTGCTTGGCTCCAAAGCCAAAATTCATTTTCTCATCTCTAGGTAATTCTTTATGAATAAGATAAAATACAAGTTCAGTACATTGTTTCCCTTTCCCTCCTTTAATTGAGCTTCAAATTACAGCCTTCTTAACCTTTTTTTTTTTTTTTCCTGTTCCCCCTGGTCAACACTGACAGCCATAAGACATCCTCAGCTGTAGCTGCAGTGAGCTGGGATGAATTTTAGGCTGCTATTGACTTAGCTTTTATCAGACCCCATCTCTACTGAAGAACGGCAGGTACAGTTCCTCACATTGCTGTCAGCTATGCAGGTAGTCCAAGTAATAATAATTGCCGGTGAAGTTAGGGAAAAAACATAAGTCAAGATTTCAAGTATTCTTTTCATTTCATAATATACCTGAAATAACTTAGAACCAACGTGGGAAGGCTTCCAGAAGAAAATTAAGAGGAAGTAGGTTTTCTTTGTTTAAAGAAATTGTAAAGAAAAATTGCATCTTTGGAAATATTTTACATCAGACTGTCTCATTTCTTGATGGAGGATCCAGAAGAAGGATTATTTTATTTACCTCAGGAAGTACGTCGAGTCTGAATGTTCAATTAGTTACTTTTTACTCTTGCAAAATGTTGGTTTATTTGACGAACTTCCCTGTGGTGGGACACGTGCTGTGGCTTTTCTTGGTTACAGGCAGCAGGAGTTACAAGAGGTGATCTGATCCCACACTAGGTCATCATCTGCAGTTTTGAGCACTTGTCAGTGTCCAAATCACTTCAGCAGTAATACATGATTTCAGAAAGCTCTTAGTGGAGACCTGTTTAAAGCATCCAGAGTCGCCAAGTAATAGGCTGGAGTCAGCTCTTTTTTATGTTAACTCTTGTCTTTACGTAATCAAATCTATAGTCTGTGTACGTTCTGTGTTTCAGTTTGGCAGCTGGTTGGTTTACAGCAATTAGTTGAAGTTAAAAATGCTTAATGAACATTTTAACTCTTTTTGGTTGACGTTCTTGGTATGTCCTGGAGACTCCAGTGTTCCAAGTGTCCTTAGAAGTCCCTGCCTAGATCTAGTGGCCTATTAGTTGGTGTTACTCGCAGTATTTATTTTAGCAATAGTGATTAATAAGTCGGTCTGACTTGGGCTTTCTTTTCTCCAATGCCGTATATAAGAACCGGAGTGCAATCCGTAATCAGCTTGTTCAGCCTGTGTTGGGCAGTACCTCCTGCTCGGTCTGAAGTTGAACACAATTCTCACACTAGCTCTGCTGAGAAACAAGGTTTTGTGGACTTCAGACGACTTTTAAAAGTTATATATTGCCTTTTAAGCCATTTGTCCTGGTGGTCATCAAAAGCAATTACTTTTTAACATAATTTTCTATGTTTCTGCCATTTCTATGTAAGTATTACATACCGCTGCGGTAAACTTATTGAATTGTATTGAGTGGGAGGGAGAAAGCAAAGCAGCCTTTCTTCCTGTGAAAATGTTTCTCCAACTAAAGATTCTATGAAATTGGACTTTTGCTGTTCTTACATTAAATTTATCATTTAAATAAGTCTTCTAACACATTGAAGATCAAGAAGTAATAGGAAGTGGTCAACACGGATTTACCAAGGGTAAATCATGCTTGTCCAATCTGACAGCCTTCTATGATGTTATAAGTGGATGGCAGGAAGAGGGGAGAGCAGCAGATGTCATCTACCTTGACTTCAGCAAGGCTTTTGACACTGTCTCCCACAACATCCTCATCAGAAAATTAAGGAAGTGCCAGCTAGATGAGGGGGCAGTGAGGTGGATTGAGTCCTGGCTGCGTGACAGAACTCAGAGGCTTGTCATTAATGGAGCAGAGTCAAGTTGGAGGCCTGTAACCAGTGGTGTCCCCCAGGGGTCAACGCTCAGTCCAGTCTTGTTCAACATACTCATCAATTACCTGGGTGAGGGGACGGAGTGTATCCTCAGTAAGTTCGCTGGTGATACCAAACTGGGAGGGCTGTGCCACCATCCAGTATGACCTGGACAGGCTGGAGAGCTGGGCAGAGAAGAATGTCATGAGGTTCAACAAGGACAAATGTAGGGTCCTTCATCTGGAGAGGAAGAACCCTAGGCACCAAGTCCTAGTAGATAGCAAACTATCCATGCACCAGCAATGTGCCCTTGTTGCCAAGAGGCCAATGGAATCTTGGACTGCGTAGGGAAGAGTGTGGCCAGTAGGTTGAAGGAAGTCATTCTCCCCCTCTACTCTGTACTGGTGAAGCCACAACTGGAATCCTGTGTCCAGTTCTGGGCCCCCCAGTTCAAGAGAGACAGGGAACTACTGGAGAGAGTCCAGTGTAGGGCAACAAAGATGATGGAGAGATTGGAGCATCTCCCTGATGAGGAAAGGCTGAGAGAGCTGGGACTCTTCAGGCTGGAGAAGAGAAGGCTGAGGGGAGACCTTATCTACATTTACGAGTATCTAAAGGCTGGGTTGAAGGATAATGAAGGACGAAGGATGATGAACCACTCTTTTCAGTGGCTTCCAGCGATAGGACAAGGGGCAACGGGCACAAGCTGGAACATGGGAAGTTCCACTCCAATCTGAGGAAAAACTTTTTTCTGATGAGGGTGGCAGAGCCCTGGCAGAGGCTGCCCAGGGAGGGTGTGGAGTCCCCTTCTCTGGAGATCTTCAAGCCCCACCTGGATGTTCCTGAGTGATGTGCTCTGGGCAGCCCTGCTTTGGCCGGGGAGTGGGACTGGATGGTCTCTAGAGGTCCCTTCCAACTCTGGCAATTCTGTGATTCTGTAATTTCAAAGTAATTCTTTAACAAGGCCGTATCATCTCTAACGTACTTCTGAGTTATTTCATTACACTATATACTGACTCATTGCTTTTTAAATTAAATCTGTAATCATGTAAGCCTTAATAAAATGTATATACTTTTTTTAAGGCTTTCAGAGGTATATTTTTATCTCCAGCCTTCTGCTGGTATATCTGAGGAGCTCTTTCCTTAAGAATTCTGGTTTGTACTGCATTCCTGATACAGTTTTCCTCCAGAAAAGCAGAACAGACCCAGAACTGGGGAGTAGCTTCTGCTCTCCCTCTGGAGACAAAGCATCTGACCCGCGTCTGCTCGGAATGAGCAGCACGTCAGAGAGACAAACCGGGCGATGGCAGATTAATCCTCCTTAAGC
>JAOQGH010000062.1:35023931-35046812 GCA_025769975.1 Gallinago jamesoni | reverse complement strand
GTAAGGGGAGGCCACACAGTCCCACGGTGCCTCACTGATGGGGGAGTCACGGCACACGGGGTAATGGGTGTTGACAGTAGGAACTGGCAGATAGGCAGCCGAAATGGGGGAGTCATTATAGAAATTTGTTTAACTGGTTGGATGGCCATAGCAGATGGGTTGAGCCAGCCAAATCAGGGACTCGGCAGGAGATTCCTCTTCTACTGCCACTTTTAAGATTAATTTGTAGTGGCCTATATGTCTTTCAAATACATTTATTTTTATCTTTTAATACATATACTAATATAAAAGTTAATAGTAATTGATAAAATAAGAAATATATCTCATCTCTGTTGCTCAGACATATAAAGGTATTCTTTTCGTGGTTAAATTTTAAGGAGAATTATTGAAAAGAAGGCAACCACATAATTGAAAATAAACCAATTGAATTTTTATTTATATGTCATTCTCCTTGGAAGAATGTCTTTGCAATTTAGTGAATAATATAGTTTTACATCTTGTTTTAACTAATTCACAAAATGTTTTCTGATTTCTTGTTATTCTGTGTTTTTAAATCTTATCCATGCCAAAAATTAGATTTTTGTTTATAGAAACTGGATAAAGATGAGAGTTTACAGGAGGAGCTGCCTTAAGTATTTAGGCAATACTAGTTATCAAAGAATCTCTTCTTCTGTTCGTGCAGGACAGTGCTGGCCCCAGACAAAAGGAGGAATCCTGGTGATCTGGCAATATTTTTAATGCATTATTCTTTTTCTCTGACGCAGCTGATTCCCCAGTCAACCCCCTGTATTTATTATAAGAGGCAATTGGCTCTGAGAGACAGACCTGGCAGCGCCTCCTCTTCTTGACTTTAACCAAACTCTAACCAATCACCTGCATTTATGTATTTTCTTAGAACTTAATTTCAACAAGTTCTAGTCATACCCTCTAGGATCTCCGTAATACAATTCTGTAGGTACAGCAAATTCCTTAAATCGCCCTTAGCAGCAGAGCACGCAGGCATGTTACAGACTAAGCACGAGAGACCTAAGTCTGTAGAGAGAAATATGCTTTGAGTATTATCCATACGAAGAAAAAAAAAGATACCCTGAACTTTGCATTTAAAAATATTTCTCTAAAGTGTGTCTGTCGGTGTAAGCGCTGATGTGCGCTGGCATTAAGCGGCTGTAGAGAGCCCAGTAGGACGGGAATTCTCCCGTTGTCAGCCTGGCTCTGCCTCTGTCTGTGGCTGACTCTGCTTGACTTTATCTCACGTGCTCTTATCTTCTTCATTGCTATTCATAACCCATGCTTGTGTGAAGACGGGCCTTTAGTCAAAAGAAATATCTGCCAAGTTCCTTGTTCCTTTATGTAAAGGAACAATAAATACTATTTGAACATATATACCTTTGATTTGTTTTCATTCTCAGTTTAATTATGCAGCGTGTATTTTAGACACATACATTTGATTCTTGTCTTGTATTAATTTGCCTTTGCACGTTAATAAAAGCACGAGAAGAAAGCAAGCAAAACCAACGCTGCTTTCCAGGTACGGGGATGTTTCGGGCCATCTCTACGCTCTGGTGAAAGACCTGCTTTAGAAGAAGGTAATAGCCAGGTGGTTCTCAGTTTCTGGGTAATTTAAGGAAATTATCACCTCCAAAGATGTAGAAGATGAAAATCTGGTGTGAGATGAGAGGTTTCTGGTGTTTGACTCCATGCTTTTCAGCATCTTCTGGATGCTTCTGGATCTTCTGTCGACTGGAACTAAGATGTTCCCCACCTCTGCCTTTAGTTATTCAGCCGGTTGCAGCTGAGCTGACCCGTGTGACAGTAATTACTAAGAATTTGCAACACAAATGAGAGGTGTGTGGATCTGGAACTGATACTCAGAGAGGCTGCTGCCCAGGTACCGTCTAAGGTTACCATTTCCGATGGAAGTCTCCTTCCCCTTTGTATGAAAGCAGCATAATTAATCAGGCTGTAATGAATTCAGGTACTGCCAGTTTGTCACCTCGAGAGGAGTTACCAGAGCAGGCTGAAATCCAATTGAAAACACAGTCACAATTACTATTTAGTATTTAAAGAACTGCTTTAGCACGTGTGGTGTAACAGTCGACACCTTTTGATAAGGTTGGACAACATGTGTTGTGTAGCTTGAAATGTACCTCCTGAAATAAGTGGAAGATGATCCAAAATTCTCCTGCAAGTTTAAAATTAAAAAAAAACCACTGTTTTACAATGCATCTTACAGATTGGAAAGGGAATAGATCGTATCTAGAAAAGGAGTCTGCAACTCGAAATGTTATCTGATTTGCATATTTGGTTTTGTCTTTATTAACAAAAATCTCAGCTCGTTTCAGTGTGAAAGTTGAGTCAGACGTAATCTACTCACTCAAAATCAAGAATGATGAAAGGAAGCAAGGTTTTGGTTTGTGGTTGAAGTTGTTATCCTTGGTGATCTCTTACAAACATGCACGAAGGTGATGGGTTTGGTGCTGCGCCCGTGTGAAGTTATGGAGATCTCCATCCTTCCTGGTGGTGCTGTTCCCAGATGCCGTCGCTATTGTCAGTCCTGTCTCTAGTTCAGCAGGAACATTCCATTGGTGGTTTTGTTGCAAAAAAAAAAAAAAAAAAAACCAAACCAAAACGTCAGGTTTTAAGCATGTCTTTATTTGCTTAGGTGATTTTCAAAATGCTTTTTATTTATATTCTTGGGGGTGATGGTGTTTCAGCAGTGACTGTTTTCTGGGGCTTCAGAAAGCCCATCCGAGGGCAAGGACCCACAGTAGTTGCCACCCGTGCGACGGGGGTCACCAGGGTGGAGCTCTGGCGGTGGAACGGCTCGTGCAAGAGCACTCACTTCAGACAAAATCAACTGGATTATTCTAAATAATGTAAATAGGTGGTGTGGGTTAGACGGGCTGACACTGCCCGGGGTGGATTAGGGAGCACTCGCAGGAGCTACTCTGCTGGCAGATCTTCAGGATAATAACTTCAGCAGGGGGCAGTGAGGAGCAGCTGGGGGGCATAAAGCCTTTGATCAGCACAGCTGGATCCAAAGCTAACATCTGTCTATAGTCTTAGACTCGACACTTTTGTTAATACTGTGAGCTGTATTTGCATTTGTTAGATTATTTGGTGACAGTACTTTCCTGTCTCTAGTGCTCCATTTCTTTCCATAATCCCCCCTCACAGCAAAATCAGTATTGGCAATTCAGAAGAAATAGAACAATTATCTTCCTGTAACCCTTTAACAATTATTAACTTTCCTATGCTTTTCTAGCAACGGTTATATGTGTAAGTCTCAGAAAGGAGCAGATGTGGAATTAAACCACAGGAATTGCAGAAGGAGGCTGTTTGGTTGTGCTGCGATTGCCGTCAAAGCGTGTGCATGTACTCTCTCTCTCTCTCAGAGCTGATGAGGAGCAGCCCCTGTGCCCAGAAATTCGGGATATTTCGGTTCCTACAGTCGTTCCTACTCCTCCATGCCTGTGAGGGGCTGGTGGGAGGGCAGGGGGCTTGAGTTTACAGGCCAGCGCACGCTTCACCATAACTGATTGATTATAACCATCCCTATCGTAATTTAATGACAATTTAAGGAACATGGGGAGGAGAAGCTTGGGTTCCGAGTAGCGGTGTGGTGAGGTAGCAGTCTTGGCATCTGTGAAGCTCCCCCACAAACACTTCATGTTGTTCCCTTCTCTTGTACCTTCTCTTTGTGCTTCGCAGAAACAAACCTCGTAAACATTTCCTTATCTCTGGCGTGGAATAATAAAGCAGACACGTGTCACGTGAGTGATTGTGACACTTGTACAAACGCCTGTGAGCTCCAACAGGACAGGCAGATTATGTTTTGACCCATTAACTGTAGCTGTCTTAGGTACGGGAAAAAAAAAAGCCAATTTATTTAAATTCTTTAATTTGAGCAAGCACTTGAACGTTTGGCAGAATCGTACCGTCTAAGATTAATAGTTTTCCTGCATATTAAGAGCATGTTGAGGGGCACCGTTCCATCCCCAGGTTACTGAAAACCCGGGGGTGACGGGGGGAGGAAAATCCAGCGGAGTGTTCCGATTCCTTTTTGTACAGATAGAGACCATCGTTTTGCCATTCCCACTGTGTATGCGTTTAACCGCAGTGCTGTGGGAAAGAGGATGGTGAAGGCTCTGGAGATGTCATTCTTTGGCATTATCACCTTCTCTAATTTCCTTTCAGCTTCTCCCGGTGTTGTGTTAGGATCCTGGGCTGGCAGTAGGAGGGTTTCTACAGCGATGTAAGCCAGGCTGTCTCCCCATCACTGAATGAGTGGGGAAGCTTGGTTGATGTTGAAAAATTTTTAATTTGAAGTTAAATTTTTCATTTGAAAGAGATCTTTTTAAAACGAGTAGTCTTTATAAATTCTGCCACGTCTCAAAATAATTGCAATTTTTTGTTATTTCCTTTCCAGTGTAGGTGTTCAGGTGGTTCCAATACCCTGTTGGATGCCATGTGAATTTTTCCAGCCAACTCCCCGTAGTCTTATGCTGGAAGGGTCACTTGGTACCTGTGTTGCAGTAACTCATGATCCCAATCTTTTGCCTTTGTTCCCCATCTCTTCCTTACATGTTCCTTACCTTAGCTTCCTTTTACCTTTTCTCGTCTTACTTCAGATATGGAAAAAATAATTAAATCAAGGCAGATTTTTTTTTTTCATTCTGGAGCTCATTTCCCAGAATTGAGACCTCACTTGTGAAACATTTTTTTTGAAAATTATCTTAATGTGAATGAATTCTCTGTTACTTGGTTTTGATTATAAAGTTGATAATATATAATACAGCTCAAGAATTTAGGACAAAGAATAAAAGTTTTAAGTATTCATGTACTCTTAATTTGAGCATTCTAATGGGTCCTCCAAGTGTAACCTTTTATTAATGAGAATATTTTGGAACAAGATTAGCAGTCTCTAGCAAGTAATAAACAGGCTGAACGTACGTTTGTGTAGACCTCTTTAATATGAAGGAGAAAATGAGGTTGGATCTGCTTAGCTGGGAGATAAAAAGCCCATCTAAGTTAAAAGGCATAATAGGAGTAAAAAAGTGAGGCACAGTTTTAGAATGAAATGAGAGTGAAGACTCGGCAGATCGGGTTTGCCTTAAGTCCATGATAGTTAAAATAACCCCGTTAAAATTTTGAAACTGTAATTTACATGTTCCTTTATTATTATTCAGTTTAATAGTAAAAGGGCAGAAGTCATCCAAGGAATTTACGCATTCATTTCCTTCCCTTTCACTACTCTGCAGATTTGTTTCAAAATATTTCCCTAGTACCTTGATTTTTGTTGTTATTTTTTGTTTTGACAAGAGGCAACTTTTCTTTCTGACTGCCTATTAATGCTACCGAGAAATAAAGATGCTTTTACAAAATGCTTTCAAGCACAAAAGGAGATGGTTTTCAAGAGATTATTTTACATATTTACATATTTTACCTTAAGCATTTTGTAGTCACTGCCTACTGGTGAATGTATCAGATTTTTACACACACTTTCAAAATGAACCAGTTTTGCTTCTGAGCCATTGCAAAGGGAGGAAATGAATTCTAACTTTTTTCACTTCATTTTCACATCCTCACATTTCCTTATTTCACATGGTTTAAAACAAAATGCCTCCAGCATTATTTTTCCTTTCTCAAGAGCAAAGTGAATGTGACTTTTCTAAGGGGGTCACAGGATGCCTCTGAGGCCTGTGGGTGTTACTGGACTGCTGCCTGCTTTCAGCTTAACTGAAGGGCTTGTCATAGTTTTCATCTCCTAAGAAATTAGCCCTAGGTGCTGGCCAGAAGCAGGAGAAGGCAGCATTATGAGTCCCACGCTGGTTATTTCCCACTGACATCAAATCCTGAGGTTTTTAAATTAATCCCACACAAAGACAACCCTTCATTTTGGTGCCAGTTTGAAATTAGACTGCAATAATGACCTTTTAAAGACGTCTAGTTGTTAAGATAACCCCCAGTTGAAACCTGAAGGTAGCCCCGTGTCCGAGAGGGGCTGCCCAGGCTTCGGCGGATTCCCTAAAGGTGACGTGACCTGGGCTACCGCAGGACTGAAACCGATAGCCACCCCGCTCGCCCCCCAGCCCCGCTCCAGCAGCAAACAAAGGGGCTTTATGAAGTTCCAGCCGACAGATTAGTTACAAACTGGTAATAGAAGACTTGCACAAAAGGGGGCTGACTTGGCCATCAGAAAAAGTTAATTCTGGGCTCAGAGTGTGAATTAAAAGCATACCTTTTAATGCCTGAGTGCTGGCTGGCGGCTGGAAAAGCTTGGAAAACAGAGCATTAGCAGCCACCACTAATATAAACAAGTAGAAGAGAGGGATTTGATCCGTGCTCCCCTCGAGTGTCAGAGCTGAGCCGAGAACCGGCCCCGTGGAGGCGGGAGGCGCAGAACAGAGCTGCCGAAAATACAGGGGAATACAGAGAAATTTGTATCGGTCCTAAATTAAAATCACTCACCTAATCCCTCCTGCCTTTGCACCTTAAAGTTTTGCACCGTAAACCGGCGTGAATCTACCATGTGCAGAATGTCTTTCATTACTGGTAATAAATAGGTATGAAGCTGGAGATGATATCTCTTTGTAGGCAAAATAGGTGTATGTAAACAAAGACGAGACACCGTATAGTTCTGAAAAATTATTTTGGTAACCATTACTCCTAGCAATTGCTTTTCTACATTTAAATTATGAAAAACATTGCCGTCGTGCTATATTTCCTTTAAAGTGATAGCTGTGCCATTTTTTTACTTGTAAAAATTGACTGTGCTCAGTTTTTCAGGGTTTTTAAATTTTGCAATGCTCAAAGGCAGTTGCAGTTTTATACAATATAACTTTGCTCGCTGAGGCAAATTTGATTATGATTTTAACTATAGGTAATATATGAAAATTTCAGCTGTTTAACCAGCATCAGCGTGTTGTTTTCCTTTAAAAACTGTAGTAGGTCCTGTGGAATGAGCACTTTTCAGCTGTTTGAATACTCTTACCTTTGACTATTTACAGTTATTTTAGTTCTGTTCATCAAAGATAGAAAATATGCATTAACCATTTTATTATTTGATGGTGTACTACCCCATCTGCTGCCATAACGCTCGCAACTCCTGCTTGTTTGGAGAAATGTGCTGTGAAACCCTGGTGTGTAGGTCTGAATGGTAGGACACCAGCCTGTCCCCCTTCCTCTGTTAACCCTTAGCGCTGTTAGGGATCGCAGGAGCTGCTGGACAGCATTGCACAAATTAAAGGGCTTAGCAAAATACAGACCTAAGGAAAATTCCCCTCACACCCCGTATCTCTCTTTTGGGGCATTAAAATAGCAGGATCGCTTGCTTTATCAGTTTAAAGGGGGTAGTAGAAAATTGAATCTCTCATTTTGTGATCGTTTCTCTTCTTTAATACGTTTCACCTAGTTTAGAAGTATGGATCAGAAACTCACAAGGAAAACTGATGCCCTTTCCTGCAGCTAAATTAACAGGAATCACGTGGAAAACAATCTGAGCCTTGTATGAAAAGGGGAGCCATTAAAATTAGCCCTGAGCTATGGACTGCACCCAATATCACTAGAACTGCACTCACTGCAGATGTGGAGGCTGGCTCTCAGGCAAACTGAGCTGTGTTGTATAGCTACAATTAAAATCAACTCCTCTGCCAAAAAATAAAAGGGAGGAGGGTAGAAGGAGAACATCAAAGACAGATTGAAATGTGTAGTTAGTAATAAGAGTGGTCTCCTCTTGAACCAAGCCCTGCAGCGATTCATGGCCCCCTTGTTAATGAGAAATTTTGACCTCTGGTTTGTAAGTTAAACTTGTAATCCCAGCTAATGAAGTAAATCAATCCCAACTTCAGTCTGTTGTTCCCATTTTTCTTTGCGCAGTGTGTCTGGGAGTTAGTATCCAGGTCTACAAATACGATTTGGGGGGGGAAAAAATGATTCTGCTGCTGTGTAACTTCTCCTGTTTTGCAGATTCACTTAAACATACCTAAAGCAGACCGATTATTTTAACTTGTCTGTGCGCTTGTAAAACATCCTATTAGTTTGGGTGTTTCAGAGACATTTAAATAATAGGCCTGAGTTGCCATTTTAAAAGGAAGGCTGGATTTGTGACTATCCCAAAATACTCATCTCATGCATGGATTCATGCTTTAGATACATAGATCTGTTTGCAATTATTTGAGGAGCCTTATTTTGATTCTTGAGATATATTTAAGGGGATGCCAATGGTGGTTTTGTGTCAGGAAAAAAGGTCTCCTTCTGCAGTCTCAGTTCTGGGAGACATAGGAATGGCCAGGATTAAAAGGAATGCAAAGCTGAGATGCTGGTTTTCCTGCTGGGGAGCTCACCCTTTGGAGGACACACTTCTAGGTCTCCTGAGCCACAGGGTGAGGAAAACCCGAGCCCAGGTGGGTGAAGCCTCCAAGTCCTTGTGTTGCCCCGAGTTGCTGAAGGCCCCATGGGCGAGGAGCAGATGGTAGGAGAGGGAGAGAAGTCGTTGTGGCAAAAATAAGGAGAAGCCAGATTCCCAGTGCGATTCCCAAAAAGCCAATGTAACCGGCTGGAGGAGAACTCCCGCTGCCCTTTCCCTCAGCCGGAGCAGCAGCCGTCGCCATGGACCCTCCTCTGCGACACAGGCCCCGTTTTGTTCCAGTCTCTCTCTCTCCAGAGAGTTTTGACATTATTTCATGGCTGTTTAGCGCTACAGACGCTGTCTCACAGGGGCAGAAGCTCCCTAACAAAACCTGTTTTTCTAAATGGAGGGGTACCCCAGCCCCCTCCAGCTGCGGGCGACTGGCTCAGAGCGGGGCACGGTTCTGGCTCTCGGGTTTGGGCCGTGGATGGTAGTTTTTGGTAGCCATGTTCCTGCAGTTCAGCCAAGGCCCCTTCCAGCCCGCTGCTGGCTCTTGCAGGTGTCACACAACCATGTTTCTGTAAAGGAGGGGAACAAGTGACCAGGAGCTGCTGGGTTCTGTGCACTTTCGATACAGAAAAGGAGAAATTTTTAGAGCGGGGCAGTTGTTTTTTCTGTGGTGACCGTGGCGGGGGGGGCTGTGCTCCCTTCCTTGTGGAAGTAAAAACCCTACTATTTTTATGCCTCTAAAACGAGGCATAAATTCCACCCCTGAGCAGATGAGGTGCCTGACAGCTGAGGGTGGTTTCCTCAGGGCAGGCAATGGTCAGGAGGCTGTTGGTGTCCCCAGAGGGGGACACAAAGGTTCCCACCGTTCTCCTGTCCTCAGGAGGTGACACCCAGCTCTTGGCTGGTGGAGAGAGGGGAGCACCAAGAATGGGCAAGATTCAACCTGGCTTGGAGAAAAGACTGGAGAAAAGGCCGTTTTGAAGTGATTGTTGCAGTCGCTGACCTTAAGTGAGGTTCTCGGGGAAGCAAAGCCCCTCTGAGGGGCTGAGGACCCCGAGCCGCGGAGGGGGAGAGGCAGGAACTGGCTCCCAAGGGTGGGGAGGAAGAACCTTTCTGTGGAGGAACAAAATACTAAGGCAATGCAAATACAGAGGTGGTATCTGCTAGTACGTTTTGGGCTGTAATGTCTCTTTTTCCTAGGGATCAAATGCAGTGAAAATTTTTGTTCCTGAGAGTTCCTCTGTATCTAGAGGGATCCATTTGGTTTGTGACACTTAATGCGTTACTTATACACCATCTTCAAAGTGTAGATGAAGGGCTAGATTAAACTGTATACTATTTTTTTTTTTGTAATAATACTGTACAATCATTAACTTTACCAGTGTTATTCTTTGAAGATGCTCAGGAGCCTCATAACGATTTGAATCTGGGTGCTTTCTACTGCTGCAAATCATTAGTATGCTATGAGCAAGAGTTTATAATAACCTACTTTTGTCTCACTAAATCTTAAAGCTTTGTTAATTTTGACAACAAGTGGAAAAACACAGCAGTGAATCTGTTCTCAAGTGATATACCTTCGTATGTAGGAGAACTTGGAGAATAATCATGGTTTATTAGCTGCACAGTCTTCTCCCCTTTGTTTCTATTCATTTAATTTAAAGTGAAACAACTCAGCATGCAAAACTAAAATTAGCTGCAAAAAAAAAAAAAAAAAAGGTGTAAGTGAATAAACAGGCAAATCCATTAGAGCGGATGGGTTATTGGATCCCTTGCCATTCCTCAGATGGCGGCCTATTAAAAGTGGTAATGTCTGCCCCGGGCACGGCCCCGGGCGGGAGAGAAGGCCAAGACAGGCATATTTCACATGCATCAGACACAGGAATTAAATAGACCAATGTTCCCTAAAAGACTGAAGTACATCTCTTTCTGACGTTCATCTCGGGCAAAAATTCATTGATCTCAGTATGTCCCTTGGCAATTATAAAATATTAAATCCAAGTCACACTTTTCTAGTTGGCTTAATTTTTTCTCTATTCACAGCTTTCTATTTGATCAATTTTAACAAGTTAGGAATAGCATCTAGTAATAAAATAAAAACTGCAGAGTGGAAAAAGTTTGTTCATTTGACGTTCTTATATTTTTGTATTTAGTCTTTAGACCTGCCTGTTATTTTATTGTATTTTAAATAAATTTGCACGCTAAGTAGATGAAAAGAATATATATTTATACACACAAAACCCTCCTCTGTTGCCTCCTTTTGAATTAGCGGTTTCTTTTTAAAGCTGGATATTCGTATGTGGCCATGGCATTGCAGTGAAATCTGTATTTTAAAGCTAAATCTGTGTAGTTAATCATCATTGGTTTTTCCTAGTGTCAGACAGTAATTATTTCTGCTTCACATTTCTCTTATTAAATCAGGCTGGAAAATGTAATATTGGTGGAATCTTACTTCCGAATTACTACTTTCATGAGTTGTTTTTTTTCTGTTTTAACCAAAAATTTGGGTTTATTTGTGTAAATGCCAGTCAAGCAGCAAAATGAAAAATAAGCTCTCAGAACCTGGAACTATTTTAACATAAATTTGGAGGTTGTAACATACAGTGCAGCGGAACCAATGTCTTTGTTGGTGGTCTTTGCTGGTGAGAGACTTAATTTTGGGGAATTTAGTTGCATGCAGGCAGCCTACCTGTTGTGTTGCCTTGTTCCCTCCCTGCCCCGCGTCCTCTTCTGCCCGGCACGCTCACAGCCTTCCCGTCCTTAAACAGGCTCATTCGGTGGCCAACACCTGTAAGCAATCTTGGCTGAAAGGATGTGGAGAAGAATGCTCAGAGTCTTGGTTGGCTTTCAGAAATTGACAATTTTGATTATTTCCTATCGGCAAAATTACCCCGTGGAAAGGTGGGGGAGGCTAACCCAGGAGATCTTTGGTTTCCAGAAGAGGGAAGCTTAAGATTTTGCTTTACGTTTTGGAAACAAGACCCTGTTGCCATGTCGCTGCATGTTTATAACCCTCTTAATTTTAAATTTTTTTTAGTGAGAAAAGGAATTGCAAGTATTAATGGGCTAGAGAAGAAGGAGTAGGGCTGCCCGTGTGGCTCCGTTGGCACCAAGGAGAGCACAGCTTGCCCTGGGTGCCCACTTTGAAACCTGGGCAGATGAGATGTGTATTTCTGTGCTTTCTCAGTTGAATTGTGAACCTGGCAAACGTGCACGTGGAGGCTCGCACCCGGTGTGTGTCGGGTGAGGTTTCCTTTCTGCTCATAGTCCCCGGCCCAGGTTCAGATCCGCTTGCCGTGAGTCACAGCATCCCGGAGGAGCTCACTCCCAGCGGTGGAATGAGGATATTAGTACCACTTAGCATCCATCCTTGTTTTCTTTTTTCTTTTGTTTTTTGTTACTTTTGGTGTTTGGGTTTTTGTTGTTGTTGGATTGCTAATTGTGCCTGGCCCTTGCTGTGTCTCTGTACAGCCTCTATGGTAAGAGAGCTCATTTTCAGATGGGTCTTTGAGGTGGATGTAGTTACTAATTGACCAGCCCATGACTAACCGGGAGCTGTGGGTATAACGTGGTGCTCCAGGAGCACAGGAAAGCTGTACCCAGGACCCACAGTCCCCCTAGATGTAGAGATTTTTTCCCCCCTTTTTAATAGAAATTGTGATCCAGGCATTTAAAAGTCACTTAAAGAGCAGCGCTACTCAGAAGCATATTGAGTCTTGAAAAAATACAGACAGATTTTTCCTTTTTTAAAATTAATATTTTATTATTCTGGAAGAGCCACAATTTTAAAAAGGTCTATGGTATAAACCATGCTTATGTGTCTGTGTGTCTTCCTCTTTCTCTATATATACATACACACATGTAGACATATATAATATCTTCTAGCTGTGTTCTCTGGTTTCTTATCAGCCATTTGATCCAGCATTAGGAGCTGTCTCAAACATGGCTGAGACTGATCTTAATGCAATCAGAGCAGTTGTGGTCTGTGTTTGGTGATTGCAAGTGAGGGAGTAAATTGGAACTTTCCCAGTTTCAGCGTAGAATTTGTCAATATTTTCTCTGCGATGGGTTTGTTGAGCGGCAAATGCACCTTTATGGCCAAAATTCAGTTTCCATTTCTTACCCCGTGGACAGACACATAATACGCTATTTATTAAAACCATGATTCTAATTGAGGTTTTGTCGAAGTAAATGTTAGTATATTGGATTCAAATGGTAATTTTGTTCAAAATGCTGTTTCCTTTACTGAGTCCCTGCTGCCATCAGCCAACCACACACTCCTAATCTCCTGCCATTCATCTCATCTGCCCTGAACGTAACTCTTGCCTGTTTGGCTTTGAATTTATAAATTGCAGAACTAGGTTTGCTCTTAAAATCCACTTAAAATTCTGTATTTCAACAAAATGAGACAAAATAAGATGACTTTAACTATATTCTGGATGTTTCCATGACTTCACATTGTATGAAAAACTGTCCTTTTGCAGCTAGCAGTTTTGTTTTATTCTGCAAAAATAAACACAGACGTTCTTAATTTAAAAAAAAAAAATCTTTAAACATAAATTAATGATAGTTTAATCAGTTTTCTGGCTGTTTACATGTTTTTCCTAGTCAGTGCTGCAACATGGTACGTATATACATTATTTTGTGATGCTATGATCCAAAAGTAAAATTAATAGTGAAAAGTGACAGGTTTCTGCGGTGAGGATGTGCAATATTGTTTATTAAAATGATCCTGTTTAAAGATCATTTTACTGAACTTCATTTTTCTTGAACTGCATACTAATTTTAAAGGTCAATGTGGTTAGTTACCATAGTAGTGACCTAAAAATAACCTTTCTGGTGTACCTGTATATTTCTGATCTGTAGTGTTAGCATTCAGAAATGTTCTTTCCCTTAGAGTTTCAGCAGCTAAATAAGTTGCAACCCCTTCAGCTATACTCATAAAAATTTGCTTCCAGACAACATGGTCTGTTTATTGTGTAATAATCGAAATGGCACTAAATTGCAATGATTGCTGAACACTTAGGAATTGCATTAACCACTTAACTGCTAAACTATTTTCCATTTTCTTCCTCGCTGCGAAGTATTATATTGATTTCCCTCGTAGTTAGAGCTGCTTACCCAGGCTCTGCGATGAGGGGAATATTTGAGCAGCCTCCTACACTGTCATGTTTGGAGTCAATCAGCACTGACCTCGGCTGAGAATTTTCTGGAGGTTTTTGGAAAAGCTATCGAGCAAAATAGCTGGCAGTGCGTAGCCTTGAACTTTTGCAGAAAATAGAGGGAAACACAAACCGTCTTTGCCAAGCGAGTTTAAAGGAATTAGGAGGAGGATTACGTTTTTCTCTCTCTCCATGAGCTGGGTTATTTCCTCTCGCCTTCAACGCGCCGCCCCTCAGCCGGAGCAGGTAATAGTTACAGGGCCTTGTCCAGGGACTTCATTGCAGCCCGTGAGGTGGTGTGGGGACTGTAATTAAACATCGAAATAGAGTGACAGGTGAAGCGCTTCAGTCCTGCCCTTGTTTCCCATGGGGATGTCCATGACGTTTTGTTTGCTGTCCGTCCTTTGTTAACTGGGGTACAGCAGCCAAACATCTGAGCCATCCCAAACTTCAGAGCTCCAGGATGAATGCTGGCTCTGCTCTTTTTTCCTACCAAATATTTTAGTTTAAAATGGATTTCCTTCTCCTCCCAAAGATTTATCGAGGTAAATTCTGGTCCTGTTCGTTTCTGAGACAACTTGTCAGAAAAAAAAGCAGAGGGGCTTGGGTTTTGGTTTTTTGGGTTGGGGTTTTTTTTTTTGTGATTTTTTTGTTGGGTGTTTTTTTTTTTTTTTGAAGCAAACCCTTTCTGCAATCCTGCTGCAGAGAGGGGGAGGGAGGCGGCTGCAGGTAAGGAAGAGTTAACTGGGAATGGAGCGGGGATGCTGGGGGGCAGCAGTGCTGCAGAACAGAGCAGTGTTCGTGCGAAGGCAAGTCATTTCCCGAAACACTGCAGACACATGGCCCCGGGCGCTCCAAAACCTTTGGAGACCAAAATGGCTCGCAGGAGTTAGAAGTAATAAGGTGTTTTTCCCTTCTTTCTCCTTCACTGAAATTCTGTAAGGTTGCCATGCATTACCGAGGAACAATGCCGCTATTTTTGTGTTTTATATGGGTATTAAGATCCATTACAATTTGACATTTTTAAGATTGGTTATCCTGTAGTTTGGTGTTAAATTGAAGTTGTTTGTTTTGAATTTAATTCTTTCATTTTTCAAAGGAAAAAAAGGCAGCGCTGCTGTGCTGATAGCTCACTGAAGTGTGCCAGGATTTGATGTTTGAATTGAATGTTTGCTGTCCCAAAATGTAGGCAAAATTATCTGTAAAAGAAGTCTTGGGGTTTATTTTTTTTTTTTTTACCAATTTTTTTTAAGTCTGAAGGATGCTTTCTGGCTGCCTTTTCATAGCCAGATCGTAGAAGATACTGCATATATAATATCTTCAAGGCACAGTGTTTCTGGGGTTATTTTTAACACTGTGTTACACACCCGAGCCGCGTTGTGCCTAATGCAACCTGCCTGGGCTTATGGGAACCCGTAGTTTGCAGCAGCTAAATAAACTCCACGGCAAATAAATTACTGCAGCAGCCTTCTGAGGCCAGCAGCAACGGTAAGGACATCTGGTAACTTTTTTTTGAATGCCCTGTCCTTACTCGTTTATTCTAAACATTTCTGTTGTTAATTACTACTTAAGTACAAGAGGTAGCTGTTGAGAGCTGGCTGGAGGAGGAAGAGGAGGAGGAGGTAGAGGCAGGTTTGGGGCCCATTCCCGGCCCTGCTCTGGGCAACTCGGTGAGAGGCGACCCGCAGGTCATTGTTTTTTGGGTGAAAACAGGTAAATCGGGACAGAGCAATGGCTGATGGACTTCTCTTTCAATTCCTGGGGCTCCAGCACTGGTCGTTGCTCGGCCAGGGAGAGACCTCCTCCCAACCTTTCCCCACTTGGGCCCTAAAAGTCAAACCTCTTCTGATTAGAGATGGCGAAAAGAAATTTGCAACGAAACTTTCTCCGTCAAAAGATGTTTTTGTCAAAGATAAAATGTTTAGCAAAAATACATCTGTTTCAAAAACATATTTGTCAAGAAGGTTTCTCAGCTCCGAGATGACATTTCTAGTGAGAAAGTGAGTCTATTGCGGCGTGGCTCAGCCCGCGTCTGGGAGATGAAGGATGAGCGGTGCCTTCGCCACTGGGTGAGGAGCCCCCGCCACTCGGGTTTGCTCTAATGCGGAATGAAAACCTTGTTGGGGAGTGAGATGTTTCCGGGCTTAGGCTTTTATTATCTGGCAAAACGTTAGGCGCTACAACCCAACTCGGAGTTCTTTTAAATATCAGTTCTTTCCATGTGAAATTCCTGTGTGTCCATCAGGTGCTTTGCCAGCTGGCACCAGGGCTGGCCCAGGTCTCCTCTCCCTTTGTCATTGAGTGAATTGCGGGTGCTCGATCGTGAAAACAAACGGGAGGCTGGTTTTCAGAGGTTGGATGGAACTTGGGAATGACTCTGGTAAATTCAAACAAACAAGCAATAATAAAAGGACCTGCAGAAGTTCTCCGGAGACAGTGTCTGAGTGGTTCCTGTGTCTGGTGGGGAGTTTCCCAGAGTGGTGCGAATGTGCCCAGCTTTTCATCAGCCTCGTAGGAAAAATAGATGCAAAGCGAGGAACGCTCGATAAGTGTGTTTCGGTTTTGTCATCTGAGCAATGTCTGATGTCCAAATTACAGCCTTGCCCCTCCGTGCCGTTGCGGGAAGCTGTAGCGTGTAGTTAGAGTATTGTGGGGAAAGTGTTTTCTCTCGCTCATTACTGCCCTAATGCAGTTAATCACAAAGCGTGTGAGGCTGCGGAGGGAGGATCAGGGCTGGGACAGAAGCCTCTCGTTAAGTGAGTCACCTTCCAGGAGACTGAGCCACCAAGGCCGAGTGCCCGCCAGTGCCCAGGCTCCTGGTTGCCCGGTGGCATCTTCTCCTTCGCCCTGCTGCTGCGGGGCGAGACCCAGGGAGCCACCAAGCCTTGGCCAAGGTGTCTCCTGGAGGGCATTCCCAGCCCGGCTCCTCCAGCCCCTGGGGTAAGATCAGGGGGTTGGCCGATGAATTATGCAGGTGGGGTAAGGAGATGGTTTTGTGTTGGGAATGGGGATGGTGCTCCCGGGGTGCCGACCCTGGGGAGTCTGTGGAACCGCATAACAAAAGGCATTTTTATGTAGAGGTGGAAATATTTGAATGCAAAAGACAATTGGGAGGACATTAGCTTCCCCCCTCCCCTGTTGGGAGAGGAAAAGTGAAGTGTAAACTGGAGTTGTTACCCATTAAAGCTTTTATTTCTCTTGCATTGTACAGGGAAGGGAGAGATTGCTTTAGCACACACTCCAGAAGAAAATCAGTGCTTCTCTTTTCCCCCAAGTAGAGCTATAAAGTATGGATGCTTCTGTGTAGTTGGAAAACATGTACGGAATGATATATGGATATTCAGGGAGCGTGTATATTTGTACAGTCACTGTAGGCTATTTGTGTAATAGGACCCAGATTACAGCTAAATTCAGTATTCTTTAATTAAACAGAAGTTTCCGTGATATCTGTCAGTTGCATATTTTGAAAGACATTTGAGGTAGCAGACTCGTATGTAGTTTTGACTTCTCTAACCTACATGCCTTATGTTTGTGCCTCAAGATAACATTGAATAACATATTTAAACTACTCATGTGTGAAAAAGCAAAATTATATCTCATGAACTGATTTCTTCACACATTCAAAAAAAACCCGAATTTCCCTTTTGTTCACATAGGAAAGAAGTCAGAAGGGAGACAGTGTTTGTGGGAATGATACAGTATTTCAAAATGGAGAAGATCGGAATACTTTTAATGAGAAGGGATTATACTAGTTTTAAAAGTTGAATCATTGTACGAAGGTAGTTCTTATTGTGTAGGCATTACAGCCTGGTTCAGTTGATAATGAGTCAGAGAAGTTTACTGAGCTGTTATGATTTAGTATTTTGAGTTGAAACTAGATATGGTAACCTAGTAATTGGTGATAGCCCTATTTGATTCTTTCTTCAATTTCATCATCCAGAAGAACTAGTGCTGTCAAGTGCTAATGCTTTATTTATCTATAATAAAAACTAGAGGTGCATATGTTCTCATGGCTGTCATTAGTATTTATTAAATATATATATGTTTTCCATATGTCTGCGTGTATGTAGTAGTTTTGAACGGGGATGTGTAAATTACACCAGAGCTGTGCTCTTTCATGGATTTTAATTACTGTGTAGCAATTCTTTGAGTTTCTGTAAACAAGGCAGGCTTTAAATTTGAAAGCAGTCCTCCAGATGAGCTGTTCTGGCAACCCCTAGAGTCAAAGCTCAGTCCTTCAAACTCCAACATCTATATGAAATAGAACTTGATGACATGGGATGCAAGTCTTAAAAAAAAAAACCAAAACCCCTACCCCAAAACAAAACAAAAAAACAGAACCCCCCCCCCCCAAACCACAAAACTAAGAAAACAGCCTAAGCAACACACAAGACCAACAAAAAACTTGCCAATAATAATTAGAGTTTCAAATATCCCCTCTTCGTTTACAGAATCTGTCCAGTTTTCCAAACTTTGGGGAGAACTTACGTTTATTGCTATAAAATTTCCGATATGATGCTACTGTTTAGTTTTGCTGGGCAGGGGGGGCATCAGGATGGTAGGGGGTGACAGTTGTGTTTGCTGGTTGTGCAAAATCCCAATTCGAGACCGTCAGCTTACCAGTGAAAGTGTGGATGGGTGATGAACCAAGCGGGTGGGATGGAGATGAATCAAGCGCATGGGGGGAACCTTCCTAAAATCCTGGAGCTTGCTCTTGGAAAGCACTGAGCCCGCTCTGGTTCCAGTGAAGGTGAGGTACTGCTCTAAATAGGAGTGCAAGAGAAAGAAAATACTTTATAAATGAGTATGTAAAGAATGTGGCAGGATCTTGAGCAATATTTTTCAGAGTGAAGAATGTTCTGGTTACTGATTTGTCTTACCTGGGGAAGGGAAAAAAAAAAAAAAGCCTATAGTTTTGAAGGAATTATTTGTTTAAAACCCTGAGCAAATTAAGTCACCGGGGCACAGCGGAGGCTTCTGAAGAGCAGCGTACAATCCGGCCGGCCCGTTCGCTGCAGTTTAATTTTCAAAGGGTAAGTAGTTCATGGGAAAAGCTGATGTGGGATTGTCAAGGTTAGAGTTTGGGTAGAGCAGGTGGTAAAATAGTTATAACCCCCTGTACCGTATGTCACCGCCGCACGCGCTCAGGTAGCACGTTATGTGGGCTGTGCGGAGAGAGCAGTGACCACGAGCCCGGCTTTCAGAAAGACCCAAGAGGCTCTTGGAAACACTGGGTTTCATGATTTCAGGGCAGGTTAATGAGAATTGGTTAAACTGCACAACACACCCCACTGTTCCAGAAGGGGATACAAAAACAAAGGCATAGCGTTGAAGCCGCCTCTTCTCTAATTCCCAAAAAGCTAAAATGAAGCTTGTGTTTCAGGAAGTCTGTTTCAGGCTTGTTATACTTGAATTTCTGGGGAAAGTATTTAAAGAAAAAAACAAAATCACGGCACTTGAATTCAGACCATTAAAAACAGGTTACAATTCAATTTATGATTTTTGCAGCTTTTAATCCCGGGCTAGATTTTCAGAAGAGCACACTGTCTTATTAGGGTGCCAACGAGAGGACGAATTTCTGATTGGAAACAGCTGGAATGGGTTAGAGTGCTCCAGAAAATGCGACTCCTGAGCTGCAGTTCCTCAGACGCCTTTTAAAAAGTCTGATTTGATACCGTGAAAATAGGAAGGAAGGAGACAAGGAAGAGAGAAAAGGGTTAACGCAGTCAGAAGTAGTGGGAGAAGAAGTGGAATGGTAGCAGAGAAGAAAAATGAAGGCAGAGAGTTGTGATTTGGAGTGGTGCTAAAGAGCCTCTGGGCTCGAGATTCATCTCGCATTTTATAATGCTCATGTTGTGTTGTATCATAATGCACTTGCTCCTGCTCGAGCTCGCTGCCTCTCCTCTGCCTGCCAGGGGTAAAAATAGGCCAGTAGCATCATTCCATGCTATTGAGCGCATCCCGAATTCCACCGTGTTTTTTTCACTCGCCTCTCTAATTAATTGAGTGGATCCTCCTCGGCACGCGTGTGTGTGTGTGTGTGTGTGTGTGCGCTGGTGTGTGCCTGCCCGCCCCCCCGGCTGCCGCTTCCCACGGCCCCCCCACGGGGAGCACATCGCACTCCCTGCCTCTTGCTTAACTTGGCCCCAAAAAACATCCCGGCGCGAGCCACGGGTTTTGGCTGGTGCTTTGGGAAGGGTTTTTCTCCTGCAACCCTTCTCCTTTTTTTTTTTTTTTTTAATATAATATTCATGCTTATTTTATTTTGGGAGTAATTGGAGCTGAGAGAGTTGTCAGTTTATACATTGAACGTTGTCAACTTGCAGGCCCTGGCAGCGTGAGCTGTTCGGTGGAGAACAGGGGATTTATGGGGTTTGTTACATGATTTTGGGCCTCTCTTTGACTCAGTTCCTCTGACGTGTCACAGTATCTGTTTAATTAGAGTTGTTCATAATGGAGCCTTTGATTTTGGCTGTCTGTTTTTAAATTTATTTTAAATAATTAATAACTCTCTATATTGGGGCTTTTTCTAATAAAGGAAAGGTGATGATAGCTGTGATATTTACTTGTTAATTCTTCTTTTCTTGAGGTAATCCCAGTGGTATCCAAACCTGCCAGGACAGTAAAGGTGAGAAGCTGGAGATAAGAGCAGAGCTTTAGCACCTGAAAAAAAGGGGTTTGCACGTCACCTTGTCTCCTCCATGGTCATCTGTAGACTGAGGAGATTATTTTTGTTTAGATATTGATATGGACTGCTCAATCTTTTTGTTACAGCAAGATGCAATCAGTGAAAGGAGCTTCTGGAAAGTTTTTGTGATTCGTTTAATCCCGCTTTATAGGAAGAGGTGCATCTGAGGAGTTGGGAGAGTGTGAAAGGATTAGCTTTACAAAACAATGACGTTTGGGTTTGTCAAACAGCTTAGTTTGAAATTCAAGGTTTATTCTCTGTCCTTGGCTGTGTTGAATACGAGTGTCTTTAAAGGGTTGGTTGTTGTGGTGAAATGGGCTAGAGGAAGACAAGGGTTTGGGAATTCACGAGGTAGGAGGGATTACAGGGTTTTTGAAATGTTAGAGCAAGTTTGTATTGTCAGTAAAGTGTTTATAAGATAAACTGATCTGCTTTTTACTCAAGGCTCAGGTGTCTTAGTGTCTGGCAATGGGGAGAAAGGAGAAACCTGCATTGATGTTGAGGGGTTAGAGCCCAGGATGGAGCAGAGGTTTGTGGAAAAATAAAAAATTTTTAAAAAAAAGAATTGGTGGAAGTGTGCGTGCTGGAGCTCGGGTTGGTGTCCCGAGGCCAGGGGTGGTGGAGATCTGTGGGTCGCACCATGTGTCTGCTCTGGGTCCTGGAGGAGGGATCCTGGTGTGGAAGAGCGAGGTGGAGGACTTCCAAAAGGACTTGGGAAAGAGCACAGCCCATGGTGAGCATGGTGTGGAGGGTCTGTCTTCCTAAATGCAGAGGGGGAAATGAAAGAACGTCTTGACTGGGGGCTTCTGTGAGCTCACCGATGGCTGTGGGACGGAAACCCCACCTTGTTTCCTTCCTGGAGCCATTCTTCCAGGAGTTATTTGTGTCAGTCTGATTTAAGGTTTTGAGTATTTTCTGAACAAACAAAACCACTAACCTAAAAAGGCTCAAGAGTGAGACAACCGTAAGAAACAGGAACGCTAAGCAGTCAAGAAAGGAGTGGCTAAATTGTTCGGCAGCTTCTCCCTGCTGAGCTCCATCGTGTCTCCCTGATGTCTGGAGCACACCTTGATGATGCTCCATGATATTTGCAGCACCAGGAGCAGTGTCAGTCCTCTGCCACGTGTGATTTACAAATGTTGAGGTGTGATTTCCTGCAGCCTGGACTGTGCTCTGACAACGTGTTTATCCTGTGAGTATTAGCATTTAGGGCTTAATTTTATTGCCACTCGGTTTGGAGATAAGCGCGTTGCCTGCTTGGTTGTGTTTGATTTGATGGGTTGGGTGTAGGAATTAGGGCCGTGTTCATCCCTCAACCCACAGCGGTAATTACAGGCAAAGGTTTATACCACTGTTGGTAGATTTTAACTAATCCACCAACAAATTTTACACGGGAATAGAACGTGCCAAGAGCTGGTAGATCCGCGGCTGGTTTTGCCCTTGGTTGGGCAAGTGGTGCCTGGAGTCGCTTGACTGGCACCGGCACAATTGCTGGGGGGGCGCAGGATGGCCCACAGTTGCAAACCTAATTATTTTAAAGTCTGGGTGTTATACATCATAATTAGGCTTAAGAACTGGAAGTCAGTTGAGATGAATGAGGGCAATTCACGCGCTCAAGAGCTGAGAGTGATTTTGGTTTAGATTTCGCATTTGTAAGAATTATTTTTTTTTCCCCCAAGTGTTAAGATTTAGGCACTTTTTTTTCTCTGTCCCTGCTCTTCCCCACCCAGGGGAGGGACTGGTGATGGATGAAACACCTTTATGGTGTCTGGGTCTCACCTGGAAGATGGAGCTACCCCATGGAATGTCACCATGGGCTTCTTAGTGCTGGTTTTGTCTTCATCAGACCAGCTGGGAGTGAATCTGGCCCCCCAGCCCGCCTTGGCCCCTGCAGTTGTTCTGCTCAGCGTGACTTCAGTGAGAGAGAGACCAAAACAGCAACCTTCACTGGCTAGCAATTATGTATGTTTTAATTAGATATTTAAACAATTACATTTTACAGTTATATGTGTCTAGAGATTGATGAATGTCAAGAATATTTTAATTATTCTAAGTTTGTGATTAAATGTAGGTGACAATCACACAGGTTAGAAACGGAAGGGCCACCCACTATGAAACAGGGAGGGAACTTCGAACCAATATCAAGGGTCACCACAAGAGAAAATTCAGGTGGGAATCAAATATGATTCAAGGAAAATGTGAATCCTGAAAGTTGGGCTGTAGGGCTCCTCCCAAAGCTGGTCTGATGTTTCTTGGCTCTTGAGCGAGAACACAGGGCTGTGCAGCCTGGTGGGGCTGGAGTCAGATGGGCAAGGGCTTAAAAAAAAAAAAAACCTCCAAAAAACCCCCCTTGCTATTATTGAAAGATGAGAAGGGAGAAGCACCACAATGCTTGAAAAATAACAATTAAAAAATTTGGCATGATTAGTATTTCAAAGGGAGCAGCACTTGATTAAACGTTTGGAAAGCATGGGAGGAGAAACATTCCAAACAAAATGAAAAATATACATGTATGATGGAAACAGGATAAATAGAATATTCCACGTATAATTACCGCTGCAAGAATGCAGCCCGAACTGAGAGTTCTTAATCAGGTAAAATTGTCATTGCTTTTAAGTCCAAGTAAGGCGGTGGGTTGTGGTGTAGGTATGAGATGTTTGTGGATAAAGGTGCTG
>JAOQGH010000062.1:34889908-35020613 GCA_025769975.1 Gallinago jamesoni | reverse complement strand
CCAGGAGCTCAACTGAGCTTGATGGCCCAACCCTGCGGTGGGAAATGCTGGAAGTTCTCCACACACCAGCAGAAGTGCATTAAAGCCCGTTAGAGTAGAGGGACTCTGGCTGTTTTGGTGGCTCTTGGACGACGGGTTGGCAGAGACTGTGGTTCCATGGCCTCTTCCCAAATCCCTGCATTTGATTTTCCATGAATCGATGTTCTTTTTGGTCCTGGCTAGGGGTGGGACTTGAGTGGGGGTCTCGGGGGAGCCCCACCGGAGCCCACCTCTCCAGAGCCCACCTCGCCGTGGCCCCACCAGGAAGGGGTGGAGCAGAAGATGGTTTGCTCTCCACTCCTTCCCTCGCTGTCCCGTGGGAATCACAGCTGCCCAGTTCCCAGCGGTCACCGGTCCCCTCGGAGCGTTACGGGAAAGTGGGATCGAAGCAGTGGTGGGGAAAAGGAGGGGACGGGATGGAAGGGGACAAGGAGTTGCTATAACTCATGTAACGCCAGGAATCTCAAAATGAAGAGACAAAAAGAATTCAGACATAAATTATTATTTTTTTCCCTGGTCTGGAACATCTTAAGATTCCCTTAAATTATTAATAGAAGCTGACCGATACAAACCTGCACTGGTGTCTGGGTGGGAGGGATTTGGGAATGGCTGGGGTGTGGCAGGCCAGGAAATAATGGACGTAAACAATTTACAACTGTTTATTTGTTTATTAGAGCTTTTATCTTTGTAACTCTTATTAGTTGCCATAGACACAGACAGCGCAGGGCTTGTTTGGGATAATGAAAAGTCTGTCATGCTGATAAAAAATGTGATTTTTCTTGAGAAAAATCTGCATTACTTCAATTCCACTCTTCTTGGCAATTAATTTAAACTATGCTTGAATTCATGTATATAATTAAAAAATTGTGGCATTCAGTGCTCCCCATTTTCCTATGGCATCTGCAGGATAATTTTGGGTGCGATGCAGCACCAAACAAATTGGTCTTTAATTGAAGTTAGAGATCATATTGACGGGTATAAATTGCTGTCCCATCAGTTTACAGATGGGCTTCTCTACGTCCTAAAATATTTTTTTATTATTTTATGACTTATCCCAGCTACTCTGCGCCAACAGAAAGCAGTTATTTGCTGTAAAGGTACCTCAGGTGGTAGTTTATAGAAATAGTTTTATA
Source organism: Gallinago jamesoni (assembly GCA_025769975.1). Classification (NCBI taxonomy): domain Eukaryota; kingdom Metazoa; phylum Chordata; class Aves; order Charadriiformes; family Scolopacidae; genus Gallinago; species Gallinago jamesoni. The sequence goes on along the minus strand of JAOQGH010000062.1, from coordinate 35,019,441 downwards.
TGAAGAAAAATTTAAAAAATGAAGTAGCTTTTCTGTTAATATTTGGGAAGCATTTGTGGGATGGTTCCGGTCGGGGCTGCCCTGGGCAGTATTTTTGAACGAGGTGAAGGTGGCCCCGTTTCTGCCCAGTGTGTGCTGGGGAGCCGCAGCGGGGATGAGCCTGGGATTCCTGTAACCTGGGGCCGGGGAGATGCTTTTCCTGCCAGCAGGGAGGGCGGGTGGGCAGTCAATTAATCCCTTAATGAACCTGCTCCATCCTGGAGAGCAGAACCCCTCGGATCTCGTGGTGGCGGTGCTCGGAGGTTGTGTTGGAATTAATAAAAACAGGGGTCTCCTAAGGATGAAAAAAGGGTTGATCAGGCTCCGGTCTTAAACTCAACAAGGCTTGAGAGCCTGTAATCGCGTCCCTTCCATTTCGAAACATTCAGATCCCGGTGCTCTCGGGCCCAGTCTGGGAATTTCCTCTCTCTATAGAAAGCCAGGATGAGGTTCTTGGTGACTGAGGAGCTTTGAACCAATTTAAACAAACAAACAAACAAAAATGCAATGATTTTACGTAGCTTTAGAAAATAGTGTTCTAATGTTTGTCTTTATTGTGGCACAGTGCCTGCGTGGGCATGATTTTTCTATTTAATGTCCCATCTCGCTGTTGGGTCACTCTTGTCCCACCCTTTGGTGTCTCCCCCCACTGAGCCTGGGCCCGGGGCAGACCCAGAGGGGACGGTCGGGGTCCCCAGGGGCAGACCCAGAGGGGACAATGGGGTCCCCGGGGGCTCACGGCTGCGGAGGGAGCTGCAGCATCGCCGTCCCACTGCCCCACTGGCCTCTCCCTGGGGGGGTACCCGGGTGTGGGGCGGGATGGTGTGTTTGATAACACTGGAAATGGCCGATAGTTTTGTCCTTAAAACCTCCTGAAATTAAACTGGCCAAATTTGTGTATGGTTACAATGCCGGGAGCAGGAGAATTGGTCAGAGCTACTTCTTGTAAATGAGCGAGATCTGACCTCGCCTGCGGTTTCGCTGGAGTTTCCTCACTCAGGTAAAGGGGGTGAGACTCAGGAAAAAAAAAAAAAGAATCTCGTGTAATACTTCCAGAATTAGGCTGGTAATAATCCACTTAAGGTGCTTAAGAGCCCGTCAGTGAACAGCTGTGACCCCGAGGAGCTCTGACCTGGCTCTGTTTCCTCGGCAGGGCCTCGGCGTGTGCGGCAGCATCCCGGCCGGCGCGGGGACGCCTTCCTCCCGGCAGTACGCACGGCAGAAGATAACGCGCGTCAACCTCAGGGACTTCATCTTCTACATGGAGCAGGAACGAGAAACGAGCCATTCGCTCCTGCTCTACCGAGCTCTGCTTAAGTGAAGCCAAGAATCGTACTGATCTCTCCATAGGGAAGCTCAACCTGCATTGAAAAGCTGTCATTTTAATGTGCCTTCTATTTTTTTCAGAAGTCAACGTTCCAGTAATTTTGTTTTGTAAAATTGTCAGACACACGCAATAAATGCCCTTTATGTAAAAAAAAAAAAAAAAAAAAAAAATTATAAAAAAAAAATAATCACACACACAAACAAAAAAAATGTGCAAAAGGTTTTGAACCATTAACTCCCCAGGCAGAAGGAAGAGGAAATCCCTGCTCCGAGATCCCTGCTCCGAGACCCCTGCTGGGCTGGGGCGGGGGCGATGGCCCCTCTGAGCCCGAGCCGGTCCCAGCCCTGGTGTCCCCTCCATGGCCACTCCCGGTGCTGGTTTTCTTTTCCTCTGTGGTTTTCCCAGCACCGTTTCCACCCAGTAACCATGGCGATACCTGCCCTTATTTTAGATTAGTTCTAATTGCAATTTTTTGCACAGTTCGCAGCCACTGCGCGCTCTCACAAGTTTTATATATTTGGGATTTTTTGCTCTTTACTGCACAGCTCGTTCCCTGAGCCACTTGCCGATCCCAATCCTAAGTGTATGAGATCTGTGCGGTCGGGTCCCGGCGGAGTTACCCTGAGTCGTTTCCAGTTGTTTTCTAGAGCTCTTCAACCTTTTGCACATTTGTAGCAACTGGTGAGTAACACGGATCAAAGTTGGGTTTTATTTTCTAAAAAAATATCTTAATTTATTTATTGCAAAGAGTATGGTTTAATGGTGGTTTTAAAAGAGAGTATTGTTCAGTGAAGATTTTAAGAGTATTCTATGTGGATTTTTAAAGTCACCGTGAAGGAAGTTTTTTGGGGGGCCGGTCCCGCTCCCGGCGCATCGGGGCGGGGGGGGGCCGCGGGAACCGGCCGTGCCTTGGCCGTGGAGGATGGGACCCCGGGACCCCGGTCCGGAGGGGCTCGTGAGCCAGCGCAGGGGCTTTGAGCGCCAGGAGTGGTTTCAAGGACCTGAAGGTGGGTGGCTGCTTTTTAAATGCTTTGCTGAGGGGGCGCCGAGGGGCCCCGCGGGGGCGGGTGGGCACGAGCTGATGCTCTTCACACGTAACAGTATTAGCGGTCGCCGCCGAAGGGAGACCTTTGCTTATTTATCTGTTCCCTTTGTACTCGGTTACGCTTTGCCACTTTTTTGAGGCAATATTTGTTTGGGTTTTTTGGTTTTGTTTTGTTTTGTTTTTTTTTGATGGGAAACCATAGCGAAAGCACAAATAGAACTATTTGTCCAATAGTTTTAAAAACAAAAGTTTTAATTATTTTTTAAGGTTTATGAAAAGCAGAAGAAAATTTATACTGCTGCTATTTAGCCAAAAGATTATTCATAAGGTATTTAAGGCCAGGAAGTGTAAAATTATGTTTTAAATGTATTGATAATTTGTACATATTGTTTATAAAGGCCTTGTGTTTATTAGAATTACGTTATTTTGATGATTTCTGTACATACTCGTAAATACCCCCAATTTGTGTGAAAACATACTCCCTTATTTGTACTTATTTTGTAAAGAAATAAAACGATTTACTAAAGTAACACATCGAGTGACATACAGTATTAATTTATCAAACATGAATTTCACATTGTCTTGTAGTTCTTAAGCACTCTTCAGAAACATTTTGCATTAAAATATTAACAGAATACCCACAAAGAAATATTAAAACCAAATACTTCCATGTTTTGTTGTGCTGATTCTTATCCTCCGTCAAACATCTAATAAAGTTGTCATCAGACCCCGATGCCGGTGACGGGGCGGATGAATGGACTCGGCGGCTGCTTTCTGGGACGGGACCGGTCCGAGGAGCGCGGCGCGACATTCCCGGCCTCGGGAACGGCTGGAGCGGGACGGGGACGGGCAGAAAGTGCCGGCGACGACTCCCGTTCTTCCAGCCCCGTTCTGGGTGCCCAAGAGCAGAGAACCGGGACAACTCTGTTCAAGCGAACGAGGCGAAAAGCCAGGCTACGGTCATGATGGTTTTTTGGTGTTCCCAATAAAAGCAGGCGCTGGCTGCGCACCACGGCTCCCCGGGAGTTTCTGGGAGATCTTAAAACCTGTTTTAGCCATGCTGAGCAATGTTCTTAATTAAGTTATGTTGCTGTGGTTTAAGGCCAGAAGTAAAAATTCAAATCAGTTTTTGCTGGTATTGCTGCCTAAAAATATAGGGAAATAAGTAAAAAAGATATAAATGAAACTGTAATAAACTTTAAATAAGTGACCTGAAGTTACTAACTAAAAGAACATGTCCTAACTTTTTTCTTTTTTGCTTTCCAAGGCGTATTTCTTCTAACCCGGTGATTGTTTCCACATGTCCTCCGCCGCCTCAGCGCTGTTCCGCAGTCGATGCTGTGATCTCACGGCCCAGACTTTCCATCTCCAGCTCGCACTGCGCGGGGCTGGGGTGGCCCCGGAGCCCTTCCCGTGCCCCCTCGGCCGCCTGCCCCCCGGCCGGCGCGGAAAAAATAAATACGGTAAACACCAAAGCGAAGGAAACCGAAGCAACTGACCCCAAGAACTGTCGGAGGCGTTCCGCGTGCAGCCAGGAGCATCGTCCCGCGGCCGGGCTGGGGGAGCTCGGCCACTGGTCCCACTGGGAGGCCGGGCCGGGGTGCGGGGGGTCCCCGGGCACCGTGAATGGGGGGGTCGCTCGCCTTCCGCCCCCGCAGAGAGGGACCAGCGGGGAGGATGCGCCCACAAAGCCGCTGCCAGCGCCAGGGCGGGCAGGACAAGTGAATACGGGATGGAAACACAAAGCTAAAGGGACTGTTGAAGGGTACTTCGAGCTTAGAAGTGAACTCAAACGTATGAAAGTAATAAATAAAACACTTTTTTTTTTTTCTTCTTCTTTTTGCCAGACACGGCTACATCAAGCTGAATAGAGAAAAAGGCCGGAGGAGACGCAATCAGTTCTCACCTCTTTCAAACACCATGGAGAAACAGTGAGTGTCCCACCCTACTTGCTTATTTTTGATCATTTACTTTACAGAAATGTTTATGGCATGAAGTACTGCATAAGAAATGTGCATACACAAATACATGACAATTATACGTTAAGTTCTTTACAATATTAAATGTATAATATACAATTCTACAGATATCTTACATACAAAGGTGAATGTGGTGCCATATACTCAAATACGGCAACGCCTAGCAACTTTAGAATGTCGTACAAGTATAAAACCACAAAATAAAATAACTTTACAACTCTTTTAAAGTAGACGGATTTGCTCAAGTGTTCTGCCAAGGGAGTGGGGCCAGAGCTGCGGCTTCCAGGAGGGGCTGCCCAGCCGAGGAACGAGGGGAAAGAACCCGCAGAGGCCTGATTTTTCCACAGATGGGTATCCAGCCCTTTTCCAAAAATCAGACCCCTGCCGAGGCCGGGCCTTGGATAATCAGCCCAGTCCTTTGGAAAACACTAGTCTCAAACTTGATTTTTTTTTTTTTTTTTTTTTTTTTTTCCCCGATTGTAATCACTGAGCCTTTAGGAGCTGTTGGCCACCTAAGACTCTGTTCCTTCTTCTATATGGCCATATTTATGCAGCTAAAAAGAGCTTAATTAAAATTCAGCATCTACAAGAGTATTCTATAAATTAACGTGGGAGGAACTAAATTGCGACGAAGGCGTGAATTAGTTCCTGAGGACCCAATCGTGCTGAGGAGCCATGAGGAGGGTTGAGCAGAACGCTATTTATAGCCCCGCACCTGCGCCGGCGGTGCTGTCTCCTGAGATAGAAGCCCTGCGAGGGGGAGGCAATGCTCAGCCCCCCCCCCGGACAGCGGCTCCGGTGAAGAGAAGAATTACACAGATAGAGGGCAGCTACAGAATCCGTAGTTTAATAATAAGATTTAAAATAAGAGAGGAAAAAAACCAATCTAAACAGAAGGTGGCCTGCTTTCATCAGACAGTGGCACTAGAGGGCTTTAACATCTTTTTGCAAAAACTCCCAGACCCATAAGGAGTAGGTTTGCCCAAAATTCTCAGCGTTTCCTCCTAAACGTGGGCTGGTCCCACGGTCGGTGAATGGGTAACGGGGTGGCAGAGCCGGCTGGGCGGAACCACGCTTCCTCCGGGATGGAGAACTTGACAGTTCCCGCGTCGCAACAAGACTCCAGCTCCACGGTGGGTGTGTGGCCCCTGTGTGACGGGGGGTGGCCTTTCCTTTTGTGCTTCCAGATCCCTACTTTTGCAAATATTGCCATAATCGGCCTCGTGTAATGCCTCGTCCCTTTTTTTTTGTTCGGTTCGTGTGGGGGTAAGTTTTAGTACCGAGCACCAGTTGACTATAAATCGGTCCTTTTCTGGTCCTGGATCCTGTCCACGGAGAGAAGCCTCAGGTGGGGACGGTGTATAAAAATAAGCTCGCAGGAGTGAGTACAGTCACGGAGGCGTAACGTCAGGGAGGGAGGCGCGCAGGCCGCCTGATGCGGAGGAGGTGCAGCGCCCGGGGAGGAGGCTCGGTGCCGTCTGTAGCGTTCCGTCTTCCTCCGATCGGCCGGCGGAGCCCTTCCCCCTGCCCGGCCGGTCCAATTGCCTCAACTGGTCTTTCTGCAGAGTCCAACCTGGGGCCGGAGCCTTCCCGAGCTTCGCCTCTTTGGCGGCGGCAGTTCAGCCCAAGGAGGTTCCCAGCAGGGCCGGGGCCCTCAGCACCCTCGGGAATTTCATCGTGAAAAACGGACAACTGGTTTTTCAAATGCATTTCATGGCTGGCGACGTGACAGGTAGTTTCAGAATACCACTAATTGGCAACATAAAGTCAAAATCAGTTTGCTAATACTGTTTTGCAAATCCTTAGTGTTTCACGTAAGGGACTATTAAACACTTCTACGGTTACAAAGGAGGGCGGGGGGGTCTAGTCCAGGGGCTCCTGTTTTATTCTGATCGTGGGGGTGGGCTGTGGTCGTCTGTCTTCGCGGCACAGCACGTATTCGCTGAACTGGGAGGAATCCACCCCGCCGCCGCATGAAGCCGCCACGTTAAATCCCTTCTGAAATAATCTTTCGAGCACCTGCAATGTGGGGGGAAAAAAAAATTAATCTGATTAATATTTAGCAAATTTTAGTGATAAAAGCATCGAGGAGCAGCGGATCCCAATGATGGATTTAGTCTTTCGCGTCCTCGTTGAATGAATATTATTCAGCTATAATTCTATAACTTATTCTTGAATGACTACACTGTGATTAAAGTCTCGCTCTCAGCAAACCTCTGTAGAAAACAAAAATTAATCAAACAAATAAGCACTCTGCAGAGCAGCTCAGTACATTACACCGTAAAATACTGGACTGCAGTGATAGCGATGCTATCTCTTACTGCTCACAGAAAGCAACGTCGGGTTTAAGCTGCAATACCAAAGTGTCCATTATTCATTAGCAACAGGAGCAGTCCTCCAGAAAGGGGCCAAAACGCTTCTCAGCTCTTCCTTGGCAGATGAGAATGTGCTGGGAGCCGGAGCGACCCTTCCACCCCATCCCCGGGGACAACCACAGCCGTGATTTCCCCCGCTGGAAGGAAACACCGCTTTTAGCACAGCCTGGCAGGAACGGGGTGTGGAGCCAGGACGTGGACAACAAGGCCAAGAAAGAGGTTCGTTTTTATTGCCCAAATATGTGTTTTCTCTTTTTCTCCTTCTAAAGAAAAGTCGGTACAATTTAGATGCATGAATTTAGGGAACCCAGAGGCAACTTTAATTTCCGAGGCTGTCACACAGCACATTACCCTGGGATGCACTGAGCCTGGCAGCGCGACAGGGCCGTGTTTTCAGACGGTGGAGCTGTTGATAGAGGGTTTCCCAGCAGAGCAGGACACGCACGGACTTTCCTCAGCGCTGGGTGGGAGCGGATCCGGAGCCCCCCTGGGCAGAGCTGCAGCGCGAGACCCACCAGAGCCAGGAAAAACAGCTCCTGTGTTTTTCTCACAGCCATCCAGGGGAGCAGCCTGTGCTCCTCGCCAAGTCTCACCTGAGCACGTGGGCCCAGGGAGGGACCTGAATGTCCCCGAACCCCAATGAACTTAGTGCCACCAGCACCTTCATGGCCAGCCATTGCGACCCAATGACAGGGACAAAGCTGTTCAAAACCATTCACTGGCCCTAGAGAAGCGTCCAAGCAACACACCCAACTTCAGAGTCAACTCACAGCTGTCACAGGTTTGTGTTACAGAAAGAATTTCCCTTTTTGGTTTGTTTTAGTAGCCCTGCGAAGCACCTCAGCAGGTAGATCTACTGCAGTAATATTTCAATCTTAGGTTTCCAGGCCTGAGGTGACCACGTTGAAGATCTGGGCTCCAGCCCCCTGCCCTCACACACAGACCTACTATTCTTTGGTTTATATGCACAGTTATTGACACCAAACATTCAATGAAAGTATTTTCCAAAGATCTGAGGAACTTGTAAATACTGCAATTGCGCTACTAAGAGATTCCGCAGGGCACAGGGAGACAGGAGTGATGGATCTCAGCCGACAGCGGGGACACTTACCACCTCGCTCTTTGGGATTCTTTGGAAATGATTCTGCTCCTCCGGCCGCTGCCCCTCTGGCCCCTCTCCCTCCAGTCTCTGCAGTTCCTTCACTGAGCTTTCAACTTCTGACTTCATCTTGTTTTGCCAAAAAATCCCGGGGAGGGGAAGGGCAGCGCCAACGCGCAGACCAGAGTCCACCAGAGCCAGTGCTAATTAGCTGCTGATTTCATCAGCCTTTGGTCTCAGAAACACAGCATTTTCCAGAAAGTGTTTGAAAACACTTTCTATTAATTATATAGTAAAATGATGTAATTTAGTAAAACGATGTAATTTAATAGTATTATTTACACTGTAGACTTTGACAGAATTTTTTTTTCACAACATGAACTTGTGAAGAGACTCTTTGATTCTCTCTGCATTTCGCCTGAATTCAAAGCGCATTCAAATAATACCGACAATAATTAACACTCAGCTTTTACTACAGGCACAGGTTTCCTACCAGCTCCCACTTGGGATAAACCAGAGCCAAGTGCGAAGCCGCGTGGGCACCCACGATTTTGGGCAGCTGCTTGTTGTGCTGAGCCCATCGGGGGCTCGCAGGGACGCTGTATTGTTATTATAAGGTTATATAATATATATGTATATATACTATATTACTAGATAGATAGATAGATAGCCATACAGAATATGGTTATTCTAATTTCTGGCATGCATCTAACCATATGGCCTGGACAGCGTAGCCGAGACACATCCCCATCCCCAAAATTAACCACAAGGGTTGGACTCTTCAAGCTCAACTAAATAAGCTACTTGGGAGTCCTGAACCCAAAATCGCTGGGTTTCGAGTGATTTCAGACAAAAGCATCTATTAGCGCAGAGGGCACCGGGGAAAGCTGCCCTTTTTTGGAGGGAGGTGTCGGTGCCCAAACGCAGGTTGATCTAACGACTCCATCCACCTCCCTCCACGTCCTGGTGACTCCAGGTCTCCTGAAAACACTCCCAGCTGGGCGTGTGGGGACGGAGGGTGCCCAGCCTGCTGGGTGGTAATGACAGAGGTGAGCCCGGGCTGTAGGTTCTTGCCCTCTTATGCCTCCCCCCCAGCCCATCTGGCCAGTCCCCACCGTGGGCCAGCTCTCCCCTGGGGGTTTGCCCACGGGGAAGCTCACCAGGACCACGAAGGGGTTTCCCACAGCCTGGTCTGTGTCTGCAGCCACAGCACCTTTGGAAACGCTCCCTCCCTACGTGGTCGGTTCCGCTCCCCGTAGCACAGCTACTTTTGCAGCACATTGTGCAGGAGCACACATAACAACCAAGAGCTGTGTTTTGCCCTTGTTAATTAAGGCCCAAGTTAACAGCATCATCAACACCGCTCCTTCTCCGCAGCCCAAGGACAGCTCTGACACCACGGCTTCGGCCGCGGCGATCCCTTGTGAAATGGCATTTCTTGCCCAAAAGGCTGCTGCCTGAACACAAGCCACAGATTTATTTCCTCTGCCATCCACCTATCTGTCCAGTTATCTTCTTTTGTTTCATATGTTTAATTTTAAACCTAATGTCAAAACTCTGAGCATAAAATGAAATACATTTTGTTTAAAATACTCTGGGCAATTTTTATAGAACATCCTTTTGAAAAAAAAAAAAAAGTGCAGAGATCAATTTTTTTAAGTCCATCCCGCAGGCACCATCATTTAATTATGAGTGAGACATAAATTATGCATTTACACATTGTTGCATTTTCTATAAAATGGTGTGGAGATTTTTTTTTGTAGTTTTTGGAACTCTCTTTCTTCCTGGGGGCACTTTGGAGGAAAAAAAAAAAACCTGCTGCAGGCTATACATTGATGAAAAAATTAGCATTTATCAGTATAACACCATTATGAGACCAGCACGGCACTAACATATACAAAATCTAAATCTATTTTTCTGCTTAGACTTAGGAAAACCTGAAAGACTGTGATCTCACCAGGCAGAAAATGTCTCCTTGCAGTATAAGCACTGAAGGTAATTGGGCAGAAGCAAATAATTTGCATATAATTGAACCAGAAATAATAATAATAATAAATAAAAACCAAACCCTGCCCCAGCAAATAGATGAGCCAGCACCGAAAGGCCATTACCTGCACCGAGTTCAACCGGCAGTATCCGTTCAAAGGGAACCGAATGACGTGGGTCGGGTCCTGGTTCCAGCCGGCGTTCACGGAGTTGCACATGACGTCCCCGGTCTCCGGGAAGATCTCCTCTATCAAAGCCTTCTCCCCGCTCAACGCAATTCTCTCCCCCAGATCTGGAGTCACTCTTACGACCAAGCAGTCACAAGGCTGGAAATGTTTCCTTTGTTCTTTCTCTTGTTTCCATCGCTCCAGTTCCTTAATCATTGGCTGCAGCTGGTAATACTTTGCTTCTTCATATAAAAGATTAAAGTCCTGGGAAAAGAAAAAAAAAAAAGGAGAGAGGGAGAGAGAGAAACTTGAAATGCTTATAGTTCTCTTTTAAAAACTAGCATTGTTCCTGTTTGACCTACTTAGGCTTGTGTACTGTCAGCAGGAGCACAAGGCAACAGGTACCCACAGACTTTGTCCTGCTCTTACTCCTACACAGACCCACCCCGGGTGGAATCTCTTTGCGCTGACCGCGAGGTTCCCACTGCACTGAATTAGTCTTTCATTTATTACCCCACAAGCTCGGCGCCAGAAGGCTTTACTTTTGGATTAAGAAATCAAAATAACTGGTTGCAATGAGCGAAGCCTGCTGACATAAGAGGAGATGTCCCGAGCCCTAATCTCCACTCCTGGCCTCAGATACCTGCTCCTGATCTCACAGTCGGGCTTCGCTGTCGCCTCTCGCACCCATGGTACGAGCCGGAGATGTCAGCTCAGCTTCGCCTCTCGCCCGTCTCTGCTGACTCTGAATTCCAGCTGCAGCAGCTCAGCTGCTCCCCGTGTTCCATGATTATTCGTGGATTTAAAGTGCACTTTGGAGCCTGGTAAATTATACGGAGGTAGTGCCCATCCCGCTGGTGGGGAGCTCACACGTGTGCTCCAACAACTTAAAAAAGAAACAGCTCTTCCCAGCCATCTGTCCATCATCTCGCTTAAGCTTTGGGCAACTGAAATCCCCAGTTTGATCCAATTCCCAGCTCATGGATTGAGATGTCTTCTGCACATCCTCACGAAGAACTTGCCATCCCATTTCCAACAGATCTTCCCACCTTGGCTAAAATGCGTGAGCGTATGTCGAGGCAAAGGGTGTCTGTCAGCAGCCCCCAGACCTGAGGAGGCACCAGTGCCCCCCAAGACCAAGCCAAGAGAGGAGGAAGTACCCAGGGATGCTTTGCTTACACCAGTCCCACCACCTCCTTCGGCCTCCTGGAAGGAAGAGGAGCAAGGAGAGCACGGCACCGCCTCCTCTTGCCAGAGCCCTGCTGTTTGTGTTCCTGGCTCTTACACCCTTGACCGCGGGTACGTGACTTTGGGGGAGCCCGCGATGAGGCAGCCCCCCCACGGAAAGGCCAGCTCCCCACCACTGCAGTGAAGTGAGGTGAGAAATCATGAGAATGGAATGACTGGCATCATTTAGGCTGGAAAGAAGGGCAGGGCAAGAAGTAATCAAGAAACAGGCACCAAAATTACATGAGAAATAAATAATAGTGGTGCTGCTGTGCCAGGACAGGGGAGGAGGGGAATCAAAGGGCAGTGAACGTGCAGCACAAAGAGGTGCGACTCCTCAGAGTGGGAATTAACCTCTAAAATCTGCTGCTGGGGGCTATTATTGAACCAGATCAGTTAGCTGTGTTGGGCTGGGCACTGCTGGTAGCAGAGAGGTGCTCCTTCACCCCAGGGCTGCCTCCAGCCCCGAGCTGCATGAATATTCACAGTGACACCAGCAAGGTTATCGCCTACAGAAGGGACATCCGATCCTTTGCATCCCTTTGATGTCTGTGAAGGCTGGGACAATATGCACACCACTAAAGGAGGAAAAAAGGACCAGAAAGAGAGAAAAAGGTGATAAGAGCAAGTGGGAGAAACGAGGGCAACAAACACGCTCACTGGAAGGAAACGAGAGACGAAAACAGGAAAATCAATGAAGCAGCCTCATCCCCTGATGAAAGGTATTTCCCCCCCTTCCCCAAATCAGCACCCAGCTGAATGATTACTGCTGTTCCCTGCCCACCGGTGAAGCTCCCTGGTTATTGAGCATGGGGCTGGTTTACACCTGGGGGGATTAGTGGCCTAAATGAGAAAACAACCTCTGCCCCAAACTTTCTGAAATCTTCCTCGTGTGGTGCACCAGAGCAAGACAGCGTACCGCTTAACTGCGGCTACTAGAGGGGTGTGTGGGGATATCAAACACTCACTGTCTCATCTCTCTCTCTTTTGAGCAAAGGAAACTGTGCAGTGCTGAGGAAAGACCTAGTGTAATGCTGCAGAGTGAAGGGGAGCATCCAGTGCCTACCAAAGGTGATGGGAAGTCTCCTGCTGTTTTCAATAGCTCCTGAAAAACCAGTTTTAGAATATCTGTGTTCCCGGTCACTGGGAAATAACGTATTATTTGTGAGGTCAATCAATTGAGTATGTGCTAAAAAATCTCAACAGTAAAACCCAGAAGAGATGGTAGAGCCGTGTAAAACCCAGTCCTTCATCCTGAGAGCAGGGAGGTGCAGTGCTCCTGAGGCTGGGGCAAAGCCCACTGCAGTCCTGGGAGCCTTTTTGACTTGTTTTGCTGGGCTTTGGACGAGGCTGCCAGGGTCCTGAACCACAGCAGTTCACAGCCCGGCACCCCAGGCCAAAACAGTAATGCCTTAAAGGGAACAAAACCAGGATGGCCCCACTGATAGCATTCCGATATCATCTTGTGGTGAGAAAACCAGTTTTCAGAGGGAACAGCTCTCCCACTGCTGTTCCCAGAGGGAAAGGGCCACGCTCCAGATGACCAGTGCTGTACTGGAGCATCCTGTGCACAGAGGGATGCACCCAGTCCTAAGCCTGGAGTAAGCCAAGGTGCTTGGGTCGTTTTTAAAGCAAGACTCTCATCTCCGTGCCAGTTCCACACTGGGGCTGAGCCTGAATATGCTGGGAAGGGTTTAGCAGCTGGGGCGAGGGGTTTGTAAGAGAAGCTGGGGATCTGAGATGTTCTGGTGCAGCGTTAGGGAGCCTGGGCACTGCCAGCAGACAGAGGAGATAAAGGCAGTTTTTTACACTGTAATAAGTAGAGGGAAGAAAAAAGTGTCTTCTGCTTGGCAAGAAGAAATTCACAGCTGTCCACCAGTGACAGCACTGGGAAGAGACACCTTCCCTGACTGCAGGCTGCCCCAGAGCAGCCCAGCCTGCCCCACCACCCAGCCTGGCTCCTGCAGTGAGAACCTGGCGCTTCCACAGGGGCTGGGGCACCACCACGGAATCTGACAGTGGATTTAGGGAGGGAAGAGGCTCCTGTGAAACCAGGAAGAAAGAACAAATGGCTCATGGCGTGGGGGTCCAGTTCTCCCAGGGTCACTGAATGGTTGGGTGGTGAATGTGATGGACTTGACACACCATGAAGTGTCTTCTCGTTCAGGTTTTATACACCATTCCAAGTGCAGCTGCGACCCCACTGGAAGCGATGCTCTGGACTGTCTACACGGGATGCTCAGGACGCCCAGGTAACACTGACAGAGCTATTTCCACCCTTGTGCTGTTGATGTAAAATCCTACCCCGATGATTTGCAAAAATTTAACATGAAATGTCAAGCAGAAGAATTTGACTCAGAAGGGACCTCACTAGGGAAGGTGCCACAGGAGCTGCAAGAAAACATTTCTGTGCTGCTCATTTTAAGTTACCAAAGGCAGACACAGATATGAATCTTCCCAGACCTATCCAAAAGAGGCAGAGGAGCAGCACTGGGGTGACAAGTGCCTACCATGGTGGCCAAGTTCCATCAGGTCACCCAAGAAAGGGAGCAGACAGACAGATGGACAGCCGAGACACACACAGCCCTTCTCCAGCCACAACTTCTGGAACACACCTAAAGCTCATGGCACAGGTAAACAGATCTTCCAAAGATGCAGCTTTCTGCCTTTCACAAAATAATTTTCTGCTCCTGACTGGGTACAAAAGCTTCTTTCTGGTGGATTTCCCGTTGGCCAAGTTGTGGGATCACCTCTGAGAAGGGTGATGTGTTCCTGGGGAGGAGAGGGGAGGTGTGAGGGCAAGGCCAACCATGCTGGTGTCTGGAGCTTGGTGCTGGTGGTTCAGTAAAACCCTGCTAAATACCGGCAGAGACAGCCCCCAGACACCCCCAAACCCTGTCTCCTGTGAACCTGACGCTGGTCTCCCAGTCCTACAGAGGTCTCCCAGTCCTACAGAGGTCCTCTGTTGTTCTACCTAACGCTGACTCCTCAACAGGCTGAAACGGCTCTTTCTGCCCATTTTTTACTCGTTACTGTTTACATGTCATCCTGACTCACGGTTTCTTTTGTATTTTAGCGCTGTGAAGATCTGACACCTGGCTGCCAGAGACAGTCGCTCACTTCTAGGACAACCCGGCTCTTTGCTAAGGTCAGTTTGAAAGCACTTAAAATTAGACGCACTGATTTTAAAGCGATGGTAATAAATGAGCGTGCCAGCCTTGTGGTTTCGGCGCAGGGGTGACCTCTAGAATTGATATAAAACTCCGATGTCCTGTGCGTTTGTGCTCCTCCCCTCCTTGAGACAGAGTACTATGTCTATTTGTGTTTGGAGAGCTCTCAGCAGGGAGAGGGTCTCAAAGACGCCGGTGTGATGGGCCTGGGTTTTGCATGAAGTTACGCAGGGGCCGGGCTGCTCGCCACGGGCTGGCAGTGGAGGAGAACCCAGCCAAGCAGTAATTTCTCAGCACACTTCATGTGGCTTCAAATCCCCCAAACCCAGGAAAATTACGTGAACTATTAAGAGTGTTGCTTTCAGCAGGGAGACCTGTCAGATACTGAACGCTTTCAAGTTCTGGCTTATTAGGAGTTGGAAGCGTAATTAATATTCACTGTAAACACACCAGTCAGACTTGATAATACAGAATCACTCGCCTAGGAACACATACCCCACTTTCTCCGCGTTTCGGTGTTAACTTAGTCTGAAAACAACACTTAAATAGCAAACACAATAACGCTGGTGCAGTGCTAACATTCCAAACTTTCCAAAATAACCATCTGAGCAGCAATTCAAGTTGAAAAGCAACTTGGCTAAACCTTGAGGCTAATAAACTGCTTGATTAAATTAAGGGGTAAAACCTAATAAATATTCAAAACACTTGATAATGCTTTGTTTGACATAAAGAACATTTAATGCAAGTCTCGCTGGAAAACCTGTCAGGTTTTATACCTTAAATAGAGTTTTGCATTTAGAAACACCGAGTGATTCCATTTGCTGCCTTTGATTATTGTCTTCTGTCACTTTAATCATGCTGGTAAAATTACACGATTTCTGTGAAGTCAAATCCGTTTACAATGCAGTTTTAATATAGCTTTGCAGCGCGTTCTTCTATGCATTTTTATTTAGTTGCTCCCTACCTAGCCATACTTTGCTTTGTTCTCGAGCCCTCATTAGCCTGGGGTTTGCTCTAAAGCTCTCCCAGGGAGGAACTAAAGAAAAGACAGTTAACCCTATGCAAAGGGAAGGTCTGGAACAACGGCCTGCGCCCGGGCACAGCGCCGGCTCTCCCGCCTCTGCCAGCCCTGCCAGCGGCTCGCTGCGCAGACAAGTCCTTGGCATCCACCGGCGCTCTCACCTCCAGGCTCTTACCAAATCCTCCTGCTTTTGTTCCACGGCACCTCCGAAATCTGGATGGCGGTCGAGGCCCCCATCGGCTCGAACTGCCCCTCTTCTGCCCTCGCTTCTCACGCCTCCTTGTCCCACCACATTGTCCAAAATGCTGCCGCTACGGCATCGCTCTGGCTTTTGGCCTCTACTGCTTCTCCATCCACCCCCCTTGACTTGATCCATCATCTCACAGCCCACAGACCTGGTCTGGGCTTTAGCTTCGTGAGGAAAAACTTCTTTCCCGTAAGGGTGGCAGAGCCCTGGCAGAGGCTGCCCAGAGAGGTGGTGGAGTCTCCATCTCTGGAGACATTCAAACCCACCTGGACACGCTCCTGTGGGACCTGCTCTCGGTGACGCTGCTCTGGCAGGGGGTGGGACTGGGTGATCTCCAGAGGTCCCTGCCAACCCTGACCACTCTGAGTGCTTTGGTGATTCACTCCTATCTGTGCGTTTTCTCTCGTTTCTCTGTAAAAACCTTTTCTCACATCCACCCTTAGTGCTCTGGTCTCTCCCTGCTTCATGGCACCCATCCTGCAGGACAGCCTTCCCCATCTGCCCACCGCTCTCCCCAGAAAGACCAGTGCTCAGGACACCCCTTCTGGGCCCATGAATGCCAAAACTTCTCCTTGCCCTGGGACTAGACGTGTGCTCCTGCTGCACAGCGTGTCTGCTCAGCATCAACTCCAGACGCTCCCACGCCGAGGTAAAATACGATTATACTCTTAACGTAGTCAAGAACGGCTGAGGAGCGGTTTGCGACGCAAGGAGAGCTGTCCTGCAAAGCTAAAGCCACCACAGCAACCACAAATCTGGACTGACTCGGCACTGACTGGCCAAATTATCTGGCCTGCCTAGTCCACCAGGCAAAGTGACACCCCACGCCATGGCGCGGGAACCTTCCTCTCCACGCTCCCACGCTCCGCGTCCCCTGACTCTGAGCAGATCCCCCCTTGCCATCCCGATTTTATTCATCACTTCGTCTCAGAGTTTGTGCTTTTGTTGAATCTTGTCATCTACAGTTTGGACACTTTTGTCTTCTAATTTTCATACATAGGGATGACAATGTTGCAAGTTTCATAAGTGCAAAGCCAAATAAACAAGGCTAGGAGGAGAGCCTTTAAACAATCGGGATTTGCGAAGCAGCAACCAGCGCCATTATTTCATAGAAAACATGTATCGCTCCCTAAAAAGCCCTCAGTAAATTCCATCTCCCGAGAATATTTTGACATTCCTAAATTGTGTAAAAGATTACTTCCTGAAATCAAGGTATCTGCATCTGTTTTAACTAAAACAAATCCTCATGGGCTTGTTTAAGGGTGTTCCTTTTTTATACCAGCCAGAAAAGGATTTATACCATTTCAGTCCTCTAAGTATCAAATTTAAAACATTTCTTTCAGATTCTGAGCATTAAACCCTGCTAAGTGCTAAATGCTGATGTTCCTTCTTAATTGTTGTTATACCCTGATAAATAAGCTAAAAATGTGAGAAAATACAATTAGTTTAGAAAAACTGATTTAGCCGTAAGCTTCATCGTTTAACTTTTTATGGTATCCATGACAACCATTGGTCCATTTATTAAATAATAGCATCCCCGGTGCAATACACAAGTACTAAAACCCCTAACAATAAACAGCAACGTTTAGTTAAGTGTGTTTAGGCCACGCACACAAACCAACCCGTGCCAAAGCAATGACGGAAGGGGAGGAAAAAATGGATTGCAGACTGTAGCTTTCCTTACCTTAAAGTCATCTGGGAGCAGTAGCTTAGATGTCCTTAGGAAGCTTAATATATATCTGAAAATTTCACCATCTCGATCAATGAAATAGTGTTGTTTTAAACTGTCCAAGACAATGGGCTCTGTGCCATTAAACAGACGACTTATTCTGAAAAGAAAAAGAAAAGAAAAAGAAATGGGCAAAAAGAGACAAAACCTCATTACACCCTCAGGGCTTAAGAACATCCAGCCAATTTGGGTGCATCACTGCGATGTGGATAAGGTAACGCAGTGTCTTCATTTGGTGGCAAACAGGTACTGGAAGGCAGCTGGTTTAGACACGTGTGTGCACCAGCACGTTCATGCACACGCAGGGACAGAATCAGGCCCACGACCCGACAAGGGACATGCCTATGAAACCCTCACCCTGCAGCTGGAAGAGTAATTTTGGTGAGAAGACGCATCACCGGCTCCGTTACACATCCCCATCCCCCCCATCCTGCATGGAGAACCCAAGGGTTACTCGGAGATGGGTTCCTGGCCATGAGCTTCTCCTCCAGCTTGGCTGTCATCCTGATCAAACGCCACCGAAGCCTTTCCGTGCTGAGGAGAGGCTGCCCGCACGTCGAGATGAGCTGTACGGACCTGTCAGTGCTGGGCAAGTGGCAAACCAAGGCTGAATTCTTGGCAAACCAGCAACCAATGGTCCGTGGAGCATCTGCAGCACTGCCTGTGGGACTGCAGTCCCGCCACCAGTAGTCCTGGGGATCAGTCTGGCAGAAGAAACCAACGTGGCAAATCTCCCAAGAGCAAAGGAAGGGAAGCGAGACCTATGAGACCAGGAGACCAGCAGGTTACCGGGCCAAAATTCCGCCTCTGCTCCACCGCTCCGGCTTTCCCCGCGTCCTGAGGAGCATGCTCTGCAGAAAGCAAACCAGGCATCTGCCTGGCTGCTGCTCCTCCTGCCTCTCCCCTCCCAGCGCCTGGCTCCTCTCAGAACGCTTTGTCTCCCCATGAGAAATAACCCAGCTGAATATATGTTCCTGAAAGGAAAATCGCAGGAGACAGACAGCAACGACCTATTAAGTAATTGAGTCCATCTCTCTGACAGCGCAGCATTGTTCCCGACTGCGGAGTGGCTCGTGCTTCAAAGCCGGGTCTTAAATAACCCTGCCAGGGAGGGCTCCTCCATCCCCCAGCGAGGCTGCCCCACAGCCTGCGGGACTGCACTGCCCGGCCGGCCCTTCCGCTCCGCTCTGCGTCTCCCGCTGCCCCTCGACGGGACACAGCAGGGCTTTCCCCTGCCCCACAGACAACGAGCTCACCCAGGGCGGCTGCTGGGGAACGCCGTGGCCCCCCTGCCTCCAGTATCCCCCCCTCCAGCATCCCTGCCTCCAGCATCCCCCCCAGCCCCAGCTCTCTGGCCCAGCAGTGGGGGCGAGTGGCCACAGCCTGGCTGGGGACGGCAGTGGGACATGGCAGGACTGATCCCAGCTGTGCCCCACACTGCTCACGTGCCAGGTTTTTCTCTCCACAGCTGCACCTGATCTCCTGGCTAGCTAATTTAGTTGCAGATTTAATTAAGAGGCCGCTTATTTCTAAATTAACGGTGGAGATATTAAATGAAACTGGACTTCGCAAGCCCCCGCTGAGTTCAGCTGAAGAGCTTTCTGCCCTCTTAAGCCCCAGGTTCTCCTGCCTGCTCCCGTTTCCGTGCACTCAGCTAGTAGAGTCATTTACCAGAGTAACCAAATGTTCCCCACAACCCTAATTATAAGAAGTTTACTGGTTTTCTTCAACCTCTAGCTTTTCATCGGTATCAGAAAACAGCATCCAGTTCATGCTGCAACATTTAATTTATATAATCCCAAGGTTCGGTAAGCCTCCAGTAATTCATTATTTCCTTTTTTGTTGTTATTTTAGGGCTATTTGCCTGGGACAGTTAAATATATTGCTTTGCACCGTGTTAAATGTTATTCCAGGAACCAGACAGTTAATTTACTTCCTTAGACACGCACAGGAGCCGGTGTGCTGTGCTGGGCTAGACCAAAAGGAGAGGAAAACACCGATGGAGCCACTTGAGGCTGAGTGCGGGACGTTTACTGAGTAAATCTGCGTGGCTGCTGAAAGTTTTGGGATCCTACCCCAAGAGGAGCTGGGCTGTGCCATAAACCTCCTCCCCTTTGCTGCCCTTTCCCTGTGAAGGCTGAAAATCGAGGCGACGGCGGCTGCGGGGCTCTGCTGGGCGCAGGGGAAAGGTTTGCCAACAGCGCCAGGGCGCAGGGGAGAGAGAGAGGGTACACGGTTTTAATGGGCCGCTCTTTCATGTAGTGAAGCATTTTTTTTGGTAATGAAAACAAAACATGAATTTTGAGGCCTCTGTGGAGTGCCCTGAGCTGTATTTCTTCACCAGCGAAATTACTGCTGGGGAAAGAAACTTGCAGAGTGTTGAAAGACTTAACTGCCACCCCAAAAACAGAGTGATGAATAGTTTAAGGATTTATTTGACGTTTTAGGGGGCTGCGACGTTCCAAGAACCAACTTGACTGCAGCCTGCTGTAACGCTGCGTGAGAAAAGTGCTCCTGCTTCTCCCCACTAGAAACCCTACCGGTAGGAAGTCCATCAGAAAAGCAATGCTGTGAGAGCACAAAGTGACCTCAGACGGCAGCTTCCAAAGGAAAATGTGCCTGATGGGGTGACTCGTCATGGGGGAAGCCATGGAAAAGAGCACGGTGACTGGGGGCAGCTCCACGAGCCCCACCGGGATGGGATGTGCTCCGTGGAGGGGTCTGGGGTGGCCAGAACGAAATGTCACATGCAGAAGCATGGAAGAAAACGCACACAGGCTGTCAGAGAGGCAGCAAGTCGGTGAGTGCAAGGGGATGGGAACGGTTTTACGCTGTGAGAACTTGATGTTCTACCAGACATGGGGTACCAGTCGGGCTGGTGGCCTCAGGGAGCTGCTCCCTCCAGCGCCCCGCTGCGTGGGGAGAGTTAAAGCCATGGGGGTCAGTGCACGCTCACACTGGGCAGCAGTCACCCCAAAGTGGTGGGATTTGTGATAGTGGACAAGCTGGGTAACGGCATTTTGAGGAGGCACTCACCTATGGCGGGTGGGAATGGTGCTTCCAGTGATGTTTGTGAGGAGGTGGAAGGCACCAGAAAACAGAGAGGAGGTAAAAAAAGCCGCACTTGGATCCCAAAGTGATGGGTGAGTCTGAGCAATGAACGCTTCTTCAGCATCCCCACCTTCTGCAAGAGATGCTGCACTTCCTAATTTAAAAACACTCCTAAAATTTCTGTCCAGGGTTTAATTTCCAGGCAGGGAGCAGACTGGGCATGGGTCACTCCAGGGAGCTGCAAGCCCAAGGATGGCTACCTTACCCTTCCATTACCACCAGGTCCCACTAGGCTCACACCACATTCCCAGTACACGGCTCTTCCCAGCCGTCCTGTTCTCCTCCTTCCTTGTTCCTGCCCCCGGCAATGGCCCTGCTCCTGGCCACACCATGTTGTGTCCCCACGGAGCAGAGGCCACCACGGGGATGGTGTCCAGCCTCCAGCTGAGCGGGTCTGAGTCTCACTGGCACCTCCAGCCCCAGCTGGATGCTCTTCCCCGCTCCTCCCAACAGCCAGAGCACAACCTGTTGATCCTATTTTCTACAATTTCTTTGTGCTTCTGTTGTTTCTGCTGAAGGCTTTTACATTTTCAATAATGTTTCGCCAAAATGCCGAGGGGCGAGTTTCTAGCTTTGTACCGATTTTACTATGATATTAAGATCTCCTTTTATTAGATTAAAAACAAACAACACAGCCAGCCAACCCACAAGGACAGGGGCGCCAGTAAATTCTTTTCTTAGCTTTTGGGCAGGGGAGGAAGCTGTGTACAAGTACCTACAGACGGCTGCTAATACCCACACCCCTCCACCAGAACTTCCAAGCAGTTTTTCCACCCATTGGGGGGGTTTCAGTGGCACTTTGGGACAGTTTTTGGGGTGGTGGTGGTGGGGTTGCTTTCTGGTTTAAGGCCAGTTTAGCCATTTTCATGACAGCTCTCGTTTTCAACAGGAAACTGAATCTCTTTCGTAATCAATCTGGTTCCGGAGGCTCTAAGAGCACCAGCAGAGCCCTTCACCCCCAAGTCCCACCACTGGGGGGGCTGCTGGGGTCCTGTCCCGTGTCCCCCCCCCCCCCCGGGCATCCACCCAGCCAGCCCAGCAACACCGCGTAAGTAAAACTCTCTATCACAACATTGCACTAAAAGTATTAATTTAAGTAATTACGTGATTAATATTTAACCGTTCAGTGGTATTTTTTGTCATTCATAATTTAGTTGTTTACAGTTATTAAAAATTGATTCTGTAGACACTCTTTCTGCCCAATGTCATATCAGTAGGGAGCGCACACATTTCAGCAAACTGTCAAGAACAGGCGTCTCTTCCCTGGCTTCTTTGGGAGGGGAGGGGAAGAAGAGAGAAATGCCTGTCTGGGGGTCCTGCAAGCGTGGGGGGGGGTCTGTGCTCCACTCCATGCCCCTGGCTCTACCTGCCACCCCTCCGGACACCCTCCTGCTCCGCTCAGCGAAGCCCCCGGGGGCTCTGCGTTGTAGCGGTGGGTGTCAGTACCGTTTGTCCATCGGGCCTTGCTGTGGGGCTGGAGGAGGCGGCGGCGGTCGTGGGAAACACCGCAGAGAGGAGGTAGAGGGTGGTTTCGGGCTGGGACACCGAGCATGACCCAAACCTGCCCCCCGGGACACGTCAGCAACGCGTCCCAGGTGTGTGAGCAGGGTCCGTGGTGGCTGCCGAGCGCAAACAGGGCTGCTTATCTCTCAAATATGTGCTCAAGGCGGGGAGGGATAGACACTTATCCGCTGGGAAGAGAAAAAAAATGCTGTGAATTGGAGCAGAGGTGCATCACGCCGGGTCTGGCACAGCTGGGTCTGCTCTGAGCCTGCCCCTTGTCCCGGCACGAGAAGGTACGTGGGGCGGCTGGAGCAGCAGCACCCTACACTACAGCCCAGCCACGGGGGTGGGCATCTTCTTCATAGTGCCATTGTTAAACCGACTGGGTTTGTGCACAAGTTCCCAGCAAAGCAAACCCTAATGGAGAAAGCACCTGCTTTTCCAAAGGCTGTATGTTAAAAAATCCCAACCCACCCAAGAAGGCAGCAGAGCTGGCCAGAGCAAAGGGGTGTCCTCTGCCTCCTGCCCTGATGGCAGTTGTAAGAAAAAGCCATTAAAATGTTGTTTCTGCCAGGACACACGCTCCCTCCTGCCCTGCAGAACCTAGCTACGGGCTGCATCTGGCTGCAGCAGGTTTTCTGATCTGCCTCCATTTAAAGCTTCAGCTGTAAGAAAGCGGTCTGCTGCAGGGTTACACCAAACCTTCCCGCCCCGTTACCCCACCGCGGGCTTTAAGCCCTTTTCCCGTGAGAGGGAGGCAGCGCTCGGGGTCTGTGCAGCCCTGGCCGGGCTGCGGGATGGAGCTGCAGCACTGCGCTGCCTCTGCCCTTCGGCTCTGCCGCGGCTCCCGTCCTCAGCAGAGATAACATCTTGACCACCTCGGATCGCTGCGGGCGTACGCTTGGCTCGGAGGGGGTTTGAGCTGGGGAGGATTTTGTTGTAAGCATCTTTTAAATCTTTTATTTGCACGGTGATGGGAAAAAAGGGTACGTGGAGGAAAGTCTGAGTCTTAAATTGGGGGTATAAACTGCTGCTCTGCAAACTCAGAAATCCAAGCAGCCCCGCGTGCTTTTGGGACTGGTTCACATGCCTGAAGACAGAGAGGTGCCCCAAAGGGGTTTCTGGCATGAGCAAGCCCAGATCAGGAACCAGCTTCCAGCCCCAAAGGGAGTGTGGGCATCCAGCCTGCGGCGTTAGCCAGGTCCTGCTCCGCTCAAGCCACCCCGACCACCCACTCCTCCTCCCACCGCTCCTACAAGACCAGGGTGAGCACCCTCGTTTCAGCAGGGCAGCCTCGGACACCGGCGTCCTACGGGCACTGCCTGGCCCCAGAGAGGCACCGCTCACCCTCGGACCCTCCAACCCTGATGGCACAAGTGAGCCACCACAGACGGTCAAGGACAACACTGATCCCTAAGAACCAACGGGAGATACTAAAGCCTGTGACCCCAAACCTCTCAAGAGGAGAGCATCAAGTAGAACGGTCTGATCTCAGCAGAGGGATGGAGGAGGTAACTCACAAGGTAAGAGGTTTATCCATCTCCCGATTCTGCCTCCCAACTCTGGTCCTAGAATGCCATAGGAGGTTTTTGAGCCATACCCTCACTTTGCAGTGCTTTTAAAGGATATTACACTCATTAACTATTAAGCACCTGAAGGAACTGCAGAATCTATTACCTAGATTTAATACTTCATATTTTGCTATTCAGGCTGGAATATCTATTTTTGCAATAGATCAGAGCTAGTCTATATAATATCAACATGTATTTTTAAAAGTCAATAATCCGTAAAGAACATTATCATCTACCGTGCAGAATCATTCCTACAAAGTTCTGCAAGGATTTTTTTTTCTTCTTTTTATACCATCACTAAAAGGCAAAATTAGATATGTAATGTATTTAAGTCAAAACAAAGGCATGGACATTATGTTTTCAGTTCTGTTACTATCAATTAAACTCCACTGGAGCAACAGGTAATAAAATCCACTGAAATGGAAATTACCTATTATTTTTGAAATACCGTAAAACATTCACGGTAAGGATAAGAGATCCTACAGCTCTCTTTCTTCTGCCTCTTGCTAACAGCCTATCTCCACGTTTAAGACACTTTGGTGGGTGACTTGGATATATAATTTCCTGGAAATATATATGGATTTTTAGATTTTTTGATGCATGATACTTATTTTTCAGTTTGTAGAGACAGTATTGCCTGTACATAAATTAGCAGTTAAGAAAAGAAACTGGAAACACCAATCCCAGGTTGAGAAGCCCGGTGTCTTCTCCTGCCTTAAAAAATTCTCTTGGTAGTCAAGAATCACCCTGGTCCTGCATCTGGGTGGCCAAGCATCCCAGCAGGGAGAAGGAGGAGGAGGAGTGGTCCAACAATTACAATGAGCAGACCAGTGACAAAGGGAATTAAGGCTCCCAGGAGCTCTTCTTTCCAGGCTTTTCATTCCCACTGAGTTTACAAGGGTGTTAACCCTAAGCCCCTCACATCACTGGGATACTGGGACGAGGCCCATCAGCACTGGACACTCATCCCAAATTTACCAGCAGTGTGTCTGCTCCCCGGGGCTCCTGCCACCCGTCCCATGGGCAGCTCGGGGGCAAAGTGCTGCTGAGCCACGAGTAACGGGGGCAGAACCCAGCCCTCCGCCAGGCTCCTCGTTTTATTTTGCCTTATTAAAGTAGCATTTATATATTCTAGTGTGTTATTTTAACAGCTATAAAAAGACTTCGCTAAACAGTTTCTAGTATGTTAATTGCTGCATTACGAATCCTTTCATCGCATTCGGCGTATAACCACATTTATAGGCAGGGTAAGTAGACACACACAGACAGAGCCGCACTCATTCGCTACACACATCAGCATCCCACCACAGTTATTTAAACAAAATGCATTTGTGCCTAACAAGAAAAAAATGTAACTTTCAAATACAGGTGCGATTTGCATTTCTCCATTTAAGAGTTCCAAAAGTTCCCTGTGCGCCACTGATGCTCGCCCTCTGTAGCAGGGGCGGTGACAAACAGCCTCCCGTTATTTTTTTCACCCTTAATCATACCCTTTGCATCCATTCACTGCTCTGGAGCACCCCCGGCCAGCGGAGAGCCTGGGCCATGCCGGGCAGATGCAGGTGCAGGGGCTGCAGAGCCAGGGCAGCCCCGCAGAAGCAGAGAGGCTGCAGTCGCTGCAGTTCGAGACAGGCCAGTTCTGCCAGCCCTGCTCCCAGCAGGCAGCAACTCCCTGGGGACAGCGAGAAGGGCAGAGCCTAGCCAGCTCGCAGCTTTCTAATAAAAGTAGCCAAATAATATTACAATACGCTAGGAACCCTCAAAACGCAGAACTTGTTAGTGGTAGGAGCTAAATATTGAAGCCCAGGTAACTGCGCAGAGAATCACACGTTGCAGGTAACACCCATCTCTTTGGGAATTCCTCTCTTCATTTTAAACTGTGGACTTACATTTGAAGTTAAAGAAGCACACATTAGCTGGATTGCCAATACTATCATTTTTTTCCAGTACAAAGTTCAGGTTACTTTTACTCTCCTCGTGTCTTTTCCTTCATTCTAACTGAACTTTTGCCTAAGTAGCTGCAGATTAAAAATATTAATACGAATTCATGTTGCTAGAAGTATCCTGTTTTTATTATGCCATTGTTGCTGCTGCTCTGATTTGAGCCCTGAGAGGGTTCTTGGCCTTTCATGTTTTCTCAATAGAGAATTTAACACTAAGTATTGGCCATGAAAATCAATGCAGGAACAAAAATTCTTTAATTTAAAACAAAATTCTAAACTAGAATCTTAGTTTCCCAAAGCATTCCTGAGTTTCCCGAAGGCCCCGATCCTGCAAGAACTGCTTTTCAGTTCAAGCTCTGTGGGAGCTGCGGGCACTCCAGGGAATTAAGCTGTTAATACAGGAGAAGGTGCACGATTCAAATAGAACATTCCTGCCTATACAAGCCTTTTCTTGCTATTCCTTTAACCATCCCTCTCCCTGCACCGCGCCAGGGCCCCGACGAGCACGGGGCTGCTCCCAGCGCCGGCTCTCCTGCTGCTCCCACTCCCTGTCACTCCGACTGGGAGCCAGCCCAGGATCCTCACTAAGATTTTCAAACCTGACTCGTTCCGGACAGTACTCCCACTAACATCACCCTTGTACAACTGGGCACGCTGGGAGGTTGGAAAACATGCAGATACTAGTTTTATTTTAATATAAATGGGCTAAATCCTTGCTCATTGAAGTCAAGAGCGAAACTCCCACTGGGACTCAGTGAAGGCAGGGAAAATTCCAAATGGAACTCATTTAGCTTTCCGGGTGGGAGTCGAGCCCTCCACATCCTTTGCACGTGTGGGTGCTGTGAAACCGGCCCGTTTCAGGGCGCAGCAGCAGGAGGGGGATGGGTACTGAGGGGCTGCACAGCCTTTTACAGACTCTCATCAGTGACAGCCAACGCACTCCCTCTGGTACCTGCCGCTCGTGCAAACAGCTGGAATATTTACGAGCCACAGCCCTTAACGTCTGACCCCAGGCACGCAAAAGCTGAGCGGCTTTTTCCTAAGATTCTTTTATTTATTTCCAGAAACGAGCTCCCAGGCACGGGCCGCCTGGCCTGGGATGAGCAGAACCAGACAATCCTGGGTGCCCACGCCAGCCCCCACTGCACGGGGACACTCACCCCTGCTGCCAACAGGAACGATGCCACCTCTCTGGGCAGGGAAATACTCGTTTTTTGCTTAAAGGAATCTGCCCACACTGCTGGGCTATTGGTTGGTATGTCCATTTGCTAAACTTTCCAGTTCCTGAGAATGACAATATGGAAAAAAAGGGCTTATCTTACATTCTTCCTCGATTTGCTTTTCCTGCAGCCCATCCTTCTGTCCTCCAGAGAGTAAATGACACCGATTTTGCCCAGTCCCAGAACACAGCACCCCTGGAGTGACGCTGCTGTACGCCTCCGGTACCGCTCACACCATCGCTCGCTCCAGCACGAAGACACCGTGGGGAGCTACAGACAGACTGCAACTGGTTGTAATTCCCTACAAGCAGGTATGTGACTGGGAAGTTGCATCCAGTTCTCTATCCATATTTTTGTTACCGCACTTAAATCGATGAATGAATGATGCTCCTGTTTATTCTTACCTTTGAGTAAGCTGCACCCAATGTCTTTTTCCTGCCTGTTCACTTAAAGAAACTGAACACATCAAGAACCATTCATTAAAAAGCTATTTAGAAGAGAGAGCAGCCACCAAAGCCCTTAAACCCACCCCAAGCAGGAAGACTTGTGCAATAGGCAATAGTTTTTGCTGGTGAGCCCGAGCTGTTGGGCAGAACGGAACTGGAACTTCCAGGAGGTTTTTTTGTTCCTGCAGCCGGACGCGAGCAGGGACAGGGAGGGAGCCACCCGCCAACACATCCGCTGGGAAGAGCCCGGTTCCACTGCCACATTCCCGAAAAAAGGGGGAGTCCCTGGTCTGGGGACTACGGAGAGGGATCCGGCACCCGGGAAGGAGACAGCGATGCACCTGCTGCAGAGAGGACGCTCGCCGTGCAGAATGAGGCTTGGCAAAAACTCGAGAATAATAAGAAAGCCATTAACTGTTGGACCCCGGTGAGGTATTGAAAGCTGAACCTGGCTTTTTTATGTGACTGCAAGAGATTCATTCTTAAATACAATACCATGGTCATGGGTTTGATTCTGGGCCCAGTGAAGTCAAGGCCAAAACATCCTTTGATTTAATTGAAAGCAGAAGGAGGCCCCCGCTTTAACCCTCGCGTCTGCAAACAGAATGTAACTGGATGTGAGCAGAAGAGGAAATACGTTTGGAACTGGTTACAAATCCATGCTTGGCGGTTTTTTTTTTTTTTCCCCTCTGCAAGATTAAAAAGTGGTGATTGAATTTTTTTCCCTCATTCAACAGCAGTGTTAAGTACTACTGGCCTGAATTCAGCCCTCGTTCCCTCCCAGACAACCTCAGCACAAGCAGAGGACCCAGCTCCTCGCTATTGTCATCTTCTGGTTCCCGTGGAGTTCCACTAGCCAAATTTGCCCGTTAAATTGTATGTAAATTTTGCAACAGCAGACTTTAAGTAGCAGTCTCCTGGAAGGCACACCACGTTCCCCAAACGCCAAAGCTGCAGCCTTTGGTGTGAACGGCACCGGTACAACTTGTGGGCACCCCACCGCATGATGCCAAAGAGGTGGAAAAGAGACCCTGGTTTTCATTGTCCGCTTTCTCCGGGGAGAGCTTTGCGGCTGCAAAAGCCTCTACCAGATGTAAGAGGATTACCTGCAGCGCTGGTCGCATCTGCACTGCATTAGGAGAGGGGCGTAACGGGAGCCTGCCCCTCGGACCGGGATTCCTGCAGCCTTTCAGCCCTACGGCCCAATCTCACCCCATCCCTCCCGAGTGCCACCGCCAGCAAGGGTGCAAACGCCGCACAACGGCTCCCCGGCAGCCACGCACAGGGCTCCTTGCAGGTTTTGCTTTATGGAGTTCCTCAGCAGATGAAAAAGCAGCAATTTTAGCCTTTGAAGGCCATCCTGCCTGGCAGGGCTTCAAGGGAGAGCAAATCCAGCAAAACAAAAAAAAAAAACCAAACCCCTCTGAAATGTTGATGGGAGTCAGTCATTTCTTTTTTAAGCATCAAAAGAGTGAAGTGCGTGCTGATCACAGCCGATGAGGCGACGGAACAGGCAATCTGGTGGCCAGAGCACAGAGATAAGAGTTTCTAACTCCAGAGTTTAATCCCAGCTCTGCAGCCTCTCCCAGCTATGGAACTGGGTGAGGAGAGCCACCAACCCCGTCACCGTCTCAGTGGAGTTACACCAGGGACTGCCAACACATACCTGTTCCAGCCACCAGACTGGAATTAATGTCGGTACAGCACCCGGGAACGAGCTGACACACGGCAAGGACTAGGTGTACTCATCAGTTTATGACATTCCATCTAACAGAGAAAGCTGGTGGTGGCCATGTGGCCAGCAGCAGCACAGGCCACCAGCCCTGTCTGCCCCAGCCCGGCATCCTCCAACAGCCCCTCCTTACTCTGTGCTCCAGAAATCCAGCCTCCCTCGTGCTTTCCCACACGAAATCCCATGTTTGCATGCCTGCAGTTTTCTTCTATTTAAATATGCACTTTGTTCTTAAAGATTTTATTAACCCATGAATAGATTAATTCTGATTTCAGTTATACAGGTACAAATTTGGAGAAACTCCTCCAAAGCCAGCAGAGTCATCTCTTTGGGAAGGCTGCCTGAGCAGGAAAGGTACGTGCACGATGCTTTATCTTCATTTGCCCGTGGGTTTTACGCTTCCAGGTGTTTCTGAGGCCGAGTACAGTGGATGCCCAGCAGAAGCACCTTCAAACAACATTCTGCTTCTCGTGACTCCTCTCCACACATCGCACCGGCATCCATCCCTGGTATAACTCTGCAGAGCTCAACAGGGTTATGCTAGGGATTATTCTGCCCAGGTTTATCATTAGGGGCAGTTTTCTAGAAGAATAGGGCTTATTTTGTTTCCATTTCAGCTTACGGTAAAACTCTCATTGACTTTGCTGGAAGAGTGATTTGGCTCAACCAACCCATATCCAAACCACCTCCATTTATTTCAGTGGAAGCAGGCAAGGAATTAATAAGGTCCAATGTATTTTTAAATCTTAGATTTCATAAATGATCACAAGCATGTAGGTCACAATATATACACAGAACGACACCTACGACAACCACCAGTGGGATCATTAAAATAATTAAGTTAGGCCTAGAGACAAATTCATTTCATAACATGTTCCTTACAAAACAGATACCCCCTTGCTTCATAATCCAGGGAGTCTGTTTTATAAACTTCCTAAGTAGTTCACGAAATATCCCCCTAAGCAGACCAAGCCCACTTGCCATCGCGGGGTCTTTATAAATCAGAAGGCAAACACCAGTGACGTGGATTTAAAGACCAACTGTGAAGAGGTAACGCCTCGTCTGCCCCACTGGCCCCGGTGGTTTGCCGTGACCTCGGGACACGATTTCCAGCACAAAGGTACCCAATCCGCCTCTTCACACAACTCCTCTCCCCGCGACGGGGGATGTGGGTGCGCAGCCAGTAAAGTAAAGCCATCAGGAAAGGGCTTCCCCTTTGCTCTCAGTGTAACCCTGAGCACAGGGGCTGCACTTCACCCCACGCTCACCAGCAGGAACAGCCTCTGCCACCAGCACGTGGAAGGAGGAGACAGGCCGATTCCACAGCATCCCACCGGAGTGCTTTCTCAAAATATGACGCTCATGCTTTTCATGCTAGTGCTGAAAAAATACTGAAATTGTGCTGCTGGTACCATGGTGCCCTGTCAGGTGAGTGGTAAGCAAAAGCAGCAATGAAAGAAATGGAAAAGTACTTGACCAACTCACCTCAGAAACTACTATAAATAGAGACTGCTAAATAAAATTTAAAAGGAAAAAAAAAAAAAGCTGAATTTTTGGTCTCCTTGTCTGCTGGGCTTCTCTTTCTGACTTTTTAATAAGGCTAGTTTTCAACCTGCTGTGAGCAAGAAGGGTGGGAATTACTAATGTGCGAAGTCTAACTCAGCTCCAGTCGTGTTGTCATTGCAGAAAAAGAAAGGGAAGCGCAGAAATCCAGAGGAGGTCAGCTGGGATCTGCACCAAAGGTACCAGAGACACTGTTCAACGTTCACCTTCTGGATGGCTGTAAGTGACACCCCCCCTGACCACAGCCAGGCTACACGGAGATGCCTGTTCTCCCCTTTGACTAGCTGAGCCAAATAAGCTCGTATCTGGATAGGAATGTGTAATTCTCTCAAATTCAGGTTTTTGATCAGCCTGTGCCAGGCTTAGCACTACAGCCATAATTTTATCTCTGTAAGTCAGAGGAGTGCCAATTTGCTATCTCCTCTCCATCACTAGCTGGTGTGCCCCTCCTAGATGCCGTAATACCCCTTTATGCCCAGAATTACACACAGCCCAGGCTGCAAATGTATACAGAGAAACAGTAATTTCCAAAGAAGTGTCCATCAGAGACTATCCAGGCAGTATTTTCTTGTAGGCTTCATCAAATATTCCAAGTAAACACACAAATAATTCATTCACCGGCAGGGCTCCATCGGAGCACCCAATTACAGGAAGCTCCGAACTCCCCAGGGGCAGAGCTGCTTCCCCGCAGTCCCCGGGCAGCGGCTGAGCTGGGCACGGCAGCGGTGCCCCACTCCCCTGGGGGGAGAACACCTTCATCACAGCAGACAGCTCAGCTCTGCTGGGGCTCCCCACCTGCCAGTGAGCAGGAGATCCTGGGGAGGTGGGCGCAGACGGGTCTGAAAAATCAGTTTCCATGTAAACTCCTTCCCTCCCGTCCCACCCCCCCCCCCCCAAGTCACCGGAGAGAAGGGTTAGGGCTCCAGGGACTATTCTCCTTCACCACCAAAGGAACAGCAGCCCTGGGTAACACGGGGAAACGTGCTGGTAGGGTGTGCTCCCAGGGCTGTGCCAGGCGCCAGTCCAGGACTGAGACAGGGCATCTAACAGCATCCTTCCCAGCCAGCATTACACCCCTGATACAAATTATGGTTATTTTCCGCAAAAAATAAAAGAATATTGTTGTTCTCTTCTCCTCTGCCTGTGGAGGGAAGTGGCTCCTCACCTCCAGCCCCAGGCTCTGCCCCACTCGCTGGAAGCATCCCAGCAGCAACCCTGGTCCATCAGCCCATGGGAACCCAGGCTTCACACCTTCTCCTGGGCTCATCGCAGCACGGCATGGACTCGTGGGACCTCAGCCACGCAGCACCCGACAAACCAGCAATGCTGGGCTCTGCAGATGGGGAAAGACCGGCTCATTTTGCACCCTCTGACCCAGCAGCTTGGCAATGGGAGCTCCTGCGCTTGCTCCAGCTCCCACTCCAGTAAGTGATATATTACAGGCAGACTGGGGGGAGACAAAGGGTGGGAAGGGGAAAGGTGCTTTTTAAGGGGTTTTTTTCCTTAAGGGTTCTGCTGGTCAAAATTCCCTTGGAAACCAACGAGAGGTTTGCCCAGTCAACAAACAAATAAGGAAAAACTCAAAAGACGTATCTCTAAATTGCAGGTGCACGAAATGAAACTGAACATGATTTTAATCTCTACAAAAATTCTTATTGTTAATTCAGAAAAAAGCACCACATATAACCAAAACCACTGGTTTTTGGCTCCTGCTCCCATCTGCAGCACACACCTCACGGCCGTGGCCAGGGGCAGAGCCGTGGGGAGCCCTGGCAGGCTCACCCCCCCATCCCCAGAGCTGCCAGGCTGCCGTGCATCTCCCAGCATCTGTAACGCGCAGGAAAAACACTTGCTCCTGCCTCCTCAGGTGTTTTGCTTTAAAGTCTGTGTACGGTTTAAGTTCACAATACCCATTAAAATTAATGAGCTTGTGCTGCAGCTCGCATGCAGGCGCGTTTTGTAGTGCTTTGCCTGAACGGGGGCTGCTGGCTCCGGCTGGGGAACTCCTGGCCTTTTGGGTGATGCACAGCCACTCAGAGCCCAGCATCACCCCACAGACAGGGTGCAAGATATAAGAGATGCTCTCAGGTGTGCTAAGTCTCAACAATTATATATCCTAAATACAAATTATATATCCTGAGCACATCTGAATTAAGAATTTCCCTGCTCCCTCCCAAAAAGAGGAGAGCAGGACCCAGCATGGAACCCTTGGTGTAATGGCTGATGTGGAGAACCTGCCTTGTAGTTCAGTAAGTGCTGTGTTTGAGTTTATGGAACCACTGTATTACACTACATGGTGTTGGTGATCATGTTCTGTCAGGGACAATAAAGAGGTCCAAAAACTTGGAGAAGAGCATTCCCCTGAACTCAGTCCAGCCTGGTATGTCTGCAGAAACAGGGGGAGAAGCAGAAGATCTCAGGTGACAGGGCTCAGCTCCAGCCACCAGAGAGATGGAAGTGCTGGAGGAAAAGGGAGGACAATTAAAAATCACAGATACTTGCAGAGCAGCTAGAATGAGAAAGTCATGCTTGGTAACAGAGCTTGGGTGAGGGAGGGTCTATACAAGAAACATTCAGAAGAGAAGACGTGCTTTAGGCGACTCCTTTGTAAATCACCAAAAAAGTCCACGGGTTCTGAGAAAAGTGAGGCAGGGATATGTCTGGAAAACTCTACTATGTCTTGCAAGAGCTAAGGTCACATCATTAGTTGCTCAAACAGTTCATAAGGCCTGTGCTGGTTTTCTTTGGAGAATGGAGCCTCTAGAGAAGGGGGTGGGGAAGCCCAGGTGCCCCAAGAACTGAGATCAGGAGGTGCTCTGTGGCTCAGCACATCTTGGGCCAGGGGACCAAAAAGCTCCCTTCTCCTGAAGAGGTAAGAAAACCACCAGAAATACCCAAGAACAGTGGCTCAGGGTACCCTGCAGAGGAAAAAATGTTGGGGGACAGCTCCCCGGGGTCTGTGCACCCCCACCATTCCCACCTAGACATGACATCCTACTGCAATTAGAATTATTTCTGCTCGATTTTGTCACGAGTGACGCCATGGAAAGTATGACCTTTTGTAAACACATTTTGAACAGAAGAATATAGTTATCTTTAATAGAGGGCTGAACAACAAATACTAATTAGCCAAGAATGTAAGGTAAATATATTTACCTTTTTTAGCAGAACAACTCACAAAGTGCCCACAGCAATTCTCTGAGCTAAAAACACTATTCAGGGCTGTGAAAAGGACAGGCTTCTGATGAAAAATCTGGCACTGCTTTCTAACGGAAATTCAAACCCTTATCAAAACTTCCAGTGAAATCCTGGAGCTGGGGCTTGCTGGGATTTGGAACTTCTCTTGCACTTGAAGTCAATGAGATGTCTGCCACAGACCTGGTGGGGGTGAGATGGGTTGGTCTGGCTTTGGGTACTCCTGACTGCACATTCTGGTGTGGGTTTGTTTCTTAAATGTAAGAACTGCCTCGCTCCCTTGGATAAATACAATTTGTGACTCACTTTATAGATGTGCTAGAGCTTTTGCAGCCTTTACAATCTGTCACATAAATCCGTATTCAAGTGTCAATGTGTGAAGGAGCTGCTTTAGAGGTCTCTGGGTGAAAACATGAATGGAATTTCTAAAGGAAATGGTCTCAAAGATGAACAGTTTGTCTATTTAGCCAGTTACTTTAGAAATAAGGTGTTGATGGATTCAGTGGGTTGTTTTTTTCTTTTTACCTGTAATTCACAGCTACCAGAGTTGGAAGTTTTGGTGGGAGACCATGCTGAAAATAAACTGCTGAAACTGAGCCTCAGATCCAGGTAAGGCAACACCAGCCTCATTATATCTCCAAAGCTTATCTTCACTGGCAATATTGGCTATGCACTGAAAGCAGCCTCAAAGAGCTATAGGAAGAGGGATTAATAGTATTATTTCAAGATAAAATTGTGGTCAACAACAGCATAATGATGGTGGTCAGAGAAATTTCGTACGTTTCTCATCTCTCCCACCTTTCACCCTCTCAAAGGGCAGAGGGTGCTTCCCCACGTGGTGTGTCATTCAGAAAGCCAACTGCAAAGGTGTGTAAGAGCGATGTGTAAGGTGAGCGGGAGTGATTTAGAAACCAGCTGTGACCGTGGCTGTTCAACCCTCTTCTCTGGCACACCAGGTGTGCACTGCTCAAGTTTTCTCCTTTTTAGATGAGAGAATTTATGCAGCCCATAAAAATTTACTGGAAAGAGGGTGTTTACTCACTTTAACGCCTGAACTGGAACCCTTTACTTATGCAAATTTAATCAATGGGCAAATGCTGTTCTCACAGCAGCTGCACTAATCCAAACAGCATCTAAGACCTTGTCAAAGTTGCTCTGAAACAACTCTGGGATCACTGAAATGAGAGATCTGGCCTCCAAATTCACATGACCATCATTGACTCAGGTGAGAAAGCCTTCCAGAACCGGGTCCCTTCCCTCCCTGAGCCAGAGCTGGACCCCCAGGCTGGGAAGAGCCGGAGCTGGCCCCCCAAGCTGGGAAGAGCCAGAGCTGGCCCCCCAAGCTGGGAAGAGCCAGAGCTGCCCCCCCAGGCTGGGAAGAGCCGGCGGAGCAGAGCCAATGCTAACAAACGACAGTAAGAAGTGTATCCCGCTGCCTGCTGTCAGGTGTAATTTATATTACACCAGAGGGGGGACTGGGGAGCAGGTATAGGCAGGAACTGGTCACAGCTCTACTTGCTCCTGCTGGGCCCGACCTGGCAAGATGCTGGGAGCTCTTCCCTCCCATGGAAGTCAACGTGAACAGAGTTTGTCCAGGACCTAACAGGATTTGGCCTCCTCAAAACACTACGGAAGCATAAACATGATCTGATGATTTATTTTTGTGTGTTTGCCATCAGCACAAGACGTCTGTGTGTGTGCAGACCCTGACTGTACTTACACACGTGCACAACCTGTGTGTGTCCTTAAACATACGTGTGCAGTATATACTATAAGCTAAAAGCCTGCTTGGGATTTCGGAGCAGAGAAAAAGAAACGGGGGTTGTAACACAAGCAAACAGGAAGATTATTCCCCCAGCTTTCAATTTCAGTGAGGGCAAACTGTATTTTATGTGACTGGAGCTAAGATTTAGCAAAGCGTTTCAGCACGCGCTTACATCTTTTGCTGAAATACAGTCTACAAATTTGTTTGATTTGTTAGGTTTCAAGCTGATGCTCAAACTGAGAGTTTAATAACGCTGTCCAAAATAATCCGGAAAGCTCCACATGCGGATGGGTATGGCCATGCCTCTCTACGTGGCCACGCACGACATCTCTGAGCTCTCTCATCCAAGAGTGCTCTGGCATTATTTCCAGAGGTCTGGCTCAGAAAATCTCTACCCTTCCTCCTACACCTGCAGGAGACCTGGGATTCCTCTCCCAGCCAGGCCACCACGACAAGAGTCTGTGCCCGATGGAAGATTCACACCGTCAGGAGGTCCCGCCACCCCCACGGAAATACGGGCAAGAATTTGCCTCAGCCAGGAATGAGCAGGCCCGACTTAACGGGGAGAACCCACCAAGGCCACTACGCAGCACCGCAGGAAACCAAATTCAAAAAAGAATTTAAAAATCAAAAAAATATTGAGGTGTACCCTCCATCCAGCTTCATCATGTATGCAGCAGATGGCCTGTGTGGGACACGGGTGGAGGGATATCTTTTGCCGTAGAACTGTATGTGGTTGCTATTAAATCTTCCTGGTTTACAGGTCTGGTCCCGTGAGCTGGTACTCCAGTGGGAGCTGAAGGTCCAGCAGCTGAAAAAGCGTTCAAGCCTTCTGAGATAACACCGCCACACAAACCTCAGGCAACACACAGCAGAACAGCAGGCAGCACCTGGGCTCTGGTCAGTCACAAGTTTTGTATTTTTAGTATAAACAATATGCAAAACTTGAGTAAACGCACTTTTGTTATTTAGCAAACAGAAAAAAAAAAGGGGGGGGGAGGAAACACTAGATCAGTACTCTGTTGTCTTTAAATAGAATCTGTGAATTTATGTATATTCTCCCAAAGCTTCTATAACTGAAGTTTTTATTAAGTAAGTCTGATATGGGGCATATTTTAAAAATAGTGTCAGTGGTGATATTTTAAAATGTGGAAACAGATGTGCTATTCCATTACAACTGCTGAATCTTCACAGTATTTTTTATACTGTGAAGCATTTGTCTGCTTCTCTATTATAAATCTCTCCCCACTGAAGAGATTTCTTCTCCCTGATTAAAGAAGTACCACACAGACATCATTAAACAGACATTGTCTAGAAAAATCATATTATTTTGGCCTAGTCATAAAATAGAGGTATTTTAATAATTGTTTCTTTTCCATGGAGAGTTTCAGCAGCCCCCTCTCCTTGGAATGGAATCACAGCCATATGCTTTATGACATCAGAGGCGTTTCAAGGTGTCTCCATAAATGTCATTTATTGCTTGGGAATAAGCAATCCGAGCAAAAGTCCCTAGTTCTTTCCAATGAAAAATCTTCAAACACAACTAGAGCTTTATGCTGGTTGTCACACCAAGAAAACAGCCCTCTCCCTGTATAGAAATACGGGCCGTGGGGGTAGCCAAAGCTCTGGCAACGGCAGCTGCTGACCTGGGCTCCGGTTTGCTTTTGGGTCAACAGTGCCCATGTCACAGAGTGTGCTGGGGACCCTGCCGCTGCCACCTCCCCTGGGGGACATCCCCCCTGAAAAAGCACTGGTCCGAGTGACAAAAAGCTGAGCTGTTTTAACCATCGCAACTGTAAATCGCAATCAGGTATATTTTAGCGTAGGGCTCCAATGAATAGGCTTTAACCCTTAAAACCACGGTCCCTTCCACGGGCCTGATGGTGGCTGGGGTCCCCCGTCCTTCTCGGTGGCCAGTGCCTCGTGGGAACGGTAGCCGGGCCAACCATAGAGATTCTGTCACATACACAAATACTCTCACGCCGCATCTATTCATCATTTGCCGTATCTGTAGCCCGCTCTGTGATAACACTGGCCACACAGCCGTGTCACCACCCTGGCCAGCACAAGGGCTACCTTGAAGCATGCAGAGGCTCAGTCCAACCACTGCCACTGCCCAGAGGGGTGACCGCTGCCACACAGATACCACCGAGCTTAGCATCCTGGCTGGCCGACACAAGCATCCATTAGTCCCAGTGTAACAGAGCCGGTCTGGTTTCTTAAAGGAAGGAAAAAAAAAAAAAAATTCCCCTAAATGAGAAGGAAAGAAGTTGCTTGGTGCGGTTGGCAATAATCTAGGGCAGCACACCAACAGGTGCTTCAAACACGCCGGCAGAGCGCAGGAGATGTTGAGAGGGAAAATGAATAGACTCTCTAAATAATACATAAATTTTACAGGCTTTCTCTTCTGTCGAACCCCAGTGAAGTTACTGTATAAATCGGAAACTGAATTATTCATAACCGGTGAATATATAATAAATCGCGTTTCGCATTGAAATATTCCTCGCGGGTACGTGCCTCTTCCCGCGTGGCGCCAGGAGCACCGGGGTCTTACCTGGAGTCGGGGTACTTCGTGAGGGTGGCCAGGCTGCTGGTGTACATGTGTCCTCCTACATCGATGTGCACGGGCGCGTTGGACTTGGTGAGCTGAGCGGGGAGAGGGATCCCTTGAGCGGCCAGAGGAGAAACCGGGGAGCGTGTTAGAGACAGGCGGGACATGCTTCTTCCCTCCTGCAAAGGCGAGGCCAAAAAAAAAAAGAACAGTTCCTCTTAAATGTTAGCAGTGGGTTACCTTTCTTTCCGGCGTGATCACAGATCTAATCAGATCATTTTTGCATCTGCCTGATCACATATTCGGCTAACAAATTATTGCCACCACTGTAATTAAGTGTATTTGCATCATTTTCTTCAAAGTACCAGAGGGGAAGAGAAAGATGCTTATTAGCAATAAGAAATCAAGAAAAAAAATTTTTCAAGGTGTCAGCCTCAAGGGGCATAAAACAAACTGCAAAATTCTAATTAAAGGTCGCGGGCTTATGTGTTAGATGTGAAATATCCCCTGACAAACGAATAACCAATTTGTGAATTGGGATTCAGGGGTTTTTTGCAAGTTTGTCTCAGTAACGAGACACCTCTAAATTAGTGACTTCCTCAGTACCTAAGGCATTTAGTTTATACATGTAGTAAATTTCACATCAAACTAAGATCAATTTTCTGGTTTATTTTCAATAACTGTGAAATAAATGGGTAATTTTCAGTTAAGCCTTAACATTAGACGTAAAGAAGTAATAAGCTTTCAAACTGAAAACAATTAATACCTGGGAGCAGTGAAAACAGGAAGATATATAAACTGACCCATGCTTTCATGACAAGACGCGTTGGGAATTACTGTACAATCTGGCATGGGAAATCACAAATTCGACAATCCGCCTAACGGTTACTGCCCCGAAAACATTTGAAAAGGAGTGAAATTTCTGAATTGGGTCCAAAAATCTTCGGCTGATGTACAAAGTAAAAAAAATACTGAAACGTCTTAAAAATGAACAGGACAACCATAGCAAAAGAAAATTCCTCAATTCTCTTCTGTAAGAAAAGCACAGCTTATCCTGCATGAAACGTGTGTCTCAAAGCTGATTTCAGTTCAATCGGTACAGACGGCACACATGTCACACGGGAAAAAAACCCTTTATGAAAAGTTTAAGAAAACGTCCTTCCATTCTCCCCCTTATGGGTAAAGCAACACATGCAAAACATTATAGTTGAAGACATTTCCGAATATAATCTAATTTTCTTGGTATTTTGTTCTGCAAGCATGCTACTGAGCATCCAGGCTCTTCCTTGCATCTGACAAGCACTTCACATGCAGCACTGCAAAGTGAATTCCCATTTCTCCCACACTACTTTGACAGTGTTTCTCAGAAATCCGAAGCTCTCACCTCTCTCTTAGCAGCATTTTGCACAAGACGCCTGGCTACGCCACTCCATGAACACACAATTAGCAACCCCCCTTGTCAAAAAACCAAATTCTGAGCTACACAGAAGGGACCGAAAAAAATCTTAGTACATCTGGGCGGCTTCACAAAGTCATCACATCGTCTCCATTTGCTGCACTTCCCCCTGGTTAGCTCCTGGGAACCCCCTGC
Source organism: Gallinago jamesoni (assembly GCA_025769975.1). Classification (NCBI taxonomy): domain Eukaryota; kingdom Metazoa; phylum Chordata; class Aves; order Charadriiformes; family Scolopacidae; genus Gallinago; species Gallinago jamesoni. The sequence goes on along the minus strand of JAOQGH010000062.1, from coordinate 34,979,839 downwards.
ATCGACAGCACAGAAATACATCACCCCATTATGAATCCACATCCTTTTCTCCGCGGAGGCTGGACGGGCATCTGCACCGAGCACGAAGCAAATACCAACTCTGTCCTAGAACTCGTGTGTCAGCCGATGCCAAATTGGGCATTAACATTTTTACTACAGCACCACCTTCAAGGAAAGTGATCGAATCCTTTCATGACTGAAGACGCTGCTTTCTTGTTTCCCACAAGAGCCTGTTGTGGGCAATCTTCAGTAAATACACCATACAGCATAAATAAAAGAACTAACTTTTAAAAACAACTTAGTACGTAAGTACCTACAGTATTTTAGCGACGTGTTTACTAATCTGTGGGTGCCTCATCTGTCTGCCAATGCAGCCAAAGGGAGGGTTTTTTTCTTACCAAAGAGCACTGTAAACTCATGTTCACTCTCTGCTCCTTTCACTTAAAAGAAAGGGTCAGAAGACCCAGGCTGAATGTCAACCCTGCCTTTGTTCAGACCCCAACTATTATCACTAATGATAAAGGTACAGACCTCGCACGGTACAGAGCTGCCTTAGAAATATATCTCAGGCAGTTTCACAAAACAAGTGCCTAATTAGGGCTCATCTGCACCCCTTGTTACAGTTTCCAAATGAAATCAAAGCACTTCCAGTCCTCTGTAAACGCATCTTACATTTAACCGTTTGTCTTGAAATACAGACTTCAATTTTAAAATATGCACAGATAGCTAAAGATCAAGTGATCTGAATCTATTTGTGCATATTTAAACACTGCTGCTATCTTAGGATTTTGTTTAATGTTAGTATACCAGTAAATTCCTTGATCTGTAAAGAGTCTGAGATTCTCAGTGAGGCCATACTCACACAGTAGATATTTAATTTATACTATTCACTGGAGGGACCTTTTGAACAATCCTCTGCTTTTGGCATCTCTCAGCTAGAGCATGTGTTGAAAAAACACTTAATTATAGAAAATCACTGGAAAGCTAAAATAGTTCTCAAACTTTCATGGCTTTTCATACTTATTGAGGGTGCCACTGGCTTTTTGGTGGAGGGGAGGAGAAGGGGAACTACAACACAGGCTTTTCCCCCGTTGGAGAGGATTCGCATTAAAAAAAACGAATCCTACATTTCTACTGAAGTTGTGGAATTCAGTCATTTTCATATGAGCAAATTATCAAGGGGTGTAATCGTTAAGCACTACTTAAAGGGCACTGAAAACGCTCCAACTGCTCCAAAAGAATAAATACCCCTTATTTCTTACAGTATCGTCACCCTATTTCTAATGCCTCCTTCCTCTTCTTAATGTAAAACGCAGCTAAAATTCATCACACTGAGTAATGTACTTATTTTATGCACAAAGCAAAATCCTAAATGTATTTATCCAGTGAAAGTCTTTATGCACATATTTTCTAATACCGATGTGAAAATTAAAACCTTAAGGGTAAATATGGCAGAAACACTAACAAACTTCATTTATTAAACCATGTAAAATAATCCTTGCTCTTTAGTTGCCTACAACAGGATACAGCATCCCAACTAGTGGCACAGGCAATAACCCTGCTCTAATAAGTAACGCAGGAACCTGCTGAAGGCAAAATCAATAGAGCCTGATTCCCAAATTATCTGAATATTTAGTTTTTCAAACATTACACACCAAGATCTTTCAGAGCCAGCTTATCTTTTTCTGCCTTTCTAAGCTAACTGCATAAGTACTGCTTGTAAAAACTATTTGCCCATGCAAAGTGAAATAATCACAATGCCATGCTCATTTACACACAAAATGATTTTGTGTCCCATTGTGCTCACAGTTGTTCAGCTCTCTAGGGGTGATTAAACTAGCTATGCTGCTACAGCTTGAGATGATTTCACTGAATCGTTTCTCCATGAAGTTGCTTCTTTGCTAAGCTGTTATTTTAACCATAAAAGGTAAACAGAAGGCAGTTGTAAGAGCTCCATTCAGCTCCGTGCCCAGGGCTATAACCCTGGGGCAGAGAATGCTGAAAGACTGCAGAATTTTCCAGGGTGTTGCCTTTCTTGCTCTAAAGCCTTCAGGAATACTGTTCATTTAATACACACTCTAGATGATACATTTCAGATCCTACTAAAAGAAAGACTTCAAAAGTGTAAGAACTTTTGGGCGGATGAAGCTTTCCCACCTCTGCACATAGCTCGGGGCCATGGTAACCAATACCGCTGTTGATGTTGGGAAAATACAGCCGAAATAAACTGCACAGAGCAGAGCAGACAGATAGGGACAAGGGGGGTGAGAGGTTGCAGGGAAGAAACGGGCGGCAGTCTGGAAGGGATAACGAGGAAAAAGGGGAAAGAATGAAAGAGGAGGCGGCTCCGAAGGAGGGACGAAGTTAAATCAAGGAGCAGGCACTTAAAAGACTACAGATGGGAAGCAAGGCTAATTAAGGATGTAAAAGCTCTTTGTTTCTAAAGTTTATTGTTGCCAGGATAAAAATTAATTGAAACTAATGCTGTTATTCACTCGTGCAGTTTAATTCCTTCATGCACATTTAAGACGTGGAATGAAAGCGGCAGGTTTAAGGACCCGCCGCGCAGCAGCTGGCTCTGCGGGGAGCCGGAGCGGGGGCAGGCCGGGGCCGCCGGACCCCCGGCGCGGCACCCCCGCCTGGGTGTCGGGGGAGGCCGTTCCCCCCCTCCCCGGAGACCTTTATTCCTCCACCAGCAGAACCCGGAGAGCACCGGGGGCGGCAGCGCGGCGGGCGGCCCCCGGCCCATCCCCGGCGCCCCGGGGCGATGCCCGCCGGCGGGAGCCACCCGGCGCTGCGGGGCTGCGCGGCGCCGCCGGCCCTTCCCGCTCCCCGCGGCGCCCCGGGGATGGCGGGGGGGACACACACACACACACGACACGGCTGCACACTCCGCAATTACCTTTGTCTATCAACGGGGACGGCGACCGCTCGGCTCTGCCGCCAGAGCCCCCTCAGCCAACGGCTGCCGCCCCGCACCGAGCCCGCGGACGCGGCGCGGGGGGGGAAGCGGCGGGGGGGCCTGCGCCCCTCGGCCCCCATGGCCCCGAAATTAAAAGTCCGCAAACATTTGCGCACACCTCCGCGCTGCCCGGCCCAACGCCGGGGCGAGTGACAGAGGAGACGGTGGCCAAAACTTTTACGGGGGGGAGCGGGGGGGGAGGACAGAGGGGGGAGCTCCCTCTGGAGCTCTTGGTTACTGCGAAAAAAAAGGAAAAGGAAAAAAAAAAAGCTTTCTCCTTCCCCCCCCCCCGCCCCCCCGCAGCCCGCCTATCCCTGGCAGCCTCCCGTCTGTTCGGTGCGAGCTGCGCGTCACCCCGGTCCCTTCCCCGCCGATGGTCAGGGGAAGCACCGGCACCGCACCCGGGCACTCAACTTCTGCCTTTTTCCTCCCCCCGCGCTCCGTGCCCGAAGGGAACTGCCAGCCAAAAGAGGGTAAAAAAAAAAAAAAAAAAAAAGCACAACATGGCGTCCTTTACTTATTCCCACATAACAAGAAAGGAGATGTCTTAGAGGAATGCGAGGGGGGAAAAAAAAAAGCCAACCCCGAATCCGCGCTCCTGTCCATTTTCCGCGCAGCCAATGGCGGTGAGCATTAGCCAGGCTAATGTATTAATTTTGCAGAAGTGTGCCACATCGCATGCAGCAGCACAAATGCAAACTATAGCCTAGAGTGGTTTGAAGTCTACCCCAGACCGAGCCTTCCACTCTCACTGGCGCCGGAGTTTCATTCACAGCCCGCCCGTCCCTTTCCATACGCGGCGCTCCCCATTGTCGCCCGCCTTTCCCTTTGTGCCCGGCCGCCCCCGGGCCGCGCTCCCCCCCCCCGCCGCCCGCCCCGACCCCCGCCGCTCCGCCGGTACCATGCGAGAGCGCGGAGCGAACCGCGCTGCCTCCGCCGCGCCGGGGCTGGGCCGTCTTCAGAGCCGGGGCCGGGGCGGCAGGGCGGGCAGCCGGGGCCGCGGGGCTCCGCCGGCGCTGCCCATGCTGGAGCGGAGCGAAACAAAACATACACACACACACACACACACACACACACACACACGCACACACACACGCACACACACACGCGGGGAGAGCGAGCGGGGCGGCTGCCAGCGCGTCCTGTAGCTTTAAAATAAACCCTCCCCTCCGCCGCGTCCCCGCCGGAGCCCAGCGCCGAGTTACTTCGGAGAAGAGGCACTTTCCGGGGAAAAAAAAAAAAAAAAGGGAAAAAAAAAAAAAAAGGGGTGGGGGGGGGGTGAGGGGGGGGGTTGGGGGGTTGGAGCGAGCGAGCGAGCGTGCGGCGCGGTGCGGTGCGGTGCCGGCGCGGAGAGCGGGCGGTGGGGCGCGGAGCCGCCGCCGTCCTTACCTTGGTCAGGGCGGAGATGTGGCGGCCCCCGGGGCTGCGGGGGGGCTGGGGGCGCCGGGCCGGGGTCACTCTGCGCCGCCGAGCCCGCTGCGGCGGGGATTATTTTTAAAGCTTCTCTCTCTCCGCTCTCTCCCCCGCGCTGTTTGGGTGCTGTGCTGGGGTTTTCTGCGTTTGGGTTTGGTTGGGTTTTTTTTTCTGCTTCTTTTTCTATTTATTTTGTGTGTGTGTGTGGATGTGCGTGTGCGTGAGGGGGGGGAAAAGCCTTTAAATGAAACTGCCGAGGCTGTTATGAGAAGAAAGGCAATAATCCCGTCTCTAAATAACAGAGGGAAGGGAGAAGAGGAGGAAAAAAAGCGAATTCTTGCTCAGGGCTTTGCAAACGCCTGCAGGGCAGAGGATTAGGCTACAATTAGCTCAGCCCTTTGCTCTCGCCCTAGCTAATTTTGCGATGAAAATTGGATATTTTTCCCTCCTTTTGGTGAAGGTATCCATATTTATTTCCCCCCCACCCACCCCCCCCCCCGGAATAAAATAAAATACAACCCTCGAAAATGAAATGAGGCTGGGAAGGCGACGGGCGCCCCAGCCCGCGCCCCCGGCGCCGCCGCCCGCAGAGCCCCTCGGCGCGGAGGGGCGGGCGCCCCGCGGAGCCCCGCGCAGCCCGGCCCGGCCCTGCCGGGGGATAACGGTTCGGCGTTGGGGAGGATCAGGCCACTGTCACGTCCTTCAACAGACTTACTGAAAAGAAGAAGGAGGAAAAGAGGGGGGAGGAAGGGGGGGGGGAAGCTGATTTTAATCATTGTCATTTGGTCTGATGTAATATTTCCCCAGGCATTTTCAACTAGGCATAAATTTTCAGCTCCCAAATAAGTAACACAGGGCACGTTTCTCACATCTCTCGACTCCTCTGTTACAATTAGGGTAGCACCCACTCTGCACTTGTTGATAAACTAGATCAAGTTCAAAAATAAATAATAATTAAAAAAATAGCCACGACTCCCCCCCCCCGCCATCCCCGTCCCCCGCAGCACCCAGCGCCGCCGGGGTGCGGAACGGGGGGTCTCGGCGGCGGAGGAGGGGGGTTTCGGGGTGGGGGGGGCTGCAATTATTCCCCTCCCCGCCGCCCGCCCCCTCCCTTTCACCCTTCGCTAATGTCTCGCATTGTAAACGCCAAATTTCCTGTAGGCCATTAAAGCCAAATGACGTCTATCGCCATGCATTGTGCTATTGCGGAGCGCCCTGGCAGCCCGCCCCCGGCCAGAAGCGCCATTTCAATTAGAGCGCGCGGCGCGATGGCGCGGGGCTCCGCGGGCGGCTCCGCGGGCGCGCAGCGAGCGGGGTGGAGGGGTGGGGGGACCGGCAGGGACACACACCCCCGCCAACTAAAAAAAAAAAAAAAAGGAAAAAAGGCGCAAAGCCCTCCCTCAACTTTCAGCCGACGATACAGGTCTGCCGATGCCTGCGCGTTCTTGCAAGCGCCCGCGGGGGATGCGCCCCCCTCCGCGCTGGACCCCGCGGAAGTTTGGCGGAGGGTGCGGGGCCGCTCCGCGCCGAAGCCGGCCCCCGCCCTGTGGCCCCGGCTGCCGGGGCTGGGGGGGGGCGGGGGGGGGGGGGTGTGTGTGCGCCGCCACCCACCGCGCCCGCGGAGGGCGCCGCGCGTCGCTGCGAGGCGGCGGCAGCGGCGGGCCGGCAGCGCCCACTAGCCGCCGAGCGCGGCCGCGCAGGGAGCCGCGCACGGCTGCGCGGTGCCGAACGGTCACGCCGCCGGCGCGCAGCGAGGGCGGGGGGGAGGGACGGGGGACGGCCGTCCTTTCGCCTCCGCGCCCGCGCTCCCCTCCGCGCAGAGCCGCGGAGTCGCCCGACAGTCGCAGGCAGCAGGGGAGGAGGGCAGGCAGGACCCCCTAAAATTGAGGGTGGGTATTTTTTTTTTTTTGTAAAAGTTCTTTTCCGTGGCAGGAATAAACAGAAACTTTTCTCCTAAGGGTAGCTTTTTTTTTTTTTTTAAGAGTACAAACTACAGGAGAAGAGGGAAATTTTCTCATTAAAGTTACATCCCTGCAGTTAGTTCAATTACTTGATATATGCAGAAGATGTTGTAAATTTAAAGATTTAAATAGCTTACAAAGATGCCGGAGGCTCCATCAGTTAATTTCCTTAATTTATGGATTTTTAGCTGAGCTTCTGAAATGAAAAGGAGAATGAGAACTAGGTCAGCAGAGAGATTTGCATCCAGAACAGACTAAAATTTGTTTTCCTTGACCATCCCACCGGCCCAGGTGCGATCCTTCGCAGGGGTCACCGTCCCACCCTGACCTCTGGGCTGGGATTCGCTCTTTGCCTACCGGAGCGCGGCACAGAGGGCTGGATTTTATTCCAAAATAACCTGGGACACCGGCATGTCCCCAGAGGGCCACTGCGCCTCGTGAGGGGACAGGGCTGAGCCCGAGCCCGCTCCTGTCCCCGGGCTCTGCTCAACAAGTGATGCGGGGAGGACCAGCTCCACCGAGACTCGGTGACCCGTCACGCAGCCCGAGTTTCACCCAGCTTTTCCGTAGGGGTGCAGGCGGGCTATCTGGGAACGACTCGGCATCATAATTTTTACTTCCTCTGTGAATTTACTAACTGCTACGTGGAAAAAAATAGCTATGAGAATCTCCAACAGGAGCAATCAGAGTGTTGTTAAAAAAAAAAAAAGGCTGCTTCTGCACTAGGGCGCAGTAAGGAGGAAAGAGACCATCTAAAAATATTGCACTGAACAAAAAGCAGTTGTGTTCCGACTCATCCCAGCACATCTGCGACAGGTACCATCTGATTGTGCTGCACGGCAATGGGACGCAGGGCTAATAACGATCCGGTGTGTGTGTTTGTTTGTTTGTTTGCAGATCAAAGCAAAGACACAGCAGCAGATGGGATGAGGAAGGCATGCGCGGGGTACGCAGCTCGTGCGGGATTGTTTTTGCGGTATCTAAGGAAAGGACAATGTACTCGGGAGCTTTGAGCTTTTTTCCTTGCCTGTATTTATGTTGAGGGTAATAAAGATAAGCGTTACAGCTCCGTGCGCACTCACTCCTTCCTTTCTTCTCACTCAAGTCTGTGAATGCCTTTCTCTTGTTGTGTTTCGATATGTATGAATATATACATATGAATTAATACTTAAAAGATTGATACAAACTAAACAGTTTTAGGAAGCAACGTTGCAATATGATTAGTAGTGGTGTTCATGATTTAACAGTTCTTTTCCCACTAGATGAAGTTTCTAAGATTTGCAAGGTACGTGTCAAGGACGGGTATATAAATGGATTTTTATTTATTCACAACTCCAAGACTAATTGCTTCTCTTTGCCTGAAGGCCAAGAGATTGGTTTTAATATGACACTTCAAAAGTATTCATAGAACTACAGAGATACTAAGTGTCATTGTTTAAGAGAGAAATCTCGCTATGGTACTTGTGACCCTGAAAATAAAATCTTCCACTGTATTCTGAATCCTAATGTTGTTTTTCAGAGTTCCACTTAAAGCTCAACTATTAAGAAGTGTACAAAGGAAAATACTAAATAGTATCTACTGAACAAAAAAAGAAGAAATACTGTTAGAACTGAACATAACTTATTTTCTGAACAACTCTATTATCCTCCCTATAAAGCAACACAAAATTTATAACAGAAGATTCCTGAGTTCGGTTGCATGATATTATAATATAAAGCAATAAGTTATAACTTATCATAGGTGTTTTAAAAGTTCTTGGCCAAATGCCCAGCATGTGTTTATTAAGATACTAAATACTTCAAAATAAATAGTTTGGATTTTTTTCTTACCAGCAGTTCTTTGTATTCTGTGTGGGTGCTTAGAAATGGAATTGAACAGAAGCTTTCTGGAACCTGTTTTTTAATCTAATTATTCCATAGTTCACTTCCACTTTTTTTTTTTTTCCCATAATCAGGTAAAAAAAATTATTGACACTCTTAAGACAGTGTCTTAAAGAGATGCCCATAAAAAACCCCATCTCATTTTCCTCCTTTTTTTGTGTGTGTGTTTTCAAAAAATAACAAATTGTGTGCATTTGACAGGACAGAAAAAGACTAAATTGTGACAAGGTGCAGATTTGAAGGAATAGGAGTTTCCTATCAAAAAGATGTTCCAAATATATTTTGAAATGATCAGATTTGAAACTGGCTGACTGTGTGAAAGAAAGTATCATGGATTGAAAAATAACGTTGACCTTTTCTACACGGAGCTATCTGAATTAGAGTAACAACAACTTCCAGGCGGTATCGTTCTTGAAGGCCTGTAGGAATTAATGCCAGCAGGCCTGCTCCTGTCTTAGTCCTCGCTCTTTTCCTTCTACTACGTGTCTTATCTCCAGGTTTGAGCCTGACTTAAGGACCTCTTATGTCACGTATCTTAACCTGCAGCTCGATCCTGGCTTCCGCGCGATGATGCCGATATTCCCACTGCCTACAAAAAGTGCAGGAAGAAATCCACAGACTGCCTGACCCTCCTCTCGCAGGCACACCGTGCTCTACTGGGCATTTTAAGATGCAGCAGTAAATAAGAAGGAAAATGGATAATTTCATGAAATGTTTAAAGCAGATAAATGAGAATTAGGGGTACAACAAAGGAATTGATGTGTACATGTCGATTAATACTCTTCCCGGTCTCAGTTAAGACACCACTGTATCCTAGGTGGACTTTTATTTGGGGAGAGAAGATTTGAGTAAGATATTGGTGCTTCAAAAGTAGTTGCTGGACTTGGGTGCACCTTCAGGCAGCAAAGCCTACGTGACTTTCTTGCCTTCGGCGAGGTTTCCCGGCCGTGGCTGCACTTAGAGCCACCAGAGAGAAGCAGATCTGAATGCAGAGCTGGCAGCCCTGCACCCTGTGGCTGGCACCACTGCCTCGTCACCGAGAAGGAGATGGCAGCAGAAGGTGTGGAAGGCTGATGTTACAAACGCCTTGAGCTGCCGGAAAGGTTTTTTCTTGTGAGAAACCTGAAAATATTAAGCACCTTGAAATCCCAACACTCACTCCAGCCAGTTGACATATTCAGAATAATAAAAAGGAAGAATTAAGGACATCTTCCAGCTGAAGCAAGTTTTCACGCCAGTTGCAGTGCCAATCATTCTGGAACAGGAACTTGACCCAGGATTTGCTAATTAAGTCAAATAATTGTTTGTCATTTGTAGGCAGATAAGGGGTTTCCGGGGAGCAGTAAGCATGACCATGCAAAGAACGAAATCTGATCATTAGGAAATCACCAAGTCTTGTCACTCTTTTCCCTTGAATGCTCTTCTATTCTTTTCAAGAAACAGCTTGCTGCTGAGTGAGTTTACAAGCCATTACTTTATTGACTAAATACAGATGGACTGTTTTTAAAACTATCCATTATCCAGCGCCTAACTCATGACAACAGCGTGATACAAAGAAATAATCTACGCTGGAATGCCAAGATGAAATAGCTTGTCAGGAAATACAGTACAGGAAAGGTCTACCCGTCTCTTCTGCTCCCAACTGCACTCAGCCAAAAATAGTTTCCAAAATGAAATTTACTTAATCAAGATGTCCCATGTTAGCGTTCAGCACAGTGTTTCACAGCTGTATACGTTGCTGTTTTGTTATGTGCTCTCACTCCTCTTGGAGTGGTTACAATACTGAGGAATATTTTTAACCTGCTTAAGTAATGTGCATGGCATTAGTTTTTAGCTACTTATTAAATAAAGCTTATCCATGTTATATGTGTCACAGAGGAAAAAGCATTTTTATGGTTGAGTGTAATCCATTCATTGGTTTATTAGAGACACAAAGTACTCTGAAGAATGTCACAAATCCACATGGTGTCCCTGAGAGCTTGATTTTTGCATATGGATCGCTGACTTAGCTGAACGATGTGTAAAATCCTGTGCAGCCAGGCAGCTCCCAACTGAATACGCTTCTAAGGGAGGTTATATGCATTTCTTCTGCCAGCAAAGGTCTGGAATATGTTAAACTGCAAAAATATCACTTAACAGAATACAGAGAGCGAAGAAAAGAGCCATAATGGCCCTTTTGTATCAAATAATTTACAGTGTTTAGGATCTTTGGGCAGAGGCACGTCGAGAATCATAGGTGAATCTTATTTACGTAGCACTGTTTCAGCGCTCTTTTTCTTTGGCAAATAACAGACTGAGCGGTCTGGATCATGCACGGCTGGGACAGAACCTGCGAGAGCAGCAGCTCAATAAAGCTTCAGGACAATGACATGAAAAGGGACCAAATTCGTCCAGATACGGAGGTCCTCTTTGATTCCAGAAAGGGACGTGGTACCCAAAGAAAGACGAGGGAACGTCTAATGTCAGTGGGAGGGAAGGGAATATTCTCAACCGCTCCAGCTCTAAATGATCTAATGATCGGCTCTAAATGAAAGATGGTACAAGCTGTTGTGACCCCCAGAGAACAGGCAGGGTAGATAGAGAAATTCTCCTGGGAGGCAAGGGATTGACTTCTTGGCTGCTAAAACAGAACCTGAATTTGACGGCACATGAAGAGGAAATTAAGCACACTTCTATGTTGCAAAATATCTAAATAATAATAAAAAAAACCCCACAACTGGGAGGCAGAAATTAATTTTGGGTTGTGATGTTCATGTGTTGGACACAATGAGCAGTGAATTGGAGTTTGGGGGACTGCAGCTGACTCGCAGATTGAGACACAACCACAGAACCGAACTCATTACCGCTAAGAGTGTGAAGAGGGAGCAGTAACTGCGTTGTGGTCCAGGATTTCTGTCTCCTACCCCCTCTCCTCCCCCCCTGGTGGTTATCCCTGCCCACCTGTGAGGCAGGAGAGTTCAGCTGGAGCCTTTCCACCGCACGCAGCGGTGGGAACGTGCTCCTACCACCTGGGTGACGCAGAGCAGTCCTGCTCTTGCCGGCGGCTGGCGAGGAGAGCCGAGCTGTGGCTGCCCTGCCATTGTCTGAGCACAAAGGGAGGAGAGCTCTGGACACAGCCAGCTGAGCGAGAGCCTGCCCAAGCCCCGCGACGCCGGAGACCCTTGGAAAGGAGGCAGTATGTCAGCCATATGGCTGAAACATGCTGTGCTCCAGCCATCCTCGGCTAGCGTATGGTCTCCCGAGTACCGCTGCCAGCTGGGCTCTAATTTACATCGGGCCTGAGAATCAGAGACCTTAGCCGCCTCCCTGATGGCCTCTCCTCCTCTGCTTCACTGATTTCAGATATGCAGATATTCAGAGCTTCTCATTTCCCGTGCCTGGCATCCTTTCTGGCAGACACGGGAGGGGGGTATACTTCTTTACTTAAACAGCGTGTTTGGTTGAAAAAGCAGAGACCAATATTCTGTGAGAGTAAAATTTCAGAATCCTGACTCTGTAAAAATTTGAATATCCACTGTATCACCTTAGATGCCTTGCAAGTGTGTGAAGCTAATAAAGCAAGCATCCTCAAACATCTGATATAGAATCAGCATTGCCAAGTAGTAGAAATTATACTTACCTGTTCTAGTCTGTATTTTTGAGGATGCGTGTGCTGCGGCATCATTTTTCATGGATTTGTGCTCTTAACTTCTTAAGCATTGGATTATTCCACATTTCTGTCATGGGTTTCTTCTCACAAAGAGACAAATGGGATGCCTTTGTTCTTGTTGGAATAAACTCCTCAAAGAAGAGACATATTTCTCATCATGAAGTACATATTGAACAGTGCACAGAGGAGAAAATAACCAAAGTTGTTGTTAAACCCCTGTTTAACCTTTAGTTCAAGCACTTCATTACAATGCCACAGGTTTTGCCACCTTGTAGTCAGTCTTCAGTTTGAGAGGTTATTAAAGGAACTCAAATTTGTATTTTTATATCCAGCTTTTAGTTTGCAATTAGCCTTTGAGATGTAGAACTTTTAGAAGGAATCTGTAAACAGATGAATTCAGTATAATTTGAAATCATTGATGGCACTGGACCCAGCATAGTGTCCTTCTTCAAAAGGTTTGTAACAGCAATTACATTGTTATGATTTTGTCCATTTTTGGAACATTATACTCATTCTGCTTTATGCAAAGGACCATTGTGCATGTTTTCTATTTTTGTGAATGTTATTCGGTTAAGCTTTCTGTTGTCAAGATATCCTCTTAGAAAAAAAGCGCAGGTAAATTCTCAGATGTGATATTTTGTTGAATAAAGGTGTTGCAAAAGTCCTAGCATGAACCACTTTCACATTAACCCTATATTTCCAAAGGCACTGTGTTATCTGTAACACAGGAGATCAACCCTGCCTGCTCAATCTGCTTGCTCAGAAGTGGCTCTCCTTGTAGAACCATATCTTGGAGCTCATCTTCTGGATATTCTTGAGTTCTGACCTAACCAAGGGACCTGCTGGCTAGGGACTGCCTTTCCTCTGAGGAACTGGTGATTTAATAGTTAAAGGGTAAATTAACTGAACAGGTGGAAATGATCTTCCATCAACAGGACCATAAAGGTATCCAAGGCCCAGGTAATTCCATCCATGTCACTGTGACCTTCCAGTACCTTTCTTTTGCTGCTTCTCTGTTCAATTCTTGCATCTCATTTCAGATGATACTGGGAATTTTTGGAGCAGAAACACTTTTAAGGCCTAAACACACTGGGAACCCGTTTCTCAGCTGAAACCAGCGCTCACCAGGTGGTTGCTTACACAAGTCACATCATCTGCTGCGGTGAGACCATTAAATGGTAAGGGACGTGAGTAAGAATTACACTTGGAATGGTGCAAGGATCCCGTATTGCTTCTGCATTTCCTGCTTTTCAGAGTTTCACTCCTCAGTCACAGGCCTGAAATGCAAATGCAGACTTTTCCCCAGGTAGGCCAGATATTTACTTGCTTTTCACAAGCATCTGCATTTGTATTCCCAGAACACCGAGGAGGGGACATGTTTTGACTGCGAAAAGGACAGTTTTCCCAAGAGGAGTAAAGGTTCTTCTGTCACAAAGGGTGGAGATGGCCATGGTGGCTTCCCTGGGCCCAGCGATGGAAAAGGCAGGGAAGCCCCTCTCCTTCCCTCTCCCCTCGTCTCTCTCCAGTTGGTGGAACTGGTCGGATGTCGATCTGGCTTCGGGGAAGGACTAGAGGCTGCTCTTGGCCACAGTGTTTCTCCTTTGTCCCACTTTGTCCTTTTTTTCCCCAAACGAGGAGCCGTGGCCGCACTGTTCTCCCGCTCAGCAGCTCCGCCACCGTGGAACAGCGAGTCCCTGTCCCTCACGTTACGCCACATGAAACTAAAAATACCGGCCCCACTGGAGTTACTGCTACATTAAAGATGTAAGTGAAATAAAAATCACTTTCGGAGCTTTTTATTTTTTATTTAATTTTTAATTAATCTTAATTAATTTGAATGTTGAAACCATCTGAAAAAATAGTTTTAAATGAATATATATATTTCGGGTTTTTTTTTCCTTTTTTTCCCCCCACTTCCAGTGCTGAGAGCATGAATAATGCAGGGCGAGAGCTGCGGCTTCCCCTTGGCATAGCAGGAGCTGGGATTTTGTGCAGGACGGGCAGGCCACCGAAGGGCGGCCTGCCCCCGCGCCGGCCGGCCTGTGCGATCGAGCTGGCCCCGGGGCAACCGTGGGGCCGGGCCGGGCGAGGAGTCCGCGCTCAGGGGCCGAGGGAAGGCGGTGAAGTCGCCCGCGGCCTGCCGCGTCCCGCCGCGCTCCCGCCTCAGCCCTCCACACGGCCTTCCCGCCACCCGCCGTTGCCGTGGAAACCGGCGGCTGCTCCCGGAGGGGGGGTGGGGGGGGGGCTGGCAGGCGAGCGGCGCCCCAGGGCCCTGAGGGGACGGGCCCGGGTAGCGGGGCCCGGCGCTGTGAGGGGTGATCCCTGCGGGGCCGAGGGCCTGGCGCGGTGGGGAGCGGGGCTCAGCACGGCGGGGACCCTGCGGGGTGGGGGGGCTGGCGGTACGGAGGGCCCGGCGGGCTGCGGAGGGTCTCTCCCCGCGGCTCGCTGCAGCCGCACCGTGTGAGGTGAGGCTCCGTGAGGGCAGGCGGGGGCAGGCCCGCACCCCGGGCTCAGCCGCCCGCAGGCCCGAGCGGCAGGAGGCGTCCGGGGAGCTCCCGCAGAGCGCGGCCCTCCCAGAGGTAGGAGGTGGTGGGGCTCCTAATTAACGCCGTGCGGTAGCCTGAGCTGTGTTAGGGGGCTCTCCTGAGTATTGCAGCAACAAAGGTATATTTTAGGGTTCAGTTAATTAAAAATTACTTACAAATCTGCCTAGGTCCTGTGTTGCACTTAAATAAACTCTGCTGTTGTGGCTGTGCCACCGAAGAGACACGCCGTATTGAGGCAGTTAGAGCAGTAGCTTGAGGAACCTCCTATAGAGCTCTTTCTCTGCTGGTTTCAGTCATTCCTCATCGGATTGTGTCTGCGGAGCTGGCTGTGGAGGGGAGGGCAGGGGGTCCCCGGAGGAGCAGCAGCAGCACTGGGTCCCACCACAGGCCTGGCCCTCGGGGAGCAGTTGCAGGGCTCCAGCGTGGTTTGAGGGCCTGGGTCTGGCCATGTGCTGGGGTAAAGTGTTGGCAGGAGTCCTCTGGAGAATGGTAGAATCATAGACTGGTTTAGGTTGGAAGGGACCTTAGAGATCATCTAGTTCCCACCCAAGATAATGATGATAAGATAATATGAATTAGATTCTGTTCATTTCATTTTATAGTAAGTACCTTTTCTTTTTTTGGAGGGGGGGCTAATTTCAATTATATGTGGAAGTGTCTAATATATGTTTTCTTTAGCTATATGGATATATATTTTATATAAGCTTAGTATCAGTAGGGCACTAAAATGCGTATTTGTAGTGTGAGGATGTGCCCTACTTGTTTGCAGTAGTGTGGTTCAAGCAAATAACTTGATTTAAAAAGCCTGATTTTTTTTTTCTTTTTAAAATATACAAATATGTGCATTTATATGTTTATTTTGGAGTTAATTAGTTTTTTGAGATTGTGGGATGAGTCCTTCTTCCTTATTATCAAGTTAAATTGAAAGGAAATAATATAGAAGTTGGATTCTGTGTGAATAGGGACTGAGTAAATCTAGCCATCTCAGTATCTGTAAGCTCTGGAGTTTCACGCTGCATTGCAAAGCATGGCAAGCTTTTCTCAACTCTTGGGGCTTTTTTTTTTTTTTTTTCCTTCAAGGAATACTGTGCCAACACTGCTGACACTTGGCTTCCCAGAAATAGATGCTTGATTCTAGTATTTGTATCCTGAAATTATATTACTGTTTCTTTGTGGCCTATACAAATTAGCAGAGTAGTAAGTAAAATTCTGTTTGATGAAGAGAAATACTGTATTTCTAGGATAGAAAACACCCAATATAGGAAATTGAGTCAGTTCTAAGAAAATGTTGGCATAAACTCCTTAAATAGGACAATGAATACTTTAATATTTTGCTTTTATAAAAAAATATTCCAAACAGTACTTTATCTTGAGTTCTTGTACTTTTCCTCTATAAATATGAAAAAAAAAAGTTCTCTTTGTTGAAGAACATAGCCAAAAATATCTGTTGCAAATTACAGATATCTGGGAAAACTTGCCAATCTGCAGTTGATGTTTGGAAGCAAAGCATGATCTTTCTTGAGCAGTTTTAAGGAAAAGGATCACTTAATCATACAAGATTACTTTCTATTATTTTGAGAACAGTTACTGATTGTTTAAAAGAAAACCACTAAGAGTGCTTCTATATCATTTCACAAATGCCTCTTATGAAGATTGATTGTGGTAGTTGATTTGGAGTCTTAGGAACTGAATTTCTTGGCCATCTGCTTCTACATACAGCTTAAAAAAAGATTTCAGTCTGAGGAAAGCAAAAGAAGTACTTGTCTTGATACCTAGATTCGCGGTCCCTGTATGCTGCGTAGAATAATTTTGTGGAAAAAGCTGACAGTATCAGGATAGAATAATTTTGTGAAGATGCTGGTGTTTTAAGGACAACTGCTTACCTCTGCATGGCTTGCAAATGCTGTTCCTCTTACAGATTTGATGACTCTTTTAGCATGGGCAGAAGCAAGCAAACAACAAAAGCCCGGATGCTATTTAACAGTGCAGTTAGCAGAACAGTGCTTGTAGTGTTCTAAGGCTCCTCATTATCTCCTTACTTGAAAAACATAGTATTGGTTCAAGAGCGTGTCCAGGGCTGCAGTTAACTATGTTTATTGGATAAATTGAGTTGTCACAAGCTGCTTATAAGAGCATTTCATCCTTTGCAGAGCAACTGGAGAAGCAATAATTTTAGGACCAAAGCTCACTGGCAGCTCTGCTTAAAGCTGCAATTAAAACACAGGAAGCTTTTAATATGAATTAATTGGTGGTGGGGAGGAACTATAAGTGACAATTTATTGGTCAGAATTATGGCATGCTTGCTACCTTCTATGCAAATGACAGTTCTTAGGTCTTCTCCTCACGTTGCTGTTACAAGCCAGTGTCCATCCTGTAACTCAGAACTCTTCCCTGTAATAGCTCTGTTCCAAAATCAAAGGACGAATCACTTAAGCAAGGAAGACCAAAGCCAATCTCACATGGATATCTGGTGATCTAGTGGATATTTTCCTTCTCCCATTCAGAACTTGTACAAACCAAGTTCTGGCTTCTCTTCATCTACAGTAAACTTGGTCATGCAATTTAAGGGGGGGGTGTGTGTGTGCTGCCTGGTAGTTATGCTAATAGAGTGCTAACTTTGTGATATTTAATGTTTACAGTGTTAATAGCAAAAGATAATAGCTCAGGCTTTATTGTGTTGGAGATTTTTAGTATGTTATTTATAGATCTGAAACCTACAAGATATGATATAAAAGCCTTCAATATGAAAAATGTTACATTTCTGAGCAGACAGTGAGAAAATTGCCTTTTAGAGGTCAAAACTCCCAACGCCTCTGGCAACATGGCCTTGATGTCATTTGACAGGGTGGAAACACAGCCCTTCATGGGAATAAACAGCCAATACCTGCATGATTCATTTCGTTAGGAGGGTTCTCCCATTGTTGCTAGGCAATATTTGCTAGGTGGAGTTAAAAAAAAAAAAAAACAACAAAAAACCCAAACAACAAAATCCCTAAAATGCAACTGCTGTTTCCTCAGAATAATACTTCTTCTTGCAGGTTGTCTTGCTATTGATACTGATTTTTATTCTTATTTAATTTTTTTTTTTTTAATTAAGTGGTAATTTCTCCTTCTGCAGAATTACTAGGAGAAGCATCGACTGCATCCCGATGGATGCCTTCCCCTCTGAGAGGCAGGGAGGGGAAGAGGCGGGAAAGGGTTGTCACCTGGTCAGCGGAAGGTTTCCTTTTTGTCTTCCCCTCTCCGTACCTTCTTAGAGCTGTCTGTTTGGAAATGCTCAGCTGTGTTGTGATGTGCAATTCTTAGAGAAGAAACATGGCAGAGACCAGCAGACGTTCATTTGAAATGATTTTCATTCACTGCATTCTGGAATGGACTTGAAAGCAGGTCTCAGAGGCAACTTGTATGTACCAGTTTGTCTTACATATTTATTTATGACAGACTTGAGTCTTCAGGATGGTATTCGATCAAGTGACATACCCACTCAGTGTGATGTGTGTCTAAAAATAGGTCATTGTCAAAGGACAGGAAAGGAATAGTAGAAATTTCTAAACTAAACCATTGCAGTCTTGTATGATAGCACACTCGGAAGCTGAGGTAATGCTCTGTCCAAAATTACAGCTTTCCATGGGTTATTTTTCTAGAATAATATCTTAGCATTGCATTTATCAGAACAGGAGAAAGCCGGTTGCAGGCTCTAGAGATAGCTCATGCTGATGGGTTACTCCTGACGCAGCAGTTTGAAAATCATAAAGTCAAACAAACCAGAGGTCATCTTGGAAGGTAGCAGAGTTGGACCAAACTTTGTTCTTATGCTTAAACTATCACTGATTTCAAATAACTCATTTTTCATGTGTTAAACCGTATAATAAAGCATTTACTAAATGCTGGGATTTAGGCACTTGGGTATGAAAATAATGTTCCTGCTTTGTGCATTTGGCCACTGTGAATGGAATTGTTTTTTTTTTTTTTTTCTTTAGAGTAAGTATTGGCAGGCCTGAAAAATAAAACCACTAAGAAATGACCCTGTTTAAAAACAGGGCATCGGGAAAGGGATTTTTGTCATCTTAAATAACCTGTTGATAAAAATATGTGGTTTTTGGACTGTAACAGAGCAATGCAATTTTTTTTCTGGTTATGACACAGTAGTGTAAGCACTACCACGTAAGTAACGCCTGGACCATAGCTACACAGGTAACATATGTTTTGGTGTTTAACTGCAGTGTTTTTACTGCAAAGCAAATAGAAGGACTAATATTTAGTTCAGGATAGACTGTGGAAGTGGTCAGTAGAGGAGTAAATACATCTGTGTATAGGATTATATTAATAGGGCTTGAAGCTACTAGGTAAAGGAGTAGGCAAGAAATAAAGGGGAAGTGTGACATCTGGTGGAAAGATGGTATCAGGAGCAAGAGATCCAGTAATGATAAATGAGCTTATTTAACGTGAAAATGCATTACATGATGTTTGAAAACATGTATGCCGCTGCCGGAGATGAAACCAGGATGAGAGACTTACCTTGTGTTTTGTAGTGTCCAAACCAGATGATTATATTCTTAATAAATAGTGATCTCTTTTTCTAAGACACTAAAGAAGCAGTCTCCCCAAACCCTTAATCTACACTACAAATAAATTAATATGGTACAGGCCTAACTACCTTTGAAGATCAAAATAATTTTTTAGAAGAAAATCATCATAACTACCTAGATGACATATTCTAACACTTTTTTAGAAGCTTTACTTTACTAAAGAACTTGAAGGAGTTCTTTACTGAGTCTTTTGTAGTACTCCTTCCAGGTCCATGTCCCAGATTACCAGGACAGTCTGCTGCGTAGCCTCCTTGCTGGTCTGGGAGATACTGGTCTGATACTGACGGGGAGATGGGACTGCAGGAGCCCAGCACTAAAGCCCCAGGTTGGTTTCTGTCCCCATAGAGCTGGCTGGATGCTCTGAGCATGCTCTTCTGCGGCATGTGGGCACACAGTAATACCACACGTGAGAGGGAGAACAAAGGGAAGAACTTTGTAGAAGAAGAGAGGGGGAAAGTAAAGATACCTTTTGTTTGGTGTCATATTGCTCCAGTTGGAACTTTCTGTTCTTCAGCCAGGAGAACTTGCATGAAACCAGAGTGGGCTCAGAGCCACAGAGATCCTGCTTTATTATATTTATTTCCAGTGTCTTATAGTATGTTGTGGAAAAAGAGTCTGCAATTCATTGGAAAATCTTTGTATTAAGGATGTTCAGGAAGCTCCTAGCTCAGCTGAGAGGCACCGGGGAAAGAAAATAAGAAAATTCATCTTAATCTTTCAGCTCTGCCTTAAAATGTCAGATTCTTCTGAGGTTTCATTCCATATGATATTGATCGTCCCATGTCACTCTGAGATTTTTCTGTGTTATGACTTTACTACTGAAAGATTGCTTTATCCTAACCATGGTACAAGTTCAATGACAGCTCTGCTTTGTAGTTCAGGCTCATCTCCTGTGCATAACTGCCCCCCCTCACCCTCAGTCATGTGGGATTTTCCACTTCATCAAAAGGCAATGGGTCTTGAGCTTGTCTTGTTTGTTATGCCTTTTTCTTCTATTTTTAATGTTAGCATATCACTTGCTAGAACAATGTATTATAAAAGAGTTCTGTATCGCAGTTGGCAGTGACTTTTTCTTGCTTTGGGGGCAGACTCCATCTGCGAGTTTTCACCTGCTTGCTCAGAAATAATGCTTTTTTGGGAACTGACCGGTTCAAGCAGAGAAACTAGTTAGTAAATCCCGAACAGGTCTGGCATTGCAGTCATTTAGCCCCAGCTGGAATGGAGCAACGCTGAAATGGGATAGACCTGTCTGAGGTGGCTGGTGTTTAACATCAGCATGAGTGAGTAACCTGTTCCTCGGGTCACCTCGTGGTTAGTGTCACAAATGGGTGATATTTTTGAACTGGGATGGTTTAGTACCATGATAAATGAAATACATTGTTTACTCCAAAGAGGGGACTGTTCTGCTGTGCTGTCAGAACTGAAATGCAGCTTTCATTAGTCAGAGTTTTCCCTAATCTAAGTGGGGTTGAGTAGAAGGCGGCTGTGGCACAGAGTTTGCTGGTTTTCTCTGGTGCAGTTCAGTTCGGTGTTGAACGCTTCCTTCCCAGTCTACCCCCTCATCAGTGGGGCAGTGATTACCCTTTTCTGCCTGTGTTTGCTGGGATGGATTGTGTAGGCATCCTCATACTCGTGGAAGCACATCAGTTAAAATCAGTTAACTCCCGGTTACTGCACAAAGACTGGGTGTAGGCCAAGCTTCAGTTTCTTCACAAGATTTGTGGTTTTATGTTTTATTGAGTTAGGGGGAAACAAGCCTTATGCTTTCCTTCAGGGAACGCAGTTATATCAGTCTGTAGCTTTCTGAAGATTATTGTGGAGTGTGTAGATAGAGAAACGGCCCTATTATAAAAGGGCCAGATAC
Organism: Gallinago jamesoni; assembly: GCA_025769975.1. Classification (NCBI taxonomy): domain Eukaryota; kingdom Metazoa; phylum Chordata; class Aves; order Charadriiformes; family Scolopacidae; genus Gallinago; species Gallinago jamesoni. Next base: position 34,958,974 of record JAOQGH010000062.1, on the reverse strand, counting down.
TCTAACTGTTTTGGAAATTCAAGTGAGAAACATAATTTTTAGGGAAGTTGAGGCCTGATTATTTTAAAAGATCTCTAGACCTAACCTTAAAAATATAATAATCAAACCAGAAGTTTTGGTTGACCTGAGAGCAGGACTGACAAGTTTTGGTTTTCAGCTCTCATTCAGCTTTCATTCTCCTTCTAACTAAATTGTAACTGGTGATGGTGCTGAGCTTGTGCAAACACAGGGTGCTTTCTTAACTGCAGATGGGATCTCAGACTGAAAATATCTTAATAAATTCACTGAATGGACTTCCGTCTGTAGTGTACTCTTACAATTATAAGCCCCTCATTTTTGCCCAGAGCATCTACTTAGATACCATAAAGTGAAAATAGTCTTAATGTCGCTAAATGAGAAAAAAATGTATTGCCTTGGAGAGAAACAAAATGGGGAGGGGGATTGAGGAGGGGAACTGTACAGAGCAATATTTGCTGTGCTCTTTTGGGCACCAGGAGAAAAATATCCTTTGTTTTCTTGAGAATAATTTAAAAATGTGTTTGTATCAATGTTGCAGCTTTTCAGTAACAGCTTTAAATGTTTGACTATGCAGATATGCTACACAGCCTTTGAGAAAGCTGATAGCTTGCATTTGTGCATTACTGGTACCGATGACAGGGTATACGGTAGCTGTTCTGGTAGCCTGTGTTGGGGGAAGAAGAGGAAGGGTTCCTTGAAAGCCTGTTGCAAAAAAAAAAATAATCTGATGGAAGCCAAAAGTTAGTGAAAGTAGGATGTGAAACTTGCTTATGGAAATATACCACTGGATGCCACTGTTGCTTCATGGAATGCCATACTGAAATAACATAAGCTCTGCTGGTTTGAAAAATTCTGCTTTTCCTTCACTCTCATCTTCTTAGTTCTTTATTACTTTAATCTTTGTTCATATCAAAGGAAAGGAGAAATCGTGTCCCACTTATTCTCTCCAGCAACATGGTGATATGGTTCCCGTATCTAGAAGTGACAGCTTGTCATAGGAAAGGGAACGACACAAAGTTTTGTCTTTTTTTTTTCTTTCCCCCCTTCTAAGGTAAAATCTTCTTGTAAAGAAGAAAGGTTGAGATGAAAGACCAGCCAGTTTTCCTTGTAACTAAATTCCTTCTCTCTGACTCTGAATCCTGTGTTAGTCACAACTAGATTTGGACACAGAGCCTTTATTCCTATTTTAATGTCATCCTAGGGAGCAGGGCAGGAGGTCAGTTTTGCAAATGCCTGTTTATTTCCTTTCCCAAGTGTTGTGCATTTTGTACTTGAAAGAATGTTTTCTGCTTGTTACAATTTTTTCCTCCTTGGGGGATGCAGGGAGGGCGAAGGTCATCAGGTGAATTTTTGATGGCTGTTGCTTGTTTTCACAGGCTCCTTTTGTAATCCTCTGATTAGCAACTCTGGGATTTTTCTCTAAGTCATACAATGTTGGGTTTTTTTTATATTTTGGCTTTTTTTTTTTTTGACTGAAGCAATGTCCTAAATTTAATTAAATGAAATCAAAATCCGAAAACATGAAGCCTAATTTTCAGATAGTTTTTTCTTTGTATTCTGCATGCAGCTAATTCCTATGCTTTCCTATGGGAGAAGAAAATTAAATGTTGGGAAAAAAACCTGGGAGAAAGTGTCATGGTGGTGTATGCAGCCTGCCAGCCTGGCGTCCTCGGGGATGGCGACCACCTTCTGCTGTGTGCCTGCTTTCTTGGGTAAGCCTGAAATATTGTTGGTTCCACGAAGCGCTAGCCTAATTAGCCACAGTAGAAATGTGGAGAAAAGGCAAACATGATGGAAACGGTGTGTTGAGGGCTGTGGAGGAGCCCTGAGAAGGCAGGTTTGTTTTCTCTCTCGGCGAGAGGAGCAGACAGCAGGGCTGCAGCCTGCGGGCCTCGGCAGCGCCATGGAAACGGCACAGGAGCACTGCATCCCTCGCATCCCTCCGGCGCTCCAGCCCTGGTGGCTCTCTCTGCTGCTGATCAGGAGGCAGCAGCACCCACGCAACCTGTGTGGGGCTGTGGGAGGGGGAAGGTTAAAATGCATCCTGTTCTGCTGCTTCGCAGCCGGCTTGTAAAGGATATTGGGGGGGGAGGAGAAGGACCAAGGAATTGTGCTAAGTTTATTGTCAAAGATGGAGCAGCAGCTGCAGCACAATCCCCTGTGCTGGGTGTCTGACAGCCAGAATTCTGTTTAATTGCTACTGTTCACTGTTAACTCTCCTCTCTCATCTGGAACATGGGCTGAAGTTTTGCCTGGGTAAGATGTCGTAATCCAAGTTTTCCAGCGCTCAGGACTGGATGTTGATATTCCATCGGTGTAGGTACTGAAGGGAAGCCTGCTAGCAGAGCACTACTGCTGTTGACGCCACATAAACTTGTAGCGGTGACCCAGATTACATTGTGACTGACACAGTAAGTTACAGTGTCAGGAGAAATAAATGTCTCCTCAGCCCCGCACAGAGCTCCAGCTGTGCCATGGTACCTGCCCTTAAGCCCCATCTACCCAAGAAACCGACCCACTGCTGATGGGCTCTGGGACTTGCTGGGCTTTGCTCAGTTATGAACTAGCTGTATATGTGGGGTCACAAAATACATGGTGCGTGCAATTATTTGGAAACTATGGTAATTTAGTGTATTTATGAAAGGACCTCTCCAAAATGGTTGCCTGGGCTCTGCCATGTCTGAGGATTCCTGGCAGTCATTTAAGTGTCACAGCTCTCTGGAGAGCACTGTTTTGCTCTCTCTCCTCATCTATCAGCCTCTTCTCTGTTTCTGCTTCTGCCTGAGACCTGAGAGAGGTCTAGTGCTTAAATTATCCCTCCTGTAGCTCTGCAATCACCATGTTTTCATCTCATCCTCGTCCTGAGGTTGAAATCACAATTCTGATTGATGCTATACCATACATGCAAAGAGAAGGTTCTCCCTGTTCATACTGGCTTGCAGTAGGACTGGTTTCATTGGTGAAGAATTCTCAGTGGCTATGCTGTGGCTTGATGTTGTAAGCTTGCTCAGACAATAAAATGTGAGGTACAGGGAGATGAAAGAAGCAGGCGTCTTGCTGGTATCTGTGGACAACAGCCTAAATAGATTCTTGTTACCTTTTGTGGTTTGCAGCTGTCAGATGAAAATAGCTAAATGAAGTGTGACTTTTGCACGTGAAGGCCTGGGCTTTTTTAATAGAGTGTGAATTGGTGAAAAGATGGTAGGATTCAAGCCTGTGTTCTTGAAAGGTTGTGGTGAGGTTATCTAACTACCTACCATAGAGGTTAAAGCCAGAGAAAGATTAAAAAACCATGGCATACAAATGAAATACTTAAGCTGCTGCCTCTTTTCCCAGAGTTTATGCTTGCTGTGTCCCTTGTTCATGTGCAGAAGACCACTGCTGAACACTGTCCCCAGGCTTCCTCTTTACTTTTGAGCGTTCCATAAATGTGCAGAATTCAGTCCCTACTGCATCAGGAGCCTCTTGAAGGTAAAAATTACTGATTCATAGCTGTGACATCTTTTGTTAACTGGAAGCCTTAATACACGTAAACAGTAAACCCCACTGCCAGAAATGGCAAAGAAAGATTCTGTACCTTTTACAAGAAATAATAGACAAAAAGAGCAAATGTGTTTTGGAGCAGAGGTGGTAAGTGCTTTGCAATGCCGGCATTTTCAGGTGTGGGCATATGGCTCTCTATGCGTGTTTATAGCCACAAATCATTATGAAGCAGAAACCAGTTGGTTTTACCCCATGTAAGCCTCTGCTTGCTTTTCTGTTTGAGAGCAGCAACTCATTTTTTGCTTTATTTGTAACCATCACAATCCAATGTTTGTATACATCTTAAAGGTGACATCTTTACAATGTGGGTCTTCACTCTACAGTCCTTGCCTTTCCTCCTGCTGCAGTATGTTAAAATGTGAGCTTAACTGTTTGCAGCCCCCTCTTCTGTGGGGGTGATCTTTGTAGATGTATCTGGTCTCCTAGGGGATGTTGCATCCTCTGGCTGCTGGTATACGGAAAGTGCATTGGTACAAAATAATTTATAACTCTTTCAGCTGATGCTGGATCTCTGTGCTTCTTCACTGCAAGTCTCTTCAAACTCTCAGAGGAGATTTTTGAACAGCTCCTAGCTCATAAGCAACAGCTTCCCCCATGATAACCCTGCAGCTACTAGTTTTTTTCCTTCAAGCTTATGTCTATGTGTCACCAACTTAGTCATTAGACCAATTATTGTTTAAGCTGATTGTGAATTCTGGTTTGGACTCTGATTTCGTAGGGCATAATTAAAAAAGGCGTTTTCCCCGTCAATTTGTGCTATTCATGGAAATGTTATCACTTACAAAAGATACAGAATAGACATTTGTAGGTTCCTTCTTTTTAAAAAGTGATTGAGTAAAAGTCCATGGGAAAGGTGAAGCTCCCACCTGACTTCTAGAGACCCTCTTGGCCTTGCTACGAACTAGATATTTAGGGATGTGAAGTTGGTGTTTTACAACATGTTTCTAATTTCCAAGGATGTCTGTGTTTAAAAAAACCGTTTGTGCTGGAAAGTAAAAGACCTTACAAAATGAAAGTAAGTTGCATTGCTGTCATTTCATCCAAAGTACTTAATGACCTAAGAGAGGATGCAAAAGGGCCAAGCGTTGCCCTAAATAGCATAAGAACTGCAACTCTGTGTGGAGAAGCACACATCTTGAATTAGTAAAAAGGAGTTGTATTAATTATATGGCATACCACACTACACATGAACACCGTTAAAAAGACAGCCTTTAAATCTTAAAACACTTCCAGTTCCTACTATCTTCATTATTAACATCCATATTCTGCATTGATGCTGCTGGCAAGAGGTGAAAGCCATCCAGGGTGAAAAGAAATTAGTTTCATTTTCTAGTAATTATGGGGAAAATTCTGTTCGCTGGCTGTAGTCACACTCTCGAATTATTCTAGTGCTGCTGGTTAAAAAGAACCTGATCTATGGTGTTTTGCTAATGATCAACAGTTTTAGAAATGACATTTTCCAGCAGTACACCCCGTATTATCGGGACAATTTTTCTCTCTTGGGCAGCTGCCAGATCTTTCAAAACCACTGGGAAAGCTTATGAATGGCAAGGTTGTCTTCCCCTCCCCTCCCTTCCCCCTTTCTTTTTAAACTTAATATCACTATTGCTTGAGATGCAAACTAATGTTTCCAGTTTTCAAAGCACAAGGCCACCTCCTCCAAGATACTCATTCAAACAATTGATGGCTGAGGGGAAACAAATAGTTGTTTGTATCACAACTAGGTAAAGGAAGAGACATATGGCAAGAATGAAGTGGAAATGACAGGGCAGCATGCTGAGGTAGTGGCTGTCTGACAGCGTGGGGAGTTCTATATGGATAAATAAAGTATCTTAATTTCTCAGGTGCATTTTCCTGTTCTTATTTCAGATGGGCCATTTATCTCATAAAGTTGAATGACAGAAGAGTAAAAGATTGCAGGAGGAAGATCATGATGCGTTTTGAGAGATGCATCCTGGAGGCCTGAGTAGGTACCTCCTGTTGAGAAATACGAAGGTTTGGTTTGTTCTTTCTCGCCATTCTGAACTGGATCTATGTGGCACTTGAAAAGACCGGTGGTCAAACCCACAGCTGGCGACTAGGTGACTTTCTGCTGGAGTGTACAGTGTTGCTCTTATAGTTAAATGCCAATTTTAATCACATGAAGTTTTGATTCTACAGTTACAAGAAACTTCACCAGACTTCCCCTGTACCCATTTGTAGTGTCTTGCAAAGGATTAATGACAGTTCAAGTCTGAGCAATAGCTTGGATATTTAATTTGTGTGACCGTTTCCTCATTTACAATAAATTCATTGTTCAAGTGGCCTTGCACCACCTGTGGCCACCTGCAAAACTTCTGTGACATTTTCACTGACATTGTGTGAAATGCTGTGTGGTGTGTGCTGGGGGGCATGGCAGGGGACGGTGACGCTACTTGAGAGTGATAGACTGGCCACAGAGAAATGAGGAGTTCCTACCGGGAACTCCTTGGGATTGCTTTTGCCTCACTACTCCTAGATTGGTTTGAGACTTTTGATCTTGGTGAAGCTTCATTGTGACGATTTTTATCTTTGAGGAACTAATTGAAGCGCTTACCTTTTAATTACATTATCAATTCTGCTTCACATGATCCTGGCTGTAGTAACTTGATCTTTGAAGCAGCTCAGCAGTCTGTGATCAAGAGTTACTTAAGCTTTTGGTGCTTAGTATTGTACTGCTAAATGAAGGTAGCATCTTCTTTCATTCACTTATTTCTGAAATAACAGACTGTATTAAAAAAATAATTATCTTTGATAATAGGTCCATTAAGAACATGCAGCATGAAGCGTCCTGGTTTGAGGTAAAACAGAACCAATTTTCTGTCATTTGTTTTCATCACCAGCCCAGCCCAAATCACAACAAGTGTAATAACTTAAATACTTTTGGTTAAGGAATTTAATTAGGTCTTAGTCTTTCTTTTTCCACCAAGATACCAAAACTGGAACATGGGAGTCTGCAGATATTAAAACTTCAGCAAGATGTTTTACATAAATAGTTTATACCTTTCTGTCACCGGATAACCTAAGTAATAAAATGTCCTTATTCTTTAAGGCTACAGGCAGGCAGTAGGATGCAAGAAAAATATACGGGGACAAGCTACATAAGACTTCCCATAGAACATCAGAATTGTTCTTCTGCTGAGTATGAAATCTTGCCTTTGGCACTAAGCTATATTGAATGCTTCAGAAGGGAATGAAAGGGAAAACCTTTCTCTAAGCAGGAAGGTAACTTTGAATGCAGAGCCAGTATGTGTAGATTTCTACCCCTTCTCCATTTGGTGCTTTGATTTACTTTCCCTTTGTCTTGACTGGCTAAGCTACAATGCTGTTAGTTTTTTCAGTTCTTTGGAGCAGAAAAAACTAACACAAAACTGGTATTGGTGAACTCTGCAGCTGATCAAATGCTGTATACACGGTTGTTTCTGTTTTATGGTAGATATCATAAGATCTCACACTGTTACGGTATGGTAAAAGGTACAGTGTCCTTTTTATTTCAGTGCTTGCTTAACACCTGTCTTTGATCAAAGTTAATGCTTGTTTTGAGGTGTGTTTGGTAAAAGCTTAACAAAAAGAAAAAGCAGCAGCTGTGCATTGAGCTATTATGTATATTTAAGGTAAAAGCAAGACTTCCCACCCTGTGTCTGGGGATCCCTTTCTGACCTAAAGAAATAGCACTGAGTCCCGTACCTGTGGCTGGGCTGTCCTGCTGCCTTTAACGCCATCAAAGACCTCCATGGGCCCGCAAGACTGACCTTGCCTGTGTTGTGAGGTTGAGGCTTTGGTTATCCATTTAGCCTTTAGCAGTTCCACCCCGAGGCCAGTCCTGGCCCAGCCACCCAGGTGTGTATGTAGTGTGTTCTCCCTTGGACACAACCTCTAGGTGCTTCTGCCAAGCCAGTTCTTTGTCCCTCCAGTGCCTCTGCATGGTCCTTTCGTTCCTTTTGCCCTGTGGCTGGCTTTCTGCTCAGCACGGCTTCTTTGCCCTCCCTGATTTTCACTGTACTGATTTTTATGCCCTAATCTTGAGGGACCACTGAATGAGGGAGGGCATCTACAGTGAGCTGTAATGGACTTTGGCTACCTGACCTGAAATAGGCACCTGTAGCCACTGTAGCCCACCTTTCCTTGCAGTCAGCCCTGTAAAGCAACCCGTGCAGTGTTTTGTGAGGGCATGTGATCTTGTGGGATCAAGGGAATGATGTAGAAAATTTTTAAAATGTCAATGAGGAGCAAAATTCTTTAGGCTTTTAATCTTAGTGAGTTTTCGCTTGATTTAGTCAAAACCTTCCCAGATGCTAGTTACCAGTGAGACTAAACTCTGAAAATGTGAAGGCTTGAGGGTCTGCCTCATTCACAGGGGGGATCAGTATCGGCCTAATGGGACCTTGGTTGAAACTTTAATTACAAGAAGACAGTAAAAAGCACTGTTTAAGAAAAAAAAAAATCCCTTATCTAATTTTGTAGCTAGTCTAGTCAGGCTAAAAATTCTCCTTAATCTTAATGATTAGTAAGTTCTTCATTTCTGTGTGATTTATAGTGGTGTTAAATAAATTACGAATTATTCGGAGGCAGTATATTAAAGGAGATCTAATCAAGATATCCAGAATATTGTGACATTTAAATCCCATAATATTTAAAAAAACCATTTTTGAGGGAGTAAAGATACTTTATATACAATTAGAGACAGTATGATTAATAACCTTGGGCTCGGATTCGATGGCTTCCTTTGGGATTTGAGGTTTTTTCTATATCTCTGGAACCAAATATATGCCTTAATTACCAATCAAACAGTCAATGAAGGCAAAACCGAAGTGTGGATGTATATACTTGAATTTGCATTAGTATTTCTTCCACAGACGTGGATTAGTGAGACTGAGTGTATCTTCAGGTTTCCATCACTCTCAGGAAGAGTGTGAATCCATATTATGAGCTTAGATTTTCAAAACTCCCAGACCTGTTGGTTTCGCATCGCATGGTATTTTTGCCACACACTAAACATGCAAAAGATAGGCCTTAGTCCAAAAGCAGGTGCATTTGAAACGAGCTGGTAAGATTCAGACCGTTTAAATCCAGACCGCTAGTTGGGCAGGGCAGTGTAGTTTCTCCCCAGCCCTGTTTCTTTATGGATGTTTTGGGAGGAAGAGGAGATTGTGATAGGTGAGAAACAAACACAGCTGGGTTGAAACCATCCTGGTTGCAGATAATCTGAATCGAAGACGGGAGCAGTGGAATAAGATACTTCAGAGATTGGCACGCTCCCAGGTTGCTGCAAAGTCAGTGGGTGGGCAGTGCTCCTTACACAGCAAACCATGGCAGCGCTTCCCTTCTACTGCGGGGACGGAAGAATCGATGCTTCCAAAGCCAGTGGGATTGGGAAGCTGAGGATTTTGAAAGGTGTTACTCCAGCGTGCTTCGCTTGTCAGATACACCTGCAAAGGAACTGATTTCTGAGTTGAAGCTGGGGAGTGGGAAAATGTGTTCAAAACCAGCCTTTATTGTAATTCTGGGCATTCCTTATTTCTCATAGTTTGGAAGGATGAGTACTGGGGGAGAAGTAGCTCCTTGCAAAAGAGGGAAGAATGAATAAATGCCATATACTATTTGGGACCTCACTGGGCAATGCAACAATGCAGATGGCATCTTCTGTGGGAGGGGGCATGGGTTCAACTGAACTCATTTGTCACTGAATTAAATTAAGGCAATAAAAAGTTTGTTAACAAGAAATGAAATGAAAATACGTAGTGGTGGTTGGTTGGTTGGTTGTAACCCAATTTACAGAAATTTAATTGTTCTGATATTTTTTTGCCTCTTTTTCTCCATTCTGTAATCAGATACGTATCTAGAGTTTCAGGATGTACATATCATCCCTTTATATTCTGAATTTTTCTCAAATTGATTGTACTTCTGCACATGTTCATTCTTGAGTGTTTATAAGCTGTATATTTTGTTCAAATATGGCAGGCTTAGCTTTTTATTCTGAATGGTTAATTTTGAGACTCCCTAAGAAAGAGCTCCAAGGCAAAATGGTTTTGATGATTACCAGCTGCTGTGTGCTTCACGGACTGTAATATAAACCTGACGGTCAATTGTGGTGGGATGATCTAATGAAGTTCTCAGATTTATTTTAGATAACAAAACATAAACTCCTTTTTTGCACAGATAAACATGGATGAATTGTCAGATTCATAATCCTCGTATTATGTCTGCCACATTTTCCACACTGCTTGAAATGGTCACTGTACGCCTGATTTATAAAGACAATATCACCTTGATGAGTACACAGTCTGTCACTTGAGCAGGATTCATGTCTGTATGGATCTCACTGCAGAGATGTAATGTGAGACTATATAAATATTGTAGCCTCTTGCTCTGTCACATTGTCTGTTTCATTGGTCAGATTACCCAGATTACCTGTGCTGTAGCAACTATGGCTTTTTTGGTAATGATAAAAAAAAATTCTGATAGAAAAGGAGATATTGGTGGGGAAAAAAATCAGGCTAAAAACCTTTCTGTTATGTATTGCTATAGGCAAATTAAAAATGAATTTGAGATCAGTAAATGAAATGCAATGAAAAACGCTAAAGATTATATCGTTCTTGAATTTTTCTCTGCAGTAGAGATGGGGAAAGATAAATGGAGCAGTTCTAGGGGATTGGACTCAAACCAGTCAGGTAATGGATAAATAGTAGGCCAGATCTCCCAGTTACCTGCCCTCAGCATTAGCCTCTCTAACTGGTACTGAGCGTAGGAGTGGTGTTGTGAATGATGACTGCAGAAACTGGTCAGCTATTTGACATTTTATAGAAGCAGACAGCTAAAGCTGTGCCCCGTGCTCTCCGGTGTGTGTATCTACGTAGGCTGGCATCACCCTCGTGTGACTGCTCTGTGGCTGCATCCTGGTACCCAGAAAGGGTTATCCTGGCTGCATGCACACTTAAAACAAAGAGAAAATAACTTCTTCTTGTGATCATAATGTACATTAGCCTGTATCTATGAATTTGAAGGTGAGCTGTAGCCTGGAGCTTTCATTTCTTAGGAAAGAAGCCACCTCCACTAGTGTTTAATGGGTTGGGACAAGCTCTTAGTGCGGTCGCCTTAGGCCATTGCTTCCCGTGCTGCTGCTCCCTCTGCCTGAATGTAATCTCAACACCTTTTGCAGCTGGTGACATTACTTATGTTTGGACATGTTAAGAGGAAATTTCCTGTATGAAGTGAAAATAAATCTGGACAGGGATCCCAGATTGGGAAAATAACTGTGGAAAAGTTGGATTGTGAAAGCATCTTTCATTTTTCATAATTTGACAGCATAATTTTAAGCTCCAGGAAAAAATGATGACACGGCTAGGAAATACCACTGATGGAGAGTCCTATAAAGCTGAATGTGAAATGTAGGGCCAGCACTACTGTAATACCTGAATTTAAACGGAAGAATTTAGGTCTCCATACAAGGTAGGTACATAATGGAAAACTTGACCTCCGCTGCAATTCTGTTAAATGCGTGTCGTCAGTTAAACAAAGAAGTTGGTGGCAAAAATGGCAACGGATGACAGAACTTGAAAGAGCTTATTCATACAACTGGGGAAAAATCACTGTGGCACAAACGGCCTGGGAAATGACACTTAAAAGATTTACCCACCTAAAGGTGTTATGCGTGTGTGCTGCTTGCTATGTGCAAGTTGATTGTCCGCTGAGCTCTGTGCACGCATAGGATTTCCCAAAGTGTTATTTTTAAACTAAATATTTGGAGTTCTTCGTTAAACCACACCAGAGGATATTTTTACAAGGCTGAATGTTTCTACTAGACTGGTCGTAAAGCAAACATTATTGTTATTCTCTAGCATGAGTTACAGCTAACTGTATCAATTGCCTCACAACGTGTTAACCAAATGCTTGATGGCAGCGAGCAAGGCTGAGTTGTGTCTGTCTGCCCGGTCTGTGTCGGTGTGTCCTGCACTGCCTGGCCCTCACTGCTGGGGTGCTGCGTTATCTGTAATGCTTTCACGTGTTTCAGGAATAAATTGCAGCGTGGAATAAGTGAGTGCTTGCCCTTCTTAAAACTCGAACACACTGTGTGTCTAACCACGTCTCATTTGAATGGATAATTCTGAGAAATTTTGGCAAAGGTGACTTACCAGCGGTAGGTATCAGTTGTACAGTTAATGTAAAATCTTCCTCCCTCTTGTACTGCGCTCCAGGGCATTCCTTCAGCAGTATCCTGCTGGAAGCCACTAGAGATGTTTGTTTACAGGCTTCTCTGCTGGGTTCCATTGGTGAAAGCTAAGAAAATTGCTGGCCCTTCTTAACCAGTAGCTGTTGTCTTGGCACAGAAATTAATTACACATGAATTGCTTGCCATGTGAAGCTTGGGACGGTTCCCAGGTCTGTGCCGGAGAGCGGGGAGGTGCACACTGAGGCTGTGGGGCTACCACAAACAGTGCTGCCAACCAGAAGGTAACCCCTGGCAGCAGGACCGGCCCAAACAGGCTCTGCTCGGCCTCCTCTCTCCCGTTGTGCTCTGGAAACACCCCGCTGCTGCACGTGAGTGCTGGTCTGCTGTCACCAAAATGAAAACGACCCGGCGAGGCTGAGATTTGTACAGCTGTGTTTCTCTTCCAGGTGCTTGGCTGCACTGGGCCCAGGTACCCGTGTGCTCTGTCTGCCAACTCAGTGATTTAAAGTAACTCGTGTCAATAATTAAGCAAAACAACAACAAAAAATAAACCTCTTCTGAATTTTTGCCTGTTAATTCCGGATGATGTGGTACTGTTTGAGTTGGCCTGAGTAATTAATTTGTAGTATTGTACAAGGAAACAAAGCACAACTACTTAAAAGCCAATGCATATGTTTGATATTCTGTGTGTTCATTTTACAATTCTTCTTTGTGGGGTTATGTCTCCCGGCCGTGCATTTGTGTGTTCTTGCATTAAAATCTTTCTGTTAATAAATACCTCAGTATGTATAATGCTATTTGCACAGATTTTTATTTTTTTTTATTTCCATGCTCTTTATATGCATATATATAAGTAGATAATTATACATGGGTTTGTGATAGGTGTGCTCTTGCTTCTGCTGTCAGCAATGGTGTTGCCCAGGTGAGAGAAGCAGTGCAAGGAAACTAAGGCTTGAGCTTGTGTTCTGGGTAGTGCCTGCAGCCTGGGGACGTGCATCCCCCTCTCACAGATAAACACACTCTTTGATCAGCCAGAGAGTGGGCTTTCTCAGGCGTGACAGGATCACCAGAACTCGGTATCTACCTTTTAAAAACTCTAAAATTTCTTTACTTCAATCATTCTGAAGATAAGCCGTAAACCAATAAACCAAATTGTGGCAAAAAAGGGGACGTCCTGTCCTCAATTCCTCTTTACTTTTGATACTGTACAGTCTCATGCAGACTCTCTCACCAGTCTCTCAAATACTGGTGATTATTATGGAAAAAGTGTTGGAACCTCATATTACAAATTCTGAAATGTTATGGACATAAGGAGTTATGAAAATCCATGAGAATCTCTTGATTCTTTTTCATTTTTAGAGCCATAACCCCCCCTACACTGGCAGTGCTGGTATAAGGGCAGCCCTAGGAAATACCTGTTGTAGTGTGGAGGGCTTTTATAATGCAACCCCCTGCAAGTCCTAGTGACGAACTCCAGGGTGGGCAGAGTTGGAAGGCAGTGGGAGGTGGGGCAGAAATGGATGGAGAATTAAAATCCTGAAAAATTTTAAGGTGGGAACTAGGAGTGCAGTTCCATAAACAGTCCAGTAGTAGCAAAATTCATCTCTTACCTAAGAGGCATCTAGAAAAATTAAAAAAACCCAATTGGATTGACAAAATTATTTTGGCTAATTATAGCCATGACAAGTGTTACCTGGGCTGACCTCTGAGCGAGGCTGTTTGCCTGAAAGTAGGAGGTTTTGTACAAAATCTTAAATTTCCCCTTTCTGTATGAAAAGGAGTATAAATTTCCATGTGAAGAGAAGGATAAAATGTGGAAAAAAAATTCAGAATGGACAACTCAAAAAAAGTTCAATTACATTATCAAAAATGAAAATGGCAAGGTTTTATATGTGGAAAAAAAGACAAGATAATCCAAAGGGAAATGAGCAGTCTGAAAACTTAACATCATCTAGTTAAAATAGTAGCTTTTTATTTAAATATTTTGATTGTTATGAAAATATTAGTTTACTTGTCTGTTGCCTTAGCTTTTTTTTTGGTTGTTGTTCCAGATAGTGCATCTTTTCTGGCTCGAAAGTACCTGTCTTTCCAGATCTGATTTTTTTTTTTCTTTGAAACCATTTCTTGCCATGTTTCTCCTAGTCAGAAGGGAGTAAGTGATGAAAGTAAGCAAGGCAGATGAATGCAGCAGATGAAGGCAGTAAGTGCCTTCAAGTACTTAGAAGGATTCTTCTGTCTTCTTGAGATACCGTAAACTGGATGATGGTACTGTGCCACGTACAGCTTGTCATAAACACAAGTCATTTATTTAGCAGTCTTGGTTTAAAGAACACTTGTTACCCCAGACAAAATAAACTGCTGCCAAATTCTTCGTCTGGCATTAAAAATCTTATTCCTCTGTCGTTAGCATTTATTGGAGTAGCCCGGGGGAAGAGCCCCAGCCCCTCACGGCTCAGCTGAGCTGGCCTCTGGCTGCAGAGCCTGCTCCCCAGCGGTGTGAGCTCATCGACCAACACCTGGGGGGCTGAGAGGTGGGGCAGGGGGCGGAGAAGTGGGGCAGGTGATGGTGATGATGATGATGGAGAAGTGGGACAGGTGATGATAATGATGGAGAAGGGGGGCAGCTGCTGCTGATGACAATGGAGAAGCAGGGCAGGTGATGATGATGATGATGATGATGATGATGATGATGGAGAAGCAGGGCAGGTGATGATGATGATGGAGAAGCGGGGCAGGGGGGTAGCTGCAGCAGTGAGGTGGTGAGGAGAAGCTTGTGCAGGCTGGGAATGGCAACTGGCTTCATGCAAGAAGGTAAGTTCCATGTTACTTTTCTAGTGCAAGCAGTTCTTCTCTGGACAAAGCATGAGAGTTTGGTGTTAGACGTGTGAAGTATTTGTCAGTAAAGCTTGCAATATGAGGTATTTTAAAACAATTGTTCCCTCTTGGAAAAATAAAAAGGTATTGGATGTTTCTGGGGAAACTGTGATGCGTGAGACTATCTGTATGTGTAAACTTTCTGGTTCTGAGCTGGTAAATGGGGAAACTGCTCAAAATGAGTGTTCTTAGGTGTTTGTGCATTTGTACAGTGCTGGTTGGGGGGGAGTTCTGGGCTGTGAAGTGCAAGCTCTAGAAATTTCTGGGAATCCCAGTTGGGTATTGTGGCAGAGTTTGTTCTGACGTAGCCAATTGAAATGTCATTATTTCAAGTGGTTAAAGGACACGTAAACCTGCATACTGTACACAGAATTAGAGTGAAGATTTACAAAACCAGTGGAAGGTCCAGTATCTGATTCTCACAGGAGGTTTCTGCCAGAGATGAAAGGAAACCTTCTCTTAGGTATAGAAAATGAACAAGTGAACTAAAACACCTGGTCAGATGTAATTGTTGCTGGAACAAACCCGTGCAATCTGTTTGCAGCAATGAAAAGATCTGCCCTCTTGGGCAGGAAGTTGCCTTTATTCGTGCTTGTTGTTATGAAGGAATGATTTGATATTCCTGGTGAACTGTGAAGATTAAACCAGAGATTTATATTAATGCAAAGGATTAAAAGAATCTTAATAACACTTATAAAGATGCAAATGTTCGTCTGCATTTTATCTTTTTGCAGATGAATGTGCCATAAGGGAAATATAGAAGGGGGAGAGCACATCCTCACTCGGAATTCAAACATCTGGTTTAATACTGCACTCACATGGTCGTTAAGTATTAGTTGTTTTCACCAGTGTGGTTTGAACAGTCTAAGTGTGATGGGCTTTTTCTCCTGAACTAATGTATATTGTTTTTCGCTGATACTCATACAACTTCAAATTCTGTTTAGTGTGTGGCTTTGTGTGTTGCAGAGCTGTAAATATTACTCAGTGTATTTTTTTTTTCTTGCTGCTCTATCACCTTCAGACCTATTTTCTAAATAGTAAAGTGCTTGAGATACTGGCTGTGCTGTAGGATTGACAGCTGTGTTTCCCCTGTTTCAAACCATTCTCCTAGTGCAAACACAGGCCACACCAGCATGGAAAATTATGTGCTTTATTTGGGAGCCCTGACATATAATATTTTACATTTATGTACATACATTTCATATGGAGAAATTATAGAAAAAATATGATTTGAAAAAGGAGGCAATTAAGGTGAAGGTGTAAACATCACTAGCCATTTATGTTCTGTTTTGGGTTTTTTCCCTGCTCTTCAACCAATTGGTTCCTAACAGACAAGTATATATCAACAGAAGCCACCTGGGTTTGTTTTGCAGTTCAACGGGTACAAGTGTGGAGATGTCCCAGCTCTCAGATCAGTATAAATCTTCAAAAGGTTTTGAGTAGTTAAACATCAAATAATCCATGTAGTAGAAGTCATAGCTGCGTTGTCGTTGCGCAGGAGAAAGCTGTGCAAAGTACTGCTGTGTGATTTTAGGGGTAGTTCTTTCTTCGTTGGAGTGCCTGTCCTTGAACTTGGGGAAAGTTAGATTTTGCGGAGCACCGATTAAGTGCAAGAAGAAGTTTGCATCTTCTTCCATACTTTCAAATTTTCCAACAAAGTCATAGTCTATTAAACACGGGCTGCAAAGCCTGTTGACGTGGTCCCAGTGGATATCCATGCCCACTGGCCTGTGTACGTCCAGCAGATACTGGATGAATTCCTTAAATTGGACTCCAGAGCCTGTCCTTAGCGCTTCTTTGGTGGCGTTCACGCGGTATCTGGAAATGATAGCTTTTCCAAAAACCGGGTGGTAGTAATTGTTTGGGTGTTCAAACTTGTCCCGAAATGCGGATACCAGCTTTTCAAAAGGTTCACGAATGAAAAGCATCTTGGTGTAAGTGTTGAGCCTGTGATAAATCCCTTTGTGATCGAACCCATCCAGCCTCTTCAGGTAGTTGCCGTAGTGCACCGTGTTGTGCTGGATGTCCTTCGTGGAGGAGGCCAGCCCGTTGAGCACCATGAGCACCCGCTTCCAGTTAGAGCAGCCCGCTTTGGGTACTTCACAGTATAAAACTCTGTATTTGTCTTCTACAAATATTCTAGAAACATGATAAGGAGTGATTATTCTTCTGTTATTACTCTTGTATTTGGAACAGGTTTCCCTCATAACCCGCTTTCTTTCTCTTTGGATCTGATAGAGGCTTTTCCACTTGTTGTTGGTTCTGTCCTCAGATTTAAGCGTGGGCAGGTTGACAACGGAGCTGTTAATGGAAATCAGAATGGGGCTCTTCTTAATTATAAATCTCCTCCTCCGTTTGTGGAGCCTGATGGAATTAATTTCTTCTCCTTTCTGTTGATCTTTCCTTGCAAACGTGACGCTGCCGCTCTGCCTTCTCTCGGCGCTTTGAGGCTTAGGGAGCAGGTTTTGTGATGGATCGCTCTGCTTTGCCGTCGCCGCTCCGTCTGTGGTGGTTTTTCTTAATCTTCTGTCCTGGTTGTTGCTGGAAACACAGTCCTGATGGGGGGAGGAGAGATGAGAGGTGTTAGTAAACGAGAAGGGCGTTTGTCACTATTACCAGTCCGTACCAGTGAACGCGGGGCTGTTGGTGCGTTCGGAGCCTGGCAGAGCTGGAGAACAGATGGCATCCCCACAGTCCTCAGAGTGTGCCTTCACCGGGTAAGGACTGCTCTGCTCAGGGCTCACACGCAGCTCAAAGGCTGAGATGAGCCCGACCTGGCAAACTCTAGTTCAGATTTGTATTTAACTGTATTTTGGGCAGTGCCTCTACCCAGGCTGCGATAGACACGTGCTTCTTGGATATATTGTCTTTGAAACTTCCACGAAAGGTACTGGGGTGTTTTGGGGACTGACTTGGCTATTCCAGCCTGCCCGTTCTCACACAAATCTGTTGGTTTTCCCCCCTCTCTCAGTAGCTTTTCTTTGCAGTGGGGCACTGAGTGAAGCCTGTGGGAAGCGACCTCTTCTTTCCCATGAGGTGGATCTCTCTGGTTCGCGTGTCTTTTGGCGTAGGGCCCAGATGGGCTCCGTTACTTCCCACTTCTCAAAGCAGCTGAATTAAATCCCTGTCTGTGCCTCTAAGCCTGGGATTAGGTCCTGGACATGTTTAACTGCGTGTCAGCCCTGTTTTGGGAACTCACCTGGGAGCAGAGCGGCGTATGAGCCACTGGGGAGTATTCCAGGCGAGGAAGCAGATGGAGCTGCAGCATGTTTATAGCTCACCTAAAATACTTGATGTTTATTAGAGGCTTTATAAATTACAAATTTCTGACTTTTCAGTCATTATTTACTCCCCAATAATATTTAAAACTGACTTCAAAGATGAGGTGCTGGATGAATTCTAATGTATATAGTGTGGGGATTAGTAGGGCCATGATCTTTCAAGGTGGAAAATTAAATCTTAATTGTAATAGTGATTTTACAAGACTCTGTTTGGCTGAAAAAAGAGATACTATTGAGAACTCAGCAAACCTGTGCTGTCATGGAGGTTATATCTTGCCACGTACTTCTTTAAGGGTGAGAGAGTAAAATAAAAGGTCTCAAAAAAGAGACTCAGAATTCATTAGAAAAAGCATTGGAGACAAAAGGAAAAAATTACAAAATTGTATTATTTTGTAGGTGACTTGCTCAAAATAACCGTTACACAAAAGTCAAACAGAAGGGATGAGTGTCCAGGACAGGTTTTAGGGTGCTATGCAAGCGGTTGCGGAGCGTGGCTGCTGGGATGTGCTGGTGGCTGCTGGGATGTGCTGGTGGCTGTTGGGATGTGCTGGTGGCTGCTGCCCTGGGCCGGGCTCTGCTGGCACCGCAGCCCCCGCCGCCGCTAGATGGAGGAATGGCACCAGCCTTCTCCTTTAGCTGGGCTTGTGTTACCTCTCCAGACATCCCTCCCATCCCTCCTCTGCTCTGCCTTACCTCCCCAGACATCCCTCCCGTCCCTCCTCCCCAGACATCCCTCCCAGCATCTCATACAGCCTACTGACGGGTGCAAAGCTTATGGTGTCTTTTAGCAATATCCAGGCTAGAGAAAAACTCGTGAAACTACAGTTGTGTGGCTTATCAAATTCGTATTTTAAAAGGCAAGTTTGCACTTTGTGGCAAAGCTTTGATGCATCTTTCCTTTTCAGTGCTCAGTCTCCAGCCTGGCAGCCTGCTCTGAGCCATCTCTAGCCATGCTCGGAATATGGGTACAGTTTTCCTTACATACTTCTGAAAACTTACTTTTTTTGGTTCCTGGAATCCCATGTTATACTTTATCCCTAAAGAAAGAAAGAAATTGAAGTCATTATTAAGTAAAAATAAAAACATTAGTTTCATTTTTGCTGAACTGATAACGGTGTGTCCTCTCAGGAAATAAAACAGGAAGAAGTTCTGTTAATACAATGATAGATGGAGCAATGCTGAATCACAATTAATGTGTATTTCACAGTAACAACACTCCTGGAAGGGCTCTTTTCTTAGAGGTGTTGTAACCATTGTGATGGAGTGAGTGTCTCTGCCCCCTGTTACAGATGGGGAAAAGCCATTGCTTAAATATCAGCTAAAAGGCCAGGAGCAAAACGAGAAGCAGCTGAGATTCGTGATCCCAGGTTAAAACTCTAAAAAAAGGCTGTTCTTTGTGTACTTTCCTAGAGCTGTGTGAGTTCCTACCCCACCCCCCAGCTTTGGGCAGCGTGGTCCGTTAACCAGAGTCACAGCTGGCACCCAGCTCTGCCCTGAGCTGTGGAACTGAAGCGACACGCGGTGGAGTTAGGTATAACTGAGGAAACGTTTGTAGGGTCTTGAAAAGACATAACAGCACATAATTGTGTTTTACCAAATCTTTTGGCTTCTGCAGTGACGTCTGCCTGAAAATACAACAGTAAAGACGTGCAAATCCTAGAAAGCAGCTGTAGCAGATGTGTCGGATCTCTGTTCCTAACCTCTGCTGAGTTAATGATACAGCCATGTAGAATGGAAAATGCTTCTTAAGTATGAAATCCGTTTGAATGTATGAAACTGCTATTGTCACTGTCACCTGAGAACTTCAGTGGCTTGAAGACTTTGGTGTGATGCCTGCACTACAAACCCACAGCCCCGTGGCCTGGGACAGTTTGAGGGTGTTACAAGGGAGAGCATCGCTGGAACAGCTCCATCCCCTCAGGTTCATTTTCGTGGTGCTGTGACAGCTCTCAAACCCTGTGTGCATAGTCCAGTTGAAGTAGCGAGTCCAACTTCTGTGATAATCATGTTTTGTTTTTTTCTTTTAAAAATCATATCTACAAACTAGTCTGAGTAACATTGCTGTGGTTATTTCTATGCTGTTACAGCTCGCCCAGCAGTGCTCATTGCTCTGTTGGCTCCTGTTTGAGCTGTAATTCCACGGCAGCAATTTGTTAGCAATAAATTCAAGTTAAGGAGGATGGGAATATTGTGATTCTGCGCCTATTAAAAGCAAAGGGCATATTATTTTTACTTCCTCAGAAATAAGTTCCAGGTATCTTGCAGAAGGAGTCTTAAGCCTTGTCCCAGCTGCTTCTCAAACTGCGACAAAGTTGGGAGGTATATTCTAAAGAGAACCAGAGCTAATCTCTAGCATCCCTGGGGGGGTTCTGGGGGGTTAAACCCGATTGTGTTGCACCAGGCGTTAGGAGATGTGATGGAGCTCTTGTCCTGTTCCTGGTGGGCTCTGTCAAAGGACCCCGTGTTCTGCTGCCGGGTGATACATCACAGAGCAACGGCGGTGCAGAAACTGCTGCCTGAGAAGAATAGCAAAAACTGAGCACCAGCACTTGGAAAGGATCGATGCCAGAGCCTGGATGATCAGTTTAAACCATGGAAGGGTTCTGTTTGTCAGCAGGTGTCACCTCTTTTTTTGCTAATCCTAAAAGCATAACTTTAAGCCCCTTGAGCTAGATTTGCATTGGCTGCTCAGCCTCTGCCTTAAGGCACGGTTAATGCAGAGTTGGAGCAGTTCCTTAGCTCTTACTGTAGGCTTTCTTGAGGCAGAGCTTGAAATTAGATACTATTTTCCTTATAAATTCAGCATATTGTTATGCTGTCTCTTCTCTTGCAGGCAGAAATCACACGTGTGAGGTACAGTTTTGAAAAGTTAACACGGTTAAGAAATTTAGTCTGGTGTTGTGGGTTGGTCAGTTCTGCCCGTTTTCTATGGATATTTTTTGATTTCTTGTGCATAAGTAATATAATGCACTTAGTAATTCTCATAATAATGTTATTACAGACTGTAGTCACCGTTCTGTTCAGTCCCATTGTATTTCATTTTTGGTCTTTTAAGCTGGATAGACTATTGTTAAGTCCTGCCTCGTCCTCTGTCACGGCTCATGGAGATTTACTTTGGCTATCGGTGCTGTCAAAGGGGAGAATTTACATATTTAAATATTTTTCCCCCCTCTGTGAACAAGTTAAGGGAGGAGAATGGCTGGGTAACCCTCCCTGAAAGACATCATCATAAAATATCTACAAATCCACCCCGTTTCTGAAAGCATTTTGAGCTTCTCACAAGTGAACCCATACGTAGGTGAGGAAAGGCTTGGTCGCCCCTCGGGAAACTGGGCGAGTACTTTGGAGGGATGGGATGCGAACACGGAAGCGGTTGCTGTGCCCCTACTGCAGTGTGGAAGTTAGCTGAGGCTTTTGTCCCCCACGGTTCTTTAGTTGTGGTCGCTTGTTCTGACTTCAGTGGGAAAAGTGATCGCTTGTAGCAAACCCACACCATTTGTGTAATTTCCTGTTAAAGTTGGTCTATATCTGCCATGAATAATAATTATTAAAATTAAAAAATATAAAAGTAAAACATAATTTTTTTTTTTAAGTGGAAAGAGAAAGTATGAGACCTGTCTTTTTTAAGGTTAATTATGGCATTTTTATAGTAGTGTTTCATAATGGTAATTTCTTTCAGAGATTAATACCTTCCACTGATATGCTGTGCTTAAAGAAATTAAAAATAAATGCTGGTAGGGGATCATAGATTCATAGATGAGTAACTGTTTAAAAACAAAATATTCTTCATTTACTAGCTTTCAGATGTAATCAGAACAACAATTTATGTTTAATGTAAATGTTTGGCGAAGCACTTGCCAATCTCTTTGATGTTTTCTGGATTTATGACTTCTAAAGTTGGCTGCTTCTCGCTCTCTCACGATACAGTCTGTCACTTCAGGTTTAAAGCTACATGGGAAAAACCTCTCAAGTGCAGTGAACTCGGGGAAGCTCCATTGCACACATCTACCCTTCTGGTCAAAATCTAAATTGAATGTTCTGCTACGGCTTTACTCTCCGTGTTACTCACCAGCTCTCAGATCTTAGTGCCAAAATGGTAATTTTTTATTTTTGGCCACTGGTGCCTACTGCACCCAGGTGAAGTTAGTGATGGTTCGGTGCATGGTGGCAGGGGGGACGATGACCAGCACCTGACTGGTGTTCAGAGCCCAGGGACAGCACAGCTCTGCCGCTTGAGCATCACCCCTGGCAGGTTTCGTGGAGCTCGTTTCTCTTCCCCCTCTGCAGCATTGATTTTCCAGACCTGAGCTTGGCCCATGGTTTGTGTCTGCTTTTGTTGTCTTTCATGAAATACGAGCTTCACCGGGTCCTGCCGTACGGGCAAACCCATTGTGAGCTCTGCTTTTTTTTAAAAAAATGCTTTGAGGGACACAATAACATGCCCTTCATCTTCCCAGTGTAACATTATGTAGCTCTGCCTCCCTGCCTTCTCCTCTGTCTCTGCTCCAAGACCTAATTTTGGTTTGCCTCCGGTGTTTTGCTCTGTTCTGAGACTGTACTACAGCTCTAATATTTTTTAATAAAAACGATAACTTCACGTCTGCCTCCGTCCCTTCGTGGGCTGCTGCGAGCAGCGTGTGCTCGTTTGCTGTCTCCGGCCCCGTCTGTGGAATACGCTGGGTGGGCTGAAAGGTCCCTTCCAACCAGACCGTTCTGTGATTCCAGGTAAAGAGCTCCTCTTTCCCGAGTTGGGGAAGGCGTGAGAAGCCTGCCCAGCTACTGAGGGCGAGGGGTTTTTTGTCCCTTTATGAGCCTTCCTTCATGTGAATTCCTTTGTAAAGCAGATAACTTATTCCTCCCCAGTTCTGAGCTTTTTGTTTCAATCCTGCCACTGCCAAGCCTGCAGTTTGTAATAGTTCAAATGCAATCTGTTTGAGGCACTTTGGGCTCTGAGCTGTGGCTTGCTCTCGAGCAGTTGTGGAGAAGTAGGGTTCTGCCCCAAACGATAGCCCTTCAGCCCCCTTTCCCCTCTCCTCTGCTCCTGCTGTGCCCAAACCCAGTTACTTCACGTGCTTTTCAGTCCCAGGGGGCTCCGGAGGGGTGGGCACTGAGTTGAAGTGGGACCATCAGCTTTGGATCTCCAAAGGAGGTGAATCTGTGGTTTCTCCATCCTGTAGGATGGCAACGCAGCATCGTGGGGTACCTGCAGCAGCAGCAGCTTCTGTGTGCTTCGGTTGATTAAAACATGATTATTCTGGCTTTTTGTGACTGAAATGACTTTCCTTCTTAATGAAGCGAGGGAGTCTCTGGGCAGAAGCACTGTGTGTGGGGAAAGCAGTGCAATTCTGAAGGGCATACCCTGGAAATAATTAAAAGCGTTTGGTTCATCCATCAGTTTGAATAAGGAAAAAAATTACAAATGGGGGAGCCAAAGTGGAGATGAGCACACGTGTTAAGTGACTTCCAATGTTTGCCACCTGAGGACTTTCATACTGTCAAAGAACTCGGTATTCCCAGTTCATTTGTGGTTCCAGCAGCCAATCCTCCGTGTCCAAATTGAGCCAAAGCTGTTCCGAGGCAGAGCACTCGCCGAGCTGGGGCTGCTGCCACGTCGTCAGGGCTCCCCTCTCGAGTCCCTGGTTGATGTCCCTCTTGACACTTTAATTTGGGTCATCCTCCCAAGCGTTCCCTGCCTTTTGCAGTAGGGGTTCCTGGAGCAAGGGGTGGCTGTGCCCCCCGTCCGTGAGCGTGGGTGTTCCCGGGCAGGGCACCCCACTGTCCTGCCTCCCTCCCCTCAGACCCCCCGCTGCCCCTCGGACACCTTGCCTCCTGGCTGTTTTCTTGTACCTGCTTTGGCGTTAAGTGCACTGGAAAGAAATGCCATCTCCTGAACTTCCCTTGATTTTTCCATTTTTTTTAAACACAAGTTGATGAGAGGAAACAGCTGTTGTGGTACGGTTTGCCTTGCAAAGTTTTTGATTCATCAGGGTCCAAGCAAGAGAGAAGCAGAAACTGAAACGGTAGCATTTTAAAGGAATAAATTCCTTTTGAATCAACCCCCCCAAGTGTTGTGGGACCCCCTGGTCACCCCACACCCCCCGTCGGCAGGGCTGGTGGCAGGCGGTCTGGAGCACTGGGGTCAGCCCCGTCCGGGAGGTTACCCATTTGCATTCAGACTCTGTAACGAGGCTTTCTTTCATCTGTCCTCTGCTCTGCTGTTATGATTGTAAATTGCTCGAAGAGAAGATTCTTGTATTATTTAGAATTCAAACCCCCTGATACTGCTTTGACTTGCAAGATGCTAAAAGAACAGGTACACGAACCCTTAAAGAAAGATCCGTACTACAGGGTTTTTTCATAATGTTCTTATGTTCCAAAACAGACTGAAGCCATTTCCCTGACTAAATAACCCTTTAATTTACACCTGGTCTGTCTTCCTTGATAGCTAATAAAGGGAAACACGTGGTATCTTTATATTGCAAACTCACTTCAATGAATACAAGAAGCTATTTGTGAATTTATTCTGAGGAAGGTACCATCCTTGTTTACTTTGTCTTCTCTTTGCTATTTAGCCATCCTAATTAGAGAGTGCCATTTTCTGACTTAATTTATATTTGATAAGAATTCCACGAAGAAAGCAGAAAAGTCAAGCCTGTGCTGTTGCATTCCCCATTCATTTTGTGAACCTATCCCTGGGAATATTGTTAATTAGCGCCATTAGCTTTCAGGCACTGTCAGCAGTTACTTGCAATTTCTACTTAATACCTTTCAGTTATTCTCCATTCTCATATTTAATATTTGCATATCGCCTTCATAGCATGACTTTGACAAGGACATTACACTTTATTCGGGCTTCTTAAAAGTAAAAGCTGAGGTTTGAACCACGGCGCTGCGTTTATATTTAGTAAGAAGCATTCAGGCAAGCAGAGCAGGAGGCTCAGTGAATCTCCAGCTCCAGCAAGCCCTGCCTGTGCTTTGTGCCTGTGCTGGAGGAGGAGTTGGCCACCTGGAACCCCAGAAAGGCTTGGAGAGATTAGGCAACAGGACACTGAAGCTCCAGTGCTCTTTTGAGTGGAGGAAAGACAGAGTGTTGCAGGTGGAACTCTGGGCTGCTTTGGTGTCACTCCGTAGAGACGTTTCTTTGGGAGAGGACACGCAAGAGGGAAGAGGAGGCTGCAGAACCCCGAGGGTAGATCCACCCAGACGTGCCTCTGGGTGACGTGGAGGTCACTGGTCTGAGAGATGGACGTGGACCTTGTACCACAGATGTGCATCCAGAGGCTGGACGTTACTCTGTGTCACAGTCAATTAACTGGAGCTGATACGGTTTCCCTTTCTCCTGTTCTCGTAGTTAATTACCGACAAGCCTTCCTAGTGTAAGAAAAGTTAACACCTGCAACTTTGCTACAGAACATGGTGCAAAAGGGGTTATAATTGGACAGGCTTTTGTTGGTGACCCGTGAGAAGCAAGCAGGAGATGACGGCTCTGGGAGAGCTGGGCGTGAGGGCTGAGCCCTTTGCCAGGTCTGTTCCCAAGCGGTGAGCACCTGAAGGACAGCGGTGAGTTTCTGTTAGTCCTCTCTCACCAGCCCTACTCCTCTCCTTTGTGGAAGGCTCCGTTTCCTCTTGAGGAGCTCACTCGCTTCTCCAGCCAGGTTTCAGTGACAGGGTTGGAAGAACAATTTGCTTGGGAAGAACCTTGAGAGTAGTGTGCCACTCTAAGGGCAGCCTCTAAGACTCAGTCTTTTGTGTTTACATCAACTGTTCTTTAGTAAATATTTTACTTTTGCCAAGTGAGTTCGTTGCAGTCTTTATTTCCACTTTTTTATTACTCATTGTCCAGGAATGGAGTATTTAAAGCCTCTGCGCTCTACTGTGTGAAGATTTGCTACTCTGAGAATTGGAATTGGAAGCGTGGGTGTTACAGGCCCCCCTGTTGCTGTGTAACAGCTCCTGTTTAAGGGAGAGTCACCCCTGACCCCACAGCACCATCTTTTCAGCTGTGAGAAACGTGGCATTTATTTGGAGGGCAGGGGGTCAGTTCCCCGGTGAGGGGGGAGTAACTCTGCAGGGATGGTAGACATCTCCTCAGCCCTTCACTCACTCCGTATCTTCCCTTCTGCTGTTCCCAGAAAGGACCGAGAAGTTCGTGCTGCTTCACTGAAATCCTGTATTTTGGAAAACTGCAGCAGGCTTGCAAAAAGCAAGTTTCTTCCTGTGAAATTCTTTTAAAGAAAAAATATTTGATAAAATAGTGACTACTTTGGTTTCTGCAAGAACTTTAACGTAGGAAAAGAAAAGTGTTAAGAAGTACTCAGGACGTAGTTTTGGTCACATTTTTTCATTTTTTGTGTGTCTCTGCCTCAGGAAGGTTTGTGGAAAAGATCCTTGCTATTTTGCACCCACTCGCTGTTTTCCAACCCTTTCTCCTTGCATAAAAAGGGGACAGCATTTTATAAACTTGCATAATGCCATTTCATGTAGCTGCTTCCCTACCTTCTGCTGGACCAGATGGAAAGATTCTGTTTATTTTGGGAAAATACGTAGTAGCACGGCCTTGAACCCCTCCCCGTAACTGCTTGTGCATCTGGCAGGTTTGCAGAGAAGTGAAATTCTTCTGAGAATCTCTCGTGCCAATTGCACCAGAGGAACACGAGAAACCTGTATTGTCACTTCTATGGTCTGTATGTGGTGCGGGGCTGAGAATCTTATAAAAGAACAATATATCTTTCACGGGTAAAATCAAATAATTAAAAATACAGGAAGCTTGATCGGATCTCAGTTTACTGCCACTTAAATTTGAATCCATAGCCCCGTTTTGCTTGTAAACAAATGAGCCTCCAGACTGTCAACTGACAGCGTTTCCCTTTTTCCCTCGTTAAGGAGGGTGGTAATTGCGGAGCTGCTGGCAGCAGGCGCTGGGAGGAGGAATAGGAGCGATTCCCTCGGTGACTCTCAGACTCTTCAGACCAGGCTCTCAAACTCCATTCGTAGTGACAGAAACATGCTGTGGGACGGGCAGGTGCTGGGGTCTATATTGAGCTTGATTCTTACCAATATACTGAAATCAGCCACCAGCCCCTCCGGCTTCAGCCTGGTGTGTTGGGCTGGGGAACCCACTGGGAGGCTAAAGGATTCTTCATTGCGTCCTTTGTTTTTAACACAAAGCAATAATATCCTTTAAGTTTAGACAGAGAACCACTGGTGGAATGCCTGTCTGTATTTTTGCAGCACTGGCTCTCCAGGAGATCTCTTCCGTGGTGACTAATTTCATATTTCATAATGTGGTGTGTTTCTTAAAAATGCACCCTGTCAAATCGCGTGAGAGCAGGTACCTCTCGGAGTGAATCAACGGGAGGGATGCTCTGAGGTAACCTGCTGTCAGTAAAAGCTGAGTATAGGTCAGGCAATTCCTGAGTTTGTTACTTAATGTCGGCAGCGCTCGCTTTGTGTCCCCCCGATGATGTTTTTTCAGCAGTGGGCAAGGTGCTGGGCTCCAGAGCTGGTGTGCCATGTGCTGAGGAGGTTAGTGTCCCTGCTTGGTCTGTAGGCTGGGCTCCTCACCGAGCTCCCTGCTCTGGTCTCCACAGCTATAGAATAGGAAGGACGTGCCTCCTGTTGGCCAACCAAGGACAGAAGTGGTTGGTGCTCTGCAAACGTTACGTGGTGGTCTTCTGATGGGGGAGTCTATTGCTGATCACAGCGCTTGGAATGATTTATTTTTATGTCCCCTGATTTCTGCCCCAAAGGTTTTCCTGTCGTATTTTGTGCTACCTTCTTTGTCTTGGAATTTCTTAGAAGTTCTGTCTGTGTCTATGAGTTAGGGTCGCTGGACATACTCGCTGTTGACACGGACGTTGTCCCAGTGCTCTCACTGTGCAGGTTGCTTTGAGGGTACAGATTTTCAAATATCACCATCCCGTAGTTTGACCTCACACACTATCTCACCCGGAGTACCACAGTGCACTAACCAGTGTAGAGAACAGAAATATTCCTCACAAAAGCTAGATTTGTGTCTATATGACACTACTGCATGATTTTTAGTGTGGGGACTTGTAAGCTTTATTTAGCTCTATAGAATGTTTCAAACTAATTTGGATGTAGGTGGCTATTAAATCAAGAAGTTTTAATGTTTGGGTTTTTTTTTTTTAAATGCTACTTTCTGGTCACATTCTGAAAATCTACATGACTAACACTGTTTAAAATCGGCTTGTTCCAGTAACTTTTAGTGGTGGTTTCACCTTTGCCAGTAAGAAAATGCTAAGAAATCATTCCCTGTTATATTAAGGCTACAGAGATGTAAACCCAAGTGTACTATCTTTGCTTGAACCATACTCCTCTGCGAGTCCTCCAAGAGGAATGAGGCTGTTTTGTGGCTGGGCCCCCGTTTTCCCCACAGAACCTCCTGCTGTGCTGCCTCCTGGCTCTCGGGGCTCCCTCTCTGCTCCTTCAGCACCCGAAGGCATCGCGGTACCCGAAAGGAATACACACAGGCATCTTAAGAGAGAGGTGCCTGTTAGGATTTCTAATGCTTTTGTGCCATCCCTTATCTGCGTGGGGCTTTGTTTAAGGAATAAACTCGCAGATAATTAGGAATCCAGACAGGGATTTCTCTTGCCTTAGAACTACACGGGGACTGAGGAACCCTAATTCACTTGTTACTGAATTAGAGGACTACTGAATACTGGGCTAAAGTAACACAGAAACCCTGGGTGAAGTGAAGAATCCCATTGCCTTCAACTGGATTTAATTATATTTATGTGTGTTTAGAGCTCCCTTTTAATATACATGAATGTTCAAATATCAATGCTGCTACTAGTTCAAAGTATTGAATGAAATTTCCCTTCTTTTATGCATCACTTTTACTGAAATTGAGAGAGAGGTAGTAATGAACACACCCTATCCTATATTTTTATAAGAATACTGCTGATTTCATCCTAAGTAAAAGTTATTTTAAGTTAAATAAAAATCTGTGTAGCGTTTTAGACAGTAAGTTATGGCACTTGATAAACATAATTTAATAAGAACAGAAAATACTTTAGTTGATGTTCATTTTTGTAATTTAGAGAATGTATAGATAAGGTACACTTACTGCAGAAAGCACAATGTGGAAATTTGTAATGATTTTCTTCTATCTTTGTTCTTTTCGTAGCTGAAGCTATTTTTAATGCACATGAAAGCCCTTTTTTTTTTTTCTTAATTTCATATTAAAGAAGAGATGTTCTTCTAGAACTGTGTGATTTATAATTGGGTTACGTAGTGAAAGGTGAAAACCTGTCTGTTTTAGGTGGCTTGCTTCCCCAGGGTAGGCTTGGAGGGTCCCCCCACCCTCCTCCTCCTCCTCCTCCTCCTCCTCCTCGGCTGAGCCCCCCCCAGCGGGGGCAGGGAGGTGCCAGCGTGCGGGGCTCCTGCCCACGGGCCGTTATTTTTCCATTGATCTTTACAAGCCTATAACTCCTTTAAAGAGCATGTCATTAGGTAGGTATTGGAAGGAAAATGCTGATGATGGCTCTACAAAACCCATAAAACTGCCTTTATTAGCTTTAATAAAAGGCTTTATTGCTTGTAGGGTCTCTCTGGGGGTGGGCAGGGAACTGTTTGGGCACTAAAGCCTCTCTGGCAGGTGCCTCCAGGGCTCCATCCTCCCCAACCTCCTCCTGTCCTGAGATTCTGCCCCAAACCTTCAACACAGGTGGGGCTCCTGGGGGTTACCAACCCGGGGAAGGGGCCATGGTGGCTCCTGGGAAAGGAACAGGTTTCTGTCTCTTCCCACTCTTACAATAGCTAAGACAGTAAACATTAATTTTCATTAAGCACTTTGCTATAAATCTCAGTTTAATATCCGTTTCAGATGCTCTAGATAAATCCGTAACCTTTCAGCAGCTCCCCCTTGTAATCCCCTATCGGTGATGAATCTCGGCAGTGACGAATGGCGCCGCCGGACCCCGCGACTCCTGCTCCTCTTCTTCCCTTTGCGTCCCCTTCCCGGGGAGGAGGAGGGGAGAAGGACAGGCTGGGGAAGGCGGTCTGAATACTAATGCCCCTAAATAGCATCCTTTCCCTCCCTTTCCTCCCCTTCCTCAAACTCTGAGCCCGTCTGTGCAAATTAGAAGTCGCCCTCTTAAGGAAAGAAAATAAAAAATCCGGTTAGTTGACCGATGTAGGCAATTTGCTTGTCTTGGCAGTAAATTAAGCCGTGTCGGGTGGTGGGTTGGTGATGTGCAGCCTTCCAGGCCGTTTAGCCCCGACACGTGCCCATCCGCAGTGGGTAGGTTGGCTCCCGAAGGAGGAGCTGCCCCGCGGCCGTGGGGGCACCCCCAGAGACCCCGCTCTGCTCGTGGGGTGAGCCGCGGGCAGCACAGGCAGTGCCCACCCCAAAGGGGCGCTCAGGGGACCCCAAAGGGATGCACACCTCCTGACGGCCACCGGGAAGCCCAGAAATCTCCTCCTTGTCAGAATCTCTAGGCTGTGGCAAAAAGGAGACCGGTTGTCCCACCGGAGAGAGAGCTACTGTCCCACCCCACGCGAGAGTGAACTCCTGCCCCCTCAGGAGCTGCGTTGGACTGGAAAGAGCTGGGGCTCTGCAACTTTGGGGTCTGTCCCACCTTCACCACCACCCGCCGGGGAGAGTGACGGGTACAATGACAATGGCATTTATGAACAGTTATTCCAGGTGCAAAGTGCGAAGGTGGGTGCGATTGGGTGATAACCCTCTGTTACCAACCACAAAGTAAAAAAATAAATTACTGTAGTGCTTTTTCCAGTTAAGGTCCCAGTGAAACCAGGATTGTGACTCAAGGTTTAAATGTAACTTTTAGTGAAATGATGATAAAAGATCAACCTGGGAAACTTTCCTTTTGGGAATATTCAGTTTCTCTTATATTCCAAGAAACGCCACTATAATTTCTATGACTATCAGAAGTACCAAGGCATAATAAATAAATTTTAAAAACCCCAAACCAATCCCTCCTAATTAACCAATGCAATATGAGGTGTTTTAATTTTCTGTATTTTTTGCTTTGAAGAAAACACTAGAAACAATAATTTTAAGAAATAAATGGAACATGTCCATTTCCGTTTAGTGTAACAGCTTAATAGCTAACGCTGCCATTAAACTGTCACAAGAATGGCATAAAACAGTTAAAAAAAAAAAAAAAAGAAAAAAATAAGGATTAATATCTATCCAGTAAGAAAACATCTTCTGGGGGATGGTGGGAGGTATGTTTTCAAACCCGAGATTCACACGGCAAATTTCCTTTATGTTTAGTCTCCTGGAGAGAGTTCAGTCTGTACCTTCTAACACCTGGCTCAGACCCTAAATTTTCAGGAGGCCACCAGCCCGATCTCGTTCCCAGTTATTGGTTTAGTGGGAATAATCTTTCTTAACAAGCTCTCGAGGGTGCTGCAAAACCTGATTAATATTAAGTGAAGAGCTTGGAGATTCTCCACCACAACATGGAATATAACAGTAAGGGCAATGCCTTCGTAGCATGGCTTCTTTTGTCACATAAAATAATTAAATCTGTCCTGTCTCTTTGAACAACTGCAATGATTTTTATGCTGTTTGTGAATACATTTAGATTAGATGCTAAAGTGAAAGCCCAAACACGCTGTCATCTTCAGACACACTCAGGCAATTAGAGTGCAGCTTGTGTTATTGTTTTATAATTCAAGCCTAGTGAAGTCATAAATTAAGAAGCTCATTAAATTTTCAATCGCATTAATAGGAAAATTCAACTTATTAAATTCTTTGGTAAGGCCCAACAACATCTTATTTTTTCCTCTCCGGCTCCGTTAATCCCTGCTGCTTAGCTGGCCTTCTCTCCCCTTAAGGTAGGAAAAATAAAGTATTAGGGACATAAATTGTAGGAAACAGTGTCTTTTACGTGGGGATTAACGGTGATCCTCCTTGTTGGGTTTTGAAGAATGTCTTCAGGCTCTCTCTGGAGGGACAGCCTGCCCCACAAATAAGCCCCCCGCTGCGGAGTTTCCAGCAGCACGTCCAGCAGAGGACTGGGGATGCTGGTGATCTTTAGCAACCTTGGTGCTAGAAGTCAAGCTTGTTTAAAAAAAAAAAAAAATATTAAAAAATTAAAAATATCTCCATTTTCCCCGCAATTGGCAATTGTAAGTGTATGTATTTAGTGGAGCACGCAAATAGGGAACTGCTCAGTGAGCTGAGTCTGTGAGGGCAGAAATGGCTCATATCCCTTAAAATCATCGTGACTGGATTCCCAGTTGTGAATTTCCTTTTTCATGAAACTTCTTTTGGTGGTACCAGTTAACAGTTCAAGCCCAAATTATTTGACAATCAGTATAGCTCAGTTGTGCTGCGGCCAGGTTTTTTATTCACTGCGTGTTAGTACACTCACAACAGTACTAAAGAAATTCTTTTTTCACCTTGGTGGGGGTGTTGGTGTTTCATTCCTTCGGTGTCACCCCGGCGGTTGCCCAGTGGTGGTGAGACAGGCAGAGAAATCACCACGAGGGGCACGGGGAGCTGTGCACGTCGGGCTCGCTCGCTCTGGGTGAGTACATGCACAGAGGGGAAAATATCTGGCTAGATAATTTGAAGACTTCATTGTAAATGTGAGGTTTTTTGCGAACAGCAGACAAACCACCTCCCTGCTGCCTGCTACCGTTCAAGAGAGAGTTTTTTGAGTGAAAAAGCGATCTTCTGTATCTAGTTGTACCTACCAAAATTGTATCCGTTGGCCGTTTGCTCAATTAACTGCTCGATCGGGACAAATAAACGCCATGGGGCAGAAAAGAGGTGTGTGTTCCTTCAGGGGGTCCCAGGGCACGTTTCCCCTCGGGTTTCCCCGCAGCGTGGGTCCAGCCCCCTGCTCAAACCAGGTTTGACCCCACAGCAGGACGGTGGGTAAATGGCCTTTTGCCTCACAAAGGGTTATTCTCCTCTTCCTGAAACGGGGAAGATCCTACCTAAGGCGATATTTTGCAGTGAAGGGACTGCTTTTGGTTGGGTTTGACCCAACATGGCTCAGTCTGGGGCCAGCTCCTCCTCCTGGGGGCAACCCAAGCCCCGATTCTCCAGCCTGGGGCTGGCAGGTACCGCTGGGGCTCAGCAGCTGTGGAGACCTGGAAGTGTGAGCTGCATCGAACCGGTGCTTAATTTTCTCTTCCCTCCTCAGAGTCACGATGAAAACTGCTGTCTTTGGTTCATTTAAGCATTTCTCTTTGCAGTCTGTAGCCATGAGGGAGGAGTTTGGTGAAAGCACCGCAGTTCCGTGCCACACTTTGTGAGAGCAGCACGTTCTGCCGCTTCCAGTTTTTTTTTTTTTTCTATTGTCAATTAGAACAATAAGTTTTAGTGTACCTTCCCATTTATTTCTTTGAACAACACCGCTGCGATGAAGCGTGTTAAATAATTTCATTAACCTTGGCCTAGACTTGCACTAGGAATCTCCTTAATTGGGCAAGCGTGGCACAGATGTGAGCCCCGTGGTTGCTGCAGCTCTGCCAGTCTCCTGGCAATGTGTCACTTCTAATGTGACAGCTGCATTCCCGCAATCACGGCTCACAGCTCCTGGCAGTGGGAACTTCTCATTATGCCATTTCTGCTCAGCAGTAAAATAATTATTTCGGAGCGAGCGGCTTCATTCTCATCCCTAACCCCAGATCAGAAGTCTTCCTCCGTATTGGTTTGGGACTCTTCATCTCATCGTTGTCTGGGTTCGTGTTTAAAAGCTAGTGTTCTGAGGCTGACCTAAGGTGGAATACTCTAAAAAAGAAAATAAATAAATATATATGTGTGTGTGTGTAGGCGTATATATACATAAAAGTAACAAATTGAAACCTGTTCCTAAGTACATTTCTCCTTCGAGTCAATGAACTGGGAATAGCTTAAAATTATAAGAGATTTTTTTTTTTAATACCTAATGATGTCATATACACATTATTTTTATGAACTTGTCTTTCAGTTAATCAATGTACTATTAAAATGAATACTTCCTATAATGATTTAATCTCAGGAATTTAAAAATAAAAGCCATGCAGCATCTATCTTGAGGAGTTGCCACAGCAGAAGCCTGAATCAATTTGGCTGATTTCACTTGAGATATCTTCAAGAGGAATATTTCTGTTGTTTTTATCTTTATGGTTTTTATTCTTTAAAGTCCAAGTAATGTAAAGTCCAAACAAGATGTGAGTGAAGTGTTAAGAGGTGTTATGTTAGCACACCAAAATATGCTCACATTGCAGATGCCAAAGGCTTCGGACAACCTCCCCCTCCATCCCCTTCCCATTTCTGAAGTTGCTCTGACCAACTGGTGAGGGAGGATGAGATTTTTTAGTGTCATAGACCAAAGAATCAAGTTAAATTAAATGGGAAAGTAACACACAGAAAAAAGCCTGAAACAGTTCTGAATTATAACTACATGACCAAAAATAGAACCAGCTTTTCTGGGACCTAATGACTACAGTGGTGATAGCAATTGCAATGGAAATTAGAGAAGCATCTTGAAAGAGAATCGCTTTTCATCAGCACCTTATTTTTAATAAATCAGTGCTGAATTTTAATTTGTAATTCAATTTCCTTAATGCATTCACCTTGTGTAACTGAGAAATCAATACCATTGGATGGATGTATTGTTTTTGCCTCTCTTTAAAGGTCACATCCCGATTCCAGCAACTATAAAAATTAACATTTTTCAGTAATTTTGGAATAGATAAGACTTCTCTGTAGCCTTAAGAAAAGTATACTGACAGTCTGCTTTTGCCAGCGGGATGGCTTGACACATGACTGCTGCGTGACAAACCCAATACAGAATCCTTATTAATAGTCCTATTAATGTTTCATCTAATGTGAGGGAAATGGTAAATAAATTGTGGCTTTAACCCGCTGCTGAGCTCCCAATTACTATTTTTCTCCCTATCTGCTCGCAACGTATCATTTTTTTTTAATATGACTGAAGTGTTCTAACAATCAAGGGTTAGGATCCGAACAGCGTGAAGCCCTCATTACGTGATTTCTGCACTACAGCAAGATAATGATGGTGAAGCAAGCTGTTCTCCGTGTAACACTCGCAGAATAACTCACAAGGCTGCCCAGAATAACTCACAAGGCTGCCCATTTACCCGCTTCTGGGCGGGGACTCAGTTACCCCCTGCCTCGGGTCTGGGGATGTTGGAGTCGTGTCACGCATCTGTCTCGCGCTGCACCGCAAAAAGCATCCAAAGGGAATAAATTACAGGTGATGTTCCCCAGAAGCTCTCCGAGGTCTCTGCTCACTCCCGGACCACTCCAGGCCCTGTCTTCTGAAAGTTTAATGAAGGCTTCATAAACCATAAAAAAAAGCCCACTAGAATGTCACGACCTCCTTTCATTTTCTGACGCTGCGCAGAAAGCGATGTTTTCCACGGTTAATGGGGAGAAGAGTATTGCTCTTGAGAGACAGCGCTCAAATGGCGTGTTTTCCTCCCAAATCCCTATTAAACACAACTGAAAGGGTAAACAAAGAGTATTTGGGATGGCTGTGCGGATCGCATCAAGAGAGATTTTATTTTTTCCAGGCAATAGGTGTTTGTATCAGATTAATACAGCTTTCCTCCTTCGCTATGCAGCGGGAAACTGGCGGGGAGATGGAATCCTACGTGGTTAATTACTGGGAAGAGACTGGGAACAGCTCCTGTGTCTCCACTCTTCCTTCTCTGAAGCGGTAGCAGGGGAGACCCGGGGTGCCTGGCTGTGCTTCGCCGGACACAGCCCCGCTCCTCCTCTTGCCATGGGATAAAATTCAGGACTACGTCAGCATCAGGCTGACCAGGCGTATTTCAGAAGAGCCTGTTTTTCGAAGAGGCAGAGTCGCTGCTGCGCGGGCAGCAGGAGAAGGCTGGGGATGGTGAGCCTCTGGTGATGGGCCATCTAAGGTAATCACCAGGTTTGGGAGCCAAACGGCGTAAAACCCCTCCACGGTTACGGCTCCCACCTCCCCCTGTGCCCGATCACGAGCTGAGGCAGCGGCGGCCTCAAACGCTCTTCTCTCTCACAAGGGCTCTGGGGCCACCCGAGGGGAAAATTAGGATGATTCTGACACGATGAGAGGGATTGTGCACGGTAAATTCCTAACTGTCTGAGGAGTTGGAGTGAGCAGCGGGCTGCCCAGCATCCCCAGGCAGGGCTCCCTGCAGCTCGGGACGGAGCTGCTGCAGGTGGCCAGGAGAGCCAGACCCCACGAGGGCTTGGGAAAGGATGGCGTTCCCATAAAACAGAGTGGCAACTACCTTAATTGCTTTTATACTTCATTTCCTCCTCACTAGAGGGATATAATTGCATAAGACATGGGATAATACCTGTTTTGCTGAAGCCGTGGTGCTCGCTTCATTGGGACCAGGCTTTTATCTACAGTGCTTAAATATTTCTCTAATAAAACTGGTTTATGTACTCGAGCTGGCTGCTGTTGTACAGACACACCGAAATGTGAGGAATGCTGACTACGGGAGATACGCCTGGCGGCTCCTGGCATCCAGGAGGGATGTTGCACAAGTCCATCCTTCCTGCGAACGGGAATAATGATATTTATTTATTTATTTATTTCTGTTTGGCTCTTTTTCTGCCTCAGGTGGAAAGTCTTTGGGCCAGAGAGGGGTTTTTTTTTGAGCTGCTTAGCCCACGCCTAATCCTCTGAGTCCTGAACTGGATTCCAGTTGGGGAAGAACTGAACCAAATCCTGTTGATTGTCACCATTTTTATTGTCTCTGAGCCATAACTGCATCTGAACCCATGGAATTCAGCTTATTTATGAGCAGAGACAGATCCATTCGGAGTGCCTAGAAAGGGTACTCCATTAGGAGAATATAGAAATGCCTTCAAAAAGACCCCCTAGCAGCAGACCCACCACCCAGGCAGCAGCTCTCTCAGCCACATTTAAGGCAAAATCACTTTTTCCCCACTGAGCAGAGCGACCCAGAGCTGCTCCTTCTCCTGTGGTGCACCAACAAAGTGCACTGCTGGCTTTGCTGGCCACCAATATTTGGGTTGCCCTCGCTGTGGTTCTTTTTGCCTCTCGCTGCTGGGGGTGGGAATGGCCATGGGGGCACCTTAAGGGCTGACACTGGCCCAGCCCCTGCTTTGGCCACTAGTTCTGCCGTAGCCGTAGCCCAAGGCTGGGCCAGCCACGCGTGCCCTTCTGGGGACTCCAGCCTCACCAAAAAGAGAGCAGATTTAATTACAGCCATTATGGAAGCAGCACTGCATAATGATTTGCCCTGAGTGGGAGCCAAAGTCCCGTTTGTTGGAGATTAATATAACTTCAGATGTTTGAAAGGCTATAGTTCTCCCTGTTAAATGTAATAACTGAAGTTTCATATCTGCCAGCCCGGCTGTTCCGGGCATAAAATGAAAACCAGCTCTGTATTTACTCAGACCATTTCTGTTGTTCGAATCACTTTATGGATACATGAAAGAAAGTCTGATGAAATGAATTATAGATACAAAAAATAGAAGAGTAACAGGCATTTCAGATTTTTATATTGTATAAGGGGAGTCTTGGGAGTTCAGCTTGACAAAAAAATTATTTTTTCTTTTTTCTTTCTTCTTTTTTTTTTTTCCTGCTCTTTTTTTCCTTTGTTGCTTACAAGGTTTAGAAGAGGACAAAGAAAGATATTAAAAACTAGCTTTTCCGACTCGGAATAGGAAGGATTGGGAGGCAGCAGGATGCCCTGCGTGCTGCAGAAAGTGGGCAGCAATCAATAATAATGACATTTTAAAAGTACCTCGTTTCACAAATCCATCGGTGGGACAGGAATGTGGAGGACGTGGAGGGGAAGTTCTGACGTGTCCATTAGCAAAGACTAATTGCCAGGTGACAGACGAGCACCCACTGGACTACAAGAGGAAGCTCCTCAAGTGCCACCACCAAAGACAGGGGAACAGAAACGCACTTTGGAAAACGGACAGCTTTTGGAATATATATATTTTTTTCGGCTATACCGTATTTATTAGCTTTACAGCTGGCCCCAATGGCTGTACCTGAAGTAGTAAGGACTCAGAAGAAAATTGCCTACCCAGGAAACATAGGAAAATAAATGGGCATAAAAGCTTTTTACAGTCTGTTTAGAGGAAGAGTCGATATGACACAATTAAAACCATTTTCATTTGTTCTCGCGTGCTGAAGTAAGAAGCAGCAATATCTTTGAATTGTTGATTAAGTTTTGTGTTTTGTGCATCTCAAGGTGATTTCTACATTTTTCTCCAGATTTCACATTCTCTCAATAACATGGCCATTGCTGTTTAAAAACAGGATAGATTTACATCTGCCTCAAACAGAAGGGAAAGGCACCTGAAGGTTTTGTGTGAGTGTAATTAGCCTTAATGTAGAATTACTTTATTGATATGTAGTTATGGGTCTCTGTGTTGTAGTTTCTGGAAGTACTACCCGAAAAGGGAACGGAGGCAACGTGAGACACAAACCTGCCCTGTAGTGTGATTAATGCTTAAAGGAGAGCTGGTGGATAATGACGTTGAGCTGATTATAAGCCCGTCCAAGGGAGTCATTTTTCTCTTTACAGTATGTTGGATTTGAAATGCGATTTGTTTTATTTTCCACTGATGTCTTGCTTATTAAACAGAGCGTCCTTTTGAAAGGGAGACACGCTTGAAAAATTATTTTAAGAACTGGATTATTGAAGTGCACTTAAATATTGCTGAAAGTTTTGGGGTTTGATTTTTTATTTTATTAGAAACATACAAATGTTTAGTCAGAAATCCCAAGCGTTGTTTTAGATTTAAATTCCCAAATTAAACGCTTCCTGTTTTGACTGAAAAGCGTCCAGTCTCCAAAACCAACTGGTTCCATCTTTCAGAAATGCTGATTTCATCCTTGAGCAGATGTAAGGGTTTCCCAGAAGCGTTTCTGGAGTTTGACAGCGAATCCTCTCATTCACAAAGTTCTCGGAAGCAGTTCTTTAGGCGGCCCATGTAAAGACCCACTGGAGGTACCTCCAGGTGCACTTTATCTCTGGCTTTAGACGAGGGAAGCTTTTGTACTCAACTTTGTTATGCTTGTTTTAACATCAGGGACTCCTTTAAACACTGCTAGTGATTGGTGTTATTTCTGGGTACGAGGATTTTGGGCACAATGAGAGATGGGGATGGGGCTGCTCTCCACAGACCTGGCTGCCTGAGGGGAGACCGTGGGAATTGCGCCAGGTTGGAAAACACGCACCATAATACCTTGTGCTCCCAAACTAAGAGAGAAATTAATTCCCAGTAAAGCTTGGTGGGGTTTCTAAAGCTTGAGCCCTTCTGTTTAAGGCTTATATATTTCATAGTCTTCTACCGTAACATCTCCAGGGCTGTTGTGTGAAATAGGGGCAGCTGCATCGCAAAGAGGGTGTCAGTCCGGTTTCACGGGCAGCATCTCTGGAGCAGGAGGTCTCCACGGGGTGGGAGTGAAAGAAGCCCTCCTGGGCTGGTTTCCTGCCTCCTTTGAAGTGCAGCCTCTGGAGGACCAGGAGGTGTTCTCAGAGAGCAGGGATGATGGGGCTTCGGGTGTTGAGAACTGAAGTGCCCTAATTAACGGGTGTTTGATCACAGGCCACATGTTACTCCTACACCTGCACTCCTGTCTGGTCCACTAGGAAAACATAAAGTTCTTTCAAGTTAAAGTATTAAAATATTTTCATCCGAGATGTTCATTGCATCTGTTCTAATTATGAATTGAAATGTAAAAATGGGATAAAATGCCTTTTGTAAAAGTAATGATATTTGTTTCAATTAATCCAATTTAACACAAGATTTTCTCGGGGATTATAAAATATTCTTTCTAATAATTTGAATAATAACAGTTGGTTTTATTAAATAAAGTATGATTACTGGTATGCCTTATCTTTCCTTTAAACAAATACTATATTTCCCTCGTTAAGGAACAATCACAAGAACAAGGATTGTAAAGGCACAAAACTCAAGCGCTAAATGTGGCTGCTTTTGTGAGTTTGAAATAATTAGAGCTGAAGAGAGGGCTCCCTTCATAGAGAGTTCTGTTGGTTTTACAAAATTATGTAAATATTGTTTTGGTGGAAGCAGGATATTTTTATAAATTCAGAATGTTTCTTCAAATTTTTGCACAATTCATCATTAAGGGCTTTTGTAATCAATTCTTTTTATTAGAGAAAATGGAAACGTTTTGTTTGAGACTGAGAAGGGTATTTTGATATCTTCTGGTTTTGTCTGAATTTTTTCTGACAAAACTGGCACAATTTTGCAGAGCATTTCACTTTTCTCTAGGTGTTATTTTTCCGATGCTTCAGTGAATAATTCCTGTTGGACCAGGTGGGATGAGATGTGCTAGGAGAAGGTTGTATGGGGAGGCTGGGTAGTAGGGGTGGTAATTGTGTCTGAATAATTGATGGAATATCATTGGAGTTCCATCCCCTGCTTCTGCTGGTTGCAAAGCCGTTGTGCTACAGGCACCGCGTTCACGCTTAATTAAGCTGATAGAGGCAAAGTGATTCTTAGTCTTTTTTTTTTTTTTAAATTAAAATACCATCCATACCTCGGTGTCTAACACTACACTAAATTAAAATGTCAGGAGCTGCTGGGTGCCTTCTGTCCGGGGCTGGGTGCCGGGCCATCAGCGGTGACTTGCAGGGCTCAGGTCTCCGCATTTTGCTGAATGGACACAGTCTCAGCCACATCAGAGTTATGGTAACATGACTGCTAAATGCTAAATTGTGAATTACTTCTTATAGCTGGAACGTTATATGTTGTACCTACAGTACAGAGCCTCTTCTAGAGATTTCAGAGCAAATAAAAGAGGAGGTGTTTAACCCCTGTTGGGCAGGTCTCTACCCAGGCACGTTCGCTGTATACAATCAAAGCGCGGATTCAGCAAGCCCTTTAAGTTG
Source organism: Gallinago jamesoni (assembly GCA_025769975.1). Lineage (NCBI taxonomy): Eukaryota > Metazoa > Chordata > Aves > Charadriiformes > Scolopacidae > Gallinago > Gallinago jamesoni. Next base: position 34,918,204 of record JAOQGH010000062.1, on the reverse strand, counting down.
TGAGCTTCCCGTTGACTGGCCAGTGTTCTACCATTTTCTCACCTTCTGTAAGTGTTTGGGCTGCATAGGGCTGTGCTAATGCCACCTACCAAGACGCCCGTTGGGCTGCCTGGAGGTTCAAGTGATCAGAAGGTGGGAACCAGCAGGACGTCTGTGCGGTGGTGGTGTGTAGTGCTTACTTGGGCTCCTTGCCTTCAGATGGTCCTTGAAGACCAACTCTTGCTTTTTAAATTTAAAAACTCTCTACTTTTGGCAAGTGTAAAACAGTAGTTCTGCCCCCTCTTACGAAGTTATTCCTTTTGAGGAATTTTCTGTAGTTCTTTGCCACTAAGTCATTGATAATTACCCTATTTACGATGGCACTGTAATCTTTAACGTCTATTAACGTGTAGTCACCGCAAGACAACCGGAGTGTATTAGATCTCAAAAGAAAATTGCCTGCTATTAAATAGCTGTTACAGGGGTAGATGTCCTTTAATTAAAGCACAGAGGAAAAAAATTGTTTGCTAGTATTTGGAAAAATATTCATAATAGGCTGACATGCCCCAGCTTTGGAGTCAACGAGAAAAGTACCCTCTTTAACCCAAGGTCGCAGAAGAAAGCCTCTTAAAACGGGCCGTTTGTGAAGTGCAACACCAAACCATCTACACTTTTTGAATGCATAAGGTTTGAAAGGTGGAATGATCTGAGGTGTTTGTAGTTCCTCATTAACATGCATTATGATTGAAAAATAGTTTAGCTTATTTTTCATTATTAAAGCTGCAACTGGGTTAGCCTTAGGAAGCTGACTTCTGGAACAAGTGTCAGAAAATAATTTAAATTTAAACTTTTGAGTATCTCTCTCCAGACTGTGTGCCAGTTCTCGCTTTTCTGACACTCAGGCCCTTGTCCCTGGAGTTCATCTTGCGGAAATGTTGGGAATTTTAATGTGCTACAGGGTACATAAGCATCAGAGACCATTAAAACAGAGTAAAGGCTAGTAGTTGTATTTGGAGACTTTCTATTTTATGTTTAAATCTATTGATTTATATGATTTCATGACTGAATCTTCAGATTCTGTGATTCTGTGACTTCTTGGATGCTAAAACAGCGCAGGCAGAAACGTTAGTGCAGACCTGGCCTCCCCGTGGGTTTGGTCAAGGCTGGGAGGAGGCAATGGATCGCTTTGGAAAGATAAAAGGCAGAGGGAGAAGAATCAATTGCAGGGAAGGAAATGCGACGTGTGTGTTTACAACAGCTCTGTGGTTTCGGGGTGAGGAGCCCTTTTTTCCCCACCGAGCAGCGGGTGCTGTGCTCAGGGGCAGCCTCTGTCAAGGTCCTTTGCCTAAACTGCTTCCACCTTTATTTGGAAAAATAAAAGCATGGGTATATTCTTTATCCTTCACAATTTGCTTTCTTTCGTTATGTGTTGAGCACGGATTTTGTGCTTTTATTTTGATCAGAACTGTGTTATAAATAGCTCTACCTCCCCCTCTGTCCTGCAGTGGATAAGAGCGTCCTGACGCCGAGAGGCATCGTTTAGTGGGAAAGAGAGATCTGAAGGTCAGAGATGGAAATATTGTTGGGTTATCAAAAAACTGAGGGTACTCTGCGGGTCTGCTCAGAGATCTGGAGTGATGTCATTTCAGTAGCAGGGATTAGTTGTCAAAACTTTGAAATTTTATGAAAATATAATTGATCAGAGGGTTTTTCAGCTGGGTGTAGGTTGCCAGTAGGCGTTTGTGTGTGGTGTGAGGGATTTGCCAACACTCAAGTCTGTAGGAGGGAAAGAGAATTAAGATTCTGTGTTACAGTCCTTCCTCCTGCATTGTGATCTGACCTACTTGGCCCCCTTCAGCTGTGTGGCAGTCTCCTCCGGGCTTAAAAAAAAATAATAAGATGATAAGAACATTGTTTTTCTTTACCTCCCCTATTCCGTCTGAGCCTTCCTCTTAAAATACCTCCCTGACAACTGTCCCATTTCTCGGGCTTTGAAAAGCAGGTGGTTACGGCTTCCCCCCCCCGCGCTCTCTGCAATTTCAAAATGAAAAGATATTGCTCTGTCAAATGCTGAAAGAAATCTCGCTTTTCAAAAAGCAGAAGAAATTGTCTAGCTGGGATTAAACAAGGGCAGGGAGTGAAGCATTTGTTTGTTTTATGAAGTCTGGTGAATTTTGATAATGAGTCCTTTAAAATATATGATATTGGAGCTTTTCTAATTCCAGACAGATAAGAAATAATAGTTACATATTTCAGCTTCAAAGACAAAAGTAACCCTTTGTCACCTAATTTAACAATCTTCTTAGTAAAATGTCTTAGAAGAATAAGAAATGTCATTTAAATAATTAAAAAAGCACCATCTTTGTATAGCGGGGTTTTTTTTAATTGCCATAATCAAAGTCCAAACACATTTCCCTCCTTGCTTTAAATAGATTCTCTTAATGACAGGTTTTCTCTTAATGAGGAGGAGAACAAAGGGGACTCTGCACATGTTGGTGTGACTTCAGTATGACAAAAGTTCTGACTTTTGACAGCCCCCAATAGGAAAACAGCAAAACTCAAAGGGTTAAATTAATGTGTAGCTATGAATTGCTAGTTTGCATTTTAAAATATAAATATTTTTGTATATTAGCAACTGAATATATGTTTTGAATAGCAAAAAAAAGCCAAAGAAATCTTATATTGTAGGTCACATAATGTAGCTTATTAATTCACACTTATTTTTTGATAAATAGTAAAAATTGCACCCTCGGAATCACTGAACCCCTCCCGGACTAATCGGACTGGGACGTTACAATAATACAAAATACCTTTTAAAATGGGGTATTCTTGTTGAGTTCACTAATATCTTCTGTGAATTTTGTGAATGATAAGTAGCTTTGAATAATTAGACAATTGATGGAGGTTTTGGAGATGGTCTTTTCCTAGTACTAAAATTCCTCCCTTCTGCTCCCCTTTTCCCTCGGCAGCAGCTGGTGCAAGAACGAGCTGCAATATGAAGCTGGCTTCATTATCAAAACAAGAGATTATAATTTCCACGTCATTCTCTCTATTCCCCGCCACCCCCTTCCCACTGTTTGATAATAATCTAGTCTCATAATGAAATTCATGAGGCCGCAACAACAAAGGAGCTCATGGAAGAGATCAGGAGCTTTCAGATGGTATAGATTTGCATACTAATGAAGATGATGATATTATTAATATTACAAAAACATGGTAGTATCCAAATGCCACCGAATCGGGGAATGATAGATCACGATTAAACTCCAAAAACAAATTGAAGAATGTGTTTTGCAATATAACTACACTTTGCAACTGCTGAAGACAGAAGTAAATCCAGTTCTTGTAACTGAATTATTTTGGTTTGTGCGTCGTTCCAAGAAGGTTAATAATTGTAGACTTGCAATATGTTTTATTGCCTGTACTTTATTGGAAAAAAAGGACTCAAAACTTCAATTTTCTTTCAAGCTATGGAGGCTGATCGTGGAAAGCATAATGGGTTGGAGTTCACAGGACTGAGGTTCAGAACGTCATGCCCTTGGCTTCTGAGCGTGAGGTTAACACAAGGAGGCTCAGCCATCGTTGGGGTTTTATTCCTGTCTTTGCTATTGGATTCTTGACTTGGCTTTGGGCAACCTTGTGATATTTCCCTGTGCTGGCTTGTTCAGTAAAACTGGTTCAAAGGCTGTTCTGAGACCAGGAAAAGAAGGGCAAAGAGGAATTAAAGCTTCTGCAGCTCACGTAGTGGGCTTTCCACATTCTCTGTCTTCTGAACAGTTAAAGGTCTTGCTTTGCTCCAAAAAGAGCACTTGGCATTTGCCAAGTCCCGCATCAAATGACAATCTGAGCAGAGGTTTTCAGGGCTTGATTCCTCCTTCTTTCTGCTTTGCCTAACAGCGATGCCTGTGTGGAGACGCGTGATGCTCCGGGAGCAGGGAGCTGGTGGTGGTGGTGGTGGTGGTGGTGGTGGTGGTTTTACATCTTCTCCGCGTGAACAGAAACGAGTCCTGAAGGGCAGGGCAGCAGACACCCTCACTCCCAGGGGATTTGCCTTCCAATTAAAGTGTGGAACAGCGAGGCTGCCCTTGTTAAGGACAGCACTGTGATCTTCCACTCTATTTTCTGATGCAGTGCAAGGAATTGAAAGTGTCTGTTGTTAAGGAAGGTGAGGAGGATCGGGTTCTCACGACATCTGGCTGCGATGGGAAGCTGCTTCTGTAGCTCCAGCAACACCAAGGGGTTAATTCAGTGTAAGAGGAGCCTCTGCCAGTCACCAGCAGAGTTATGAAAAAGCTGGAGTGTCTCATTGCTCGGGTGTGATTGAAGGTGATGATGTGTTTGGGAGGATTTCAGTGGCTGTGAGGGACCTTCGTGAACTTGAGTGAAATGTAGTGTTATCAGCGTTTGTGAGCCTAACGAAGCAATTTGTGCTGTTCTGTTTCACTGGGTAACGGATCGGGGTTGTTTTTTCCAAGTTAATGCCACCCAAGCCCCAAATCTAAGTCAGGAGCGGTGCTTTGGTGATGAGTCTTGGTAAGGAGGAATTGCACCCAGGGACAGTCCGATGGGTCACCCAGCAGGTCTCAGACCACGGGTGATAAAACCATCACCTCTGTTTTCAGAGGATTGCCCCACGTTCAGCAGCCTTCGTAAGAGCTTGAATGGTTTCTAGCATCCCTTTCCTCCTCCTCACTATAACAAAAGGTTTTCACTCCACTGTTAATGTGGATTAATAAATTCACATTAAATAAAACATGTAAGAAAGTGACAGCTCTGACTGCCTAAATTGTACTCATTTGTGATGTCTTCTTTCGGAGGGATTGATGAGTGAGAAACAGTCCCTTGTAGTGCTGCTTTATCTGATCAAAAGCGTTTTCAATTGGAGGGAACTAGTCCAGCCTGGCAGCCTGGGAAGAAGAGACAGCTTGTGTGGTCTCTCCCCTCATCAGCACATGGACCTTCCCCAGAGGCTCCTCGCCGGTGTCTGCCCCATCACAGAGCCCAGGCTGGGAGACGGTACCCGCAGGATGAGCTGCCCACGGCAGGCACTGGGCTATGGGCTTCCTGATGAGCAACTGCAATTAGCAATCGTGTGCATCTCTTAGCAGGCCCTCCAAGAGACCCTTTGGCTGTGAGGGACACGTGTCTCTCAACCCCCTTCTCTAGCCATGCTCTTCTCTTGGCCTTCCTTTGTGGTTTTTTTCTTCACCACATATTTCACGAGGGCCTTTCGGTGATGAGAGGGACCCCTTGTGAGGCTGTCACAGCTTCTGTGTGTCTCGGCTCTGCTGTCAGCTTCTTTCCTAACCCAGAGCTTGCTGTGGGAGCAAGGTGACTGCTTTGCAAAAGTTGTACTTTTAATTTGTTTTGTTTTGTTTGTTTTCCTTCAGTGACTCTATTTAGTAGGGGGAGCTGGGGTGTTTACCAAAGCCACAGTTCTCCTTCCTTCCTTCCCCCCCTCAGGTCTGTTAACCCCTTTGTGCTGTTTCTGTGTCTCTGGTGCTGGGCTCCATGTTGGTTCATGGTGTGTCTCCATCCATTCACCACAGCATTCGGATACCGGCTCAGCCTCAGTTGGGGTTCCAGCAGCCCATGAGGGATTTTGACGGTTGCTGGAGCTGGAGCTTCCTTTTTTTCCCCTTCTCTTCTTCCCCTGAACTCGTGTTATTGATGAGGACTCTGCTTTATGCAACAGCAATCAATCCATTATCTGTGAGAGAACCAGTGCCTACGGAACTTAACTCCCGGGGTCAGAAGCACTTCACGGGCTCCTTCCAAGCAGAAATGTCAATACAATGCCATTTTCAGTTCTGAGCTGGTGTGTAGCTTTGAGTTCAGGGCAGGAGGTGCTGTCACAGCCTCCGGTCACCCTTGTGGCAGCCCACGCTGGTTTTCATCCGAGGGACGTGTGCCATTGACCAGATGGGGGCTATTGCTTCGTGTCCACCCTCTGCTGGGAATGACTGTGTCAGGGTGGATGTCTCTCCGATACGGGATGGTACTTTGCAGAATTTGGAGATGGTTATTTCTGATTTGACAGAGACAACGGGGGAAAAAACTGGCTCCTAGAAATATCTGCTTATCCTTAATCTTTGTGGTAACGTCTCACGAAGGTACGATAGGCCAGGGCAACCCGATGGAACTTTGAAGCCTGCTCTGCTTTGAGCAGGAGGTCACACTGGAGACTTCCAGAAGTGCCTTACAACATGAATGTTTCTGTGAGTCTGTGACGCCCTTGCAGTTTAGCAGCTTGTCACATTTCTACTATGTCCATATTTTATGCTGCTTAATGCTGCCTTTCACAGCTCCCCAGTAAAACACTTTCCCTTCCATTGGAATCACAGAATTATAGAACTGTCCAGTTGTTAGATTGGAAAAGACCTTTCAGATCATTGAGTCCAACCATCAACCCAACACCGCCCAACCCACCACTGACCCGTGTCCCTCAGCACCACATCTGCCCGGCTTTTAAATACCTCCAGGGATGGGGACTCCACCACTGCCCTGGGCAGCCTCTGCCGATGTCTGATAACCCTTTCTGTGAAGAAGTTTTCCCTGATATCCACCCTAAACCTCCCCTGGGGCAACGTGAGGCTGTTTCCTCTTGACCCATCGCCTGTTCCTTGGGAGAAGAGACATGGCTGGGCTTAGGGAGCTTGTGGGACAGATGAATCCAGGAGAATATTCCAAAGGAAAATGTAAGTCGAATCCTGGTACGTTAGAGGTGATTGCTCTGAAGCTGTGCTTCCTTACTCATTTCAGTGTGATCATGATTTAAATTACCTGTCTGCTGCTTGCTTTCTGCAAGAATTTTGCCTGTAAGTGGTGCCTAAAGCCATGTTCTGCAGAGCCAAAATTTTGTTATTTGAGGTTCAATCGATTTCCCTTTCAGTTTAAAGGGAAAGCTCCAGGACACCAAACATCAATACTGTGACATTGCAGATGCTGGGCAGCTGATGTTAGATGCATTGCACGCTTGGATCTCTTCCTGTGGCTTTCCCTTTGCTCAGATGCCTTTTGCAATTTCTGAATTCTTTTTCCCATCACAGCCTCGTTCCCCTTTAGTTCTTTTTATTGTATAAAGCTCTCTTTTAATTTTTTTTTAAAAGGGCTTTCTGTGCTTGGCATCACTATTGTGTGTCTGGTTTAAGTCTCTCTTGCTTCCTAAAACAATTACCGCATCATTTCAGATCTGCTTGTGTATGAACAGCTAACCAGCATTTTACCCCCTGCTCTTTGTGCCCTTCTTCAGGCAGTTCCTGACCCCGTTATTAGGGCCTCCAAAACGCAATTGTGAACCAAACCAATTGCTTTGGTTCACAATTTAATTTTTGTATGGCTCTGTCCTCTTTCCTCTCTCTCCGCTCTGTGCGTTTCAGTCCCGACCCTCTTCTACCCAATTAACTTTGTTCCGTTTCCTCTGCCATCTGAAGGAGCTGCAGTCCTTCCCGTGCAGAATTCCCTTTCCCGGTGCCCGGCTGGGAGCCGTTCACGGGGCACCCCCGGAGCTGGGGGGGGTGTAAATTGGGTGGCAGCGGAGCCACAGCCACTAGCCCCAGATAAGGTACAGTGGCCTTGGTCAACGCCATTTTCAGACAAGCTTTTTTGGGTAATAATGAGCCGTGTTATCTCTCACCAGCACGGGCAGAGGTGAGAAATGAACAGCAGCCCCCAGCATCCCTCCCCAGCCCCCAGCATCCCTCCCCAGCATCCCTCCCCAGCCCCCAGCATCCCTCCCCTGCCAGGGGCAGCCTCGGAGCCGTACCCATTGCGAGGGACCGCACCAAGCAGCTCATGGTATTTTGATAAGAATTTTCCCTGAAAAAGCCTCGGCTTTACCTGTGTAAGACTTCATGTATGAGGGGTCTGGGTCTGGGAAAAAAGGCCAAAGAAGGAATTTCACGTTTAGGAGCGAGTTGGCAGAGTTTTTGGAGTCTTTCTCCTGTGATCCCTGCGGAACAGCCAGGCGGCTCCGGCGGCAGCAGAGGAGTGGTGTCTGCAACCACAGCCTGTGCCGGGGTCTTGCACCCACTGTACCCGACCGGAACCCTCCCGTGAGGACCCCTTCCTCGGGGGGATCACCTGGAACCCCCTCCAGCCCTTTGCCTTCCCCCCAGTTTTGGGGAGTTGAGGATACGGGTCCGAGCTTTGCCTCTCCTGCACTGCAGCATCTTCCCTTTTGGGGTCTCTAGTTCCTCCCCCCGGTGATTCAGAGAATGGCTTTAGAAATAGAATAAGAAACTGCATATTCCCATGTTTTAAAATACTGATTTGAGAATTTCCATCAGAGAATCATCTATAATTCCTGCAAGCTCATGGAAAAAAGTATGTGAAGCCCTAAGTGTGGTTTTACCTCTAATCCCAGTCACACATAAAAATCCCATAATCTCACTCTGATAGTGCTTTTAACTTGAATTCCCCGAATCTGAAGTTCCTACAACTTGGTTAATTACTGTTGTGGCCGTTTATGAGGACAAAAAAACCCTCCAAACCCCACCCATTTTGATCCTGTATATTAAGATGATTTTCTGCCACCTGGATTATCCGATTTCATGTGTGCACATTAGCAGGCAAAGTGCAGAATTGTATTTTTAAAAGCGCCGAAACAACACTGTGAAACCTGTGCCTTCAGCTCCCAGAATCTGAACAGTAACTGCCCAGATTTCTCTCTTGCATTGGCAGAGTCCTGAGACTTATCAGCTCTGGGTCCTGCTGGGGGGAGAAGATACTCGGCCCATACTGGAGCAACCTAAACCCAGTGACAGGATTCCCGTTGCCTTCCAAGGAGCAGGATTTAGTTTTTAACTTTTCAAGAAATGCCAGTGGATCTGTAGGGTCTGATTTTGTATGAACAATCACTAGGTATCTGGTTCTTGCGTACAGTGAGGGGGGTAACAGAAGATTTTGATGTCTTGCAAACAGATTTGTTCCTGCCTCTAAATAATTAGGCGCAGAGCTGGGACTCGCACTTGATATCCCTTCCTGCAAACTGCCTCTCGGCAAAGGTAGGCTAAGTTAAAAATATCAGTTCTGTGAGTCTATATGGAGCTGAAACAGTGATGGGCCCTTTGATCTCTGCACTGACCACGTGGGGGTTCAGAGCCCCGGCTGCGGGGACCTTGGCTGGGAACGGGGACAAGGACACAGCGGGGCTCAACGCGCACGTGTCCCTGTGACCCCTGGGAGACGGCAGCGACTCGGGGAATGGCACCTCCCATTCTCGTTAGAACTTTTAATTACATCTGCTGTTAGGAATTTTTCAGATAAGAAGTTTTGGAACCCAGTTTCTTCAGTAGTGGAATTCCAGATCTTTTAAGTGTGAGTCTGTGAAATATAAATTTTGAGATTTAATTTTAAAAAGATTTCATCTTTATTTACTTCTTATTTCCAAGTTGACTCTTAATCACATACAAAACTTTGTGTCTTGCCTTCTGGCAGTTCTTGAAAGAATTTTTTTCATAGCAATTAGGCATGCAGCATTTCCATTTAAAGATTTTTTTTCTAAGAATAACTAGAAAGCAATTCGATCAAAGTGCCCTTTGTGTGTGTGTAAATGGCTTGTGTGCATTGTGATGCTTGAAGTTCTGAGAAAATAAATTTGGTTTTGCGTGTCAAGAGCAGGCGACTCAGCAGGGTTTTAATGTGATCATAATTTAATGTGGTATCCGGCAACAGGACCATAATTAAAGAATATTAGTTCAGTATTTGGACCGGTGAACAACTGGAAATGTGGGAAGAAATAGTCTAGGATATATATAGGAACACGGGTGAAGGGAATGCTCAAGAAATGTCACTAGGAACACACCTGTTGGAACAGCAAAGCAGTTCATGGGCCGTGTTTGGGTGTTTTCCACCTGCTTGAGCCAATATCAGGCTTCCTTGGAATATTGAGGCAACCTTAAAACATTAGGAAATTTAGAAAAAGAAAAAGGGAACATGATTTGAATGAACTCAAGATGGGCTTTCTTAGTTTGCAGAGCAGTATTTTTTAGCATACAGCTGTTTTGCACTGGGGGTGTTTTGGGGTGACCCCGTCGGCAGCTGCGGTGGGGCTGGACGCCGTTTGTCCTCAGCAGCGAGCAGAGCCCACGGAGCTGGGAATTATCCAAAATCCAGCCTTGGCCAGGTCAGATCTGTGCTCGGGAATAACAAGATGATTTCTGTCGAGGCAGACTGGCCTCGCCGAGCCCCAGGGAATGGTGCCCTTCAGCTCCTGGCAGGATCCTGGCGTTCACACCTTAAAAGGCACACACAAAATGGTACTCTGGGGTCAGCAGCTGGGTGGGCCATCGGCCTCGTCACTTGTTTGACTTGTGTCTTTCTGGGGGCAAAAGGGAGAAGGGCAGTTTGTTTCTGGTGTGGAGCAAACACAGTTTATCATATTGCTGTTATTAAAAAGAGGGGGAGGAGGGTGCAGTACGAAATGAGAAGGGTGTGCTGGGCTCCCTGGGAGGCAGAGGCACAAAAAGGGGGCTAAGAGGGAAAACGGGAAGCTGAATACACAAGAACTCTCCCCCCTCCCGTGCCCCAACGCAACAATTAGATCAAAAGCTGCAATAAGCACGAGCCTGATGAGATTTAGGGTGGGCAGCCTTGCCTCCGTGGGTAAGGAGGTGCCACTGGAGCCAGGACCACACGACGTGGGCACAGACACAAGCCGCTCGCCGGGCGTTGTTAAACCTTCCCTTCTGACAGCAGCCTGGAGATTCTCCCCCATCCTTCATGCAATGAGAATTTTAAACAATGTGATTAACCTTAACTATGTCATTAACATAACACCGGGTTTGAAACGCGCTGCGCACTCTGTTCATCTGGTGTTGGCCATTGATTAGTGCCTCTAATAACAGGCAAAAAGATGCACTTTAATCATCAGGTACCACCTGCACACACACACACGGGCACGGGAGAGTCCCCTGGAGCAGCAGCCACCTCCTAAAACACACAAAGGGATGGGGTGAACAGGTACAGACTCACTCCGTATCTCAAAATTGCCATCATTAAAATGTGGAAGTTTTGAACAGTTCTCTATTCAAGCTTTATCACCAATTTACGACTCTGCTCAGCCAGGGGCAGAACCTGACAGGCCTGTGCCCCTCTTCTGCAGTGCCCCTCCTGGGCAATCCCATTCCAACCTCATTTTACCGTTTTATTGCCGGAATCCCATTTGATATCCAATATTCCTCGGATGTTTGAGAAACTTGGGTCTTACTCTGTGAAATAGGCCGGTTCTTGCTGGGTGGAATGACTTCCCTAGGACCCCCCCCCCCGGGTGTGGGTTAGGGCTGTGGTTTGGTTTGGTGGTTCCCGCAGCCGGGATGCGGGAGCTGGTGGCGCCGCCTGAAGGGCCGGGACGAGCCGGGAGCAGCGGCTCCACAGGGCTTGCGAGGCAGAGCCTTCCCCCCAAAAAAACTCCCCATTGTCCTCCCCAAACTCATCCGAGAGCTCGGCCCCTCTTTCCTGCCAGCCCACCTGCCACAAGGTACTACCCAGGCAAAATATGGAAGCGCATCGGTTTTATTTTATCAGCCAAATTTTGGCACGTAGAAATTAAGCTGCTTTTGCAAAATATCTTCCATCATCTTTCCCTGAGGCTTTGAGTAAGAGATGACTGGTTTATCTGAAGTGTTGCCCTTCACATTAATCTTCCTCTGTCTGCATGAGGAGCGCAACGTTATTTGATTAATGTTATTTTTCAGTCTATCTTTGGTATATTTTTCTCTGGGATTGCTATGGATTTGTTTGTGGGTTTGGGGGTTTTTTTTGGCCCTGCTTGTTCTTCATAGTAAGAATTATGCCTGATTTCCAACAGAGCGCTACAGGTTTATACAAAACTCATGATCCTACATACAAGTTTGCAAAATTAATCTGATCCTCTGATTTGTACTTTCCAGCAGATACTTTGCCAGACAATAGGAGTTTTGTAGATACTTTGCCAAACAATAGAGTTTTATAGGATTTTCAATGACCCTTTGACAGGTTTACTTAAGGTATTGAGCTTTCCATGGCCCTGTAAATGATCACTCCTTAATGTTACAGCTTATTTGTCTTACAGCGGTTTTATTGATAACCTGATCGCTTCTTCTTTGTCATCCAGTTTTATTTCTCCTACTTCTCCTAGTAGTCTTTTCCCTACTGCCGTATGGAGGGGGCACTAAGTAATGAGGATACTTATTTTAATTGTCTCCAGCCAGGTTTTTAAATTGTCTCACGACCGCTGTGTCTGAGTGCCCGTTTGAAACAATTAATTGGTGACAAGTCAGGCAGGGAGGGTAGTGGCAAAACCCAAATTACAGACAAATTTGTTTTTAATTTAAAAATCACTGTGCTTCAGTGGCCACATTGATCTGCTACCTTAACGTACAACGAAATATGAGCAAACTTAATTTTCTAGTTGCAGAATGCTTTAGTATCTGGAAAACACAGTACTTTGTAACAAACCTTTAAGGAGAAAAACACCTGATACTAATGGTAAAGTATAGCTGGAAATAAATTAATTACTCACGTTCGTTAATTGGCGTTCATATATTCTCAATAGTGTCTTGACTATTTGGGCCTATTGATAAACACCACGTCTGTGTTTACATTTCAGTGAAGAAGAATGTCCTTGCTGCTCAAGTTCATTTACCATTGATTGAGTGAGATCCTTCGTTTGCAGGGTCTCCATCTGGTAGTTGACTGTCTGAATTAACTGGTTTAAACAATTTTCTGGTATCATGATATTTCAAAGCTCCCTTGTGTTTATCTGCCTGTTCCTGTCACACACAAACCGCCGGAAAACCTGTCGGTACCAAATATTCAGCTGTATCTGCTTTATGACACTCTGCATTCAAAGCCTTATAAAATTGTTAGTCCAAACTGCTGGAGAGTTTTCTGCAGTTAATGGAGGAAAAAAAAATGAAAGGAAGCGAGGAGGATATCTTTAAAGAACAGGTACTTGCTCAGAGAAATGAGACACTGCCTGTAACCTGCTGCATCCCTTGGCAGGTTTGTACGTCGGGCACTTGGGGAGGAAGCATTTATTTAAAGTTCTGTGTGGTAAATAGCCCATTTTACCCTGGAAAGAAGAATACCAGGAAATAAGCAGTCATGAGCAAAGTCTGTCTAAACTGCTGCTTCGTGCTAGTCTCCTGAAAAGGGCACAGCTTGTGCTGGTAATTCGGGCAAAACAGCCAGGGTCTGGGTCACCCTGGGGATGGAAATGCGAGATTCCAACCGCTGCTCGAGAGCCTGGGTTGCTAAAACTCTGCTTTGAAGGTCTCCTGTCATCTTCTGTTGAGAGGCTGAGAATCAAAACTGCAGAGAAGTTAAGAAGTAAAAGGAGAAAAGAAGCAACACCCGAAAAGAATAGATTCAGAGACTTTGACTGCAGGTATTTTTTCAGGTTTTGCTTTACAAGAATGTTTTAAACAAAAAATAAAGTCTTCAGTGGTCAAAGAGTTTCTGAAACCAGTCTCCCTAGCCCTAAGTGAAAATGAAGACTTAGAAGCTAAATTTTGGGCTGCTAATTAAGCCTGTGTGGCCCTGATCTCTAGGTGGATGTTAGGAGATGTTATATTTAGAAGATGGCTTTGGTGGTGTCACGTCACCAGCAATTCCTCACGCCAAACCTTTTGTTTATTCTGGAGGTGCTGCAGTTATTTGTCTGAGCTCCTCTGATTGCCCAATTAAAGGGTGATTTCTTGCTGTTCAGGGTGTCTGTTGGTATAATTTTTTTCATCACAATTAGTCATTCACAATGGCAGTCACTTGATTTGAATTTTATAGCACCGTCAGTGTCATGACTGTCTCCCAGACAAACTTCCCAGTGATTCCTCTTCCAGTGTGAGCGCTCGTGTTGCCTCTGAATTCCTCCCGAAATAGCAGGAGGGCACGCGTTGACTGTACTGCACTGACTTAATGCAATACATCAGGAGCAACAGTTAATGAAAATGTACTGTAAGGTAAATAACTGTATGAAAAAAAAAAAAGATAGGGATATTTTTAGGTATATAAACTAATTATTGTAATTTCCCTTTCCCTATGCTATCTCTTCTTCCCAGCCAGGGTAATGATCTGTCTTATCACTAAAGTGCCTCTACTAAATCTTTTGAAATGTCAAAAGAGAACTAATATTTACATCAGAATAATAACTACAATTACTTACCCACTTTCCAATTCATTTGGAGTCAATTATTCTTTAGTACTAAGAGAAATAGAGCCTTACTGTAATATTGGAATGAGTTTAATTAATCCTTTTTCACATACAGCAGGCTGATAAATGAAATTCAGCCTATAATTTAAGAGCTTGGGGAAATAGTATGATATTAAGGATGCTTTGAGTGATTGACAGTTTAATTTATTATGAAGAGCAGGAGCCTGTCTTACCTAGGAGTTCATCCCAGTTTTGCAATTAATGATTTCAACTGGGAGATCATCGTTCTAGGAAGACTTCCCAAACAAAATTTTTACGGACTTCTTGGCATCGCCTCTCAGTTACTGCACACCCGTAACCCTTTGTTTTGTAAAAATGACAGATAAAGAATGCAACGCGTAATATAAAAATGTGGTGCTGGAAAGTTCGTAGGAGCTGGAGAACATGATATATTTGTCGAGTAGAATTTCCCACAAGTTGATATCATATTTTCATCAGGAAGGAGAAAAGGGTAATTGGATTTAAATGTCAAGATGTTCCTTCTGTAGGTTTGAAGTCACACATCTATTTTCTCAGCTACAGTTTTCGCTTGTGATTATGAAAACTGCACCCACTTGTCACTGAAGATGACAGTCGGGAATTCTCTAGGAGTGAGTTAAATGCTGAACCATAACCTGAAGGTTTGACACAAGCAGCATAACACCGCTGGTACAGACAAAAAATAAATTGCTCCATTGGACTCGGTAGATTGTATGTGAAAATAGTGATTTTTACTAAGAAGCAACCCAGATAAAGCTAAGAAACATTAATCCAGTGAGAGATTTGTAATTGAGGAGAATGCAGATTGAGGTGTCCGGGAGGTGAGGACAGTGCCTGCTGGGGAAAAACTCTGGCCGGTTTGTTTTCCCGTCCCCTCATTTTTCTAGATGTTTAGAAGCAAATAGAATGAAACATTCCTGGAATGTCAGTGACTTCCCTGGGTGGGCGTTTGTGGGTCTGGCTAAAATAGTAACAGAAAGGGTTTTTAACAATTGATGTAGAAAGGTGCAGACAGCTCCCTTGGCAGCAATTCCGTTCCACGCGCTTGACCTTTCCTGCTGCTCGGTAGGGGTGGGCTTCTCCCGGCTCCCACCCAACGCTCAGTACCTTCAGCAGCAGCGCTCCTGCTAATTACCCATTAGTAACAGCGGGCAAGAGCTGTCACCTCCCTTCAGCCTCTTCCTTCAGTATTGGGAAAGGGAGTCTGCGCTGCCTCTTGGTTTTTTTCCTAGAATCTCTTTTAATTAGAGGAGGACCTGGGGGGTTTCTCTCCCATTCCTGAGGTGCAAGGAGACCCTCCATAAGGCTGTCTTCTGCGAGTGCTGGCAGCAACCCTTTTGGCCACCCATTTGTGTGGACACCGGTGGCCAAACCCCTTGGCACAGCGAGAAGAGACCAGAAAACTGCAGTTACTGATGCAAAACAAGTCTATTCTGTGGGGCTTGCTCAGATTTGCGAGAAAATAATCCCTCCATTGCTGTTCCTAAGCAGTTCCTTTAGCTGAGCGTGGGCAAAACATTTATTTTTTTGCAGTTTCAAAACTGCTCTTTCCTGCACGATCGCAGTCCGGGGGATTCGTGCAAAGTTCTCTTTCCTTCCTGCACCCTTGGCAGTTCAAAGAAAATAGGTGGAAGAGGTGTCCAGGGCCAGGACCACCAGGCTCCTGATGGAGAAGGGGAGAGGAAAACTTGACGTTCCACCCATTTTCAGTGGGTTAGGTGGCTTGGAGCCTTCTGGAGAGTGTTTCTCCCCTTCTCCTCTGGCTCTCTCTCCAGGTGCTGAGGTGGTGAGCTACCAAAGCTGCTCTGCCCCAAGGTCTAATTTGACAGTTACAAATTCCTAAATAACTTGAAGTTTCCGAGTTGCTTCATGAAGGCAATTCACAAGAGACACCAGGGTTGGGGTGCGGAGCTGTCAGATAACCCTCTCTCACGGATGCTGGCTGAGATCGCTCCTACGGCGCCTTCCAGCCCAGCGTCTGCCTTTGGCATCGCTGGAATTCAGTGGGTGGACAGTAATAAGCAGATGAGAGATTACGTGTGGCAGGGTGTGTGGTCACAATTATTACCAAGGGCACCAGTGCAACTCCCAGTTCTTACAAATAGCTCTAAACGAGCTTTCTTATCCGTGTATCATAAGCACGGCCTCCTTCAGACCGTGGGTAATCGGTAGGTTTTAGTCATCGTTACCTAAGGATGAAAAACTGTAATCCTTTTGCAGTTTTACCAGTATATGTGAATTATAGCAAATAAATTAAAAAATACAACTCTATTTTTTATTTTACCATCACTGCATATCATGGCTTTACAGTCCCCTGTATATCATTACTCACTGGGCTGTTATTTAAATGCCTTTTTTTTTTTTAATACCTGTCCTTGAATATCAAGACAAATTGTTGCTTATTACATTTGACACTGAATTCCCAGCTGCGTGGGAGCTTCAGGGTGTGGTGTTTTCTTGGTGGTTTAGGGTTTTGTGGTTTTTTTTGTTTTTATTTTGTTTTGCTTTTTAAATCTGTGAATGTCAAGGAAATGCAACCTCTCGTTTTCTCTGCGTTTGGGCTGCCCGGCAAGGCTCCTTCTGTACGTGGCCAGCTCGTTTGGTACCGAATATCACACGTATTTCACCCAGTCCCTGAAGCTGTTCTTTAAATCCCACCAGTTAGAGGAATTTGTGTTGCCTGTGCATGACTCATCATCGGCCCCGAGCACTTTGGGATTGGGACATCCAGTAGATTTTTAAAGCTGGATCTCACTATTTTTAAAGTGGGATGTTGGTATTTTTTTCCTTCCCCCCCCAACGTGTGCAGATTGCCAAAAGGGGCCTGGCAGAGGCAGAGAGGAGGCCCAGGAGGTCACCCCTCTGATGCTGCCTTAATTGCCAAAAGCTTTGCAAATGGTCACAGCAGGCCTGGGGGCAAGCAGAAGTCTAGTGTGTATAAAAGGTTTTTTAGGCTTAAAAAGTTTAGGAACGGCAGCTCCTGGGAGGAAGAGGTATGGCTCCGTGGTGCCTGACAGACGTCTCTCTAACCAGTGCCTGTAGAGAGTAAGAGGGTTTCCATAACCTCTCTTAGCCACTTGCTCCGTTAGAATTACCTTTTGATGTATAGAGTTTTTCCCCATCTAAGTCCTTTTCACTGAAAATTAATCCAATTATGTCTTGTCCGTTCCCCAGCAGACACAGAGAATAATTCATCAAACCCCCTCGTAGGAAGAGCCTTTTACATTAAGACGATTCATCTCATGTCCTCTTCTGATCCTCTCTTTTCTACATGGGGAAAAAAAAAGCAGCTGAATTTTTGAATTTTCCTCTGTTTTTAGCATTCTTACCAACTTCCTTCAAACCCCCTGTTCAGACCTGCAGGGTGTGCCCAGGAGCCAAAAAGATTAATTTCTCTTCAGACTCCAGCTCTCCAGGATGCCTGGTCCCCGCCGTCCCTCATGGGAACAAGAGTTTTGGGGTGTCCTGTGTGTTTGGTCAGACCTGGGAGCACACAGTCCCCTTACAGCCACTGCTGAACATTTCCTTGACTAAACCTAAAAATTCCTGGGTTGGGATGACCTTCACTTCTGTAACTGCTCTTTGCAATGATACCTTACTGTGGAATTTCCGTTTGGTTTGGGTTTTGATTATT
Organism: Gallinago jamesoni; assembly: GCA_025769975.1. Classification (NCBI taxonomy): domain Eukaryota; kingdom Metazoa; phylum Chordata; class Aves; order Charadriiformes; family Scolopacidae; genus Gallinago; species Gallinago jamesoni. Next base: position 34,900,421 of record JAOQGH010000062.1, on the reverse strand, counting down.
ATGTTTTTAAAGTTCATTCCCTCTCTTTCTCCTTGTTGTTCAGAGACAGAAAACGCGATAAGCTGAGCACAGGAAGAGTGCTGAGGAACAGAGGAGATTCCCCCAAAGTATGTTTTTGCATGGGGTCAGGTAGAAGATGTTCTTGTTCTGTCACTGCTTTTCTCTGCTCACCATGATGCTCTAGAGCCGGTGGGGGCTCTGTGTCCCCTGGGGCATGTGGATGTTCTGCATGATCAATAATTTATGAAGTTGGCAATTCTTAAGTGATTAAATTTTCAACAATGATAGCAGGTTCCTTCCGTGCTCTTCTAGTTACTATCTCACTGAATAGTTATGTATCAACAAATGCTGAAATAAATATTTCAAAACATTTTTTTAAGTTGTTGTGACCCCCGTTTTGATGGACAATCTTTTCCTAACACCGGGGCTGTATGAAGAGCGTTCCATCTTTTGCATTTAGGACCTTAATCGTCTTTAGAGATGATGTCTTGCTGTCATTCCCAAGTGACTGAACTATTCTTTGTGCTCTGACGTAATTGGTAAGTTATGGAGATAATTATTTACTTAAAGAGAATCACATTACGTCATGGGGCAGACTGTTACAGCTGTAAAATCCCAGCAAAAAAGGTGGAAATTCAGTGTGGTCACAAGGTCACTTGAGATTACTGTTTTCTAGAGCATTGCTGATGTCCTTTCCAAAGTAAAGGTGAGATACCCCATCTTTATACTCCTCCATGGTTGTCATATTGTGTTGGAAGTGTCAAGTGTCATTCTCAGAAACTTGAAGTGTCCCCATGACTGGTTTTGCAAGATGTTTCATAATAGTGAAGCTTTTGAAGACCTTTGACTTGAAGGTCAAGAAAGTTAGAGAAAGAAGTTAGAGAACAACTCTTTTATGTCTCTGTCCCAGTTCTATCAAATAATTTAAATAAAAAAATCTCTACCTTGCAGAGGCTACTCAGCTTCTAATTTCTGAAGAAATGAATTTAAATAAGAATTTAATTGCTGAAGAAAAATGTTACCAGTTATGTGTAAAGGAGAGGAAAATGAAATATGACTTATTTTTTATGCAGGACAGAAACTGACTATGATATTCTGCAGTAATTTAATCTGTAAGAGCTGCTTTGAAGTAGTGCACAACGGAGAGGGGAAAAAGCTGAGTCTGGTTCCAGGCACAGACCCCTGACACGGACAAGGCTCTGGGGACCCTTCACACCCCACTAAAGCAGTAAAGGTTTCTGTCCCTCTGGGCAAGCTCTGCAGGAGATCCTGCTTTCTCCAGTGATGACCTCTCTATTTTCTCAGGCTTCCTACAATAATTCCATCCTAGTCAGTGCAAAGCCCCATGGTGGGATTTCTAGGCTGGATGTACGGCTGTCCCTGGGTTACTGTCACCTTCTGGCTCCCAGGGTTTACAGGAAACTATGAGTTGGGTTTCTGCTGATTGACATCTTTTGTCATAATCCCTTAAAATAGACCTTGGCTTGTGCCGAGCACGAGGAGGATGCCTGCCCACCCTGTTGGGCAGCCTCTCGCAGGGCTGTGCTGGGGTGTCCATTGCTCGGCTGGGGACTCTGCGGGAGGAGAATGAGCCTTGAACTGGGAGAGGGAACTAAACGAGTAGAGCTCTGGTTCATCAATAACAAAATGAAGCAAATACTGCATTTAAATGTCAGCTACCTGGTTTTAATTTTGAGTTTGAGGGTTGCTCTGAGTAGTTACACTGAGAGTATGACCGGGTGCTGCTGCCCGTCGCCCTCCCAGCACCTCTGCTTTATTGGTGGTACCGTCAGCCCCGTCTCTAACTGGCTTTATTGCATCTTCTTCTGCCTGCCCTTCTCCAGCGACCAGCAAGGCAGCCTGCTTCTGTTACTGGTTTCATCTTCCGTGCTTTCTAAGACTGATTACTTCCCCCGTCCCGTTACTGTCTCCGGTTTGTGACGGGCAGTGTCCCTGGCTGTGCCGGGAGCGCGGGGGAAGCTGGTCTCAGCGGGTAGGAACCCCCAGGCTCATTTCCATCTCTGCAGCTGTGATCGTGAAGTGCAATGCAGTGATTTCTTTATCTCTAAATTAAGGTAATTGTGGGGGTGGATTTATGGGGAGGTTTAGTTATATCAGATGGAAATTTTTGTTTGTTTGTTTTGCCGGATGGTTCTGAAAGGCGGAGAGCTGGGGATAAAGAAACTAAAGCAATCTCTTGCTGGGTGTGAGGATGGTCAGATTGCCTCTTCCATTGTTAGGAAGCAGGATAACTCTACGGATGAGTTTGCTTGTTGCAGAGATGTAAGATAATAGAGATTGAGACTGAATTTGTTTCTGAACTCTTTGTGAAAGTATTATGGTTTGCATCCAGGCTCCTCCAGCAACAGTAAAATTGCCAATGAGAAACAAAGGAATATTCAGATAATACAATGCTGAGGTTTTCTTATCAGAGATTTGAATATACCAATTACATACTGCGTTTTCAGCAAAGTGTTGTCACCAACTACAGATCTGAAGTAGAAGATGGCTTTGGGTGAGGGAGGATATTTCCCTTCATAAAATTCTGGCTAATATCAGGAGGATTTGAAGTATTTTTCCCTCTGCCCACAGCGAATCCCCTCAGGAGGTGGGCTGGCAGTTGTTTCCCCATGATCCCCGTGGCCGCTGAGCTGCTGCTGCTGCCTTGGGACACAGTCCATGTCCCGGCAACGGGGAACGGAGATTTATTTGCTGGAAGAACCCTCGGTGAGGTTTCCAGAGCAGGGAAACAGCCCGCACGGGTGGTGGCAGGGGCTGAGAGGACTAGCACTAACTGAGAAAGCTTTCGGAATTCGATGGTACTTTAGTTGTGTATTTGTACGCTCTCGTCCCTGGCGATGTATTAACAGCCTCTGGAATTTATGGTGCGTTCCCGTGGTCTGTCACAACGTTTGGGGAAAGACTTATGGTAAAGCTATCCTTTTTTTTTTTTTTTCTCGAAGTTGGTGTAATTTCCTTCCTGCTTGCGACTTTGTGCCATTCTGATGGCTGTGATGTTGCCTCTGCCAGGAAAGACCTTTACCCCTAGGAACTTGTGGTTGGTTTTGGAATGCGTTGAGGTTCAGGATTCCTATCATATTTATATGCTAATGTTTTAAACAGATGAATTCTCCCTCCCTCATTTTACCTAATGAATGATGACCTTTATTCTCCGCTTCCCATCTAGCAATATGTTTGGACATTAAGTATAAATCTTCTTAGCAAAGGAATTGCTTATGGATGTTTGCCACATGATGTATCTCTCTTTTGGTGTGAGCAAATGTTTTCTTTAAACAGGAAAACAAATTCCCTAGCATTTTTTTTTTTTATGCACAGAGTTAGGTACTTCAGCCGGGTTATAATGATAATATATAGCTAGTGTGCTGGATTATGAAGACTCTAAGTACATAATGTAGTAGATCTATTATGTGAAAGCATACTTTACTAAAAAACCCTCATTTGATGCTTGAAATCAAGGGAGTCAGTTCATGTTCAAGTATATACTCTGCACCCTCTGCCTGTTCACTGGAAAAAAGTATGTTTGTGTTGAACTGATGGGTGTTTGGGTTTTGGTTTTGTTCTGCTCCCTCTCCCCAAACTTCCAGCAATCCAGGAAAAGTCCTTCCCACAGGAGAAGAACCCTGTCCATTGTACTGCCCATGGGCACGAACTAGAATTCCACCCTGATGATAGTACAACATTGTTCGCTCTGTCAGTGAGTACAATGACACACTAAAGCACTACAAGCATCCCTTCTCCTCCTTCAGGATGGAAATGACTCCCTTACCTTATGCAGAGCAGTGTGTAGCACCAAGAATAAAGATTTAGTTCTTCACGCAAAGCCTTTCTGAATCAGGCCAGCTTTGGGATGTAAGCCACGTGCTTGTTGAAGGACGGGGCATTCCCAGGGTTTTGGTTTAAGGGGTTTGTTTGTTAGATGTGGCAGAGGCTGAAGGAGGATTTTCAGTGTGCGCTCTACAGGTGCCTGCTGGGCTGAAGGCCCTGGCAGAAAGGAGTCATCCTCACACCGCCGGGCTGGAATGGAGCTTGCAGCTGGGTATTAGTCCAGCTCCTGGTCACCGGTGTCTCTGGGGAGGAGGGCAGGCTTGGGACAGACCTAACGGGGGCAGGAGACGCTTTGAGGGTGTTTCCTACCTGCAGGAACGTTTTGTATTCTCCATGTCTGACGGTGGGGTGGTGATGTTGGGATTAAGAGGCTCTGCCCTGCCCTGCCCCCGCGGAGGCTGAAAGGGGCTGCGACGTGGAGTTGTGCAGCAAAGAGCTTCGGAGATCCTGCCAAGGAGGGAATGAGGAGGAGGAGGATGAAGAAACAGCCCCAAGGCCGTGCGCTTGGGGACCAGGAGTAACACGGAGCCGCTCTGAGCAGCAGCCCCATCACACGGGGGCCAGCACAGACCTGGGAAAGGACTTCTCCTGCGGCGCATGGACACCACGGGTCAACTCCAGAAAAGCTGGGGGGGAGGAAGGGGTTAATGAGCGCTGGGGAAAGGGCAAACACGAAATTAGAGATGAATTAGTTTGTTGTAAGTTAAGATGTTTGTCATCTTGTTCAGGCGGGATGTTTTCGGTTATTTCCAGCAGAAGAGCTGAGATTAATCAATGCTTTTAAAACTGAAACGCGTGGAGCAGTCTGGAAAAGATCTAATACCTTTTATATTCAGCGGAGACGGTGATAGCGGGGAGAGAGAGGTAATGAATGAATGACAGCCTGAGTGGGAGCTCTGTGTGTGTAAAGAAAGGGAAAAAGTGAGATGTCTACAGAAGATATTTTTAGAAGTGGCTAAATCACATCAAATGCAGTTCTATAGCCGTGTTTCTGCTTGAAAGGGTGAAGTTAGAACTGCTCAATTCCTATGGCGTGTTACAGATCTCCTATTTATTTTAGCTTTCACTCATCAAAAAGGATCTGTAAAGAGATTCTGTCCAGGTGAGAAGGAATAAAGGATAAGAAAATGATGGTTCGACATTTTTGATTTTCCCTTTAATGTCTTGTAACTCCCAAGAAATCCCAATTCTGAAATTTCCCAATTTCCTTTTGGCAGGAAAAAAGGTGCTGGTTCCAGAGACCCTGTAGCTAATACCTGTGTGGCTGGGGGCGGTGATGGGGGTGATGATGGGCGTGTGGGGGTGATGATGGGCGTGTGGGGGTGATGATGGGCACGTGGGGGTGATGATGGGCGCCGGGGTGCGCAGGGGCAGCTGTGGTTGCTGTGGTGTGTCACCAGGCTGGCGCTGACAGAGCGGAGCTGTGTGAACAGGTTTCTTGCCAAGCCAATTACCATTAGAGCCCCCGGGAACAGGAATTTCAAATACGGGATTAGAGAATAACTTTAAATTAGAGATGGGGTTGGCCGAGCTGGTAGAAGCACCATCAACAGCAGCCGCCTTCAAAATCAGGGGCAGCGAAATTGTTTTGCAGATTTTACAAATAAATACAGAGTAGGATTTATATATATTTTTTTAAAATAAAATATATCTCCTGTAACTTTATGGACAGTTAATGAGCCTTATTTGCTGATGGTGTGATACCTCCACGTGCAGCCTCTCCTTTTTGAAGATGCCCAAGGATGAATGCAAGGTCTGTGGGGTGTGCGGGGAACTCACCAAAGAGGAGATCACAACGGGTCCTATTAAAAGGGATATTATCAGATGGCAATTACTAATGATGATCTTCAGAGGTCAGGCCTGGCTTAAGCCTGCTCGTGGTGTGGATTAAGGACGTGTGTGGCCGAAGCAGAGGTGCTCCCACATCTGGGGGTGGCCTGAGCAGGGAGAGGGGATGCTGACACCGGAGCCTGTGAAATCACGTGTGAAATCACCGGCACAAATTCACTGTTTTAGGGGCCAAACATGACTTTAGGGTGTGAGCGTAAAGCTTTTGGGCGTTAACGGAGGTGGCAAAGGTCTGTCGCTGGAGGGTGAGGATGCTGAGCCCCTGCGGAAGGGATCTGTCCCTCTGCTGAGGTGTGCTGCCGCTGAGCCACCGCGCTCCTGGGGGGGCCTGGCAGCGGGTTTTGTGGGTTTTTTCCCACCAGGGTATCAGAGCTGGAAAATCTCCCCTATTACAGCCAGATATTTCTTTTGTCTGGGTGGTGGGAGGCGAGCGATGCTCATTTTCAAAGTCTGTTCTGAGCCTACTCTATGCTAATTTGCTGTTGAATTGCTGTGCCCGGAGAGAGGAGCTTTAGGAAGCGCAGGCTTCGGTATTAGATAAAACCCTATTCAGTCTACTTTGACACCAGTTCCCCACGCTGCACGACGTTCATTTATTTCTAAGCTACAATTTCCTCTGTGTTTGTATTAGAGAACAATGCTACGAATGCACAAAGGAATGTCACGAGCGGGTAGAGATCAAAGTGGCCACCTACCAGACTCTGAGAGAAAAGTAAAGGCTTGATTTGAAAGGTGCTAAAGTTAAAACGATAGAATTGGGCACTGTAGGCTGAAATGCACAATTCTGTCTGTAATTCTTTCGTTTTCCTTTTCAGGAGAGGCTCAGGTGGCTGAAAATTCCGATTGATTAATTTTATACCGATACCTTTGGGTACCTATGGTGCACCAGGAAGCCCCTAATAAGTGTGACGTTCTTGTTTGCTTTGCATGTGGTTGAAAAAAATTATCTCAGAAATTATCTCAGGTAGTATATGGTCTCATGGTATATGTCACAAGGTTAGTTACCAAATTATAAGATTTTTTTTCTGGCATTAATTTCCCATTATATGAATATTTTTCTCTTCTGTCCTCGTTTTCCACTCAGAGGCTATTAAAACCCCTAATGGAATGGCAATTAATACAGCATTTTTGGATTTACATTGGCTAAAATGTCAGTGATGCAGTGGAAAAACTATTAATGTGGTTCGTGCGGTGGGGGGGGTTGTGCCATCCTGTGCCCCCGGGCTGTCCCCGGTGCCAGCGCTGCCACAGGGCTGTCTGCTCCCCACCTCCCAGCAGAGAGAAGATCCTCGGCTCTTTCTGTGCCCTTTGCTGGGACGATCCCGTCCCCCCTGCGAGGGCAGTGCTGGAAAACATCATCACTTTCCTCTTGTAAAACTGGCTTTGCAAAAAACACCTGCCAAGAAGAGCCCGGCGTGGTGAGGACGGGAGCTTGGATAACCTCACAGGCTTCTCTTCCCTGCGTTTCAGGGCACCTTTGAAGGTGTGAAATGTCCTTAACGGGTGAGACAGACCGTGCACTTCTGTCGCCGGTCCCCACGGCAGGTTCTGGCCAGCAGAGAAACCCCTCTCCTCAGCCCAGCTCTAAGTTCTCCTGCTCGGGGGCCGTCTGCTGACAAGTCTGAGAATCTCCAGGCTTGTTCTGGGGCAATAAAACTACTCAAAAACGGGACGCTTAGCAGAAAGGTCGCCGGGTTCTGAATGTGAAACTTCAGAGAACAAAAGTTATAAGCGAAAAAACAAATCACTCTCTTTCAGCTCCATGTTCACTGTGACACCTCTGACATTTAGGTAGCTGTAGATGCACATAAATTTCCACAAGCAGAGGAACAAGTCAGAGCATTAAAACACCGGGGTGTAAACTGCATCCCTGGTACCAGCTGAAGGACCTCCCGAGCCCAGGACCCCTGCAGCTGTTGAAAGGTTGATGGATACACAAGGTGAAAGGTGTGTGAAATAGTCAAAGCGAAATGAAACACCGCAGCGAATTTTGTTTTCCTGAATGCTGATGAATTTGACAGTGTCTGTTGCACATATTTTATTAATGTGTTCAAATATATAGCCTGAAAAAATAGAGCTGGTGAAATACGTTGGAGTTGCCTGGCTGAAACAAGGCTTTTATACCCACGTATGGTGTATGTTTTCCAACAGAAATAATGGCTCTTGGTTAAAATTGTGGGGAGGAACATAGTATTCTGAAGCCTCAGACCTACAGTCAATCTTTTCCAAGTTCAGTTCAGTGTTTCATGAGTGATGAGGATCCAGTGCCCTCGTGTCTAAATGTGCCAGTGGGATTTATTGCCATTGCCCATCACCTGGTCACTGGGCCACTGAGGGCATTGCCACCCCTGCCGTGGGGAGGGGGAGGCACAGGAAGAAAAGAAAATGAGCAATTGTGTTGTTTAGCAAGATTGTTTCTGGACAACTTCTCTTTTCACCCAATGTTGCTGGTTTGTCTTGTAAGAACGTGGATGTCTTTGGCCACTGGTGTATCGTCCCTCTGCCCAGAGACAGATCTCTACCTGTTTTCTTTGAAGCCCTAAAAGAAATGGACCATTCCTAAAGAGATATAAAATGTGAAATTTCATTATATTTTGGGAGCTCCAGTTGCTTTCCAGTGTTACAAACTGCTTTTCTAGGGATTGCACATCCACCACTGCTGCTGACTGTGGAGCAATGGGTTTTTTTCAGCTGTTTTGGATCCCCAGGGGCTGATCTGTAAGATGTTATGAATGCCATGAGCCACGAGAAAACCTTCAATTAGCGTTACCACCCCATGAACCTCCAGAGACTCCGTGCCTTCTGTTCATTTTGCTGCTTGGGAAGCTACTTGTTAATTAGTTTTTTTGGTTTTGTCTTAAAGGACAGAATGTAATTCGAATGTCTTTGCTGAATACCTTCTGTCTGAGACCAGGATAAGAGTTTGGAGCTCTCTGAAAGGTTACGGTCCTTTCCAGTCCCTTATCATTCCATCTGACCTCTTGTGTTCCACACCCTGACGCTTGAAATATGTGGCCGCTGCACTTTGTTACCTCCAGAAATGTCATTTTCTATTGAGGAATGTCCAGGTGATCTCATCTCTTTGTTGCAGGCCTGGCACGTGATGATATTTTCTGATATTGTTTTAAGGTTAAATATAATTGATAAGATATTTCCCTGTGCGCGCTGGGACCCGGAGCTTGTCAGAGCCGGGAGGGAAGGGAGCGAAGAGCTGGGTTACACCTGGTTTACGTGCCCTTGGGGTGGTGTCACTTGGTGGAACTTGTCACGCAGGGACCGAGATCTGCCAGGAGAACGCCTCATGCCCGTCTTAATATTTGGATAACTCCCAACACAGCGTCGGGCTTAGTTTATACCGCATTAAATGATGGGGTGGGAGTTGTGTGCAGACAACGGAGGACAGCTCGGTTGGTTTCAGGAGTCAGAATTCCCGGGATTTATTCCTCCCTCCTCCAGGGCTTTCCTGTGGGACGCAGTTGACAGGATTCCCTTTATTTAACCTCCCAGGAAAGGCGGGATGCGATGCCGCAGAGGCGTTACTCAGACGGCAGCTGGGCTCCCTGTCCCCAGCGTGGGCTGGGAGCTGCTCCGGTGGCAGCGGGGCTGGCAGCTCCACGTGTGGTGGGGCAGTTCACGAGTCCATAAGGGAAGAGGAGAGAAGATTATGGTGTTTATGCCCTCGGGTTCCCGTGCGACAGGCAGGCTTTGTCCCCTGGCCTTGGCAGTGCCCGCGCAGTGCCCGGGTCTGTCCCGCTTCCTCTGGGTGGGGGTCAGAGCGTGGGGCGCTCGGGAGAGGAACCACGCTCCTGAGATATTGGGGAGAGGAACCACGCTCCTGAGATATCGGGGAGAGAAGCCACGCTCCCGAGTCATCGGGGGGGAGATACTTCCAGCCTCAGCTCTTGAGCATGAAGCCAATGACAGCCTGGAAGCATTCAAAGCGGCTCCTGCTTAATTCCACCTGCCAGTAACAGCTTGGAGGGGGGAAGCTGTTGGGGGGGACAGGAGGGAAGGAAATACAAAGGAAGGCTCATGTGATGTCCCCGTGCGTTTGCAAGCCCGTTCTCTGCCATATATAATTGCAGTCATCAGTTTATCACCCAGCAGTTCCTTCAGTGAGTGTCATTCCTGCTTTGCTCGACAGCAGCGGTAGGAATTGTGATGCGAGACGTCATCTGATGTGTTTGGGCCCGATTTTTCAAGGGTGTTTTGAAGCCTGGTTCCTGTCGTGGAAGTGGCACCCCCGTTTCCAGGTGGCTGCAGGTGATTTAACCGGGCACGGTGTGTTAGAGCTGGGGGGGGACGGCACCGCGGGAAGCGCTCCGGGAGCAGAGGGAGAGTGGGAACAGTGTGGCAGCAGGCTTTTATTGAATCACAGAATCATGGAATGGTTTCAATAGCTTATCTACTTCATAAAGAGTTGTTTCTAATTTTTATTTTGAGTAAGAACATTTCAAGTAGTCATGTGTCACGCTTGAGGCATAAGTTTCAGAAGTTTGGAGTGTTACAGGTTTCTTGCTTCAGAGAGTTTTCATTTTCTGTGTGTGACCTGTGAGTATTTAAGAATAAAGAAGCCGGTCGTGGTGCATCCTGATTCGGGGACTTGGAGGAAAACTTGAAAGTGCTGCCTCCTGGGCAAAGTGGACAGAACAAATCTGATTTACAGACTTGTGTGGGATTTCCCAAAGCACTTAAGCAGTTTAAGACCCCAAGTACCATCGACTTGAAAGTCAATAAGATGTTTGTGAGAATCCAGCCCACACTCGGGTATTTTATAACATGGAAATTCCTCTGCAGCGAAGTCAAGCAAAAAAGCTGC
>JAOQGH010000062.1:34833995-34889808 GCA_025769975.1 Gallinago jamesoni | reverse complement strand
GGGGGGGAATCTATATTGTGTATTTATAGACAGGAGTCTTGTGGCTTCTTTGCTTTTGGGTATCTATGTGCTTGCTGTGCTGCTCCCGAAGACCGAAGTTACCAACACAACTTGGAGTTGTGGATTATTTTATTTTTTATTTTTTGGTGAGGACTCAGTTTGTCTTTCTCTAGGCAGCCAATTTGGGTATTTCCCTTAGGAAAGCAGGGTTTCCATGGATTGAAGGAAGAGAGAGGGGCAGATTAGAAGATGTGAACACCTTCCTTGGATTCACAGCACAGTGAGAAGCTCCGCAGTCATGGGCCATCTCTCATTAGTGGAATCACAGAACTCCTTTTTTTCCCAAGTAGAGGCTTAGAGTCCGGACTAACAAAACCATATTTCTGGGCAAGAAGAGCACGAGAAGGCAAGCCACCCCTTAAATCTGTTGCAGCAGAGATGAGGTTTATATTTACATGATGGTGGTATGGTTTGTACTCCTTTTAATGTTATACCGATGTGGAGACGAAGTGGATTCACTATTCCTGGATGCTTAAATTTTTATTGCATTTAATTTTTATTGGAACTGCAGCTGTAATAACTCATGTGTCTTCTCTCCCTCTGCTGCTTTTCCTTCCCTGCTGCCTCGCTCGGGAAGTGAAGGAAGGTGTTGCGGCAGGAGCAGCGCGGGTGCGTTGCCGTGCTCTGACAGCTTCCCCGTCTCGTCCTCGCACAGGCACTGCAAACACAGACAGTTCCCTTGGCATCTTCCTCTCTTTCATAATATTACTTATTTATAACAGAAAATAAAAATGAGCGTGTCGGGTCTCTCCCGGCTGCCTGGTGGAATTCCAGCTGAAGCAGGAGCAAGCCCGCTGAGGAAGGTGTTTTCCTCCAAACCCTCCTCAGCCTTTGCAGAAGGGGCTGCAATGAAGGTTGGACCCGTGTCTCTTCATTCGCTCTTTCCGAACAGAAAACCTGATTTTGTTCCCGGTCTGACAAACCCATCTAATCTTTGTAACCTTACCAACTCTCATTTTTCTCTTCCTCGCCCCGTAGTGCTCTCTGCTCCGTGCTGAGACGGGTGACCCAGGAGGTGATGAGTTCTGTGGGAGCGGGGGGTGGCTCAGAGCCTCAGGAGTGATGAGTCCCGCGATGGTCACACACGGGGAGCCGTGGGTGTGGGGAGGGCTGGGGGAAGGGGGGCTCTCACCCCGGAGGGCTCTGCTGAGCATCGCACGGATGAGTAAATGCGCTGAGAAGTTTAACAGAGCTCTGAATGCGGCTCAGTGACACCAAGTGTGCCACACGGGGGTGTGTATCTGTATACACTCGGTGTACGTGTGCCCGGGCCCTCCGTCAGTAACACCCAGTGCTGTTGGAAGAACAAGGAGAACTCAAACGTAAGTGGTCAGTGACGTTCTGTATCGGCCCTCGTAAATCTGTCCGCGTGGGGGAAAGCAGCTCGGAGCTGAGGACGTACACGGCTCATTTCAAATCGGTGCCTATTTGTGCCTTAATCCCCCGGAGAGTTTGTTCAGGAACAGTTAGTTCATCCTTGTGAAAACATTAGCCTTCTGTTGCTGCCAAGGTCGTTGTCGGCTCCGGTTATCCGCTGCCCTGGGACCCATTTCCAAACCGGTGGAGTCCTTGGAAGGTTTACTCCAGTGTCTGTCCTTGTCTCCGGTATGGACATATAATAAATACCTGTTACTATTCTTAACACAGAGCAGATGTGTTCTTCTGGGCAGTCCTTCAGCAACGTACAGAGTGCTAGACTATTACACTGAAGTGAGAGAAAGAGATTACTTGGTTTTCCTCTTTTCCCTGAGTATGTTGCACTCACGTGTGGTCTCTTTCCACAAAATGGATAGTTGCTGGAATAATATCACTGGGAAAAGATGAGCCTTTTTGTCCCCCAGGTGCGTGGTCTGTGAACCTCGAACCTCTGAACCTTGGCGATTCCAATTCTTTGCTGTTCAGCCCCAGTCCAGGCCAGCCTCCTAGAGCCATAAATGAGCCTTAATTAGAGCCTTAATTAAATACTAAAATTAGTATGCGAGAATTCTCCTAATTGGGACACCACAGTGGACCCATTATCGCCTTTAAAGGTTAAGTAATTTATTCTGTTGAGCTTCGAATGTAGCACGTTTGCGTGTGGTGGGAAGAATTCATGGGCAGCTGATAAGTCTAAGAAGGCAAAATACACTATCGATTAAAGTAAATTCATAAAATATTCACTGCAGTTCATTTTTTGGTTTGTATTTTTTAGACTTTCTAGGGCAGCTTGTTTGATAAAAGACAAGAGATGAACATTTCATGCTTAATCAACACCTGGTAAAACACCGCTTTCCTTCTCCGTGCTGACCGAATGTCGCCAGTAAGCAGAATATTTGATAATGCTGTCATGCTCAGGCAGCAGCTTTTGTCAGTTGCCATCATGAAACAGAATTGCTTTCCTTGAGGAAAGCCCAATTAAGAGAATTCTGAAGAGCAGTGAGTAGTCTGCTGTGCTCCTAATGCTATTCATCATGCAACGGATTCCTTTGATGATGGCCCTAAATCGGGCCAAAGATTTCTGTGAAGATAGTGTCATTTTTCATGTCATTTTTCACATATGAAAAATGAAATTATGATTTATTTTTTTTCTTTATTTTGGATTTATTGAAACCTCGTAACTGCTCATTCAGACTTTAGGTTCCTATTCTATAGACGAAGGCCTATAATGCAAGCTAAAATAAGGAGGATTAGCATTCAAATATCTATCAATAATATGAGAGTAATGAAATAAGACATGTACAAATGAGTGCCGTGATGTTTCATACAGTAATTGAAGATGGAAATTATTTACATTTTCATGTGAATTTTGACACGTGGATTGCCATGCTTAAAGATTGGAAATGGGAAATGATAATTTGTGCCGTAGTTCCAAGTAACAGAAAGAATCAGTTGCACACAACCTTTCAACAGCTTATTTCTTGACCTTCACTGTGGAAAATCCCACATTTTTCTGCCTTCTAAAGTGGTAGAAAATTTGATAGGAGAACGGGAGAGTTGATTACGAGTGGAAAATTGACCTTTTGTTCTGAATTTAAAACACATTTCCGTCTTCTGCAAAATCCTCGGTTTCCTTATTACCAAAATCAACATTAGCTGTCAACAATGCAAAGGGCGAATGTGATTAACCACCCACTCACTTGGAACAAGTGGTATCTTGATTCATTTAATTTAGAACATCTAAAGCTGTCAGCGCTCGCCATCTGCTCAGGGTACCTGCTCCGCTCCCGGGCGCCCTGGGAGCAATGGATGCGCGGGCTGGGCTACCTGGGAGAGGCCAGGGCTACTCATCTGCGTCTTGAGAACCTCTTTGTGTGGTTTTCACTCGGATAAAAACAGAGCAAGGTTGTGATTTGCTTCAGAAGGTGTGAATTAATTGCTCCCCAGATGGAATCTGTACTGCCGCTGAGGTAATTTGTGTCGATTGTGTCTATAGTGAAAAGAGACCACGTGGCATCAAAAATGGGGGGTGTGTGCCCAAATGGAGATCTTGTCACCATGCAAACATTTCTAAAGATGCCTATCCCAGCTGCTCTTTCACTATTTCTCAAAATGTTTCTGAACGGGCACCGACTTAAAATAATGCTAGAAGATGGAAGTCTAATACTTGGATTTTTACTTCAGCTTTTTGGGTTCTTTTCAGCTGGGGTGGAGTTTTGAGAGAGCAGAAGATGCTTGAGCTGCTCCCCTTCCCTCGCCCCTGGAGTGGCTGCTTTGGGTGGTGGGTCGGGCACGGTTTGTGGCATAGGAAAGTGCCAAAGTTTGTTTTCTCAGCTGCATCTTTTATATAAAAAAATACAGAATATCAGTTCCCGGTTTTATCAACCTGGCACCTTTCATGACCATGCAAGCTTTTGAGCTTGCTGCGGTCTAATATCCATCCTAATTTACATTCTACTTGGAATTAAAAGGGTGCCTTCCGGAAGAGCAGCCTGCACTGGTAAAATCAGTGCCAGAGGTACAGCAACAAAGGGTCGAGTGCTCTTCATGATGAACGGTGCGGGAACGGTAAAAACACATTACTCTGGAATGGGAAACAGAATGCCAGAGACTGTGTTAAAATGACAGTAAACCAGGAGGTATGACCCCTGAGAGGAGGTAACACTGGCCAGTGGTTTCTATCCCATCTTTAACTTGGCACCAAATGCTGCAGGTGCCCAAAAGCCGGCACCACCCCTCCCCGCCCCGAGCACACACAAGTCTTTCCCAGGGCTAATACTCATTGCAGTAGAAGCTGAATTTTTCTGGGTGTCAAGTATCGCCCCGTGTTTTATTTTCTTTCTTAAAATACTCAGGAGTTTCTCATTTTCCTGTGTCACAAACCTTGGCAGGTTTAAAATTCTTCTTTGTGAACATAACTAGTGCAGATTCAAGCGTTTTTCAGAGTAATTTCCACATCTTGGGCTGTGTGTGCCCACGATAGCATCTTGGGAGGGAAGGGAGGAGGGGGAATTTGGGAGCCCTACAGCAGCATACGCGGGGCGCCTTTGGGATCAGCTCGGTGTTTTGGGGGCGCAGGGGAAAGACTCCCATCTCCGGCCCCGTAACCCCCCTCTCCCAGCTCCTTTCCGGAAGCGTGCTGTGTGCCTTCAGATGAAACGTGCCGAGATTGGCTTTGTCAGTAGGGAAAATGTGTTTTTCTTTGTTTTCACCCCTGATGTTGTGCCAAGGGCCGGGGGCTGTGCTCCTGCTCCGATTCCTCCCCTTCCCCGAGCGGGGCGGCCGCGGGGAGAGCAGCCGGCGGTGCCTGTGCCTGGCTCAGGAGGGACGGGGTCTGGGCACGTTCACACCTGCCCTCGGCCAGGGGATTTGGAAAGAAACTTCTGCCGGTGAAGTCAAGTGAAGGATTTGGTAGTTTTGATTTCTTTTCACGGCTCTGAGCTCACTCCTTGGTTGGAGAACTGTAAGTTTATTTCATTTTCCAGTTCCCCTATATAAAATGAGGGCAAATCCAGCTCCTTGGACACAGAATTTGTCTGCCTTGCTGGTTTAGTTTGTAAATCCTGGGGTGCTGTGTGCCTGGGAACAGCGGGAAGGGACAGCAGCCTCCAGGGCTTGCTCTGCTCCCTCCTCTTCCTCTGGTGAGACAAAGCAGGAGACATCTGGAACGTGTTATTTTGGAAAACCGCATGTGTTTGGAGTCTAAATCACCCCTAACGTGGTAAATCGGTGATACAAACGGGGCGTTGGTGTCGGGAGAAGCCGTGGCTGTGTGGTCTGTCCCTCAGTTCGGGCTCCTTGAGGGACTGGCTGCAGTAACCCCGGAGCGAGGCAGGGCTGCTGATAGCCGAGAGTTTTCTATCCGGGGGGTAACACCTTGCATTTTCTATGCTGTCACAGCACCTTTTTTTCCCCTCCTCTGGCAGTTTGGGTGTTTCCCCAGTGGGGCTGCAGTGGAGGTTTTTGGGGAGCATCACTCGCCCGCACCCTGCTCTCCCTCCTTGGCACCCACCGCTGTTCAGTTCGCTCCCACCCCTGGCTTCTCCTCCCCCTACAATGCTTAGGGCTTGACAGACTGGTACAAAATACTTCTCTCTTTCAAGTGCTGCTTGTTTGCTTGTTAAAAAAAATATTTAAAAAAATCATCATTTTGATAACAGGTTATAAAATGATTCCTTAAATGAAATATTTATGCTATCGGTAAAAACTACTGGCTAGGAGATTGGGAATCAGCCAAATGGTTCATCTCATGGGTTAATTCTATCAGGGAGGAAAGAAACTTCCATTTCTTTCTAGAGCACAGCGACCCGGTTTGTGGTGAGGGGGATCTGGGGGGCGGGTGGCGGGGAGTCACGCTGTGCTGGCCCCCCCGGGTGTGGGGAGAGAGTGACCACGCTCAGCCCAACGCTTACGTCCCTCCTGCCCCAAACCTCCAGCGCTGCCTCCGACGCCCTTTTATCTAATCACTTCTCACCGTCTCTCCTGCCTTTTTATTTTAGAGCATTTTAGAGCATTATTATATTATTATTTTAGAGCATTTTATATTTTAGAGCATTTTTACTGCTCATCAGGTCATTAGGAAGGGTTTAATCACCGGCTGAGGCTGTTTGGGAAGGGATGCCCTGGGAGGTGCGTGTTGCCGCCTGGCACGGGGCAGCGTTGCCGTGTGGGTGCTGTGCTCTGCACCCACAGTGTAACACCTTTACCACCAAATTCAGCTGTTTAGTGCTAAAAGCTAGCTTTGCCTTTTTATGGCTTTCTTTGCAAACCCCTGTTTTGGTCCCCGAAAGTGCCCCCCGTGCCAGCTGTGGATTTTTGGCTGCAGGAGCAGCGGGGTACAGGGCTTCGCTAAACGAAGGGGCTACGGCCCCCCCCTTTGTGCAGGTGCCTTCGCAGCCCCCTGTCCCCTGGCTCCCGCTGCCTGAAACTGGTGCCTCTCAGAGACCGATTTTGTTTCAGCTGGATGTGTTTGCTGACCGTGTCAATTTTTGTTTGAAATGGCCCCTGTGTGCAAGGCAACCGCGTCGCTGGCGGGTCCTGAGCTGCAGCGACGGTGCCGAGGTCAGTGAGGCTCAACATCTGACCCTCCTGAAAAAAAAATAATAATAAAAAATAAAATCGGAAACCTCGTAGAATTCTGTTCAGTTATTTTCTTTTTTCCTGCTTTGAATAAGTTAAACTGCACACCCTTCTTGGGGAGAGAGAAAAAGAGTAGGATAGGGGAAAAAGGGGGAATGCTCATCAAGGGCACAGAATTCATTCCAAAAAAGTCCATTCCAAAATATATGCAAGATAAGAGTGGGATAACATGACAACGCACAACTGAGGAAAAATAGCTGATTTTAAAAAGTTATGAAGCTTTATGTACATTAAGGTGGTTTTATGCTCATACAGCTGCACCAAGCTCAAATAGTGAAACACAATTTTGTCCAGAACTCTCCTGGTTATAGCTTTTTTTAGTATTCCCAGACTCGGTCGGATAAAAGAGAAGTCTGTGTGGGGCAGGTGATGGTAGAGAGGGCAGAGGGCTTGGGAGGTGGAGGAAGCACGGCCAGCCTGTGGGCACCAGCTGCTTTTGGGGCAGGACAGGAGGGGACTTGACCAACACCAAAACCTCTCACCGAATCCTTGTGAGTAAAACAGAAATCTGGAGAATCCAGCTCTGCCCCTGGGTTTTCCCTTCCTGTAGGCTGATGAACGATGCTCACGGACAATATGTCAGCTGCTCTTTTCTCCTAATGTTATTTCCCTGAAGAAATTGCAACGTGGCTGTTAAAACGCTTGCCCGGGTGCTGAGATAACTAACCCACACCTCACCAAAAAAGTCAGTTAAAGCCTTTCATCAATTATACCTAAAACTTCAGAAAAAGGCGAGAGTAACCATTTCAGAAATGGCTCTGATCCCACACAACCCCTTCCTTACAGGTCTACATCGTTACTGTGCAGTCTGAACTGAGAGTGTCTCATTTATTGGCATTTCATTTACTTATTTTATTAGTATTTTGTAACTGAAGCCAGGAATGCTGCTTTTATTTCAGTGTGCTAGCAAGTTCCCATACTACCGATGACAAAGAAACTAATTTATAAAAGGTAACTATTAAAAATATTGTCCGTTATTTGAACAAATACCTAATATTTTGTGGTTTGAAGAAATAACCTTTTTTGAATGTTTTAAGTCTGGACTTTTAAGTGTTCCTCAAGCACCAGGCTCTAATGCGCGTGTCCTTCTCACGAACACCTAAAATAGATTTCTTCAATTCTTGCGGTTTTGCTGCCATTTCAGTTATTGCACAGGAATCAATAGTCTTTCAAGTATAACTTGGTAATATAGAAATGAATAACACAAGGTACGTATTTTGCATCGCAAACAGGAGCCAGAAACGTTCTCTGTGCCTCTGTTCCAAAATTGTATACTACTTATAATTCACTACATGAATCTTTTAATTCAGTTTCAATAAATTGCTTATGAGCCCCTTGAAAGCCGATCCACTTTAATATTAGATGACAAGAACTTTCATAAAAATGAACCTAGCTATCATTCCTCATTGGCGAAGGTACATCAGACATAAAGAATTCTGCAATTTTTCTATAGGACTACTTTATATTTGTTTTTTAATTAAGACATTTTAAAAATTAGTTGCTTTTGAAAGTTCACTGGTGACAATTATTGAAAAGTTACTTAGACCAGTTTTCTTATATTTCCTCCATTCATGGAGTAATTCACTGGACTATGAAGACCCGTAATTGCATTCAGGGATTTGTAATTTAACTAATCTCTCTTTTTATCTGGGACATTTCAGACTCGGAGCAAATTCTTTGATGATCTGGATTTTGTTAGTGATACAGTTTTGCTGCAGACACGTAGATGGAAGAAGATCTTCGTAGTCATTTATTCTTCCCTTTCTTCCACCAAGGTGCACTTGGGCTCCCGGTGGAGGAAACCCCAATATTCGTGTGTTTTTAAATGCCATGAGTAATTAACTTACCATAACAGCTACATTTAAAGAATCCTCTCTGTCAGTAAATAGGCTTTGTATTTTCACAGGAGACTGAAACAAATATAGGTGCCTAATTTTGGAAACGTGGGTGCCTGTGTAAGTCTGAGCTTTATTCTTGGGAGGCGAATTTTCCTTGATGGCTATCAGTTGCCTGAACTCCCTTTTTTCAACTCCTCTCCATTCTTTTGACCCCCCCCTTTTGCTAGTTCCCATGCAATATCTCTACGGTAACTGAACATGATTTTGTCCAATATTACAAAAAGGAACCAAAAAAAACAACCCACCACAAAATTTTTTTCTTGGGTAACATGTAAGTCAGATTTCTCTCTTCTCTGAATTGTTTTAATTCCCTTTCCCGTCTCCTCTTGCTGGTGTCAGGGACCTGCTTTGTCAGAGGCTGCCGTAGGAGGGATGGAGCCTGTTGGGATCGGGCAGTGGGCATCACCACGTGGGGGTGAGAGAACGGAGACTCTCCACCCCACCAGTAATCACATTGCTTTGGTGCCGTCGGGCTTCACTCTCCAGAGAATTCAAAATCCTTTGTTGACTTGGACAGGTTTAAAAGCTCAATACTCCCTATGAAATCTTCTTTTTATTCCCCCTGAAAAATGCCAGATCTTTCAGTCTGTGCTGTCTCTGGTCTTCCAAGTTAGTCACTGCTACCTCTATCCTGCTTGAATAATTGACTTACTGCTAATAAGTACATCCCGTCCCTTCAAATACAAATTTGTATATGCAAAATTTTCATCTGCATAATTATACGAAGAAATCTCGCAGTTTTCAGGGCTGTCAACTTCATTTCATCTCATTTTATTTCTAACTGCTCCTGGTCCAGCCTTTCCTGACATTTATAACATCCTTTAACTTCTGCATTGAGTGCTTTTGCAGTTGACCCAACAGAGATAAATACCAGCCTATAGGGATCCGAGCAGATATGAATTTTCATGACCCTTTCATATGTATAAGATTGACAAGGGCTGCCCTTCCAAAGAGAAGCCGTGATCCAGTTCCCGGAACAAAGCACCTGCTCTTTAAACTGATTTAAACCAAAGAATGAGTCAATAAGAACGGAATGAAATTAGCGGCCTTGCTCTTCTGTACTCTGTCCTTTCTGACTGAGCAGAAGGTGGGAAGTCAGGATGCACCAGCACCACGCTCACGACTGTTTTACTGACAGACAAAGTGCTTGTAAGGCTTTAATGGAATATCTTAATGCACCGTGTTTTGTCAAACTAAATTGCGTATCATACTCTTGAATGGATTTGAACTGTAATACCTTAGAAGGGAAATCAAGTTGTTGATAAATAGAAATTACATGCTGTGCTTAAAATTAAAAAAATAAAAATAGTGATGTATAGAAAGCTGAATATACACATCTAAGTTAATTTAGGGGTATGGGGTTTTTTCTTTATGTTTTTGTTCTTCCCTCAGGAAAGAGACAGCAATCTATACCGTAATCTCGAAAGATAGGTGCAGCCAGGACACAGCTTTTGTCTTTTTACAGAAACAGGCTGCCATGAATGCCATCCATGCCAAAATTCATCATCGTCACCTGCCCAGCCGGGTAGAAGCATCAGCAGTCAGCCTTTCCAAGAATGGCTCCTCCCATTAGGGGGCACATAAGACATTCCCTTGTTTCTTTTTTTACTGGTTGCAAATAATTTATTTTTTTGTAATTATGACAGACCTTGAGCTGACTATTGCTTATTTCCTTACGAGGAAAATGAAGGACCTCCCACTTGTGCTGCTGTGGTCTTCATTCCTCCATTGTGTTTCAAGGAGAGCTTGACCCTGCTCTTGAACAGTTCAAAGTCATGTATTGTTCTAACATAGACCTGTTTAAGCTGCTGGATGTTTCTTCTTTCTTGGGAAAAAGGCAAGTAATGCAAGAAGGAGCCTGAGGAGGGAGATTTTTCGGTGGGGCAGATGTGTGTCCCTCACCTGCTGCTCTGGCATTGCTCTCCTGCTCAGCAATCCCACAGAGTTCAGAGGAGTTTGAGGAACTCCATTATGGAAGCCGAAATCAGGGGATGAAAATTGATCAAAGTCTGTGCTGAAGCCTGGGAGATGTGAATCGCTGCAGGAAAATGTGGGCTAGTTCCTTGAGTTCAGATATACTGCATTCCACCGTGACTCGAAAATAACACCCAAAAGCTAAATCTGAAATCGGGGCCCTGCAAGGTAGGAATTTCCCCAAAGTGCTGAACCTTTAGCAACATCCCCGGACTTAGCTGGAGCATTCAAACACGGGCAGCTTGGGATATCAGTTCAATTTTAAAGCAACACAAATAAGGATTAAGGTACAAAACTTTCCTGTTTCTGAGCTGGGATTCTCAAGTGGCTTTATGAAACTCAGAATATGTATAGGAACTCTCTTTTATCATAAGCGTATTTCCCTTAGGACATGTTTCCCGTATGATCTCTAGAAACAGTTCTATTTTTAGGTGTGTTATTTAAAATGTTATACTGATGGCACATCTAAGCATTGCTGTAAACCTCTCAAAATGCTTTAATAAGAATGATTTTAAAGCATTTTTCTGGCTTAGTTGCAGCAGAAATAACCGAAACGAGAAGCCATTAAGAAGCTAGTCACACTTCTTTAAAATTGATACTAATCTGTTCATAACACATTCCGAACAAAATAACATTTTTTATTTGTTCATTAGCGAATGTGCCTTAAGGAGAACGGATTTTATTGCAGTAAACTAAAATAGTTATGCACAGAATAAATACATGACAAAACAAGGAGGTAGAAGAAGAATCTTAAATGCCCATATAGGGTGGAGCGTGAACCGGAGTTCAAATACCGGGACTGGCCTAGCGGTTGTGAACATGAAAACCTGGGCAGGAACCTGTGCTTACAAATGTCTTGGTGACGTGTGGGACCGAGAGAGAGATGGAAGCCCTGCATTTGCCATGCGTTTCCTAGCTATTGCCTGCAGTTGGCTTTGGGTTCGTTCCCCACGGGTGCTGGTTACCAGCAGGCGTGCAGACACCGCTGCTCCGTGCCGACACGCCACCCGGCACCAGGCGTGTGCCTGGTAAGAGGGGATATACAGAACACGACAAGAAGTGGCTTTTTCTGCCTGTCTCGGTGTCGTCACAGCAACGGTGCGACACCATTGTGTGCCACAAGTGCTGTGAGTGTAAAAGTGACATTCGGATAAATGAAGGTGCTTTGCCGGGTGGGGATGGGACGTGCTGCCGCCCGGACAGATCCCGCGGGGGACGGTAGTCGGTGTGTGTTCGTCTGCTTTGCCTTTTCCCTCGGCTGGTTCCCCTCTCACATCGCCCTTCTCTCCACGTTTCTGTGGGTCCTGCTGCTGGGAAGGTCGGTGATGGCTCAGCCCAGCCCACAGCACATCTCTCCTCACCCTCTGCCCTCGGCAGCGTTTCCTAACAGCGACTGACTCTTTACTTTTGCGTGGACACAGGACTATGACACACAGGCTTTAGAAGTGCCCCCAGAATCATTTTATGTCCTCGCCAGCGCAGGAGCGTAAGGCTGTGCTGGCCAAATTAACCAGGACTTAGTGCAGGAGCACTCCCTCTGATGGGTCTGGGCACCAAAGCGGTGGTGACTGACCCCGAGGGTGCTCTCAGAAGGTGGACTGTGTGGTGCAGACCATGCGCAGCACAAAGTGGTGGTGTTAGCTCACCCTCCCAAGAGGTGAAACATACTGCACCAGTACCCTAATTACTGATTTAAAGACCTGGGGCTGTTGGTCGCCTTTCAGCTGAACATGAGCCAGCAGAGTGCCCAGTGGCCAAGGAGGCCAACAGCATCCTGGCCTCGGTCAGGAACAGTGTGGTGAGTAGGACCCAAGAGGTGATCATTCCCCTGTACTCGGCACTGGTGAGACCCCACCTTGAGGGCTGTGTCCAGTTTTGAACACACAAAAGCCATTGAGGGGCTGGAGCGGGTCCAGAGAAGGGCAACAGAGCTGGTGAGGGGTCTGGAACACAGGTCTTGTGAGGAGAGGCTGAGGGAGCTGGGGGTGTTCAGCCTGGAGAAAAGGAGGCTGAGGGGAAGGAGACCTTCTCACTCTCTCCAGCTCCCTGAAAGGAGGGTGTAGCCGGCGGGGGCGGTCTCTTCTCCCAAGGAACAGGCCATGGGACAAGAGGAAATGAACTCGAGTTGCACCAGGGGAGGTTCAGACTGGAGATTAGGAAAAATTTCTTCACTGAAAGGATCATTAAGCCTTGGAACGGGCTGCCCAGGGAAGGGGTTGAGGCCCCATCCCTGGAGGGATTCAAAAGACAAATTGACACGGTGCTCAGGAATATGGTTTAGTGTTGGTGTGTGGTGGTTGGTTTGTTTGTTTGTTTGTTTGTTTTTTATGGTTGCACTGGTTGATCTCAAAGGTCCCTTCCAACCTAGGCAGCTCTGTGGTTGTGTGATACTACCCTCTTCCTTGCTGTGCCACGGGGTGACCGGGTGTCAAGCCCCAGCCCGTGCTCTTTTCCGCTTGTTTCCCCAGGCTCTGAAGGGCTCTGGTGTTTAGATCTCATTACTGGCACGTGCCAAAAATCCAGCAAATCCTTCAAAAGCCCGTAAAGTGGGCAGTTGCGTTTTCTTTGCGGGAATTGCCGAGCGGCAGAGCTTTCCTTGGTTTCCCTTCCCGGGCTCGGAGGTCACACCGAGCTTTGGGGAAGCGTTTTGTGCAGAACCCGGTTCCCCCTCGGGCGCAGGGTCCAGAGCCCCCCGGAACCACGCGGGACACGGCCGCCAGCCGCCCCCCGTCCCTCTGCTCTAACAAACGAGGAACCGGTGGGTAAATTGCCGCTCGTGGTGCACCATCACGGGCATTGCCGGCGGCTGCACCGCAGTTGTCTTAGCAACAGCCACGTCCCACGAGCTAAAGAGCAGCTTCTGGACTCGCAAGCGGGTACAGAGACATCGATGCTTTGTCTCCGCATGGGAAAAATACGCGCACGTTGTATTAAGTGTTCTCCTCCCCGTTAGAAATAATTCCTAGGGAAAGCCTGTGCTAAAAATACATTTTCTCTTCCGTGACCAGCTCGCGTTCTTTCCTGCCCCATGGGACACGGTAACCAAGAGGACATGCGCACAGCAAACCTGCAAAATGCCCTCATGTTATTCTCTCTGACCGGGGACACATTCCATGTACGTGACAAAGAATTTTGCCAGAAACCTGATGAATTGCCCCGGAGGGGGCTCGTCAGCATTGTCCCCCTCCACGGAGGGCTGAGAGAAAGGAGAGGCTCCCCCAGCTTTATATCAGAGCTGTGTGTGTGTAAAAATGAGTCTCTGGAACCCGTTCCCTGGGAGTGAGACCCACTGAAAGGAAATAATTGACACAGGCACCAGAATTTGAATTACCCAATTGCCTTTCTCAGGCGTGTTGTTAATTACGCTGATGGCGTGAGGCTGGCACCAGGAGCTGGGCTCGGGGCCGTGTAACCGTGCCCGGTACAGCTTTGTGGTGCTGCGATGGCTGTTTGCTGGGCTTTTATCCTGCGCTGAAAGGACAGTGATTACTCTACCATGACTGGATAATTTTCAAAGATTTTACTGGGGATTATTAGTTTTACTGCTCTAATAAACATATAATTAAACAATGCTTCTGTATTATTGGATCCTAGTCTGCTTTGTACACAACGGATTTACAGCATGTCAGTAAATATTGAAACTGTGATGCGGTAATTAAGATTTACATAAACCTTCTCTGAGAGATTTTTACTGTGAGACTGAGCTGAAGTGTTGCAGCTGTAGGAAAATGTCTGAATGGGAGGAGGAAACACTGGCTGGTTCCTACCCCCTCTCCCCAACGTTACCTAGTTTTGTTTGGGATTTCAGCTGTAAATAGAGCACGGTCTGTGCTTGGAGGGGACAGAAGTCCTTCTCAAAGCCTGGGAGAGCACTCGCTGGCATAAGCCAAGGCAGACGAACATCTCATCTGCAATCTGGGAGATAACCCCGGAGCAGGAGAAGGTATTTTGTATCTTCCTCTACTGGATTGCTGGGGCTCTATTCGGTTTGGCATGCCCTGAATTGCCAAATGCATCCCACCCAGGGATGTCAGCTGAGATGTCCAGACCTGGCCTTTGATTGAAAGCACAGCACGCTTCATTAGAAGGGGGGAACCTACTTCAGGAGGGGGAAAAAAAGATTCTAAAAGATATTAA
The DNA here is from genome assembly GCA_025769975.1 of Gallinago jamesoni. Lineage (NCBI taxonomy): Eukaryota > Metazoa > Chordata > Aves > Charadriiformes > Scolopacidae > Gallinago > Gallinago jamesoni. The sequence continues at coordinate 34,875,184 of JAOQGH010000062.1, read as the reverse complement.
ATTATCTATCAAACAAATTGCTGTTTAGATACTATATTTTATGAAAGTTTTGTGAAACTTTCTTATAAAAATGAATATGAAACTTACTTTTCCTGCCTCTAATAGTAAGCACCTATGTTGTACTCAAGGAGATGATATTGCTTTGATTAAAATACTGGGTTTGGAGGCTTTTTGGCTTTGGTTTGTTTTTTTGTTGTGTTTTTTTTTCTTTTCTTTTTAATAAGAGATAAGAACTAGGGATCCTTGAATTTACCTTTGCAATCAAATAATGTCCAGAAAGCTACCATTTCCGATATGCCAGGTCCTAACTGTTGTCTCAATGATCCCTTCATGTGGCTGGTGTGAGAGAGATCAAACCCCTTCCTCAGGCCTTCCAGAACCCAGAATCTAAGATCAGCTTGTGACTGGGTGGCTGCTAATTAGTGCCTGTGCTGTAGTTCTTTTCCTTTGGCTAACACATAGGTATGGTTTCTGAAGCAGTACCTCTCACTGATGGCCTGTTCATTATCAAATGTGTGAAACAGAAATGGGTCTGGTGGGAGGAAAAGGAGAGTTAGAGTAAATATTAAGGAAAATTAGACAGCATTTACAGTTCTGTAATTTTGATTTCTGAATAGTGCTGCAGTAGCATCTACCCAACTAACCAGGCTTTTTCCCAAGGTAATTTGCATCCTCCCTCAAACATTAACATCAACATTATAAGATAATTTAACTCTTTTTTTTTTGGTCAAATTACAGTGCTTTAAAAATTATTTTATAGGTAGTGCTTTGCAAAATCCATAGAGCAAATTATGTAATTATTATATTATGCTAAAAATGTGAGTTTTATACTAATTGTACTACAGAGTCAGTCCCTGAAATTTTGTCATAGTTCATTCTATAATACTGCTCTCCTGCGAATTGAATCATTTGGCACCTGATTGCACTAATTACCGTTGAACTTTAGAACCTTTAATGCAGTGAAAATTCAAATATTTAACATGCACTGATATTTGCAGGATGAAAGGGTGGAATTTACACAGAAATATGATATCCAATTTCTTTCTGTAATAAAGCCAATAACTTAGAGTTAACTCTTATTAATATTTATTACAGTAGTAAATGTAAGGAGTTGACATTATGATTATGATCGATAATACCTTGGCCCTAGGTGAGTTTTTCTGCTCCTGTTCATTCTTTGAGTAGCTTGTAATGGGAGGGAAGGAAGGAGCACTCAACTAATGAACCAGGTTGTAAATACCCAGTACGTGTGCTGACCTATCGAAAGGGTTGTGAAAGGGAGATTATTGCAATGTCTAAATATAACTAATGGTTTCCATCCTTATCAATAGTACAGAGAACTGTTTTCTACTCCCTAATTCCTAACAAGAATGAAAGACAATCTTCTGGCGTGCAAAACTACGAGCTTCCTAATCAGCGTGGTGGTTTTGCCCGTTGTGTTTGGGTAGGAAACACGTTAGATGTCTCTACACTCAGTCCTTTTGCATTCAGCTGCCACCTCCCAGTGCTCGCTCACCTTTTGCCGTAGGGCAGGGATGCTGTTTGCTGGGGGACCCTCATTTGGGATGCTCTCTCGGGGGCCAGAGCAGGCACCTGCCACCAGGAGAAGAACCAGAGAGGAACTGGGGTTCCTCCCTCAGACACACGGAGAAGGACGTTCCCAAGTAGCTCATCTGTAGCTGGTGGTTTAGTTAAACTTTTTCTGACCCACTTTAGTTATTCTTCACAACATATCACTGAAATTGCTTTTTTACTCACCCTTCTGAGTGTCACTTAGTGGTCCAAATCCCTTAATTCTCAATGAAAACAGTCTTAATGCTTTTGCCTATCATGAGCGCATCTTTGAATATTAATTCTCTCTCGGACTCGCATAAATGCCATCTTCCGTGTATTTTGAGTTCTTTGTAAAGTCTCTAATAAGTTACCAGGGATGATATCTATTTTGATGCATTTGTGGTTTAATCATCTGGATTAGCTGTTTGCAGGAGGCTCGACTGCTGTGTTTTTTTCCAAACTTTACTTCTGTTTGCACTTGGCATTGACCTTGTCTTATTAAATCACTGGAATGGCCCCAGATCTTATCTGTATATTGCATGAATAATTTCAGCGGGTCATCATTTTCTGACCAAGCAGCCTCTGTAATTTGCGAAGATACCACTCATCACATAAACCCAAACTTGTCTGTTCCCAGAACTGCTGGCATCAGCACTACCTCTAGGTGAAACCATGAAAACTTTACTATTTTTTTTTCTTGGAAAAAAATCATTTGGTATTTATACTGGCATAGTTGCTTCAAAGATACCTACCGCTTTGACGCTAATTCAGGTATTCAGCTAATTCAGCATGTGTAATAGCTGATCCATTTTAATGATCCAAGTCTTTCAGGTGGCTGTTTCATTGAAAAATTTGCTGATCCTAAATCTGTGCGTGGCTCCTGTTCTGTGGTCTCTTTTACAGTGGTTTTGTGACTGCGGCTGGACCAGCCGAACCTGGCCTGGCCGTGCAGTGTCACACACTGTCTGCTGTCACCGGGGGCCTTGGTGGGGACAGTTAACCTTCCACAGCATCAGTTCCCTGCCAGCATATGGGGATAATGGCTCTGTTTTACCTCATGGAGATGCAAGTGGCATCTTGGAGGTGGTGAGGAACTTGGTCATTGTGCTACAGTGATGAGGACCAGATCGGATGAGATCTTTTTCAGCAGGAATTAAGAGAAAAATATTCTCTTGTATCCATACGTGGGAAGATATCCTAAATGCATCCCAGTTACTAATGCCTTCTGTCTCCATGAACAAGCCATGGTGGCAATCAGAATTAACACTGGGCATGAGGTGCCATCAGTCCTTGGCTTGAAACCCACGGACCTGAGGGAAAACCTAAACAGCAGCAGTGCAGGAGAGGAGTAGGGCTGGGCAGCATTTATGGCTCTGAATACAGCTAAGTTAAGTCCTTATAGCAAAGAAAAGTCCTTTACCCGGGCATGTGCTTGATAAGTACTTATTTATTGCAACATTCCAAATACATGTAATTGCTAATGCAGCATAGATGCTGCTGACATAGTGCTGCTGCTGGAATAAATCTTCAAGGGAAAAGTCAACAGAAAACGGATGAGATTTAATGAGTGAGCTGTGCCAGACGCATACTGTAAAACTGTTTGCCTACTGTGCATGTATAGCTTTATCCTAATCACTTCTTCACCAAAAATATTCAAAAATATGCTCTTCCCACATTACAAATAATAGTATGCATTCACATAAAGACTAAGGAAATCAGGCATGAAAAGTCCTTCAGCTGCCAAGGACAGTTGTGGGGTATTTTAAGCAATTCCTTAAGAAGTATTTGTGCTGCTTCACACCAAAGAAGGCGTTAGTTGGGCAGCTCATCAGACAGGGACCCTGCACCAGCCTCTGCGCCGGTGGGTGCTGCAGGTGAGCCAGGGGCCACAGCCCCAGGGGCACCACGAGGTGCTTGTCACCAGTGGAATCACCACCACTCTCTTACTCTTGTTTGATCTTCATCTTTTTGCAGGCCTTATGTTTTTAGCACTAACGATAAAAAGAAAAATGTTCAATCTTAGGTATTTTTTAATGCATCTAAGGTTTAAATGTAGCATTTAAGCGTGCTAACTACATATTACTGCCTTTCTGCCGTCTCCTGACAAACGGGAGGGTCCACCTGCCGTTGCTCATACACCCCGTGCTCTGTCACTTCTGCTGTGACTTCCCCAGGCTGGGCTAATTGGATGGCTCTGAAGAATGCGGGGAGTATTTTGGCTTTTGAAAACGTTCTCCTTTTCAGGCTGCTTTCCAACCTTTTCTCCCCTGCTTAATGACCCATTCAAAAAAATTTCCAATGAAATTCTTAGACTAGATTTACATAAGATCATTAGAGTATTCCAACTCCTTTACTTTAAAATATTCATGGCAGTCTCACGTTGCTGGCTTCACAGAACCAATTTCGGGCAAAACTCCCATCAGCTCTGCGCAATAAGGACGGCAGGGTAGAGCTCTAATTGTCAAAAGCTCAAAAGCTTCAGCTCTGGTAGCTGTGCTCCGTGTCAAGTACCAATTGAGATGGTGCTTCGTTGCGGAGCTGGGGAGAGGCAGGTCTAGATGCTTTTTATTGTCTCCAGTCTTTGAAAACAAGCTGGAAGAAATTGCTGGCTTAAATCTCAGCCCGGGAAGACTTTGTCATCTGTGGGTAAAACTTCACTGGATTTGCAGCTTGAAAATTAATCGCAGTCTGTGCATCGTTAGATTAAATGTTCTAGCTTAACCGCTCTATGGCAGAGCCTGCTTTGGGCGATTTTAGAACGGCAAGAGGTGGTGTCCTGCGAGAGGGTGGCTTGGGGAGCCCACATCACCGGTAGGAAATCTTTATGAACGGGGTTTCTCTTGGCTTAAGTTCTTTTCAGCGAGCTGGAATGCCCTCCTCCGTGCCCATCCCGACCCAAAACACTCTGCTCGGGCTTGTTCCCCTCTCCCCGCTTAACGAGCAGCCCAGGACGCAGAGACAACTCCCTGGAGAACAGTGCCATGCAAAATGTCCCACCATCTTAAAGATTTATTACTGAAGCAACTGTGCTTGGATATATACAATTATTTTTTTTTAAATGGAAATGAATAATTTAAGGCTGTTTAAAATATATAAATGTAATTCTAAATTAATCAGTTTTTTTGTGTACATTGCTTGGCAAATAAAATATGCCTCAAGGGGATCTGTTTTGCTAACAAAGCACGCCTCCCTTTTTTCTTTTTTTTTTTCTTTTTTTCTTTTTTTTTTTTTTACCACAGAAGTGACTTTTGAAAAGGTTTTGATAACATTTCCATAGAAGCGAAGCCTGCCCATCGCCCTGCCTCCAGAGCCAGGCCTTTCCCAGCCGACAGACGCCGTGAGCCACCCAAGGGCAGATGAGGGGTCTGTCCCCCCAATGGCCGGGGTGCTGGGGGAAGGTGCTGGCTGGGGCGGCCGACAGAGCGTCCTCCTCAGGTTGGGAAAGGAGCGCCATTTTGTTTGTGTATCGCCTCAGTGGCTTTTCCTATGGAAGTGTCTTCTATTCCCTGCCCTAGAGAGCCAGCAAAACATGTTTTCCTGCCCGTGGCAATGGGCGATGCCTTGACAAGGGACTGGTCGGTCAGAAGCTTGGTTTCTTGAATTTGCTCCTGTCTGGTCTTTAATGGCGTGGGTATCCAGGCCTAGCCTTCCTCGGCTCCTGCTCTCACACGCACCGCTACAGCCATTTCCCTGTTGCAGAAAGGATGCAATACCTGTTGAGTCCACCAACGCGTGGCTGATGGGGGTGTGCAAAATCCAGACTGTTGTGTGGAATTTGGTGCAGGGACAGGGTATTTGGCCGTCTGCATCCAGAGTCAACGCGGTGGCCAGGCCACAGAGTCTTCTTAAAAAGCGTTTTTCTGTCAGAAGGGAAAGCAGCAGCTCATCTACTCTAGTTCTACCTCCTGTGGTCACAGAGATTGGGGAAAAAACTTGGCTAAAACCTTAAAATTGATTTGAAGTATGTAACCTTACACTTGATTTGTCTTCACTGAAAACGGTGAGGAGGCCTAGCTCTGCCTCTTCATTTGCTTCATAGATAATTAGGGATTTAAGAGTGGTAACATTTACCACGTTTATATTTCGGTGCAGAGCCGGTGAGTTCTGGTGGGTGTGATGAGTTCAGCTGCTCTCGAAGGCAGCCTCATACTGAGAGGTATCTGTTCCGTTTTATCCCAGCTACTCAAGGACTGGTCTATTTTCATATAACCTTAAACTTAATTTTCCGTCTCTCTGGTATTTGGACTCATTCCTTATCATGGTTTTAAGGACATCATTCAAGAACCTCCACATTTTGCATATTGCAACAGTTTTTAGAAATTGGGTAGAACATGTAGGATAGGGAACCGCTCAAAGTATGGGTATCACCAAGCTAAATTTCATTGATTTGCCTCTGTTTGACAGTGATCATAGTTCTGCTCCTATAGTTAATTAAAAGTAACAATTAGGACCTTGGAAATTAGTTCTGGTAACTTATGAGGTGCTCTTATTCAGCTGCATATTTTTGATAGTGTCTGATGAATGAGGTTATTGGCTCGGGTGAGTGCAAGAGTCGCTATGAATGACAACGCAGAGGAGGTATTTCTGATGCTACGGCATGTACGCTGGCATTTAGGTGAAAGCAAAAATGAGCTTATGTATAGATCAGTAGGTAGGAAATGATTAACTGTCAATCACATGTCTTGGTTAATGCTGGGACACCCCACCTTCTGTTACTGTTGGCTCGAGGTCTGACTTGCTATTGATTTATTTAGCGTTTTGATATCAGCAAATATGTACGTCTAAAAGAAGCTGTCCGAAATGTAAAGACAGAACATAAAGGTTTGTATAGATGACACAGGACAGGCAAATGTTCTTGACTAACAGAGCACGCCTGACGAACACTGCAGAGCTGAAATGAAGCCATATAGCAGGACTGGGTTTAAAAAATAAATAAATAACCCCCTTTCAGAACAAATATATTCTAGTATCAAGGCAAAAGGAACATTTCCTTGTGAAGCTGGTTAACTCGTACAGTGTGCCCTGCGCTCTGAAAAATGCACTGCCCATTCTTTGTATCAAACTGTGTTTGAAAAATTGGAGCAGTAATTTTTGGTGTTATTTGGTAATTTAACCATTTTAACATTAGAAGTTACAGCTATTTACAGAACTTAAACAGTGAGCTATTAGAAGACAAACATCCATCTGGGAGCGTAGTGGAAAAAACAAAATGATGCATATAAAATATGAATTCATTCTAAGCCAAGTGTGACAAACAGCAATTGCCAACATCTCATCCTCTCTGGTAGCACTTGTAAACTATAATCACATCTGTTGTATTAGGATTTGCAATAACCATGCTTGTGATAAACGATCACATCAAATTTTAATAGCTTTCCTAATGTTCACAAGAGTGATTGCATAATCAGGTTACCTTCTCTTAAATTTATGGTGTGAAAAGCATTGTGTGCAGTCTATGGACAAAAGTCCCCTTCCTATCAGAGGAACGACTTCCACAACAGCAGCTTTGCAGCAACAACAGACTAGTGAAGCAGGAGAAACAAGTCTTCTCAGGAAAATCTCCCTTGTGAAGGAGGTAGGGACTGTAAGCATGATCTATCCTGGTGTGCTTCAGAGGCAGTAGCTTATTTATAACTATTTACTACAATTCAGTTTACATAGTATATGTCAAAAGCAAAGTACAAGGCAAGAGCAAAACAAATCAGGAGAACAGCAATAAAAGTAATGTCTCCCGATCTTCTGTATACTCCAATCATAGAATCATAGAATCATGATTCATAGTGATCATAAATCACTGCCTCTTACATGGTCAGAAACTTCTTTACACTATGTATACTCTCTATATAATTAACGCCTCCTTTTTTTTTTTTTTAATGAAATCATACCTAAAATATATGACAGTACCAAAATATCTGCATGAAGTTACTGGACTTTAATAATTTCTTTCATGTATCTTTAACAAAAGCAGTGGGAGACTCCTCCCCACAAAGCGAGGCTCTACCTTCACGGAGCGCAGCGACAGGGGTCGCACAGGACAGTCAGAGTGTCCCCGTGGCTGAAGAGAACGTGGCTGCTGCCCAGTCCCGTCCAGTCTCACCTTCTCCAGCGTCGTACTTAATGCAGAGAGAGTGAACAAGGGTAGTGGTGTGTACACTGTGGGTCCAATTCCGATTGCTGCTACAGCAGTTTGTATCTGGTCATTTATTCTGCTCTCAGAGAGATCACAACCTGGTGGTTTAATCTATGCCATGCAGTACTAGGAGAAGCTGAATTACCCGGTGTTTTGGGTCCTACTATCTTTGTGGCAGAGAATCTGTACAAATGGTGTGTTTATAGTTCAGCAATTCAGCCGTGTGCCATTTAGGGGCTGCAATAATGCTATAACAAAGTTTAAGAGCAAAGATCAACGGCTGATGCTTGAACCCTGAGACGTACCCACTTTATAATCCTGGAAACACTCACTTCTTTATGGTTTTACATGCAGAAAAGTTAGTCAAAGTAGCACTTGGGCTGAAAAAGAAATGATCAAGTCAGAAGAAAAGATCATCCTGGGTTTCCTAGGCTTCTGAAGCATACTGTAAAATGCTGGGAAAAGCCAATGTCACATCTTTCTGTTGTAGCTCAAATATGATACACAGCACAAAAGATTTCACTTAGGATGCAGATTCTTCAAACGTAAACCTAGGTCAAGACATTAAGTTGGTGTGAAAACGGTTAAGGCAGGACTGATTTAAGGGCTGTGCTTGAGCAAGGAGACACCCTGCAAGGACCGAAGGAGCTCCCAGCAGGGAACTTGTGGTGGCCAGTCCCCGTAGGTGGCTGTTAGGACCAGGACTGGGCATGCAGGTCCCAGGGCTGCCATCCAGCTGCAGTCACAGCTATGACCTGGCAATGGAGCGAATGAAGCAGGTATACCATTTACCAACCTGCTGATGAAACCCATTCAGCTCTATCTAAGGCACAAAAGACCCCTTGCTATTTCTTTGAAGTTTGGTTTGTGGATGTATGCATGCATATGCAAACTGCAGAGGCAGACTTGGATTTCACAGTCTATATATAATATATATAATATATTATAGCCAATTGCACAGCCCGCTGGTAAGTATGTTTATCATCAATTTCCCTGAGGCCCCACTCATCTCTTAAGGACTTTTTTTTGACTTTCCAAACACTGAACTGCTCTGACTAACCAACTTTATTTAAATTAACCTGTCAGATGTGAAAATTTCCTCCTTTTTGCAGCCCCCAAACCAACTCAGTTCTGCAGCAGCAACTTCTTTATACATTTTAAATGGCTATGAAAAAACACTTATAATAGGGCAGGCTGGCAAACCTGATGTCCTCAGGGTGATTAATAGAATCACAGAATGGTTTGGGTTGGAAGGGACCTTAAAGCCCCCCAGTGCCACCCCCTGCCCTGAGCAGGGACACCTCCCACCAGCCCAGGTTGCTCCAAGCCCCCTCCAACCTGCCCTTGAACCCCTCCAGGGAGGGGGCAGCCACAGCTTCTCTGGGCAGCCTGGGCCAGGCTCTCACCACCCTCACACCAAAGAAGTTCTCCCTCATATCTAACCTAAATCTCTGCTCTCTCAGTTTCAAACCTTTTCCCCTCGTCCTATAGCATCACCATGCAGCCTGGGCTCCAGTTTTGGGGCACAACAGAGCAATTTGCTGTTGCTGCTCCAGCTGGTGGGGGGAGCACAGAGGTATCCCATGGCTGGGACTGCTTTGCAGGTGGGAAGCTCAGATGGAAAGGGACCAGAGGCACTAGGGGGAATATTGGAGTTTAAACAAAAGAGGCATTGGCGTGGGAGATCTAGCAAGGAGAGGAAGGCACGTGGAAATAATCTGAAGGGGGAAGCAATGGCCTGATATCAGTAGGTTGAAATGTTTTGTAGCTTCTGTGCTCATTTGATATGCATGTCCCTGTGGCTGGGCTTGCTGTGGAGGAGAGCAGCATTCTGTTGCTACCAGCCAAGGAAGCCCCTACTTCTTTTTTTTGTGTTTGTTTTTAGTTCAGTGATGCCAAAAATCCCCAGAATTAAACTCTGTTTTGTTCCCTATCAAATGGCTCCTGATTTACATTGCCTGTGCCGCCTGCAGAGGAGCTTATGGAAGCTGCCAGGGGGTGCGGGCGGTGAGCCCGGGGTCTCGCTCGGGGATGAAGCCCCGGCTCTGCCCCCCTCGCCAGGCTGCTCTGCTGCCAGGAGCCCCCAGGTGAGCTCATTAGTGTGGTGGCAGTTGGGAGTGCCGGCAGGGTGCCAGGTGGCACGGGCTCTCCGTGCTGCGGGAAGTGATTGATCAGCGCTGGAAGCCTTTGCGGACACTTGGGGATCGCTCCTTGCTTTGTTCCGCGCCTCCCCTTCTCGGGAGCGTGGTCCTGTTAATTGAGCTTCCCCACGATTGTTTGTAAATGAATCCGGAGTGCCCAAACAAAACAGTCATACTTCTGCTTCGGCGTCCTCCACAGATGGGCTGAGGGAGGTTTGTGATGCACAAGCATCAGGACTAAAATCAAGAAGAGAAAACAGGCAGTAGCACCAGTCATTTGATAAGGATTTTACATAATTGACTATTTTGGTGTCCTAAGCTTGGACTGGCCCTCAGGTTTTTGATTCTGAAATGCAAAGAAATTGTCTTTGGTGGGAGCAAAGGGTCACGGGTGAGTGCCTTTAAACAGAGAAGGCAAGGCCAAACTCTCAGCAGCACTGTCCCTTCGCTAGCAACAACGCCCCTTGTTCTGTAGAATACACACCCGATTTCAGCTATTTAAAAGAAACCAAAAAAAGGAAATATGCCCTTGGCAAAACTGCCTCTTCCCCTCTCCCCAACTAAATTCTTAAAATCCTCTGGATCATTTATTTTGAAATTAAAAAAAAATAATAATAAGCCCAACTAGACATTCACAACATGGAAAAATGTAAAGAATAGGTTCTGAGTTTAGTAGCTGAAGTACAAGATGCTGTAAATCGGATCCAGGTAGCCGCAGTGACACGCTGCTCAACTGCACCTATTTCTCACTTTCACAGAAGACCGGGTGCCAAAAATTCTCATCAGGTAAAATAATCTGGTTATTGTAGATAATTGGTTCAAAATGGAGCATTTGTGGATCTAGTTGCTTGATCTACCCACATGGTTCAAGAAACAAATTGTCCCTGTATAGTCAGAAAATAATTTAAAAAAACTTTTGAAAAAAAGAAAAGGAAGAGGAGGTGGCTTTGTGCTTTGCTAGCAGTATGAAGCTGGGATTGAGGGTTCTTGATACATTTTTTTTATTTCCCACATATTTTCTGTATAAAGTGGCCAAATGATTGAATATCACTCCATTCATTGGTGACATGGGGACACTCACAGCATGTTTGGAGGCTAAATTCATATTTGTAAAGCACTTTGAGGCTCTCAGATTGGAAGTGCTGTTAGCACATAGTACTGATATTAATTATTAAATCATAATTGGGCTCTGTGGATGTCTCACAGCTGGCACCTGCAAACCCAGGGATTTTGGATGGCCCGCCCTCAAGTAAAGCTTGCTCGACAGAACAGGAAGCTTTAAAGTTGATTATTTGGCAAGAGTGGGCTTCAGAGACATGTTCATTGACTGAGAACAGATTTTGGCTCAGTGAGAGTAAAACTTCCAAAAGGTTCTAGAGATTTGGGATATCACTATGTAAGTGGGGTAAATACAGGTGAAATCCCCCAGAATAATCCAAAACTGCAGCGATGGGAGAGACGTCCCTTGTGTCCGTGCAGGACTGCCCTGAGCCCCTCTATTCTAACCGGCCTGTCTGTAACCATCACGGAGAGAAATCTCTAAGGTCTGTGCTCCTTTGAAGTCAAGCGAACTTAAATGCATAATGCATTTTTAAAAAGCCTTCTCCTCTTTCATTTTTTTTTTAATGGATAAGTGTTAACATTTTTCTACTCTGAAAAATATGGGGAAATCTGAATGTTGGACTGTGCTCCTTGTATTAGGTGTTGCATTGGTGTTAGACAAGGAGGAAAATTATGCAATGGAGATATATTTTAAAAGGAATCATGGAGTTGTGAGAGTTGGAAGGGACCTCTGGAGATCATCCAGTCCAACTGGGTCATCCAGAGCAGGTCCAACAGGAACGTGCCCAGGTGGGGTTTGAATGTCTCCAGAGAAGGGGACTCCACACGCTCCCTGGGCAGCCTCTGCCAGGGCTCTGCCACCCTCATCAGAAAGAAGTTCTTCCTCATGTTTCAGTGGAACTTCCCATGTTCCAACTTGAGCCCGTTGCCCCTCATCCTATCTCTGGAATCCACTGAAAAGAGTCCGGCTTCAACATCCTTCAACCCACCCTTTAGATACTTATAAACATAAATAAGGTCTCCCCCCAGCCTTTGCTTGTCCAGGCTAAAGAGTCTCAGCTCCTTGAGCCTTTCCTTGTAAGGGAGGCACTCCCAATCCCTTAATCATTTTCATTGCCCTACGCTGGGCTCTCTCCAGTCGTTCCCTGTCTCTCTTGAACCGGGGAGCCCAGAACTGGTCACAGGATTCCAGTTGTGGCCTCACCAGTGCAGAGTAGAGGGGGAGAATGACCTCCCCCGACCTACTGGCCACACTCTTTACTGTGCAGCCCAGGATCCCATTGGCCTCTTGGCCACAAGGGCACATTGCTGGTGCATGGAAAGTGTGCTATCTACCAGGACCCCCAGATCCTTCTCCTCAGTAGTGCTTCCCAGAAGATCCATCCCTAACCTGTATTGGTGCCTGGGGTTCTTCCTCCCCATGTGCAGGACCCTACATTTCCCCTTGGCGAACCTCATTAGGTTCTTCTCTGCCCAGCTCTCCACCCTGTCTAGGTCACACTGGATGGTGGCACAGCCCTCTGGAGTGTCAGCCAGCCCTCCCAGTTTGGCATCAGCAGCAAACTTGCTGAGGATACACTCTGTCCCCTAGTCCAGGTCATTGATGAATATGTTGAAGGAAGGTTTCATTTGGGTGTATAAGAATATATTTCAGTGATTCAATATGGCTCGTGTTTTAATGCAATTGTTAAAAAAAAAATCCAGTCTTTTACAACTTTCATTTCTGTTTCTACCTACATATTGCTGTAAACAAGAGAGTAACTGATGAGTTCCAGCGGGTACCCTGTGCCTTAGGTTCTGCCTGTGCAAGCCAGAGAGAAAATATTTATTTCACACAGACTGCAGATGTTTAATCCATTTATATTTGGAGGGTGTTTTCAGCTCTTTGCATAGAAGGGCAAATATTCATATTTCAAACTCATATTGAGGAAAGAAATGCTCTTTAAAATCTTTTTTTCTCTGTAATTGGTGATCTGCTGAAACCCCCTTTCTGCGGTGTGGGTGGGTGGGAGGTGATGCAGGGGGGCTCTCGCGGCCGCCGGCGGGGGCTGAGCCTGGTCGGCAGCATTTCCAGCCCTAGCTCGGAAAGGAGGTTGAATGAATACTTTGCAGGGAGATAGGAAATGTTAACAGTTGCTGCTCAAAGTCTGCCATAGCCTCTATGGCTCGGAATATTTTGCAGTTCAGTTTGGTGGAAGTAGTACTGATGGACAGAAATATAAACAGAACTGTGCGTGGAACTCTTATGCAGATTTCTCCTTTTTTTTTTTTTGTTTGTTTTGTTTCTTTTTGAAACTTCCCCCTGAGCAACTTTCTGACACCAGAGCCTTCTAACATCTCTAAACGTTGCTGACTGGGAAAACAAACAACACTGTCACATTTGGAAAGTCAAAGCAGAAAAGTGTCTCATTTGTAGAGCGATTCATTTCGATTTTCATCTTGCTGCTGTCACTGAGGATACATGAACAACAGCAGTTGGTATTATCAGGAGACCTAAGCAGACCTGTTTCGTTGGCTGACTTGACAGCTGTTCCATGAAAGAGATTCATGCTCACAAAATCAAAAAAGTATGAAGACCAGATTTTCTTTTTAACCCTTTCTTGGCTCCACTGTACCTGGTCTATGCTTTAATAAAAATTCCAAGGGAAAGCTGGGGTTGCTGCGTTAAGCAGCGGAGGGATTTAGTTTGGCGAAGGACCCGGTGTGTCCTACACAGCACCCCTTGGAGCAGCACCTCTGGCCTCCCCTGGGGCTGCACAGCCCTTGGGAAATCAAACGCAGGGGGCAAGTTCCCCTGTTCCACGGCTGGCACAGAGCAGGGAAGAGGCTGACGTTATGCTCCGTTTCTCAGGCAGCCTGGATCCTTTTGCCAGGTAGCTTCTTTTTCTTTAAATCAGCAAATATGCAAATGGTCTAAAAAACTATACTTCCCTTTAGTTTTCTGCTTGGTGGTTCTGAAAGAAATGTATTATTTTAGCAGATACTATTGCCAGGTGGTTGTGTTTTCTAAACGGTACGGATCTCCTACTATAGTGGCTTTAACTGGGCTGATTTGAAATTTAGTTCCTCGTGCAGCATCTCTCTGCACGTTGACCCCTTGATACTGATGTGATTTATGCAGCAGAAGAGTTTGTCTCCGTTGTTTAGTCGGGGGGAACTCTAATACCCGTGTGTGAGACAGGAGCGGTGCCGGCGGCGCGGCACGAACGCAGCCAGGTGACACCAGCTCATCCAGCTCCTGCTGCCAACCTCTGCCGCTTGTCCTGCGCTGCCCTGAGCCGGTGTCGCTGCGGATTGTCACGGCTAAGGGGATATAAAAGGCTGTGGGAATGAGTCTCCGGGAGAAAGTCAAACTCGGTACCAAACTGTGCCCCCTGGAAGGGTGCCGGGTTCCAGGGACCGTTCACTTCGGGCGCTGGAGTTCGGCTCAGCCCGCACTGAAGGCAAAATGTGAAATAATGGCAACGTGGGAATGAAACCAGGGCAGTTCTTCCAGTCTGTCCGGCCGGTGCTCCTGGGCATCTCTCGTTCCCAGGCTTTGGAAAGGTGTTGTGTCTCTATTCTGGGGTGTGGACCCTCGCTGTGGTCAGGCACAGCACTGGTTTGCCCTACAAAAGTCTCACCATGGTTACGATTAGTCATTTTAAATGAATCGCCCATTTATCTGTCTTGGATTGCCTCTATATAAATCTAATTTAATTATTGCATTAATTATAGATACTCTGCTAAGGCTGTGACATTGAAGTTTAGCAAAGCTTTTTGGAGATCATACTTAGGGATTTTGTTGGCTCTTTGGATTTTCCTGCGCTGGGAGGTGTTAATCACGGCATTTGCCTTTGCAGCCGGATGTGAAATCACGCCTCAGTGTGTTCTTCCTACCACCACGGAGGTGATCAGGGGCTTTGCAGGGCAGCAATGAGACCCATCTGTCTGGTGTGGAAAAGCACGGTCACGTTACTCGTTGAGTATCACCACTAAAAGCCGGGGACGGGACTGCCCTTGTTAGCAAGTGCTGTTTCCATTAGTGTGTGTTTACAGAAAAAGCTCATTAAATATGTATTAACCGCTTTTCTGGACAATCTATGGCGTGTGCATATGCTCGGAGGGAGGTGCAGATGACACTCGTTTGAGATGATGCTCCTCGGTCATGAATTCATCGCTCGTAAGCAGCCATGGGAAATAAATGTCCCTTTTCCACAGGGCATTTCCCGTGTCTCGTGTAGCTGCTGGCAGGAATGTAGGATGGCGGAATGGTTCAGGTACTCAAACAGAAGAGCTCAAACTGATTGAATTACCCCAGGTGTCTCACACAGCACTCGGCCATGTCATCCTTCCACTGCTCTCAAAGGGGACGAGAGGACAGAAATGACAAAGAGCTCTTCTTTCAGCCCGGGCCCTGATGCTTTCCTACCCCCCTCCCCCGCAACAACGGGACCTGATTTTTGCAATTAGCAGAAGGCTGTAGCCGGGAGTGCTTTGGCTGCAGATGAGTCTGAGCCCCAGTCATCATCTCGTACTGCTCATTACCGAGCCAGACAAGTAGTTGCTTCTCATTACAAGCCTCATCCTGAAAAGTGTCACTGAGCACCCGAAACCTTTTGTTTGTGAGGCTGTTCAGGACAGGAGGTGAGTTTAAGCAGCGAACGGATGTGTTTGGGTGGGCAGTCATGTTATCGTACTGTCTGCTGTACGGGGCCGAGCAGTGAGGCTCAACTAGGAGGGCTGCAGAAGGGGAGGGAAGCAAACCTGCTGGTTGCTTTTAGAAATCCATCTTCCCACAGCGAGCCCCAGGTGAGTGTCCCAGAGCTGCTGCTACCTACAGAAGTCACCCACCCAACTTTTTTTAAAAGCGTGCAAGCAATACTAATTACTGCAAGCTTAGCATGATGGTAGTGCTTTGCTAGATACAGACCTGTGGTCAGCCCTTATCAACCCTCATTACCAAATGCTATGGGTTTTTTACCAAGGTTTAAGCTCTCATCCCAGTTTTCCTCCTGGGACGGTGTCTGTGCCGATACCCTCGCTGGCCAAATGCCCCAATGAGTTTTTCACAAGCTGGGAATTTCAGCAGAGGAAGGGGACAGGCTAGCGGGTCTGGTACCGCTGCACATTCTCCACTTTCCAGGGAGAAATATATTTTTTTGTCATTTAAACACAGGCAGGACTTTTGGTGATGAGTTCTTCTGGGTCAAGAGCTGGTGGATGCATTCACCCCACCTAGATACGGGCACGGGAACCAGCAGAGCCCTTGGTTTACACGTTGGGTAGAACGAAGGACTTGATCGTCCTACTGAGATTGCAGTATCTGGCAGCCCTGGAGTCTAGATGTTTGAAACAAGGCTGTCTCTTCCAACTCCTTTTTCGTGAATAAATTATCGGGTAATTAATTATGTGATTTTATCCCATTTCCTCTTAAAAGCAGCCCTGCTGGGATTTTAATGTGTGGTTACAGTTGAAGTCTAGGTGTTTTAAAGAAAGCCACACCTTCCAACTCCTTACTTTTATATCAATAAATTATGAACAAATTAATTACCTTTATCATATCCTCCCTGAAAACTACTGTGTGAAATCAATTGCATAAGTACTTTGTCATATGTTTCTTATATTCTGAATTGATAGTTTGATACTGGGCCTCTGAATTTTTGTATTCTATTATGAAATTATAAAATGTTTATAGAATTATTACTAAGAAATAGTACAGATCTGGGTCTCTTTCCTTAAGAAAATGATTTGCTCAGGAAGAGCTTTCATATTATTTGATTTGCATAGTATGAATTAAGATTTTAAATTCCTTATATTCGTTTTGTTGTGTCACACAATGACTACAGACATAAGACATTAATCTATTTTTTTCTGCTAAAATATACTCATTTTAAAACTTTAAAAGGCATAATATAGTGTGTGAGATGGTGAACATAAGTATGTATCTAAAAGTAGGGGCTGAAGAAAGAAAAATAAAAAACTGCTGAAATGGGCTGGAAACAAATTGCAAAAGCTGAATAAGCAATGCTTCCTTAGCATTTCTGTAAAATATTTGCCTAACCTCTGCTATACATAATAATTTCTACCACATTTAACAGCTGTAGGATCCACCATTTTTGGTTTCCCTGCAGTGAAACAAAGCTGGTTTGTGCAATGCACGGATTAGAAATTCTTTGTTTTCGGAATCTTGTTTTCTCGTGCCTTGTCCTTCAGTCCTGTTTAAACACAACCGGTTGTTTCTGGAAAGTTCCCTTTTCTCAGTGACGGCAACGGCAGAGCAGTAGGACTGGGCAGAAATTATACGTTGGCAAAATCACGGGACAGCTCTCCCCTGTTCCTTTGTTTGGAAGGTGGAGATGAGAATTTGCCTTCTGTATTCTCAGACATTTTCTCCTTTCTCAGGAATTTTCTCCTTTTTTTTTGGTGGAGAACAGCACGGTGTAAGGGTTGGGGAGGGCAAGGCGGCCAAACCAATGAAGCCCTAATTGCAGAAGGGTTGGTCCCTGGAGGTGAAGCCTGGGAGGCTGAGAGCCTGCAATGCATCTCCAGTCACACTGGTCTTTCCCTTCCGTCCTGAGAGAACGCCTAGTAAATTCAAAAGCTGTGACAATAATGCTTGCTGATGGTTTCAACTACTCGTATTCTCATGCTCTGTATTCAACAGCAAGGGTGGAAATAAAAAAAAAAAAAAAAATTATCCCTTAATACCTACATGTGCTGTGCTAAATTCACCAAAATGCAAAAGTTCTGCTCTCAAGGGGTAGAAAAATTCAACAGTTCATGTGCTGGCAGGGGAGTGTTTGCAGCTAACACGTCACAGGGCTTGCTGAGCCCTCTACTGTGTCACGACAAAGCAGCAAAGGTTTCAGTTGGGGACCAGTGACCTTGCAAACATATAAAATGTGACATAAATCCATTTCCAGACTGACACTCTAATGCTCCAGTTCCTATAGAAGGCCTGTGCACTTTCAGAAAGTAGGACAAAGCAGTAGAATCTATTTCCCATTCGGTAATTAAATGTGAGAGATTCTTGCCTGTAAATCTGGAATATTGATATTTAATTATCTTTGATTGGTATAAATTTCTGCGTCCTCGAAGTAATGCTGAAGACAGAAATGCATACGGAAAGGCTGAGAATATGCTCAAAAATTATAAAAAAAAAAATATCACGAAATACTCTGTGCTGTGTTGTAGCCAGTCTCCGTAGGAGTCCACCAGCTAAACTGCAGGCTGCGTGAGAGGCGGGGGGCAGTGAGTGGGGAGGCGGGGGAAGGGGCGTCCCGCACCCGGGGGTGGGGGGCGGGGGGGTTCAGTCCTGCGGGGGCTGCAGTCCCGCCGCCTCCATGGCCATGCACGGAAGAGGCCGCAGCGTCCCGCCGCGCCGGGGCAAGGACAGAAGGACAGGACGGTCACCTGGCTGCTAAAAATAACCGCGGAGATAACAAACTGAAATATTAACGGGTTGCGGTGGTTCCGCGCGGGCTGAGCGGCCCTGCCACGCACACCGTGACTCTGCAGAAGGAGGGGACAGGATTAATTCTCACGCTGCCGCACGAACGGCTGAAGTGCGCAGGGGGAGGTATTTTGGGAGAGCGGAGCTGCGGGGGTGGGAGCCGGCAGCCCGCGGCAGGAGATGCGGGGCGAGCACACGCCAGCCCAGCAGGAGGCCGAGGGGGCAAGGACCCTGGGGACCTCCGGCAGGGCTTCCCCGGACGCGGGGACACCGGCCAGCCGCTGCCCTTTCCAGGCTGGGGGGTGCTGCCTGTCCCCCACCCCGCGGGCAGGACACCGGGATGTGCTGGCTGTTAAACACGGCAGGAAGCCTTCCTCCTGCCCCACAGAATCTGAGGATGCTATGGGGTTGGAAGGGACCTCTGGAGGTCACCCAGTCCAACCCCCTGCCAGAGCAGGGTCACCCAGAGCAGGTCCCACAGGAACGTGTCCAGGTGGGGTTTGAATGTCTCCAGAGAAGGAGACTCCACCACCTCTCTGGGCAGCCTCTGCCAGGGCTCTGCCACCCTCACAGCAAAGAGCTTCCTCCCCATGTTTAGATGGAACTTCTTATAATGAAGTTTGTGCCCATTTCCTCTTGTCCTGTCCCTGGGAACCCCTGAATAAAGACCAGCCCCATCCTCCTGACACCCTCCCTTTATTTATCAGCATTGGTTAGATTCCCCCTCAGTCTTCTCCAGACTAAAAAGACCCAGGTCCCTCAGCCTTTCTTCATCAGAGAGATGGTCTAGCCCCCTCATCATCTTTGCAGCCCTCTGCTGTCCCCTCTCCAGCGGTTCCCTGTCCTTCTGGAACTGGGGAGCCCAGAACAGGACTGGACATCACACACACTTGTGATGTGTACGAGAATTAGAGTCCCCAGTTAAACTGATTTTTGCTTTTTAGAAGGTCTCCTACTGTTGCTGATAGACCTTCTCTGTTATTGGTAGATCTTCTACCCCAAGTGTGAAGTCAGAGTGACACCGCTGTGGTGTGCTAAGGACTGGGAGGGGGTTCTTCCTCCAGCCTTGAGCGCACCGGCCAGGAAACACCTGGGCTTGTCTGGTGCTTCCAATGGCATTGAGGCAGGGATTTAACTGCTGGGACAGAAGAAGCCAAAGGAATCAGTCGATATCAAGACCTGTGTTGTGTCTGCAATTGCTCCCTGATGGAGAGAGGCAACCGGCCAACAGGGTGTGTGACCGAAGGAGGGGGTATGACCCTGCTGCCTCACCAGCTGGGCGGGAATCTTGTGTTTCTTAAGGAAAAAGTGCTTTAATCCTGTGCTTTCCATGACGTACCCTCCCAGCACAAGGAGAAATGATTCCTGTTGGGGGTGAGTGTCAGCAGTGCCCCTTCAGAGCCCAGCCGTTTCAGACTCTGCTTTTTCCCGTCCGTTCTGCTGTTTCGGTGGATGACCCGGAGCACGCCCCATGCAGCCCACACCTCCAGCTCTGGGGGAACCCCCTCTGCCAGCCCACCCACCCACCCAGACTGAGGTGTGTTTAGGTGATGTGCTCTGTAAGAGCATACACAGTTTGAATTGATGCCCTTCAGATATTTGGCCATTTAACAGCAGAAAAAATATGATTATTCACTGTCTTTTTCACCAATAGCTTTTTTTTGCAAAGCTTGAAGATGGGAAAATCCTGCAATGCATTTCTCTGGGATGGTTTAACAACTGAGGGCTCGATCCCGTAAGCTGCAGGAAGTGCAAGAGCAGAGCTGAGCCACTGCTGGGGTTAAGGAGCGGGCTGTTTTTATCTCAGGGAGCAGAGGGAGACGGGGTGGGAAAGCCTGCCGTGCTGCTGGAGGCAGGGACACTGCTGCCAAGACACCAGGGGCTGCAGCTGGAGGGACAGTACGGCACCCCAAACGCCACTGGTAGGGCTGCAGCCCCCCCCGCTGGGCTCCCACCTCCCCCCGGAGCCAGTCCTTGGCTCCTCGGCAAACGGGGTGTCCTGCTCTGAGGGACACAGCACTCATTTCTCCTCCAGTTATTTAATTTTTCAGTAAAATCTCTTCTAATGCTTGGGAAAACCGCGCTTTTAGCAGATTCTAGCATTTGTATGTGTTAAAATATTTACTTTATAGCCAGCTCTGGGGTGTGGAATTCAAAGTCTTGGTGTTTTCAGACTCCTCAGGTGCAGGGATGAGGAGCAAGACCCAGGCACTTGACCCAGGCTGCCAACAGGATTATTTCATACCATGAACAGCACATTCAATTAGGAAGTTTGCTGAGGAATTCTCTCTCTCCGGCCTTGATGGCCGGGATCCTGGGAACTCCCTGCCCCGGTGCCAGAGCCCTGAGCCCTTCCCTTCCTCCCAAAGTGGCAGTGCCTTGGGGGAAGGTAGTAGTAATGATCATTTAAAAATAATTATTACTAGTTGTAGTATTTTAAACATAATTTTAAAAATTAAAAAGCACAAATTCTTTTTCCAAATCCTTTTCTCCTGCAGTCAGGTGATTATCGGTACTTATGATTTTATTTTTCATGAAATAAGCGTTCTGCTGTCATATTAACAGAAAAATATTAGAGGTGACTATAGAAACCCTCACCACCACGAAGTTAAGATTGACCAAATAAATACAAAAGAATTAAATAATCTTGTAAACTGATACTGCGAGTTTGAACGGCTTTCAAAATGTTGAGGCTGTAGGTTCTTTATCTCTTCAGCCAGCATTTTAAAATGAAAACACTGAATTTAAAAGTTTTAGAAGAGTAGAAGCAGAAATATATATCAATGCCCCAGGAGACAGAGAGGAGAAACTTCTGCAACGGGGAGGAGAAGTGTAGGTATTGTTTCTTCTCAGGTGTCAGCGTAATGTCATTTTCCTGCACATTTAGTCTGGCCGTCTGTCATTAAAATCTCATGCTAAACTGAAAACATTCCGAGGGGCCCCTTGGAAATGAGCAAACCCTGGATGGGACGGGAACTCGCGTGCAGTGATGTCTGGTTAGAGAGAGACAGGGGACTGAATGGTGTGATAGTGCAGCCCTGTGGCTCCGTTGAACTTACAGATTTAATGTGTTTGCTACAATTTGCCTTTCTGGTTTTTTGGTTGGTTGGTTGGTTTTGTTTGTTTTTTTTTTTTCCCAGCTAAACAGATATTGCACACTTAAAGGTGGTTGGGAACAAAACCCGACTGATATTGTAGAATGGCTACTCAACCCAATTCCATCATGGACTTCAAAAGGATTGAGAATCCCATGCAAGGACATCCCAGGCTTCATAAATTTAGGGAAAGGTTTTTCAGTCCTTTACTTTTATGTATATCTTCTATTGACTTTGTAAAATCCAGGGAAGTAGCAAAAATGTCTGTTCTTAAATAAACCTGTAAGTAATGTCTGAAGATTCCAGGCTGTTCTATGAAAAAACAGCGACATTATGTCAGCCTTATTTTTGGTTACGTTAACGCCCCTCTATACTTTCTAGCAATTTATGCGGACTTTCCAAGGGTATAAATTATAGTGGAAAAGCATAAACGAGCATCAAACTCCACGACATCAAGCAAACTGAACTCGATGGCTGTGTTAACTGAGAGGGTTTTGTTATGCTTCAACGCCTCCTTTCTCCTTTTCATCCCCTTCTGGGGAAGGCACTCCAGAGGGCACAGGTAGAGAGCGATTCATGCCGCCTGGGGGGGATTTTCTCACCGCCTCCCCTCCAAAGGCATTCCTCTTTCTTGAGAAAATAAATACCGCGTCACATAGGTTTTAATTTCATGGGTATTCAGAAGGAGCACTTACATTACCGGCTGCAATCTAAGGAATGAATGAAACATGCTGCTCTGCCCTATCGCTCGTGCGGTTCCAGGAAATCCAAGAGAAGTGGCAATAATATTAAGGAATCAATTTTGATTAAAACAATCCAGCTGTACATCGGCTGATCTACCTTCAGGCTTTGGAAACCTGAGTGTTGACAAAGCCCAAGGTTTGTAAGTTTAACCTCTCTCTGGAAACTGATTTCAGGTGTTTGCAATGAATGAAAGAATGTATTTGTAAGTAAATATTCTATTACAGTAATGTAGCAAAAATAGAAATATGTAGGGTAACTAGCAGTAAAACAACTCAAAGCATATTTTCAGTGCTAAAGTTATGTTTTTAAAAGCACGTATATAGTGTGATATGCACTGTCTCAGATGCCATTTTCATTCTTCGATGATTTTATGTTATATTAATAACACTGTGATTTGGGAGGCATAAAAGAACATACAGCTTTATTTCAGACCAGAATAATCCAAGTACTCTCTGCAGTGTTTTATCTCTAAAACCTCTGGAAAGTGCATGAGTTCCCAGATAATCAGTAGGACCGTGGCCATTTAAGATGCTGCTGCCCTTTATCCATTTGTTTTTGTTTGATTGCATTAGGCATTTCTGTGTTAAACCAGTAATCTCAGCTCAAATCTTGGTTTAGTGGTGGTTTCAATTAAGGAGAAATTGGCTGCTCGTGGCTTGGACAGGAGAACTCTTGGCTGGGTGAAAAACTGGCTGGAGGCTGGGTCCAGAGGGTGGTGGTAAATGGAGTTAACTCCAGCCACGCGTGGTGTCCCCCAAGGCTCGGTATTGGGGCCAGTGCTCTTTAATGTCTTCATCGACGACCCGGACTGGGGATCTGAGGGACTCAAACGCTCCCTCAGTCAGTTTGCAGGGGACACCACGTTGGGTAGGACGTTGATCTGCTGGAGGGTAGAAAGGCTTCGCAGAGGGATCTGGCCAGGCTGGATCAATGGGCCGAGGCCAATGGTGTGAGGTTCAACAAGGCCAAGTGCCAGGTCCTGCCCTTGGGTCACAACAACCCCATGGGAGCTCCAGGCTGGGGCAGAGTGGCTGGAGCTGCCCCAGGGAAAAGGACCTGGGGGTGTTGTTTGACAGTGGCTGGATATAAGCCAGCAGTGTGCCCAGGTGGCCAAGTTGGCCACTGGCATCCTGGCCTGTTGTCAGGAACAGTGTGGCCAGCGGGACTGGGGCAGTGATTGTCCCCGTGGACTGGGCACTGGTGAGGCCCCACCTTGAGGGCTGTGTCCAATTTGGGCCCCTCATGACAGGAGGGACATTGAGGTTGAGAAAAGGAGGCTGAGGGGAGACCTTCTTGCTCTCTCCAACCCCCTGAAAGGAGGGTGTAGCCAGGGGGGGTCGGTCTCCCAAGGAAAAGGTAATAGGACAAAAGGAAATGCCCTAGAGAGGAGGTGAAGATTGGCTATGAGGAGAAATTTCTTTACTGAAAGGGTTATTAAGCCTTGGACTGGGCTGCCCAGGGCAGTGGTGGAGTCACCATCCCTGGAGGGATTTAAAAGTCGAGCAGACGTGGTGCTGAGGGACACAGACGGGTCAGTGGTGGGTTGGGCGGTGTAGGGTTGATGGTTGGACTTGATGATCTGAAAGGTCTTTTCCAATCTAAATGATCCCATGATTCTGTGATTCTAAGGCAAGTTTAAACTAAGCCCTAAACTAACAAAACTTCTGAGGGACAAAATCTAGTGTTTGGTTGTTGAAATCCACTTAGCTTAGAAACAAAAAGCTTTTGTTTGTCTAAAAAAGTCTTTAACCTATCCTGTTTACCAGTTTAGATAACAAAATAATTTATTTAAAGGTTCAAGAATAAGTTTAGGGAACAAAACTGATGCTTGAGCATGCCTCAGGATAGCTTAGCAGACAATTAATACTGCTTACCGAAATCGTTACCCTCTGCTCTTCTGCTCATAACAGCCACAGTCCTTTAAGCCACTGTATTTATAGAGAATAATGAAAATGTACATCGTCACGGAGAACTGTTGCATAGTTTTACTATTAATGTGACAAATGTAATCCCTCCGGATGAGGCTTATGGCTGAAGTAGCAACAGAATTTTGGGGTGTTGCTAAGCGGCATTGGAATTACAGGGTTTGGATACAAATTGCTCGTGCGTGAGAGGCGGAGGGGGCTCATGAAAATGCATTAACCTCTGGCACCAGCGCCCGAGCCGTCCCTCCCGTGGGGTAGGGTACCCCCTTCTTCCCGCACACACTCCCCTCCGCTGCCACAGAAGGGGGCAAGATTGTAAAATCAATAAAATCATGACGTTTATAGCTAATCTATCTTAAAGCAATAGTTGCCAGCGGTGTGTAAGGTCTGTGCTTTGGGGCTTTGCTGCCTTCCCAGGCAGGAGCAGGCACACACAAACCCTCCGGTCTGCGCAGTGTCTGACAAGTGTTTATGTGTTAACATTCATTAGAGGGCTCGGTCAAGCAATTCACGCTTGATTAATTGATTAGCCTGTGGTGACAGTTCATTTTTTTTTTTTTTAAATAGCTGCCAACCTTCGCAGGAGCAGGACAGTCAGGGCAGGGACAAAAGACATTGATGGACAAACACTGGACGTACTGAATAGCTGCTGAGGTGACAGACCGGCGTCCACGGTGCTTAATCAATGCCTCAAAGACATGGCGACGCTATAAAGATTGTTTATTTCTTCTCTCTGTGTTTATGAATTGTTAATGCAGTCAATCTATATTAACTTCATTTGTTGTTTGGTAACAATGCAATTTGAATTTTCCAAGTTCAGACTTGCCTCAATATCAGTTTTTGTACAGTGAAATTTATGAGTCCTTACAGATTCATAAGGTTTTATTGGTGGCTAGAAAGCCAAGCACAATTTCTGACTTTGTTTATTCCAGCATTACAGAATTAGTAAGAGTTGACATTGCAGGGCTTCCTGAATAAATTCATTTCCTTGGCAGTGTGTGCATTCTGAATTTCCTTGAGTTAAGCCAGAAGAAGTGGATGCATCAGCACAAGCTGGTGAATAGCTACTGTGCTGCAAGAGGCTTTCGAGCTAGAGCAGTGCAGGGAAGAAGCTCTAAACCAGAGCAAATTATCCACAGCCAGTAAATGTGTTGGAACAGATCATCCCTTGCCTAATGGTACTGGGGTCCACTGAATTACCCAAGTTTGGCCCAATATTCATTTGCAGCAGATGTTTGACTAACTAATTATTTGAAAGAGCTTGAGTGTATTGCGATATAATTACCCGATATTGCACCGGGCTGCTGCCGGGGCTGGTTTTTGGTCTTATTCTTGCAGTAGAAGCAGTGAGGCAGACATCATGGTCTAAGTTTCCTGAACGGTCAGTTGGGTTTGTGAGTTGAAGGAAACAAGATTCAAGTGAGTCAGGAGCTGACTGACCTGTGACCCAGCCCATGGGCAGACACCATGCTGAGCCTTGATGAGACAGAGATTGAGAACACTGCGCTTCTGGTGTCACCCATCTCCGTTCCTCTCCCTCCATATCCTCTGTCCTCGCCCGCTCTAGGGTGACGGGGCGAGACCACGTGGTGCAGCAGAGGTGCTTCTTTGTCCCTCACTCCTGGGATGCCCAGGGAAGCTCATCCTTGATGGCCCCACCAGAAGATTGGAGGTGGTTCTTCTATAGTCAGTAGGAGCCACCACTGAATCCAGTTGCACTTTCTACTACTATTGCTGTTGTCTTGTGAATTCCAAGGTTTCTTGCACTCATCCCAAAGCTCAATTATTTCAGCAGCAGGCTGTAGGAAAGAGTCTTCTCTACACATCTCACTGTTTGCAACACCGTGTTTGAATCCATGGTTTCTGGTCTTTGCCCTCCCTGAAGTTGTAACCATGCAACCACCATGAGCTGCTCTGGGCACGAGCGTGATGCTGCAAACAAATTCAAACGAAGAACAAGGGGAGGCATCATGCCATACGTCTTCTGAATTGTGAGATTGTTCAGGAGAAACAGAAAGAGAATTTTTTTAAGATAAATTAAAAAATTGGGCTTCTTTGCCAAAGTAAAAAGGAGCTTTGTAAGAAATATGAGTGCTAATGAGAATATTGAGGAAACTTTACTATTTATTCCATAGCAGACTATCTTGCATTTTCCTCTGAATCGCATCATACCATCCATTGCTAAAGACAGGATATTTTAATGGATAGATGGGTGCTGATCTGAGCCACCACAGCAATTCCTATGAACGGAGGCTGCTGTTCAGTGACAATTAGCAGCAAATCCTATTACAGGAATAAGATCACCTAATCCTCAACTCTGGTACATGCTATTCACTATGATAGGTGTTTAAATTAAAAGGCTTCTGCGGGCTACGATACTTTGTGCAAAAAATCCAGAAAATATAGAAGTTGTGGTAGAAGACTTCACTTAAAAATGACAAGTTAGGCATCCGGCACTTCAAAATTATTACACCAACCCTTTTAATTGGCATAGCTACTTTTCTGAGCCGTTCAGAGTGGCTTTTTACAACTCGTGGTAATGTAGGAAAGCCAGCGAGGTCTGATGTGTCACCAGCAATTTTCCTCTCTGCTGTAGTTTTGACTTTGTTTACAATGGTAGAAAGGAAGAAAAAGATGGGTGGAGAGAGCCCCCCCGGTACATTATCCACTGGGGGGTTTGATCCTTTCAGACTTGTTCATTAGGTGTAGGGAGGGGGAGAAACACCGTGGGGGGGGACGGGAGGGAGCCTGGTTGCAGACTATATGCACAGGCTTATTTAACAGCATCTACTGTTTGGGGGCTTTCTGCGCTGGGTTTTGTCTGACTGTCTAAGAGGAAAAGGGCTAACTCCAAGAAATATGACATCTAACCAAAATAAGATGAGTCAAGGGCAACCTGTGCTTTTTGTTTAGTTGGAGCAGAGAACGCTTTGATGATGTGTATGAGAAGAATCCCTTCCCCTCTTGCAAAAGCTGCCTTTGGACAGGTGTAGTTTGCAGAATAAATGTTGTACGTTGTCCCCTCTGTATTGAACAAGCTCTTTATGTGACTTTCTACTCTTCAGTATTTGAAGTTTTGCAAAGTATTTAGCACTGGCATAAATCTGCTGCCCTTAGAGTCCCCGGTTAAAGTTTCGTGGTTGGAGGCTGAGATCTTTTGTTGATGTTGCTGCTTGGGAAAATGCCACCTCACGGTCTGCACAAACCGTAGCCGTGGGAGCAGGGCTTTGCCTCAGCGGCTGCACCGTAACCACTGTGATGTTACTGAGGACTCTCAATAGCAGTGCACTTTAAAATCTGTTCATTAGAATTTTTATTTCGCTGAACTAGAATATCTGCTGTGAATCTCTGTTCCCATGACATACATGCTATTCCCAGTCTTTTACTGTACTTAATAGTTCCCTGGATTAAATTAATTGTGAGTTGGGGACTCAGGCTCCTGAAGTTGTGCTATCTTGAGCTGATGCTCTTTCCAGTTACCACAATTAAATCTCAGTTACAACAGTGAAACAAAACAATTAACAATCCTTCAAAAAATCATCGTTATCCTTTTTTAAAAAAAATCTATTTATTCTTTTTGCAGGCTACATTACTCGTTTCCCTTATTCTTCCCCAAAGCCCAGGATACACTTTCTCAGAGGCTCTTTCAATTACAAGTACCAGCGTTATGCTTCTTTGTCGTGCTTTGTGTTTTGTTATCCCAAGACTCTAAATCTGTTCCTTTTCTCTTCCACTTTATCTTTAACATCTTCATAACAAAAGTGCTGCAAAGGCTATTGGAGACGGATCAGGCTGTCTGACAGCATCATTCTTTGCAGCAGGGTGGGTTCTGAATAGAGGCTACAGCTCTGCTGTAAGAAGTAGCATCCTCTTGAACAAAGAAGGATGAGCATCAGAGGCACCCGGGGAAAACCTCCGATTCAAAGTGCTACACTGTGAATAGCAAATTTAAGCGGTAATAAGGAAAAAGCAGAGCATCGTCTTTAGCAAGGGGAGTCGGGCTCTATTGAAGCAGAGGGGCTGAGGGAACTGATAAGCACTTGGGACACGATCCAGAGCAAGTCAGTGGAAAAGTTCCTTGGGACTTCTGTGGTCTTTGAATTGGGTTTTTCAAAGCTATTTTGAAAGCCCTTATGTATGTGAATCTTCACCTGCATTAGCAGCTAACATAATCGCTGAGCAAATTGGCTATTACTGTGTGTGAGAGGATAAAGTGTTCCTAGAAAGACCTGTGTGCCCCGTGCACTGACAGGCTGGAAGCAGAGGTGGCCTCAGAGCTGCTGGGACTGAGCGCTGACACGTCTGGGTGCTGGAGTGGGAAGCCCTACCTTCCCCGTGGGATTGCTGGATTCCGTCCCTGTCCTGCCCCACTCACGGCCACAGGAGGTACACTGTGTCCGGGCAGAGGGACGTTGGCTGGCAGGACGAGGTGGCCACCAGCCACAGCAGTGGCCATCTGCCTCACGCCTGCAGCCCTTCGGGAGAGGCTGAATTGGGAACCAAACCGGGGACTCTGAGGCTTTGGTTATTTCCCCAGATACGCCTTTCCCTTCCTGTTGGCTCAGATATATCCATAAATGTTAGAAGAAGAGAGCTGAAAGATGTAGGTTTGCGGGGAGGGTTAAAGGAGGTGGCCAGGAACAGCTGGGGTGAATCCAAGGTGCTGCTCCTCTCTGCCTGGCCCCACGGAGCCCCACGCTCCCGGGGTGATGGACACGCCGTGCGGGGAACCACGGGGAGGGGAAGGGAGGAGTCATCCCCAAAAGTTGCCTGGATAGACAACACAAATATCGTGTGGCTTCCGCAGAAACGTGGTGCTGGGTTGTTTTCCCCCTTGAAGCCGAGTGGGGCTGCAAAAAAGCACCATTAAGTGCAGGCACCCGAACTGCTGACCCCGCCGCGGCGCCGGCCGGGGAGATGCTGCAGCTCCTCAGCTGTGAGGGCGTTTGTGTCGGGTGAGGAGCTCTCCTGGGATTGCACACCTCCTTTTGGAGAGATCATTTCTGGTTTGTAGTTCAAACCAAATGCACAGCCCTAGGTGCATTTCTGGTAATTACACCCTTTAGACAGCAGTTCTAGCCTTCATTGGAGCTGTGAGCCTCTGAAATTATTCTGTGGACAAGTGGGCCCCTTTATATTGAGGTCTGCTAGGTGTAAGCTTACTTTTCTTACCTTTATTTGGACCTTTCAGTTATCTTAAAAGCCCCCCCTGGACTCGAGGGGCCCACAGACCGGTCGGGTCTTTGGCAGCTCTGGCTCTGCGGGGGGGTGGCGGGGAGGGAGGGGACCGGGCACCAGAGCTGGGCTCTCAGGTCAGCTCCCCCCGCGCCTGGGATGCTTCTGCCAAAGCAAAGCTGAGGAACGTGCCCAGGAGGGAGCCCTACGAGGCTGCTCGTGCGTTGCCCCGAGGATTTTGCTGGGGAGAAATCCCTGTACTGCACCTCGGGACAGCGGGTACCCACTGGCAGCAGGTAGAAGCTGTTGGATTTGAAGTGAAAGGTTTAATTCCCGTGGCTGTGCCCGCCGCGTGGCAATGTCCTCCTGGGGGACACAGCACCCACCAGCCCTCTGTGGAGAGAATATGGCACACCTTATGTTGGCCGTGTCCAGCTGAAAAGCAGCTGTCACGATTTTCAGTATTACTGCCTGTAAACAACATTTCCAAATGCTAATTCCCTGGTAATGCCTTCTCCGGTAATTTTAACATAATGTAACATAACATAAACAGCATGTAATTTGCAGTTTTGCTTTCTTTTTTTGAAGCACCTGAGCTAGACCTTTCTTATAATAAAAGCGATATCTAATTTACCATCCATATTATTCTAATCACAGTAACATCTTTCAGTTTGCATACTCTATAATCATGCTTTCACATTATTCAAAACCAGTTTGTATCTGGCAAACTGATAATTTTTTCTTTAGTTTCTGACGGTTATTTAATTGTCTTGTTAACATGGATCATTTGATTTTATATCAGCTTAAACTGCGGTCTCAATGGTTCATTTTTGCAATATGCTGTGTTGACAGAAAGGTACAGAGAATTTCAATGGATATCTGCCTTATTAAATGCATATTTCATTAGCATATCGTGTTAATACTCTTTTCAGTTCAATACTGAATACAGTTCAATTTACATGGCACTTAAAAAAAATATTAGGTTCTCTGGAAAGCTTTGGGTAAACATTGGGAAGTGTATGTGGGAGCTGGTTGGTTTCCCTGGGTGTGAGTATGAGGGTGCTTCTGCTTTCGGCCGGGCAGGGGCTGGGACCTTCTCCTGCAACAGGGGTCATTGGGCTTGGGGGGCTTCTTTGGTGTACATGTTTTATGGAAAAAAGACATTCTTTGGCAGGAATTACTTTGTTTAGGACTAGGACGCTTGAGGAAGGGATTATATCTTTACCTTAATTAAATTCTCTAACTAAAGATAAGTTTTTTACATCTCCCTCTTCATATGCGGGAGACCCCCGTTCGTTGCCCTTGCCCCACGGGGAGCAGAGGGAGAGCTCAGCAGGAGAGCAGGCTGTATTTACTGCCACGTCTGGAAGAGAGCAATGGTTTATTTTTTAGATATTAGATTTCCTTTGAAATGCCACTTAAGCAAACTATGTCTACATTTTGAATTGGCAGCTAAACTGAAAAAAGGTTGGGAAAAGAATAATTTGGAGTTGTTTCATTTGCTTGTTTGTTTGTTTGTATGTTTTTCCTGCTGCAATATCACCTTTCAGTGCAGGTCATTTTGTTTAATACAGAACGTTTCATTCTGGTTTTGGATGTTTTTTAGCCCTTATTCTTTTTATTTTCCCCCAAGAAATACAGTTTTGTGACATTTACGTTTCAAATATAGTTGTTTAGAAAGACCGTTTCTGGTTGAAACCACACTTTTTTGAATTGTTTCTTTAAGAGTAGGGAGCGTTTGCTGGCTGTGCTGTGGGACGGGGGAGAAGGCTTCCCCTGGAGCAGGCAGAGCGTCACCCGCCGGCGCTGCCCGGGGCATTGGCTGGGTACACACACCGGTACCCCTGGGTACGCCCCAGTGGGATTTATTTTAAACTCTGATTTGTCAATCAGGGCTGAGCAGTGACACAAGCGGCTGCAGAACAGCTTCTGGGCTTCCTTCCTAAAGCACAAAAGTGCAACGGACTCAGTCTAGGAAATGCAGAGAATAAAACTAGAAAAGTTTTATTTCTAGAAATCTAGAAAAGTATAAATAACCTGCAAGATAGACTTGCTCTAAAGGATCCTGCTCGTATGGGCTGCCTCATGGGGCTGTATTTGACACCACCAGTGTGGTGCCCAATGCCAGGCTGGAGACCAACGGCCCGCTGTCGTTAGCGACTCCTCGGGGGGATGAACCCCTCTCATCTCCAGGGGCCCATCTGGCCCAGAGAGTTGTGTGGTTATTAAACCCATTGCCGAGAAAAGGAACAAGCTAAATCAACCAGTGAGCTCGTTAGGCACTGCCTCATCCTGCTGGTGGGCCAGGGGGAACATTTTAGGTCCAGAAATTAAAATAGTGTGGAGAGACAACTGAGCTTGGAAATGGGGTGTAGAACTGTTCCCGTGTGTTCTCACAGAATCACCGAGGTAGGGGTGGGAAGGGACCTTTGGAGATCACCCACTGTCACACCTGGGCTGAGGAAACGCAGTGGTGACCTGTGCCAGATCTAAGGAGGGCTTTGCTCAGGCAGAAGAGTGAAGGCCAGGCAGCAGGACTGCCTTTTCCCCAGGTGAGCCTCTGACCCTGGGCGCCTTATCCGTCCAGACAGGAGATGGTAAATATTTTGCTGCTATCAAGACCTGTGCTTGCTTCTTATTTCTCTAAAACACGATGGTTTGTCCTGCTAATTAGAGCTGCTCTCATAGCAAGTAGGGTTTCTCTTGGAATATCAGCAATTTACCCTTCACATGAACGTTTCTGCAGCTCCAGTGGTTGGTTGCTAAGAGGACAGAAACCCAGAAACATTTAATTAACGACTATTAAAATATTTAGAATTCTTGAAATGCTGTCTCAGCAGTTCTTTGTGGAACATCTTTCTTTACAATCAAGTGAGGACGTGTTTGTGGTGGCGTGGGGGGCTGTCATCAAAGGGCTGAACGCTGAGAAAACACCTACGGATTCCTGCACCCTCCTGAACTCAGCTGGAGCCAGCGCCGGACTCGCGCTCCTTAATTTGAGCAATTTGAAATCTAATTAATGATAAATTGGAACCAGGGAGAGAAGGCTGCTCGGGGTAGGGACGGAGCTGGCAGAATCTCTGGGGTGAAGGCGATGCAGGGGACGGCATCCTGCTGTCCCCCATGTCCCTGAGGGGGGGGGGTGCTGGTGGCTTTGTCCTGCACCCGGGCCGCCTCGTGGGACACATTGAGCCGTTAGAGCTTCTTCCTCTACCCAGAAATTTAAGTAAATAACCAAAAAACGCAGCGAGGGTGCTGCTGCAGAATCAGCTCAAAGTCCTTCCGAGCAAAAAGGGACATCTTCGCACCTGGAAGGGGCCGTGGAGGTGGCACATCCAGGAAGGGTAAATCCAGCCCAGCTCAGCCTTTGAAGTTAAAGGGGCAAAAGAGGAAACCTCGCTCGTCTGCGCGACAGGTCTCCGGTCCCTCACCTGGGGTGGCACAGAGGGAAGGGACTGTCACTGCGCCCGTTAGGGACCGTGTCTTTGGCTCAGTCACTCCTTTGTGTGTTGCCCACTATCAGAGGGGGAAAGGGCTGTGTTTGTGTGGCATTATTTTAGGAGATGTCTTGGCTAATTATTATCTACCGACACGTCACCTAGGAGATACTCTGTCATGCAGCTTGATATTTCGTGCAGGAAAAGGTAGCTCTTCCGTAGTTCATTAAATTGTGTTGTGGTGAACTTCTCTCCACTGGGTCTCAATTAGGAAGTGAAGCCAGTGCCTTTAGAGGAAAAGGCAGAGAACAGTCAGAATATACTGAATATATAATTTGATCTCTGGGAACAAGCAAGAGGAAAATATGGTGTGCAAATGAGTAGACATTAGGAATGTGTTATGTCTCAAAGATTTGTACGTGGAAGTATAATATAGTTAGACCATAACTCTTCATTTGGAATATTTAATGCTTTTAAAAATTTAAGGTGTTCTTTCTAAGTTTGTTAACTACTGTAAATTTACTGCAGTAAACATTCACTTTCCTTCCTACTTCCCTTGTCTCCATTCTTGCACCCCTGGGACTTCAATCATAATGATTCTGGGCCCATTGTCTAGTAACATGAATTATAAAAGTGCAGTAAATTTTCCCTTATACTCTAATTTAATTAAACATTTTGGTTTTAATAATATTTTTTTGTTTTCCTTGTAAAAACTGTTTAAAGTATCTAGTGGAACTAGTCTCCCTGTATGTTTTTCTACAAAAGCCCCCTTGAAAGCTCCTTTCATTAAGTAATTTCAGATGTGACGAGCGGAATAGGAAGTTATCTCAGCGTGTGCTTCTCTCACCTCCTTCCCCACCTCTCCTCTCTGTGTGCTGCACATAGCTTTTTTTCCCTGTTTCTCTCCGTTTACATCCTTTTCTTTCCTAATGCTGTTATGAGGGTTTGCTAAGCTCTGTTCATTTTGGTTTTCTCCTACAAACGATAAATGATGGTGAGAACCATGGGGCGGGTGTCGGTGACATGTGCTGCTGGAGCAGGCAGGGACGTGGTGCAGGCACACAGCACCGAGCACACTGTCAATGTACAGAGGTGTTAAACCATCCCTGGCTTTGTACGTTCTTGAGTAACTTAATTCCCTTCAACGGCACGGCACGGGAAGGAGCAGCTTGTAAATGCAGAACAACTGGAATTCTAATTAGGTAGTGACTTAAGGATGCCTCCTGTTTACAGGGTAATCGCCTCTCTTGGGCTAAACGCATGGAGGGGCAGGGTTCAGTTACAGAGCTTATGAAAAAACCTGTGGATTGGTTTCCAGTATGAATCTTGGCTGTTCAGGGCATCTCAGGAACGTGGTGCTGAGGTGCCCGTGTTTGTTCTGGGCGTGTGGATGGTCCCCCAGCCCTGCTTAGCTCCTCCTGAGGGTGGGCGTTAAACCATCAGGGCAAACTGCCCTCAGCTCTCCACGAGCACCGAACTGCTTTGCTGTGGCACAAGATCCAGGGTGTCTGCCTGCAGGTATATATGTTTGGTTTTGTTTTTTTTTTTTAATGTGGTTGGACTCGATGATCTCAAAGGTCCCTTCCAACCACTAAGATTCTGTGATTCTGTGATTTAGTTTTGTGACTATCTGAATGCACACCTCTTTGTTTGTTTACGACGGAGCAGTGAGAGGAATTTGTTTCCTTGCCTGAGATAAGCATCATCCCGTTTCTCCCAGCAGCTGCGTGCACAATTAGGAGGACCCAATTAAAGCTGCATTTGCTTCACACAGAGCGGCAGTGATTGCTGCCTGTAATTTCTCCTGTGGTTTGACTTATGGGCATTGAGCTGTGCGGAGCTTTATTAACACACACAGTCAAGTCAAACGAGCCAGGAGAAGAAAACGCAGTGAGCTGGGGCGCGGGGTGCAGGGCCGAGGCTGATGTTCCCTACCTGTGGCCGTGCAAAGGGCTCTCCCTCCCCCCCCTCTCAAAGAGCCACCGGGCAAGTGACCACTTCCCTCTCGTTAGGCCTGTGCCTCCCTCCCTCCTGCCCACAAGAACAGCTATTTGTGTTTCTCCTCTGCTTCCGCCGGCACAGGCCATCCTGACTCCTGGGAATCCAAGCCTAAAATAGCTCAGAATGTACCAGATGTGCCCGTGTGTCCCAAGCACCCGACAGCCCAGCGCCGCTCCGTGTGCCCCACGGGAGGAGAAAGGCGGATGAGCTGGGATGGAGGAGGAAGAGGGCACCGCAGCACAGGCGCCTTCTTGAAGGACGAGGAATTGCATTCACAACCTGCTGTTTCCCTCCCTCCCTCCCTCCCTCCCTGCCGAGGCTGTTCGGTGCCCACTGCTCCGCAAAGGGACACGATGTCCCTTGGTCCCCCCCTGCCCAGAGCTCTCCCCGAGCCTGCAGCGGTGTGCTCCCTGCCACAGCACGTATCGCTCTCAGCCCCCAGGGCACCCAGGGCTACCAACACCCACCGCTTGGCTTGTGGGGTTTTTTTTATTTTTAATTTTTTTTAATTTTTCTTAAATCATTGGTTGGACTAGATGATCTTAAACGGTCCCTTCCAACCTGGGTGATTCTGTGATGAGCAGAAGGGGCAACAGAGGAAGGGACTGGCTGGAGAATCTTCCCTGTTAATCACTCTTGGGTCCCCTGAAGTGGCTGAGACCAACAGGGGACAGAGAGGGGATTCACTCCACGGGATGCAGCACATCCTGGTGCTCTGGCAGCGGTGCCCCGGGGCAGAGCTGACACCGAGCCGTGGGGCTGGCACCCAGGGGCGATTCTGTGCTGATGCTGGGGGCATCTTGCAGGACAGGGCCCGCGCTGAGATTAGGCTCAGTTCATCACCTCGCGTTTGGGATTAACAGATCCCAAACCAGGCACTTAGTTTCAAAGATAGACAGATTATTCATTTGCAGAAAGTGATAAAGATGTTCAGGAGAAGTTGCTCTTGTGTAGGGCCTGCAGAAGTGCAATTATTTGGCTTTTTCTGCTCTCTGGACTGGACTTCAGCAGAGTCACCTGGAGGGTTTGATGCTGATACACAAAGCCAGCCAGAACAGAGAAGAAAGCCACCTTTAATTTCAAGCTCCACTAGGATCGTGAAAGGAAAATTAATGTTTACTAAATGAAAAAGGATGATATTGCTGGAGAGAGGAAGTTTTGGTTAGGCTTTTAGGGGAACGCTAGTAACTTTGAGAAATGGAAACATATATTATAAAACGTGTTTAAAATGGCATAAACTTTAGAAAATTCAGAAGGTATTTTAAACTTATCTAAGCTCCTCAATGCGTTATCAAGTTCTAAAAAATCAAGCAAAGTGAATGATAGCCGACATATGGAAGGCGGCTTTCTAGTACTGACACATTTTCTCTGAAAAAAACTCAATACAGCCTTGTATTTAGAATAAATGTTTTGAAGAGAAACAAAAGTCTGCTGTCCAACTTTTGCACGTTTCTGTAATGCCTCTGTGAATTTCCAGGGGAGCCTGTTCCCCAGGAACGTGCTGTCCTGAAGCCGCCGCTCCGAGAGCCCTCGGATGGACACGGGACGCGCTGCCGGGCTCCAGGAACACAGGCAGCTCCGAGATGGCAGGTCACTTTTTACTTTGCCAGACAACAACAAAGCAGTCTCAACCTCTGACAGTTTTTAAAAGTAGGCTTTAAAAGAAATATCAAGACATATATATTTATATATATATTTTTTTTTTTTTTACCATTGGGTATCTGAGAAGAAATGCTCTCAGAGAAAGAGAGGAAAATTGGTGGAAGCGGAAGCCGCACGGTGTGAGTGATGTAGCCTGACATCACCCTGGTTTTAGGCTGGTAAATGCATTTGGGATTAGGTGACATGGACTTTGTGCCATCGACCAAACGGGTGGTGGATGTGGGTTCAGTCCCTGCTGTGTGTGTGTACCGCTGCGGTGGGGTTGTACCCGTGCCTGCTGCTGAGGTTGTACCACACCGTCTGGGATGCACCAGATCTTGTGGTAACTGCACAGTTAATACGCCTTGGTCCTGCATTTTTGTGGTAGGATCTTGCAGTCCCTCGGTACCTTGAATTCCCTGCAGGGAACCCCCGTAATAATAGGAAAGGGAAATATTTAGCAGGTGAATCGCCTGATTTAACACAATTTAGCACAGTCTGTGAGCAGCGGGGCAGGACAGGGACAAACCCTGGCACCTTTGGACCCCAATTCCATCCTGACACCCAAGGGCTCTGGCTCCTGGAAGCACTTGCTGAGGGTTGACAGGAAAAAAGAAATGCTGGTCCTATAAGCGCTGGCCTGTGATGCTGTAGATGAACAGCTGTATTTGCTTTAACGGGCTTTATGCTAAGGCACGGTCACAGAAACTGTAGGAAAATAAAACAGAAAGTGGGTCTCTTTCAAAACCATGTGATAAATAAAGGCTGCGTGTTCCCTAAGAGTGCCGAGGGTATGGCATAGTCACGAAAGCAGGGAGAAAGCATTGTAAGAGAGAATCATCATCATCATCATCACTTATGATAAGACAGCTCGATGTGACTGCTTTCAGCACTGGGCTGCGGTTCTCTGAGGAGGCTGGCAATGGGGTGGGGAGCAGGGTCCGGGCAGCATCTGACCCCCCCGTGGCTCAGGCTGATGAAGCCATTCGCAGTGCTTCTTTCCAATGTGAAAAATATCCAGCTTCACAGTCACAGGCAGCCTAAACCCCAGCCATCGCAAGCAGCAGCAAAAGGGATATCGTACTCCTCAGAGCCCATTCCCCTCAGCAGAGAAGGAAACAGATCTTTTCCTTTTCCTCCCAGTAACTGTAGAGCATTGGGAACTGGTCTACATGCTGGGAAGTTCTCTTTGCTGGGGGGAGTTCAGCTGGAGGAGACTCGGAGGATGCGGCTGTGGAAGGTTTATCCCTTTTTCCATGAGTGGAAGCCCCCCTTACGCGTGTAACGTGCCCTGCTTCGGCGGGACGGAGCATCGCCCCCCCCTGGGCCCCCCCCCCCCCCCCGCCACCACGCTCTTTTGTGGCTGGTTTCTGCTGATGCTGCCAGCCGAGAAGCAGACTAGAACGCCTTCCTGCTTATAAAGAGAAGTAAGTTGCAAATTGTAGGAAAATTACTTCTCAAATTATATATCAATGCTAGTTCGTTTTCCATTGTATTTGTAGAAAGTTTGGGGTGTGACAAACAAGCGGCACGTTGTGCGCCAGGATGGCATTATGGAAACGTACGGTGAACGTGGAGATGTGCACAGGGCTGTAATTTGTGAGTAACGAGGCGTGTGTGCTCTGAATAAGTAATTAAGAAAGTTTGGGCAGAGCTGTGGTACCGGTGTTTGCTGTGAGGCTGCTGCAGTGCCCAGCGAGGTTTCTCTCTGGGGCTCCCCGTGCCATCAGCTTTGTGAGGACATTCCCACCCAGCCCTCGGACTGCCCCCTCTCCTTCCCCCCTCTCCTTCCCCCCTCTCCTTCCCCCCTCTCCTCCCCATTGCTCCCCAGTACCGCAGGAAATAAAGACGATGGCAGTATTATGTTAGGGGCTGGCGGATGAGGTGAGGGGAGCCATCACCCCACAATCTCAGTCAGAGGCGTTTGGGGCTCGGTTATATTCAGACTTGACTTTTAAATTCTGATCCACTCGGAGTGCAAAGCCATTTCCATTCTGCTCCACATTTTCACCCTTTGGAGCTTTCACAACAGGCATCCTTTGAGGTGTATTTTCCACCCTTTACGAGCTCTCAGTTAAGTGCGTGTCCACATATATTCATCTTAAAAGTTCTAGCTGAAAACTCTTTCCAGTTTGTGAATTCAGTACCCATATGGCAGAAACCTGGTAATTCTTCCCCCCGAGTTCCTCACCATAATAGAGAACTTTGCTACGTGGATATAGGTGTATAGTAATATTCCCCTGGTGGTTTTTTTTTTTTTTCATTTGGCAAAATCTCCTATTAGAAAAGTAGATATCATTTTAGAACACCCCTCCTCTTCTGACTAACGTCCACAGAGCACATGGTTTTAAGTACAGCTACAGACACTGTGGTCCAG
The DNA here is from genome assembly GCA_025769975.1 of Gallinago jamesoni. Lineage (NCBI taxonomy): Eukaryota > Metazoa > Chordata > Aves > Charadriiformes > Scolopacidae > Gallinago > Gallinago jamesoni. The sequence goes on along the minus strand of JAOQGH010000062.1, from coordinate 34,836,467 downwards.
CTGAAGGGCACATGGAGGCTCTGTGAAGCTTTTGGATGTTTGATACCTGATGACAGACAGGAGAGTTATACGTTCAGGAGCCCTTTGCATCAGGACAGGGAGATATGCATTAAATTTCTCTTGTGCACCATGTGCCAATGTGCTTGGCTTACTGGAAACAAGTCCTCTACTCTGTCTCAGAACAACGGTGTGATTTCTGGGGAAGCCAAGTTGTGTATATTTACACAGGGAGAGTTACTGGGAGAGCAGAGCGTGTGGCTATCGTTCATAGCGCTTCTCAGCCCACCCCCTGCTCTCTCCTGCATTCTCCACAGAAATGGCAACGCCAAAAAACGACCATCCTAAGTGAAGCTATTGTCTCTTTATTGAGCACGGGAATATCTGCTGAATTGAACATATTGGCTTGGGAAATCTGTTTTTCTCGCCCTAAATGGCTCTCCGTCTATATATATGTGCTGGGAGTGCTGAGCCTTACATAGATCCAGGAGAACACACGGAGACAGGTTTGTCAATCCGCAGAGAGGGCTCTGCCCGCGCCGTCCCGGGCACACGGACTCCGTAAGCGTCGCTTTCCAACAGATAAATGTAATCAAGGTTTATATGCTCACAGAAGCCAACAGGATGGGATTGTTTCACTCGAAAGATCAGAAGAAAATTGTAACTAATGTTGTGGAAAATTACTTTGATATTGCTTTCTCAGTACAGCATCACAATTAGGGAGCAATGTGAAGCACAGGGAAAGAATAAATGAATAGTAACAAATCAACACAAACAGCTACTGTCAGGAGTGCTTTGCTCAGTGAAAGTAATGTAAGCATTACTTAAAGTTTTATGGCCGTGGATTTTAGACCGGTTTGAGCAGTACATCAAGGTCTCACCACCAGGCTCACTAGGACCGCAACGATCCAGAACAATTTCTGGAACAGACAGGTAAAACCAAAGTACCAAAGTATTTTTATTAATCTTGTTTCATAAGTTGTTACCGTCTTATATTAAAGATGACTGAACGCACTAACAATGAGAAATGCCCTTTTGGAGGATGCAAGTAAGTTGAGTAAATAGCTCAGTGACCTGTTCAGTTGTATTGAGGGAGCAATCAGAGGGGCACATTTCAGCCATGTCCCACCACGTTAGAAACAGGCCCTTTGACGGGGAGCACCCTGCCCCGGGGACGTGAAGGGTCCCCAGGGGCTCCCCAGACACCCCACTTGTGATGGACAGATTTGCAAGGGAGACTGCCCAGAGATGGAAGATGCCCACCTCTCTCTCTAATGAAATGAATGGATGTTTTTTTTCCCGTGGCCTTTAAGCAACCTAATAAGTTTTAGTGATAACTGGTATCACTTTCAGAAGCAGGGGGTGTGAGGAGCTTCTGAGTCCACTGGGAGCTGACAGCACTTAACACACACGAAAATCAGCCAAACAGAAATAAGAGTAATTGTACTGAGCACCTTTGACTCCAGGGCACAGCCTGGTTCCTATTAGCAGAACTTGTAATTGAGCGTGGGAGCCGAGCAGTCGCGGGCACACCTTTGGCAGGAGGAGCATAGAGTCATGTGGGGTTGGAAGGGACCTCTGGAGATCATCTAGTCCAACCCCCCACCAGAGCGGGTCTGCCCAGAGCAGGTTGCACACTCAGACACGTCACAGTATTCCTGCATTCACCGTCCATGTCTTCCCCTCACCCCCAGTCTATGGGCTAGTTTCAGTTGAATGTGGCCAGTAGCCCCGGTTTTAATCTGTGAACCCTTTTGCATCTAACTGTACAATCACTAATTGCAAAGGCACTGAAGGCACTGGGTAATCTCTGCTTTGCACAGCACCGAGGATTCATTATTTCTATAGTTTCAGCTGGGCGGCTGCTTTCAAACGGGTATGCAGTTGGACTGAATAATAAAGATATTAAAGTATAGTCTGTTTAGTGACATGGAAATAAGCACTTCATAAACCTGGACACAGAAATTAGCACTTAATGTAATTACATGAGAGTTCTCTGTGGTAGGGTTCAGCTCCTTAAAAAATGTTAGTAATGCCTCACAATGGACACAGTCGTGTTCGCCGTACAATGGGGATGTCAATCGAACAGGCGTCTCATAGAGCACACATTGAGTCGAAGGAGGATTTCAGTGCACATAAGAGCAAACAGTGGCCAAACCCCGGCGCACAGGGTGTTATTATGAGCTGGAGTAACCGCGCTGGCGTCTCTCAGGGCTCTAAACCAGCCTTCATCGCCGCCCTCCTCCAAGAGAAAGTGGCTGTAAGTAAACCAAGAGACCTCGTGCTTTTTCATACTTCTTACGTGCCCCTCCTTTAAAAGGAAACTACTATTTCAGCCCACAGTTTTCTCCTTCTCATATGGATGTGGTCCCTGTGGCTTTACACAGCTTAGAGTGTATAGCCCAGGAAGAGGGCGTGCGTAGGAATGGAAGTTATGGAAAGCTTGAGGGAAGTTAAGCACATTAAAGGAATGCA
>JAOQGH010000062.1:34804364-34823376 GCA_025769975.1 Gallinago jamesoni | reverse complement strand
GGAGGGCTGAGAAGAACGAGCAAAGATGACTTGCCCAAATGTGACTCGGTAAAACAAATGTCAAACAGATTCTGCACACAGGGAAGCATCAGGATTTGTCCTGCCGCCAATAATAAACACCAAAGTTTATCTTGGTTTTTCGTTTGGTTGGTTTTATGGTTCCCGTAATGTAATTATCTGTGCCTCACAATCTTCAGTGTTTCCCCCTGTAACACTTGTCTGAAGGAAAGAAGTAATTGCATTGATTTTGTATTTTTTTTTGAGCATGTAGATGCGCTGTTGCGCAGGGAGGGGTTATATGATTTGCATGAAGTTATTTGGGGTATTTCTTATGAAAGCAATAGCTGATGCTGGCTTTCTCACGCTGCAGATAAAGGCTAATCGTGAATTGATTAGTGACAGATGAAATTAAACTACTACTTTTATACACTTCTTTTTTCAAAGGCTTGATCAAATATTTGTCTTTTAAATACAGAGCCCATATGGAGTAAAATGCTTATCTGAGGGGAGTATTTCCTACTAGTAATATTACTGGGGCAGCGTCACTATTGATGTCCTCTTAATTCTACAAAGCTGGAAGAATCTTGGTGAAAAACAAGCAAATGCAGAAGGTGACCGGTGAGAAGTCATTAGGCTGGAGTCAAGGACTGGGGGTCCTGCCATCTGCTCTAGGTCTTGTTCCACACCTGCACCCCACTGAGCGCTGCAGCTCTTGTAGCAATTCAGGGACATCTAATTCTTCTCCTTTCTGCACAGTGCTGGGCAGAGATATGGTTCCAGTTAGCCGGACTGCTTAGCTTTGGATTTTGTTGGCTTCCTCACTGTGATATCCCTTCTGGACTTTAATTTTCCCGTGACAGCACACTGTGAAATGGTTTCCTTGCTGAGCCACAGCGGGTTGCTCTCTGTGACCTCACGGGGGTGTCTAGAGAAACCCCACATGGCACGGTCCTGCAGCGCTGGGTGAGCTTATTATCCCACAGGAATAAAAAAATCAAATATTGGCACTTTCACATCTAGGGGTTCCTCAAGCTTTCCTTAAGCTTGGGTGGCAGCAGGTAGCGGTTACAGACAGGTCACGGGAACCAGTGACAAGGGACTGGTCTTTCTGCTCAGTGTCCCCAGGGTGAGCTGTGACCCCTCCAACCAGCCTGGAGAGACGCTGCGCTGACCTGCCCACAGAGAGAGACCCGAATCAAAGCCTTCTCAGGCTTCATCAAGAAATTCATCATCTTTATAATCCTTTCTGCTTTTGTCACGCTGTGACTGTTCCCATGGCAAGGAAAGCGGTGTGCCTGAGCCGCACGCCCCGCGGTCGCAGAGCCGGGCAGGACTCAGAGCCGAGCAGGACTCTCCCTTGCCATCCCTTGCTCCGGTGGCAACGGCTCCACCAAAGCAGGGCGACACAGACAGAGCTTTAACTCCTGGTTCCATCCAGTTCAGGCTTTATATCCAGGTCAGCACGTCCAGAAAAACCCCTTAGACCCGCTCTGGTGCTTGACAGCTTCTTAGCTCCTTCTCCATCACAAAACTTTCCTACAAAACCAGGGGTCTGCCTCCAGGGGAGCGGAAGGGAAGGTTCACATCCAGGCTCGGAGCCTCTCCCCTGCCCCGTTCCCCAGCGTTAACCCAGTGCCCCCGGGGCACATCCTGCTGCTGGTCCCACCGCGGGAAGAAACGGCCGAGCCCACCGCCTGAGTCTGTACAGACTCGTGTGCAGCTATCCCAATTTAGAATCCCAACCTCTAAAATAAAATACTTACTGGCCTTTTAGCTCATTTATAATTAAAACCCGTTCTAATGTTGTGCATATAAATAATAGATAGCTGTTTTCACAGATCGATGCCTTCTCCTGCTTCATAAGGAACATTTTTAAGTAAAATTACCGTGCCTTTAAGTTTAATAGGAAAATTTGATGTGTTAGCAACTATGGGTTGATCTCTGTACATTTTTCAATTGTAAATTGCACTTTAAAAATGCAAACAATTATTAATATTGATTTGGACTAAAACAATATTGAATTTCAATACATTTCTGGCTCTTTTATGAATTACCCTGCGCTGCCAGTGTGATTATGATGAAAGAGTATTTGCACGCTCAATTTCTTTTCAGCGAGAAACCTTGAAGAGCGCTAGCTGTGTTCAGGCTGATAATGATAAACCCATGCATTCGAGGAAAACAAGACTACCTTAAAAATCTCAACTGAGGCGCAGTGAATTAATATTTCATCCTACACGTGCAGTTCTCGTATCACGCCAGCTGAACCTTTGTTATTAGCAAATATTTAGAATGTGGTTGGAGCACAGCTCGCTCCTGCACCCTCAGTTTCGGTCGTGCATCGACAAGGGGATGTCAATCCATCGCCGCAATTTCCCGGGGCTGAGCGAGGAGAGGAATGTATTCACGTCCCAGGGTGCTGTAAGACACTAATTTATCTAAGTGCCATTAAAGCCTTCGCTGTGTGCTGCACTGGGAGAAACATTTCCTAGCTCTGTTGGCAGAGGGTTTGGAGCGTTTCTTCCCATCTCAACTCTAATCTCTTAGGGTTGCCCGTGCGCTAATTGCCTACTCGGATACGCCAGCACCTCCCCAGAGACCTCGTCCTGGGGACAGCCCTCCCCGAGCGCCGCGGTGGCCATGCCCTTTAGGGTCTCTCCTGCCTGGTGTCCCCACCAGGACCCGCAGGAGAAGGTGGTGAGGGGTTCCCGGGGAGAATTGTCTGGAAAACAGAAACCCTTCCCTCTGGGGAAAGGAGGCGTATTGAATCAGGACGAAGGGTCAAAGGGAGAACTTTGTGGAAATGGATTTTCAGAAAAATGTAATTTACTGGTCCCTCAAGTGGGGTTCTCACTGCGCTTGGACGCTGTGCAGAAAGCCTGAGAACCACCGAGGGTTTTCTGGGGCGCGGAGGGCTCGGGCTCCCCGCTCCGTCCTCTCCCTGGCCGGCACTGCGGCCCCCAGCAGCCCTCCTGGAGACACCCCTTGGTGCTGCTGGTGGGGCTGGGGAGCGTGGGGCAGGCAGCTCCGGGAGAGCCTTCCCTTTGCTTCTCCCAGGGAAAGAATGTATTTCTCCAAACTTTTCCACATAGAAAACTTCAGTTCTGTGAAAAGGGCAGTTTCTTACTGAAAATCCTGCTGCTGGAGAATTCCCCAGCCAGGTCTTTTTCTGGAGCTTACTCCCACGTAAACTGAAAATAACCCAAACTTGATGACTTTCCAGACGTGTTACAAAAGCTAATGTTTTGCAAGAGTCCCTGGAGGCGGCCGAGTTGTGCTACTGATGTTGAGAAAGGGGTAGTAGCCAGGAGTGGTGTGAGCGCTGCTGGACCTTCACTCAATCATAGGGAGGGAAAGATTAATAGTATTAAGGCACTTGACCTTGAATAGTGTTGTAATTATTTTGATTACAAAATAATATCCAGAAAGCGTTTATGACATTTGCTATTTTTAAACCTCATTATTTTGGAGAGCGTCATTCAAGAATTCTGAGCGCTTGAAATCAGTGAAACAGAAAAATGAGATGATGGGGGATTTTTCTTTACCCTGAAGAGGTGCTCGCTGGTGGGATTTCTCCCTTCTGGGGGGAGAAAGGGAGGGAGGTAACAGCAAGTGCCCTCCTGTTCCTTCATGTCCCAGCTAATCCTGTTTCGCCGTTGTGCGCTCAGATGCCCATAAATGTATAGTCACCTCTTGTTTCACATTGTAAGAGTATTGTGGTTTTGATTAAAGCAAGTCAATTTTCTTTGCCAAAATGGCTTTTTAACAAAATGATACCTTTCAGAAAATGTATTCTTTGGTCATAATTTTGTGATCTAAGCGATGCTTTCCTTGACAAAGTTAAGTTCTGGGTCCTGTATAGCCAAACAGAATACTGTGAGTATTGCTGTGATTTTATAGCACATACATGTTGCGTTCTATACAGTATATTGGGACAAAGCACTCTTAGGGACTCCATCCCCCGGGAAAAATCCTGGAGCTGCACGGGTTTGACACAGTAAAGGCAAGCCATAAATCTCAGCAGAGGGAAGTCCGGGTCCTAAGAAGGAAGGATGTTCTTCCTGTGAATTTTCCCTTGGGTTGAGGCAGACCCTGCCCGCTCTCTGCCTGCTCTTGAGGATGCACGGAACATTCTGTGCCTTCCGGGACCATGAACGGAATTCCTCCTGAAATGTTGCTTTTGCAAGGGAGCCCTTTCATCACCCTGATTTTCGGTAACAAATTTTAGCATTCTCAGTGCCTCCCAGGGGAGGCTTCCTGACACCCTAGGCTGGTACCAGAATTCATGGAAAGAAATTCCTGGTTCCTTAGCACCTTCCTTTCCAGCCCGATGCCTCTACTCATCCAAGCAAGAGGGAAATACCCGGAGCTTGCCGTCTACCTGTTAGCAATCACTGTAGGTTCTGCTGCCTCATCAGACGACAGCTCATGCTTGTGTGACTCCAATAGAGGAAAAACAGCGTAGGATTTGAGGAAAATATCTATTTTATTTTTTTAAAAAAAGTCAAATCAGGCTACACGTTTTTTTTTCTCTCCTCCTTGCAATTAGCAGTGTGTGGGCTGACGATGCGCCGCAAGCTGTGGGTAGAAGGGGAACTCAGCTGTGCCACCCCGGGTGTCCCACCTCGCTGAGACGTGATGGAACAAACCATCAGAGGAGGAGTCATCAGAGGAACCCCTCTGGTTCCAGACCCTGAAGACGCAGGTGTAACAGCGGGGTTCATGTACCATTTTAGGCTTCATTCTGGACTTTCCCAGCTCACATCCAGCCCCCTCCAGTACTTTTTTTTTTTAATAGTTAATACTTTTTATTACTTATTTTTACAGATGAATTTTGCATCCCTTCTCAGTAGCATCATGACTGTATTACTCAATGTTTTATTGCAACACCGGGAGGACTCAGGCCCCCTCAGCCGTTAGCTGTGGCTGGGCCACGCTTCCAGCACACGCTACGGGAAGAAAGCACTAAAGAGCTTCTTTCCCACGTAAGTGCACTGTAACTGCAACACCCTAATTGTGTGCAAAATATTATTAGAGATCAGTAAAACAGAACAAATTGAGAGCATCAGGACTAACGTAAGTAAACTGTGCATCTGATGGCTAATGGTTGTGATGTATTTGTGTTTTAGAGACCTACTGAAACATAAAAAAGAAGCTATTTTGGCTCAAACCATTAGCGTAGCTTCTTTGCTGCCCCCGTTTATCCTTTTCTCCTTCTTGCCTCACCCTTTTCCCCCTCTCCTGCCTATCTATAACGAGCAACTTTCTGGTAAAGTGTTTTAATGTCAGAGACATTAGAGTAATGACCCAGGGGACTTGGGGGACGCAGCAGGCAAACAGGAACCGTGGGCAGAGCGCGGCGGAGGAATTCTCAGGCGGAGTGTGCGTGGGCTGTTTCTAAACTCTTCTGAAAAGTAGCTGAGAGAAGCAGCCTTACTGTCAGAGACTGGTTTATCTGCAGAGGGATCCAGGTGCTCTCAAGGCAAAATGAGGATCCTGTCAGTGAGGAGGATGAAGAACACCCCCAAGTGATGCTCTGTCTGGGGGGGTGTGAAATGATTGAGCCGTGTCAGCAGCATCCCCTGACCCTCGCTCCCAGTCTCGCTCTTCCCAGTTTGGCTTACTGGTCTTACTGGAGAAGAAAGACCCCAGATTGCAAAGGAGACGGTGCGGCAGAGGGTGGCTCGGTGTGAGGGGAACGTGATCCTCTCTGGGCTGGCTGAGCTGCCCCAGAGAAATCTTGCAGAGCATCTCGCAGATGAGGGAGGAAAAGAACTGGGTTGTTTTTCTTCTCCCTTGCGCTCCGGAGTGTGGATCTGCTGCCCTTCCACACGTTATGACTAATGCATAAAGCCTTCTTCCTCTCCAGACACTCAACTCTTCACCAGCTGGAGACTTTACAAAACCACCCAAGCAAAAAGCCATGAACGTGTCTCTGGCTGTAGGTCTCCAGGCGTGTACCCTTTACCGTGGGTGCTGTGCTGGCACCCGCCGTCTCCTCTGTGCAGTGTTTATCAGCATCTCTCACTCCCTGTGTGCACCACGGCCCCTCGGCTCCCGCTGCCTCTACTCACCCTGTGCCACCCTCCCCCAGGAGCACAGAACCCCACGGGCACGGGATCTCTCACGGAAACAGCCCAAAAGGGCCTGGGTGATATTTTGTGCCGAATCTCTCTCCTTGGGCCTGTAGCTATCATTGCCGAACCTCCCAAGACACCTCTGGGATTTGGAAGCTAATTTTCCATCGTCATTAGTGAGAAACTTATCCTCCTGCTTCCCTTCATTAATGTCTAATGCGGGAGTGAGAAGTGCTGTATATGCACACTCTTTTTAACCTGGTGATGCCACGCGCAAATAATTAAACAAGGCACAGAAGCAACAGTTAAAAATTCTGCAAAACTTCCTCATTAAGCTAAGCAATTATCTGCAGGAAGAGAGACATCGGAACCCTCTCCCTCCACACCCAGGGTAAAAATCTCCACGTTTTGCACGCGTTTGATTTTTGCCCAGGAGGAGAAAATTCCTGCTTAATTACCATCCAGGGCGAGGTGGGCACACGGATGGTGACGGTGAGCTTCTCTCCGTCGGTGGGGTGGCTGTGGCTTCGCGTGTGACCCCCGTGGAAGCCGGGTGCGGGGTCACAGCCCCGTGCAACACCAGTGGCAACGGGAACTGAGTCCCAGCTGTGCCATCCGCCTCGCTGCAAAAGGCGGCTCCCGGAGCCCCGGGGCCAGGGTCTGCTCTCTGGGGGGGGCACAGCCCCGCCGTGAGGACATCTGCCCACCCCTGTGCTGCTCTGGAAATGAGGGCTTGGAGCCAGGCAGTGAACTGAAGAGCCCGATTCAGCCGAGGAACAGCCCATCAGGAAAGAGCAGCGCCGAAAGAAAGTCGCGTACGTGGAGAGAAATACATTTTCAAAACACCAGCTGAGGTCAAACCCCTCCGTGTTCTGCTCCTGAGGTAACAGTCTGTCCCTTCGGCCGCCTCTGCCCTCCCTGGCCCTGCCACAGCAGAGGTTTTCACACTCCGTAGTTGTGCAAACAACGTTGCTGCTCCCACCTTAAAAAGGAGAAGCTGAAGAACTGGCCTAGAGAAGGGGGAAATCAGGGGAGAAGAAGAGGCTGAGTCTGGACTTCCCACAGTTCAGGTTAATATTCCAGCTACTGAATCCTCCCCCCTTCGCCTTAGCTACTGGAGAATAGTGAAAAAGGTAAAATGTTTATTTTTTATATAAGAGGAAATTGCATATGCAAATCTGAAAACGGGAATGGATTTTTTTAAACTTACAACCAGAAGGTGTGTAAAGCTGCCAAGGACTTCAGTTAAGCAACTGTTCTGCACTAGCTGGGATGTAGGTTAGTGGTTTCAGCAAATACACAGATAATTAGCTGAAACTCCTTTTGTTCTAGCTGACAACATAAAAGCAATGAGAGAGAGGGGAAAAAATAAATCAGTGGGGAGCAGCGTGGCATCTCACAGGGTTTCCAGTGTGACTACTCGGGATGACACTCGCCAGCTTTCCCAGTGCTAATGAAGGGATGTCAGGTGGGCAACACCAAAACCTGGCAGATTTGCCGAGAAGGAACACCATGGAGAGGGAGCAGCCCCGTTCCCTTTCCAGGCCCCCAGGAAGGGTTGTGTGGGGAGGGATGTGTCCGGGGGGTCTGGGTTACTCCGTCGGGGGGGGCAGAGCTGGTGGCCGAGAGGCGGGCAAGCGGGGAGGTCCTGGGGAGTTGCCACGGCTCTGGCACAGCAGAGCAGTTTGCCCTTAGGGAAGGGACTCCAAGCTAGCCACGTGAGATATATAGCCCTATGTTGTTATTATATATTATGTGCAATATACGGCACGTCACAATTACATATGATGTGCAATATGCAGGGAGGACATCCCTGCCATCCCTCTGGAGTGTCCCTGCAGGGCTGGATGTGCTCACAGAAGGGCTCTCCTCAGTGAGGACTTTTTCTTTTCCTCGCTCCCTCCCTCGCTGGTACCAAGTCCCTAAAGCCCTGCATTCATTCCCTGCAGTGGTGAGTCCCGTGGTCAGCGAGACGTGCATCAATGGGGGTCTCCCAGAAAGCCTCAACCCGGCTTCTCCCATGCTCACCGTGTGTCATATTATGTAAAGTTATTATTAGTTTTCCTTATTGCAATAGCAAAGCCAAGGCTTTTAGTGGCATAACGAGAAGTTGTACAGCAGACCGAGCTGTGACCGCACTCCCCTGTGACAGGGAGGTGCTGGTGAACGCTCTGGGTGAGTCCCTGGTAGGTGGTTTTGAGGAACAGGGTCAGCACTGCAGGAAGAACCCAGTTGTGGGGGTTCTGGGGCGGGCTGGGGGGCAGATGTAAAGCGTGTTCAACGGGCAGCAGCGACAGTCAGAAAACCACCCCTGGCAAGAGAACTCGCTGAGGTGTCTGTTGCTGCAGCCTGCTTTGCCAAAGAAGTTGTCTGTAAACTCTGGCATCATTAAAATTCTCCACGGTGATAACAGCACTTTCCCTGGAACATTTGTTGAAGCTTGCAAATGGAATTATCTGCTATCACTGCTCTTTTGAGCAGTGTAAATCTTCAACAACAGGCCTAAATAAACCTGTGATATACAGTGCGTGGAACACCTATTTTTATAAATATCTCTGCAGAGGAACGCTAGAGGTAAGAAGAATAAATTACAAGCAAGAAAATGGCATTTTAAAATGTGCTCTAACTCTGTGCTCCCGCTCTCTCGGCACCGCTCCGCATTAACTCGGCTCCAGCCCCGAAAGGCACAGGTCACGGCTTCCATTTACATAACACAAAGATTCTAAATAACAAGCATTAAAGAAGTGAAGGTTTGCAGGGGGCGAAAAAAAAAAAAAAAAACAAACCAAAAAAAGTATGAGCAAGAAATAATAGTTTAGCCTCTGTGGCCAGAGAGACATCAGCGTTGGGAATAACACACCATTTGAACAGAGATACACAAACACTGTCACCTGAGTGTAGTACCACCACCAGACCCCCTGCTGGGAAACCCTGTCTCCTTTCCTGGAGGGACCGAATCACTCTCTGTTGCCTTGGACCTCGCCACACACAGGCTGCCCTTCTGCTCTCAAAGGGACCACAAAGCTGTGCCACATCCCCTGCTCCAGCAGCGCCCGCAGGGAACCGCTGCTGCTCCCCCCTTTCACCCCAGCCCTTCTCATTCTCACGCTGCTCATCTTGGTGAGTTTTAGGATGACAGAATCCCAGTCAGGCAAAAAGAACCCCTATAACGTTGGCACGGGATAATGGTGGTCCTGATGTCTTAGTCTGGAGCAGGTAACAAACACAATAGGTCTTATCCAGAAGGAAGAGCTGACCCTCCAGAGGGGATCCATGACTATAGCCCGGTAGAGAGGTCACGCTGCTGCTGTACCGAGTTCCCCAATAAAGCTTGTTATGCCTTTACCTAAGGCAGAGCAGGTGTGACGGGTCCAGACACGTGCTCTGGAGCTTGTGTCACCTCCCACCTCTCGGGAAGATGGCTTTTGTCACCCAGGCAGTGCGGCTCCGTGCCGCTGCCGGGGCAGAGCACACAGCTTCCCAGGCACTGGCCCCGATGAAGGACGACTGGGAAGAAATACAGAATTCATTTTTGGGATCACCTTCCACTCACAGCAAAGGAGGAGCACCTACGGATGTTTCATTTTTCACACTCTGCCGCTGCCCCATGTGGCCCGGGCTTTGTAACTCATGTCAGCCCGGTCAGTATCCATTATATCCATTACACCAGAACCAGAGCAGGGAACGCCTAAAGACCTTAAGGAAAGCATATTTGGTTTCTCATGCTCGAGAGAAACTTGGGAAAAATCCCAAGCGTGGAAAGAAAACGGGATAAGAATTTTTGACTTTCAATGAGCCATATCTGCACGCACACATTTCCTGTGTTACCACATTTTAGAAGGACTTCTGAAACCCCTGGGACGTGACCAGCCCCCAGCGTTTCCAGCGGTGGAGCAGAGCCCTGCTCCTCTTTGGGAAGCCGGGGCTATGGCAGTAACACCTGTGTTGGAGGCTGTTAATTACCCTTCCCAGAGCAGTGCCCCAGCCTGTGGGTACCAAGAGAAAGGCTGCTGGGACGGAACAGGTGAAGCAGATTCTGGTCCCCTCCATCCCCACAAGCCCCAGCTGGGAGGGATCACCCTTATCAAGAGCTTTCAAAGGCCTTGCAGGTCCCTCTCCTGTCCCTGCCCAGAGGGAGCACACGGCCAGCGTGGGGACCGGCACTGCAAAGGGCCACCCCGTCCCTGAGGGTGAGAGCCAGAAGGGGCTGGAGGGTGAGTTTTTTGGAGAAGAGGCAGGCAGAGAGCACGTTAAGGGCAAAAACATGGAAGGAGAAGGCTGAGATTGCCAAAGGGCAGCTGAGCCTTGGTGGGGGAATAGTGCCTGGGCAGGGGAGGTGGTGAGGGAGGAGACCCGGGGGACTCCCAAAAGAGAAGAGACTCCAGGGGTGTGAAGGCAAAGGCAGAGGAAGCTGTGGATTTTGTACCCGGACCGTGTCTCACCCAGGTAAATCCCGTTCTGCCTCTTTTTTACCTCTGTATGGTGTGTGGTGTCCCTGCTCCCAGTGCTGCCTCCCTGGCAGGGAGGGTTTGGTCTCTGCCAGCAGGCACGCTGCCCTCTCCGGCTCGGGAAACGTTTTGGAGCTTTTTTGGGTTGAAAGGTGGCAACGCTGATGCATTGCCCTCTACTAAAAGGATACACCCGAGAACAAATCGATAGCGGTGCCTTGACACATCGCTCCTCAGGAGGGAGGCTCCTGGAGCCTGCCCAGTGCTTGTAAAGCAGGTGTAAATGAATGAGCCTATTCATTATTAATAATGGCACAAACGTATGAAAACCTTTCAAATGAGTACTAGAAAGAGGACTCAGCCTACTACCAGAACAAAGTCTAAGGGTTCTCGGCAGCAAAATGCGGTATAAAATTGTGGCTGAAAGGAGCAGGTGTTTAAAATGAATGTGTTGGGTGCACTGGGCTGAAATGTAACTCCAGCACAGGGAGAAGACGTATGGACTGGCTTCCAGTAGCACAACCCCCTGAAGTACCTGTACAAGTAACCTTGTTGTGGATCAGCAAGGCTTATTCTATTTATGAAATCAATAAGTGTAAAGCCCATAGACCATTTCAGCTATCAACCTTTTCCAAATGAATATCCCAAGCTTTTCTAATCACAACCATCTGATTTCCATTATTTTGACCTCCTTCTTCTTCGGCCAGATCAATACGGGCTGATGTAATAATTTATCAACATATGCTGGGAAAATTATTGATTCGACTTGTACACATAAGCTGGGAGAAAAATATGTCAGGCTCTGCCTTTAGTCTAACTGCCTTTCTGGATTTAAATTAAGCTGCGTTCGGTGTTTGTGAGAAGGATATTAGTGCGGTATGTAAAACAAATCACTGCAGCTGAAATGGATGCTGTACTTGCCCCAGCTCCCCCAGTACTTTTATGGCACCCGTCACTGCAATATCTGTTTTTCATACTCTAATTGCTTTGTGAAATCTCCCTCTGCCTTCCCCCCCCTCCCCGAGCATCGCTGCGACGTTCTGCGGCGCGGGCTGGCACTTCTCCTCCCGCCTCGTGGGGAGGACGAACGTAAGGCCAACCGGAGCCTTTCTTTAGTTGAGAGATGTGGGACACGGGTAGAAAGCTTTCACCTCCATCCTGGGCGTTCGCAGGAGGAGCTACAGCTTGTGTGTGTGATGGGGCGTGGGGAAGGACGAATGTTGGGCCGCGAGACGTTTCGGGTGTGGGGTTCATTGGTGGAAGCGGCGTTTGGAAGAAGGCAGTGACAGAAAGCCGTACGATACGCTGTGTTCTCTAACAGCACAGGGCCCGGGAGCTATCAGTCACAGTCTGTCCACAGAAATCAAACACGTGGCGATCTGGCTAATTCTGTTTCTTAACAGCTCCGTAATAACACACCTCGGGGGGAGGAAAATCAAACCACTACAACAATGTGCTGAGTCATGAAGTGGAAGGAACCACGGGAACCATCCCTTCCTCCAGCAGCTATAATCTGTCATCAAATTACTCACCCAGTGCCTCTGTTCTAATAGCCCACCCTAGCTTCTTTTTCGTAGCCTTTTGTTTCAGATGAAGCGACTTAAAAATTGCAAATGTTTCTCCCCTTAGATGCAAGAGCATAAATCACGAGTAATACTGAGCTCTCTGCCTCATATTGATTCTTTCGTGAACTAAGCCAGATGGGTTCAGATATGAGCATGATCTAATATTCCCCTTAGCTTGATTTATAGATTTCTTTGTGCATTACCTGACCATAAATGAGTCTTGCGTAATTTCTTGTGTGCCTGTCAAATTAAAGAAAAATATTCTCGTTGACCTTTAAACCTGGGAGAAAAAAAATGAGTCAGAGACATTTTACTGCATGTATTACAGTGATCTTAGTGCTTACGTGCCAATTAAGAGTGTGTGATTATGAAAGAGGTCTAGTAATTTGTGTTACGTGTAATGATTTCATTTTCCTGTGAAGCACGCAGCCGCCACACAGACAGTAGCATAAGCTACATCGCAAATAACCCCGGAAGGGAGAAAAAGGGGAGAACAGTTTGGCACAATTCAATCCCTAACTTACAAAAATGAGCATTGATTGCAAGAAATGAAATGGTTTTTTTTCAGGAAGAAAACAGTGTTCTGTAAAACGTGGACGCAGCAAGCAGAGCTGCAGACACGAGTGTCACATCAGGTGTTAATGCCACTAAAGGGGACGAGCATAGTGAGGCATTTGCTGACCCCAGAGACCTCCTCTGTCATCAAAAAGAGTTTAATATGTATGAAGAATAACGGGCAATGTCTCATGAACCTGTCGTTAGGGCACAACTTGCAACCAAACTGAGTTTTGTCTGAGCAAAAAGCTCGTGCTTAAGCAGAAGGGACTGACTTCAACCCTCCAGCGCCGCCTCCTGCAGTTTTCAAGAGTGTTCCTATAGCCTAATGAGCCTATTATCTCCTCTGTATTTATTTGTAATTAATGCTCAGAGCTATCAAATCTAGGCATTAAAAAAGAAAATATTTCCATCTTTGCCATTCCTCGATTTTTTTGCCCAGGTGAAGCATGGCAAATGTGCTCTGAAACTGCTCAGCAGACCAAACCCCCGTCATATTTCTGTTCAGGTTGTATCTCTATTCTGTATCTGTATCAGGAGATGACATTTTCAGTGAGGACAAGATTTTAGCTCTGCCTTCTAAGAAAGCACTCTTTTAATAAGACCCTCCACGCTGTGTGGGGATGTCACAAAACCTGGCTGGTAGCCCTGGGTCTAGGAAGAGACAGACCTGTGCGTGTCCTCAGATCTCTGTCCCAGATACCCCCATGCATCTCTATCGCCAGAAAAATCCCTTTGAAGGTTTTTCTCTGGCTCGGGTGTGTTTAGACTAGCAAACCTCTTCCTACCGTAGAAAACAGGAGCTCAGGAATAGTCATGTTCCTTTCCAGTCTCTTGTGAAGGTCACTGAACTATCGAGTACCCCGTTGCCTCGCCTGCGGTCTTCGTTATTTTATTCCTAAGTGGTTCTGCTGGGGGAGAAGTGCTTTTCTTACCGCTTCCAGTTGGCCAAAGGCTGAAGTGTAGCCACTGTTTTACATCTGTCCAGGGATGCCTCTAAACAGTATATCTGCTTTTGGGGGCCAGTATGTTCAGAGACGGTGTCATAAGGAGATTTCCTTTGGTTCGGATGCTTTATTTTAATTCCAGTGGCCGATCGCATTTGTTTATTTTTATTACAGTAAGCTTCCAGTCCCTGAGAATGGGATCTGTGGTGCTAAAGACATTTTTATTATATATGAGTCTTCAAGTGATAGTCTTTGCCCTGAGGAGCTCACAATAAAAATAAGCAGACAGATAGAGAGATAAAAGACATGATTCAGCATCAGATGTAATTTGCTGTATGAAGCTGATCCAATTGTATTCGAAGGATTTATTTTACAGACGAAGAAACTTCGGGGCAATGAAATGCAATGACTTGCAGAAAATGCCACGGAGGTCTATGGAGAAGTAGGAACTAAAGCTCTGATGGCCCCGCAGCTCCCAGGACAGCCCTTCCCCTGGGAGCGGGGGGAGCCGTTTATGCATTACTGTAGTGAACACAACCCCACATGCTGTCCATCCCACCTGCAGACCCTGCACAGCCCCACACGCTTCTGCCAGGTGGCAAATGGCTCTTATCCCTCTGCTGTGCACAGCCTGGCACTATCTCCTGCTGCTTCCCCGAGTGGTTCCTGTTCAGAGATACTCTTTTGACTTCCAGGACAAATGGTGCTCTGAGGAGGTATGTTTACTGCATAAAGACACAGAAGAGACACCTAAATTCCCTATTCCGGTCAGTATATTTATATGAAAAGTATTGTGGCAATAAATCAAGATGCAGTGATTGCCATTCCCCTTCCCCCGGTGATTTATAATTGTGGATTTACATCTGGCTACAAGGCACTGTTGAGGCTGGCTGGCATGGTAATAACCTCCTCTGCTTCCTTTGGTATGGCAGTGGAGACCGAGAGCCCCTTCAGCTTAAACAATTCGATGAACACACAAAATGAGAGTTAAAACCTTCTGCGAAATACAAAAATAATAAAGTACGATCAGCAGAACCCTAAATCATAATGACAGTGTTACCCGATGTCAGCTAGAGACACTCACTGACTACAGCGGAGCTTGGCGTGAAGCATTTCTCTGTCTGGTAAACAGGAAAAAAGAAAGAGGTAGGGAAATAAAATTCAAGGATTTCTTAATAGAATTGAGGGGCTAAGAGCAGAAGAAAACTATTCACCCTCTGGTACCGTGGAGTTGTACATCACAGAAAAAAGATAGGATACGGTAGGATTGAGATGTCTTGTTTCCTGTAACAGCATTTCTCAGTCTGGGCAGTATAAACATCTGCGAGTCACCTTCACGTCTATAAACTATAAACATAATTATCTTTGGTTCCCCCTGTTAAACCTGCTCGGGTTATTTTTCCTCCAGCTGCCTGAAGAAGCAAACAGCAGGCTGAGGGCTGGCAGCTCGCTGGTGGTAGGAGCTGAGCGATGGCATTCTCCTTGGAAAAGTGAAATAACAGGCTGACTCGTTGAGCCCTTTACCATGTAACGAGTGGGATGTTGGTAACGGGCTGTTTGGTGGAGGAGTTTCTGCTGGCATCGGTTCTGCTTCCTGCCTCTCCTGAGCTGGGTGATGGGCAGCCTGTGGACGTGCTTCAGGCTTCCAGGGCTGGGAGAAGCCGTAACCCCTGAACCCCCCTCTCTCCACTTCAGTATTTCTAGAGCTGTAGGGACAGTACACGAGCCCTAGGAATTCACATCTTGGAAAGACTGAAGATAAGGAAAACCAAAATTTGCCTCTTAAGTTCACACAGATATTGCTGAGCCATCCAAGCCCAGCACCTTTGCAACCCGTGCTGCCCTTCAGGGGATCATGCTCTGCAGATCACCTCTGCGCAGGAGAGAAGCCCTGCTGTCTTGCTGGACACGCCGTGCCCCTCGGAAGGCAGCGAGGAGATGAACGAAGCTGAGCTTTGTGGTAGCATCCATCACTACGGTCAAAGCGTTAAATCCTTCCCCTTGTCCAGCGGTTTATTCCATAATAGAAACACGGATAGTAGTGACAGAGAAAATCACTTGGGTCATCCAGTTTATCCTCTGCTGGGAGAAAGATTGCTTCTTGCATTTGTTGTCTCTGCAGACGACACCTCACCCAAAATTACCACCTGACCTAAAGCCTGACACAGAAATGGAATATTGCAGAGATAAACCATGCTCAGGTGCCTGGTTTATGGCTTGTGCAGCTGCAGAGGATGAGAGCAGGGTAGGGCTCGGGAGACGAAAAGGGGGGAAGAACCATAAACCTTCCTCCTGCCCAGGGACAGCAACTCGGGGAAGGAACGGCGAAAAACGGGGCATTATGTGTCTGCTAAGCTGTGGGAATCGCTGGGAATCGCTGGGAAAGGCAGCGGTGGGTGCAGGGCATCCTAAAGGCCTCTCCTCCCCTAATCCGGGCATTCTCTGGGAAAGAGCAGAGCGTCTGGCAAGCAAGGGGAGTGATGAGCTCCTCGTTAGGGACTGGCAAACTGGTGTGGGTCAATGATTATTAAAAAGAAAATGTCATTAAGGAGGAGAGTTTGGTGCAGTATCATCCTGCAGTTGTCAATGCCTCTGCTGGGAAAATTAAAACATATTTCAAACATTTTGAGTTTATTAATTAAGTAAAAGACAGAAGCAGCAGCCTATTTCCAGAGTGTGTTTTGGTGTCCGTTAAAAACACCGGGTTTAAACACCGCTCTGACTCCTGAGAGGCAGGAGATGGTAATTTCTTGTCATTCTTGCTAAAGCTTGCTGGGATCTTTCATTTGCAAAATGTTTGTAAATTGAACTTTATGTTTGTTGCTTTTTTTTTTTTGAAATGAGTGAGCAACTGACTAGACATCTTACAAATTACTCTAAACTTAAAAACACAGCCCAAATGTTTCATTTTGATGCTTGTAAGCAAAAAAAAAAAAAATAATAAAAAAAATCTTTGTATTAGAAATCAGTTTTAACTTTGAAGGTTCCTGTTTTGGTGATAAAAATGAACCGTTTACTTGTCTGTTGGTCGTACCTGAAGCAAGGCTTTCCCCCGCTCATTTTGGTTCAACCACTGAACAGAAAAATTAATTATTCCAACAGTTCAATTCTCTTTGGAGGGTTGAGCCCTGCGGCTGTTCGCAGTCCCCTCCTATTGCCAAATGAAGCCGCTCGTGGCTTCCGTAAAATCGAAGTACTGTTAAGAAGAAATACTTATACTGTATGAAGACAGGAGATCTTTCAGAAAGGTTTTAGGTATGACAGCAGCCCTCGTACACATCGCTACTGTTACTCGGTGGAGGAGGCTTTTTTTCAATAAACCAACATAGAACAAAGAATTAGTTATTTCAGACACGGTATTATTATTACAGGGTATTATTTCTCGTGATCTTTCAGAACTGAGACCCTAATTCTAAATTGAGAGCAGCCCCGCAGAGGAAGAGGCAGTTGTTTCAGACACTACAGGACTCAGTGGAGCGAGGGGGAGGCACAAGGAAAGGCACCAGTGAGTGTGACAGACTCCTGCCTCTCGGGGACATCCCTGGTGTCAGGTCCTGCCCAGGCATCACCGTGAGCGGGAGACGGGCAGGAATCCAACCCTGGGCACGTCCACAGAGCCCCAGCCTCTGCCAGTTAGGAAGCTTTTTCCACCTTCCCATCGCTTTGACCTTGTTAGAAATCTTACTATGACATAATTTGACAAATTTAGGTTCAAACTTCTCCCTTCATGCCAACCTTCCTGGTGCTCTGCGGGAGCTGTGATTCTTTCCCCGTCTCGCTCCCAGGCGCGATCTCCTTTTCTGTGATGTGACACAACCTTTTCCAGAGCCTTTTTGCGTTTGTCCTTTGTATTTTTGTTACAAACTTCAGGTGAGCCTGAGCTGAGAGGAGGCAGCGGTGCCTGGTGGAGCCCAGCGCCCGGCTGAGCTGGGGGGTGACAGGGAGACTCACAGCAGCCCAATCCTAGCACCCAGGGTAGATAAAAAACATCTCAACGGAGTGTTTCTACTTTCCAAAAATTGATTTTATTTTTTTTATCCCCCCTTCCCAATAATTTTGCATTACGTGGCAAATTTTAAAACGGAGACTTTTAATCTCAAATGAAAGCAAGATTAGAATTTTCTGTATGCGGGGGAAGGCAGGCTGAAGGGAGTGATGGGGTGGCGGGGGGGGGCCGCTGCTGTTCCCCTCCCGAAGGGCAGAGGGGGAGGCTGCCCCGGGCACAGGCACCGTCCTGGGGACAGCCCTTCCTCCCCCCTGGGCTCGGGCAGCAAACGCAAACTGGCCTTTTAGTCTTTACTCTCAGCTGCCTTCTCCAGCCTTACTGCCTTCTCTTTAGAACTCGGCAGCAAAATGGAGATTTTCATTTGCAAAATTAAAGTCGGAGAGGAGGGAGAGATTTCATAAAGTAAACCAATATAAACCCAAAACAGCCCTGCTGGGTTAGAAAATACAGATAACTGGGGGAAGCGCATGTAAATCCATATAAATAACAGCCGTGTAAAGGCACGGTATTTCTAGTAACCAACCTTCAAAAGAAGCAGATGAAAACAAAGGAGGGCCGTGATACGGGGATTAGAGAACTTAACGTGTGAAGAGGCCGAGAAAGCAAAATTCATCGAGTCCAGCGAAAGAGAGGGCTCGGGGGGAACAGGATCACAGCCTATAAATACCTTCAAGGTAACAATAGAAAGGAAGGGAGGGAATTATTCACGGTCTCAGAAGATTGTAGGCCAGGGAGCCATGGCCTGAAGCTAAGAAAGGAAGAGTTTAGGTGAGGTACTAGTGGGGAGAAAGGAGCCCTGGCAAAGGAAAGCGCCAGGGCAGTCTAACAGCCCAAGAGGGAAGGTGCCCAGCGCAGCGTAACTGCCGGGGCTGCGCGGCCAGGGGGGTGGCATATTGCTGGGAAAGAGAGGGGGGGCTTAATCGGGTGGAAAGAGGGCTTCTCTCTGCTCCGGGTGCTGTCCGAGCCACGGGGCCACGGGGCAGAGCCGTCTCTTTGAACCAGCCCAGCTCCCTCCTCGGTCGCTCGCTCTTCTGCATCCCCTCCGTCCGTCAGGCACCCCCCTTCCCATCCCACGGGGGATGAATTCCCTGTTGCCCCCTCTTGCCGGGTCTGCCTTTCTGTCCCGCTGACGGGGGTGTCAGGAGAGCTGCAGGGAGCAGGAGCAGTGGGTGCCGAGGCACGTCCAGCCAAGAGGGGTTGGCCCCAAGCCCGTAGGATGGATTATAGAAGGAATCCATCCCCAACACTCCCTCTGGATGAGGGAGGGGAGCCGTGGGACGAGGGGGAAGGGTTTGACACTGGAAGAGGGAAGATGGAGCTGAGATGTGGGGCAGAAGTTCTTTGGTGTGAGGGTGGTGAGAGCCTGGCCCAGGTTCCCCAGAGAAGCTGTGTCTGCTCCATCCCTGGAGGGGTTCAA
>JAOQGH010000062.1:34760063-34803006 GCA_025769975.1 Gallinago jamesoni | reverse complement strand
CAGGTTGGAGGGGGCTTGGAGCAACCTGGTGTGGTGGGAGGTGTCCCTGCCCAGGGCAGGGGGTGGCACTGGAGGGACTTCCCCAAAGTCGCTCTCTGTCAATAACGGGTTAAAAGAAGCCACAGCCCCACACGAAGCCCCCATGATGGTATTTCTGAGCAGGTATTTAACTGAAGGGAGCTACAGTCATTCTACAGACATATCTCTGTTACAATCCATAATGAATGTAATCTTCAAGGGGCAATAATTTCTCTCAATTGCACAATTTTTCTGTTAAAAGTGGCATATGTTACAATCTGGGTTGTCAGCTCCTCTGGCCATGGGCACACACATTTCTCAGGAAAGCATCGCAGGCGCCCCCAGAATACCATCAATAAGAGCAGTAACAGTGTTAAACCTCGTTTGTTTTTTTTTTTTTTTTAATGGCATGTTAACATAATCTTTCGAGTTACTTTCCCACTATAAATAGGTAGGGCACAACAGCTGTTTGGAGACCTCCAATTAGAGCTGTTTTGTGGCTTTCTCCACAGAAAATGCCTGTGGCCAATATATTTTAAACCTCTTCTGTGAATGCTTTCTGGGCTTTGCAGCTGGCTGATAATTCCTGTCATTTAAGAACAATGTTCTGTGATTTGTGCCTATCGATGAGAGCAGGAAAATGAGGGTTCCCCTGGTTCCCCTGCTGGGGGTCTGATGCCCTGAGGGCTACCCCCATGGCTACCCCGATGCTCCGGGGGCCACCCCGGCGACGGGGGATGTTGCTGAGGGCCCCGGCACCACCTCACAGAGAGGCCCCAAGGTCACAGCCGGGCTGGGGAAGGAGACCCATAAATCACAAAGCATTGGGCTGCAGCCCAGCCCCGGGGGAGCCGCGTTGAGCATCTCATTCTCTGAGCAGCAGGATGAAACTTTAACTCCCTTTTCCAGACGGAATTTGAATGGAATTCGTTATAAGAATGCTCTGATTGAAATATCACCAACCGGCTTCCCACAACAACTCAGGAACGGGTTGCAATCGCGGGAGGGCCCTCCTCCAACCGGCCCAAAATGATGATGAGGAGGATGATAGAGCCTTATCAAATATTTATGAAAACCAGATGGATTTCTGTGCTAGCGACACGCTGGTATTATGAGAGAGACCTCACGGAAGCTCCTGACATCGGCCTGAGCTCAGATTTCTCCCAGCGTAAGC
Organism: Gallinago jamesoni; assembly: GCA_025769975.1. NCBI lineage: Eukaryota > Metazoa > Chordata > Aves > Charadriiformes > Scolopacidae > Gallinago > Gallinago jamesoni. The sequence goes on along the minus strand of JAOQGH010000062.1, from coordinate 34,801,814 downwards.
CAAAGGTGGAACAAGTGCTGGCCAAGTTGAACAGACACACTCGCCAAACCGCTTTCCACCATTTAGGTGAAGTGGTGGCGAACTGGGGAGGTCCCAATGCACGGGAGGGTGGCAATTGTGACACCCATCTACAAGAAAGGCAAAAAGGAGGATCCAGGAAACTATAGACCTGTCAGTCTGACCTCGATACCAGGGAAGGTCATGGAACAGGTGACCTTGAGAGCCATCACAAGCCACATAATGGACAGAAAAGCCTCTGGGGGTTCTAATTGCCAAGCAGCTGAATATGACCGGCAGTGTGCCCAGGTGGCCAGGAAAGCCAACGGCATCCTGGCTTGTATCAGAAATTGTGTGACCAGAAGTAGGGAGGCGATTGTCCCCCTGTGCTCAGCACCGGTGAGGCCACACCTGGACTGTTGTGTCCAGTTTGGGGCACCTCAATACAAGAGAGATATCGAGGTGCTGGAATGGGTACAGAGGAGGGCAGCGAAGCTGGTGAAGGGCCTGGAGAAGAAATCTTACGAAGAACAATTGAAGGAGCTGAGACTGTTTAGTTTGAGGAAGAGGAGGCTGAGGGGAGACCTCATCACTCTCTGCAGCTACTTGAAAGGACACTGTAGAGAGGTTGGTGCTGGTCTCTTCTCACAGGTCATTAGTAACAGAATGAGAGGGAATGGCTTCAAGCTCCAACAGGGTAGGTTTAGACTGAACATTAGGAAAGAATTCTTCACAGAGTGGTCAGACCCTGGAATAGGCTGCCCAGGGAGGGGGTTGAGTCCCCATCCCTGAATGTGTTTAAGAGTCGTTTAGATGTGGTGTTGGGGGATATGGTGGAGGGGAGAACTTTGTAGGGTTGATGGTTGGACTCGATGATCCCAAGGGTCTTTTCCAACCTGAAGGATTCTATGATTCTAAGTGGATTCTAGTATTACAAAGCGAAAATGCTGCACCGGAGGTTAATAGCGATGTAGTTAGAACAATACAGTGTGATGATTTATTCCTTGTAGGCAGTATTTACACACTGCCATCGCTGCTGCAGCCCTGCTGTGCACGGCGCAGAATTGGATGAACTTTCTGTGAGCTCCAGGCTCCCTGGGCAGCAGTTCCCTCGTGCTGTGTGGACGTACGATACCTAACGCGGTGGGATGGGCCGAGTCCTCCAGAAGTTGTCAGCACACACAAAACCGTGTGGGCAGGGCTAGTCCAAAGCATTAAAATTATATAGGTTTTTAATAAGAAGTAGCCAAATTAATTATTTTAAGGATGCAAAAGTTATGTTAGATTTTAAATGCTGAAAAAATATTAAAAAAAAAAGAAGCAATCGGTGTAAATTTTCAGTATCACAAACACAAAACCTCTGGCTGTCGCACCATGAACTCTGAGACCCGCGTTTAAAGATGCGGGATGATGTTATCGTCAGTCTGTGTGTGAAAGCAGATCCCCCCCTGGCCTGCAAAGGGAGAACGCGGGGATTAGGTGCCAGACAGCGGCCACCCCTCCATCCTGGCACCGAGCGAGGGGAGGGAGAGCGGAGGGGAGACGCTGGGGAGCTCGGGGGGGGCACGTGAAGGAAGTGGGAGCAGTGATTTATTGGGCAGCAGCTTCCTCCCGAGGCTCCTACAGACGTAACTAGGAAGCAGATGAGAACCATTCTGCCAGTAAGTGATAACTGGTTCTTTACACCAGCGTCGCAGGACTTTGCGGCCGGGGGAGGAGGAACTATTAGCAAGAAACAACGTGGTCTGAAAAGCTGACAGAAAGTAATAAGTTTGTTGGAGAGTTGTTTTTTTTGGATATGAGCGTGATACAGTGTACTTTCAGGGAGAAGTGGAAAAAAGCACCTCAGTGTTTGTACAACAGGGCAGAGGTGGCCGGGGATGGCCTTTCCCTGGGATGGTGGATGTGGAAACCCGTGCTGGCGGAGACAGGAGGAGGGAAGAGTGGCTGGTGGCACTCTGTCACTCCGTCCTGCGCCCGGGGCTGGGAGTGAGGACCCCGAGGGGGGGGGGGTGGGGGGTGGGCAGGGCTGGCTGCCTTCCCCAAGAGCTGCTTTCTCTGGCCCTTTGGCATCGGGGCAAGTGAGGAAAGTAACTGTTGTGAACTGCGGCAGAGGCAGAGATTCTGACCCCCTCCCGCCCCTCTGCCCGCAGACCCCCAACCCCCCCCAGGGTGCCGCTCCTACAGTTTCTTCCTTTGTTTCACACATCTTTCCACAAATGGATTTTGTGATCCCTCTGAAATGAGATGTCCAAAGACTCACAAAACAACAATCTTTGTGGGTTTTTTTTTTTCCAAATGAGACCAATGTAGTTTTTATCCCTTCGTATGCACTAGTCTAACTTGTGATGCACCCTTTAGATTTCTGAATTTATTTTACTAATTCAGCTCATACTGATTTATATGCTTTAAGCAGATCAAGCAGCTCATGCAAAAAACCCTGTTAAAGTATATTAAATAATAATTTATGTAACATCTTCCATTAAAGAACTTAAAAGCAGCAAGAAAATTAATTGATCTTCTTTGAGCTAAGTAGCATCCCCATCTCGGGATATAAAAATGAAAGCATATTAAATCAAATATTCAAACACACGTGCCTAAAGTTAGTCATCTAAATAGACACGTCACTACTGCTTTGATTCTCCTGGCGCAGAAGGGGATCGTTTTTGCGTTTGAGGGTCACGCTGAAGAGAATGAGCAGCCAACATTCCTCAAACTATTTCTGTGCAGGTATTAAAAGGGCCCAAATTTAAAAACCAGGATCTCCTGCAGCTTGGGCTCAAATTAGCCGCTGTTAAAAAATAAAGCGACTCCTGTTCAGCTCGTGGCTGTGCGTGGATGTGAGATTGCAGCCCGAGTTCAAAGACCGCTCCCCCAGTGTACGGAGCTGACCCCGCCGCCTCCCCCACCCCGAGTCATTACTGCTCTCCACCAGGGGCGTTTACTCACATTAAGTGACTTTCCCGAGGTCGGTCACTGTACGAGGAGGGGCTGGCAGACTGGGCCCCAGGACATTTGATGGTGGTGGTCACTGGTGGCCGCTGCCACCCTCCCTCCATCCCGGGCACAACCTCTGGCCACTTCTCCCGGAGCAGGGAATCCCACCTCCCGGGGACTGAGCGAGGGTCCTTTCTGATGAGGAGTCACAGAGCACGTGTGGATGCTGTGATGCATGTTTCAGATGAAGTATTTTAAGGGAGGTGTGATAATTGTCAGGTCTGCATATTTAGTGGGCCTCCAGCTACAAACGTGCTCAAGAGGTGCCTAGTTAATACCAGCGTGACAGGGAACTGGCACAGCACCGAGCTCCCGTGCATCAAATTAGCATCGATCCGCAAAATGGTACTGAAAGGTTCCTTAAATCTGCCAAGTTTTGAAACCAGTTTGGGAGACGAGGGCCTGTCCCCCCACCCCGCCCTTTTAAAAGCCCCCTCCAGTACCCTACCAGGGCATTCCTTCAGAAATGCTTTAGAAACGTTAATTCTCTTCAAACTTTGTTTCCTTTGTTTTCCCACCCTGGTTCAGGAGCGACCCATCCCTCTGAGGGTGCAGGAGTAGAACCCCCCCGGGGTGGGGGGGAGCAGCGCGTGTTCCGGGATGCAGGAGCTCCACCGCCAGCGGATGCTGATGGCTTCCCGGTGGGATGGGGGGGATCTGGCTCTGCCCCTGCCCCACTGCATTCCCCATGGCTCCGGTCCTGGCAAGGTGAGCATCCTCTGCTGTCCCCACAGCTGTGGGGCCGGGGGCTGCCCGCGTCCCGGGGGAGCCTGGAGGATGCTCCCAATGCCCAGCGCGGCCTCAGCCCGGCTGGTGTGAGCTCGCTCTGCTCCTGCTCTGCTCGATGGATTTCAGTAACCGTGATGGCAGAGGGTGCATGGAAACAAAAGAATTGAGATATAATGGTGACATTTTTCTCCAGAATTTTTCTCTTTGTCTAAGCAGGTGTAGAATGGTGGGGTGAGGTTCCAGTGTCTATTAGCAGAGCTTTTGAAGTGTTTTGCCAGCAAAAGTCATGTAACTGCCCCTGCGAGAGAGGCTTGTGACCTTGGGTTTTTGCCCCTGAAATAATGGAAATTTGGTGGCCTTCAGCAGCAAGGCGTTGAATGGGCTGTTTGACAGTTGCTTGCTATCAGGGACGTGTACCGTGGTGTGGTTATTGTGAGGTGGCTCCAAAAGTGGCACTGCCGGACCTGGGTTGTCCCCAGCACAGCAGGAGTGTGCCGCAGCAGTGTCCCCCCCTTGTTCCAACCTCCCTCAGCCATCCTCCCGTGCTGCTGTTCACCGAGGGGGACACACGGTAAAGACTGAGCCCTGCTGTCCCCTGCCTTGCTCCTCTCGTGCCACCTCCTCAGCTGCTGAAGGCACGGCTCCAGGTTTCAGTGGTGGCATCAGGAGCCTGTGGAGCGGCTGCTCCAGCTCTTGTGGGACTGCTGGGGTTGTGGAGATGGAAAACTCCTGGAGATGGAAAACAGGACAGGGCTGGTGAGGGTGCTGCTCCCGTGGCTCGGCTGAAGCCAGGGAGGAACGTCGGCTGCTGTGATGACTAAGGCTCACATGCTTATTGCTTCTATCAGATAGAGCTCTTAATCACTTACTGCTGTTTCATCCTATAACGTGAATTCACTTCAAGCTGTGAAATTCACCATTTTTGCCATGACTAATTTGTGAAATCTGCCACCTTCCCCGGTGGCTCGCTTTGTGTCCTAGTTAGGCATCGGCTGCCCGATCAGGGAAATCTGTGCTTAGCTCCGTGCAGTTGAGCCAGTGCCATTTCCTTCCCCTCCTTCCTCCTCTGTGCCCTCAGCCGTGGTTTCACCATCACTTCTGCCTTCCGAGGGGGACGGAGCGGCGCAGAAGCCGTCCCTGCCGGGGTCTGAGGGCAGCGAGGCTACAGAAAGCGTGGGCAGGGCTCAGTCCTGCCTCGGTGGGACTCGGCCGGAGGTTTCAGACCTCAGGTTAAAGCCCCTGAGGTCTATTACCTCATGTTTACCATCTCACGATACTTCTCCCAGCCTGGTTTCTGCTGTATTTTGGAAACTGCTTCCCACCTGCCTCGCCAGTGCCTTGTTTCATGATACGCTCATCTGTTGCTCTTTATATTGCACACTGCTGGCATTACTAAATGCTATAAATGTACCCAGTACACCATAAAAATACACAAGCAGCTGACTGGTCTTGCCTACAAGAAATACTATTAATCTCTCATTTTTCACAAGCTCTGGGCAAGATCCAGAGGGTGCTCAAGGAACGTCTCCCAACCGAATCGGGTCCTAAATTCCCATTTTCTCACCGACAGGTTAATTTCTCAAAACATTTCCCCACACTCTTAATGCCTTAATCGTTCCTTGAAGATGCTGCCAGCCCACCCATCCTTTTACCCGTAATTTGCACCCTCTTACAAGCCCTGTGCAGTATTATTTTAGTATTTCTGTCACGGAAATACAGCGAGAAATGGTCGTCTTCTAAGATCGGTGGGAACGGTGCGGTGGATGTGTAGGAGAACGTATTGACTCGCTCCTGCCAAAACGGAGCCCTGCCATGAAGTTCAGAAGGATCACGAGCTGCCCTGGGAACCCCTCCTGCTCCCGATAGTCCTCTCCCCCAGCAGGGCTTGAGGCTGTGTGCTGCAGGGCCTTACAGGAGACAATGCCAGGGGAGCAGAGGAAACCTGCTCCACTCCTTTCACCCGAACTTTCCTCTCCATCTCTCTCTCCCTGCACTCTGCCTTTTTTTTTTTTTTTTTCACCAGTTTCACTCAAAGTTAATCGCTTCCCTGTCTGAAAGGCAATCGTGTCAATAGGATCAGCCGCACCATTTCCATTACCAGATAAACAGACAGCTCTCTGCGAGTCCCTGCCCGTAATTAACCCTTCATCAGAAACCCGGAGGAGGAGGAGGAGGCTCAGGGCCGTCCCAAGCGCCTGTTCCCCACTTTGTCCCGTGGGCCTGATCCTGCTTCTGCTCCCGCGGTGGATAAGGCGTCTCCGAATGGTGCGGGGCAGGACCGTGCGTGGTGCTCAGCACCCCCCGCGCCTCCCCGCAGCCGGCACGGGGCTCCGCAGCCGCAGCAGCCCGGACGGCTCCCTTCCCACCCCCGCGGGCTAACCCGCTGCCAATAAAAGCTTTTACCCTGCCATCCTGGTTGTGATCAGCAGAAACAGAAAAAGCATGTTCGCAAATTGATTTGTGGCATTAGTTGTGAGCAAAGAGCATTACAGGCAGCACTATACTGAGCACAGACAGGGGGTGGGGTTTTGCAGGCAGAAAAAATTCTATTTTAGTATTTTAAAAGTGATTCTGGAAGATGCTGAGCTAAGCCCAACGGACATGCTTTTCAAATACCATAAGGCACAGAGTAGTTACTGAATCTCCTCAGTCTTATTAGCTTACATAAACATAAAAATTTGAATAATGTTTAAAAAGCTGAATTCTCCAGATAATCCATAATCAGTAAATGTTCATTACTGAGATGCAGCGAATATGCATGAGATTTCCCCGGTGGCGCTTTGGTTACAGGATTTAAAAGGCGCAGGAAGCCCCCCTCCCCGCGGGGCCGAGCAGGAGCCCCCCCAGGCTCCAGAGGTGACCCAGGGATGGCTCCCACCTGCCCCGTCCCCTTCAGGAGCCACCGGGAGAAAACCAGGATTCTCTCTCTCCTCTTAGAGCTCTGGTGATTTATAAATAAATCATCCCCACACGATGATTGATGTCTCCATATAAATAATTAAGTCTTGACCTTATGTTATGACACCTGCTAAATTTTTTGGCACTTGAAAGCAGCGCCGAGGAGAGATCCTTGACACCGGATAAATAAAGGTGGGACTAGATTTGAGGGGGAAGGGGAGCCAGGGTTTGTTTTTTTTGTTTACCCTCATTTTGTTCTGTTTGATTCCGTCAGCTGATTGATGATGATGATGATTGTTAATCTCCGTTGCCGTCTACTCTCTGGATTTAATTCCTGCCCATGATTGCGGTTGGAAAGTTTGCTCCCTTAGAAGCAGACTTTGATGAGATTTATTTCCCGCAGGCGGGCTCGCAGAGCTCCCCCAGGTCGCTGTGTGACCCGGCCCCGCACGCTTTACACCTATTTTTGTTTGCGATTTGCTTTGCTGGGGGCAGAGCTCCGGTGGCCGGGGTGACGCTGCCGCTCTGCTCGCCCAGGGCACGTAGCAGGTGGCAGCAGAAGTTGAATTTGGAAGCTCCTGAATTCGAAAGAAGAGCTTAAGGGTTACCCCCGACACAAGCGCTGCCGTGGCCTGCTCCTGGGAGAGAGAGAACCCCGGGGACTCGAGAGGAATTGCTGAGAGACCGGGCATCCGACAGAACCACATCCCGGGATAACCCGCGGATCGCCTCCTCATCAGGGGGTGAGCATCCTTAATGAGCACCGCGGATTTGGCCACTGCTCCTCCGATTTTCCCTCCCGAGGGGGTGCGGGTCTGCCCCCCCTCCCCCCCCCGCCTGGCGCTGGGCACAGCCCGCCCTCCCGCCACCTGCAACTTTCACATCCCGCAATAAACCCCGAGCGTTTCGGGGTGAGACTCTCCCGTAAAGGAAGAAAACCAAAAGAGCACCCCTGGGTTTTTTAAGGCTGTTCATCTGCCCGCGACACAAGCGGCGGTGACATTCCGATGCCGTTACAGCAGGGGCTTTCCCGGCCCCGCCAGACGCTCCCCGCACCAGCCCCGCAGCCCCGGCCGGGTGTCGCCCCGTTCCCGGAACGTTCACAGCCCGCACCGGGCAACCCCCGCGCCCGGCGAGGCGCCCGGCCGCTCCGCTCGCCCATCGCTCGCCCGCTGCCAGCACGCTGCACCGAGACACTCTGGGCGTGAGCGTGCGGGTGCGTTCCCAGCCGCGGGTGCGTTCCCAGGGCCGGGCGCGGTGTCGGGGGCACCGCCGGGTCCGCGGGGCGGGTGTCACCGGGCGGGGGGACGCGGGACCCGCAGGGGGGACAGCAGCCCCTAGAGCCGCCCCTGCTCCCCGGCGAGGAGAAGGCGTCCCCGCACCCTCCCGCCCGCCCGGCGCCTCAACTCCGGGGAGCGGCATTCCCATTCCCGGGGAGCGGCGTTCCCAGTGCCGGCGCCGCTGGCGTTTGCCAACTACTTTGCTTTGGCTCCCGGTATTTTCCCGACGGAAGCCCCCGCCGGCTCCGGCCCCCGCGCCGCACCTGCCCCCCCTCCCCTCTAATTACCGGCGCCGTTAATTACGGCGAGGGAGGCGGGAGGGCGGTCCCGAGGTGAGGGGGTCGCGCCGCCGCGGGGCCGCAGCAAGTTTGGGCACTTTCCCGAAGTGGTGCGGGGAGGGTGCGGGGATACCGAGGTGGGGGGGGACCGGGCTCGGGGGGGGGGGCCGCTCGCCACTGACCTGCGCCGCGGCCGCGCCGCCTCCCGCGCTCAGCGCATCCTCCGCGCCGCTCTGGGCGCCGCAGCGGCGGCTCCGCGCCGGGCAGGCTGGGCGGGGAGGAGGGAGCGGAGCGGGACGGGCAGCCGCCGCCCCCTCCCCGCCTCCCGCCCCCGCCGCGCCCCGCCGCCGCTCCGCCCGGCCCCCCCCCCGCGCCCGCCGCGCGCCTCCCGCAGCCGCTGCGGGGCCGGCCCCGCCGCACAGCATCCTCCGCCGGGGCTCTGGGGGGGCGCGGGCGGGGCCTCTCCGGGGGGCGGGGGCGGCTGCGGGGGCGCCAGGGTGCCGCCGCCGTTGCGGGGATGCCGGCGCCCTGCCGGCGGGGCTTCCCCGGGGGTGCGGGTGCGGGGGTGCCGCCCGTGCTGTTGCGGGGGGGCCGTGCGCTCCCCCAGTCGGACCCGTTCCGGCGGCGCCGCCCGCCCCCCCCCGGCCGCCTCCAGGGCTGCGGGATTATGGATTGTCTGAAGGGCAAACCGCCGCCGTGCGGAGCGGGGGCTGCCGAAGGAGGTGTCCGTGTGTCTGTCCCCGTCTGTCTGTCTGTGCACGCCCGGGCGCGCCCGCAGCCTCTGCCGGGGAGCGGCACCCAGAGCCTGTGCGGGGCGGCCGGGACCCACCCGCGGCAGCCCCCGCACGGCCGCGGAGGGGAGGGAGCGGGGGTCCCGGGGGGGCCGGCAGGGCGGTGGGGAAGCCGGTGCCGGCGGCCGCTGGGAGGAGCGGGGCCGGGAAGCTCTTCCCCATCCGCGGGGCGGGTGCGAGCCTCCTGCGGGAACCCCTCCCCGGGCGGCACTTGGGCGCCATGGACATCCCCGTGTCCCAGGACTCGCTGGGGAGATGGATGGCCCCCCCTTACCCCCCGCAGAAGGCGCTTCGAACAGACCCCCCAAGGGGGGGAGCAGCGGGGATGCTCTGGCACGGGTGCGGTGCGGGTGCGCCCCGGGGCACGGCGGGGACCAAGGGTGTCCAGAGGAACGGGAACCGGGGAGTAACCGCGCCGAAGGTGCCTCTCGCACTCTCTGCTGGCTGTTTTCCACCCGAAAAATAGCTTTTCCTGCGCGCCTGTGAAGCTGCTTAAACGGTCTGCCAACAGCAAACCCCGGGGGTGGCTCCGATCCCCAGGAGCGGGCTCTGTGGCACGTCTGGCTACTGCTGGGGCAGGGAGGTGGCCACTGGATGAAATCGAGAAGCGCCAAGGCTGGAGGGAATAGTGCCCTGAGCATCCAGGGGGGACGCTGTGCTTCGCCCCCTCTCCGCGTCCTCGGGAGCAGGGGGTCCCGGGAGCCGCCAGGGAGCGGGGGGGGCTGAGCCTTGGCAGCCCGGGGCTACTGGCAGCAGCGCTTGCCCACCAGCAACGTCAGTGGCCGGATGCGGCCGTGCCTGCCAGCCACCCTGAACGAGGTGCCGTGTGTGTACGGTGCAAAACGAGGGGCCTGATGGATCCCATCTGCAGCCTCTGACTAGTTCCAGGCGTCTTATAAATAAGCGATGACATTTATCCTCTGACTAGATTAACAGAAATACATTATACTTAGTCTGCTCCCCGGCAATCAATTGTTCCCACTAAGTAGCTGTTATTTATTAAAGTATTGATTAGGGACCCGATCCTGTAGTCTTTAAGCAGCTCTTTGCTGATGAATGGAATACTTGATTGAGAGTCTTGAGATCTGACTTCACGTAATTCTATTGTCATAGAAAGAAATAAGTGCCCGTGGTACGGCTTTCTGGGGGGATGCATTCCTGCCTCTTGGAGTTCAGAGGAAGAATAGCACGTGTTCCTGACGTGAAAACTGCAATCATTGCTTTACTTGAGCACCTTCTGTCATATTCTCTGTGAGGCGGGGCACGTGGGCTTTACCAGCAGAAATAAGTCTGACTGGGGAAAGTGCAGTGAGTGCCACAGGAACTGTGAGCCCCCCCTGGATGGCTGTTGCTAGGGCAGGTGACGGGGGATGCTGCACTCCGAGGGACAACTCCTCTTCCTGGCATGAGGAGACTTCCCGGCCACATGGGTGGTGGCCGCTCCTGGGGGCAGGGTGAGCAGAATGTGGCTTTCTGTCCTTTATTCGGGTGCTGTTATGAAAAATGCTTTAAAAACATGACCTTGAAACAAAGCCTGAGTACGAGCCCTGGCGCTGGGTCTGGTTTCGGTGAGCTCCCTGCCCCACTCCCCCCAGGACTCACAACTGTGTTTTAATTCAATTTCCTCTCTGTTATTTGCAAAACCTTCTTGGAAATTTGAAAAAATAAGGTATCTCGAAGCAATGATTTCTGGGGGTTATTTTTGTATTTGGGAGGATTGATTTATTTTTTTCCCCGCTCTGTCTCCAATGGAACAGAAGGCAACACGAATCCCTTTTGTTTACTTCTTTGTTTCTGCTCCTGACTGCTTAATAACAGGAGAGAATCCGCGTGTGGCTCTGGCGCTTGGTTTTCAGAGGGTAGAATGGAATAAGAGGACAGAACGGAAAAAAAAATAAAATACTGATATAAGAAAAGAATATACTCGGTAAATGCATACACTATATCAGGAAAAGATTTTTTTTCATTCAGGTAATTATTTTGAGATTAAAACACGTTAAAGCAAATGCAGTGTTTCCCAAAGGGAGCCTTCTGGGTGATTAGCAGTTGGGAGTCGTACACGCAGGGCGCAGAGAAACAGCACATAAGGCAGGGCTGCTCCTGTCATCGGGTGGTCCTGGTGCTCTGCTTGGCGTTGGCACTGCTGGGTATCGTACCCTACAAATTGTCACTCGGAATCCTGTGTATAATCTCACCTCTTTTAAAATCAGAAGGAATTTTGTTTGCCGTTGTTTAGTCGTAAGCAAATGCAACTTATGTTTTCAGCATGTTTGCTGTGGAAGGCTGGAAAACACTCAGGGGAGGGTGAAACTAATTGTAAAGTTGGTTTTGATGCTTAGACACATGTTAAATATTTCTGGTGGAAAAGACTGGAAATTATTTATCTCACTGATTTGGAGCCTAGCATTTATAGCAATACCATCTGAATGCCTTAGAAAAAAAAGACTATTTCCCCCAACCTGTCAATTATTTGAAAAGAAAAGTCAATTTTTATTTTTTTTATTATATAGTATGGGAAAGTTCATCTTCTATTGAGTCTTTATTCATCTCTCAGAAAATAGCACTGAGAAAAATGAAGAGAACATATGGTGTCTTCTATCAGTCAGTCATCATTACTGCTTTTCACACTATGTCATCACCCCACAAATAGCAAATGAGTGTGAATTTCTCCCTGCTGAAAGAGAAAACTGGCTAGTGCAGCTAAATATATAAAAAAATTAATAAATATTACAATAGCTTCAACTGGAAGATTATATAAAATATTAAAGACAATGAGAATGCAGAGGGAAACCCCCCCTAAACTGTCAAACAATAGTATCAAGCCTGCAAACGTTGAGCTGGAGCAGAACTCATGAATTTCTCTTGATTTGATAACCAAGCTTGAAATATTGATGGGACACAGTCTCTCTTGCCCGTTCTTTATGAATGATTCTGTGCTATTTGAGGTGCTCAAACAGACAGTACTCAAATAAGAACTGCGAGGAATGTAATGTAATAGTTTGTCTCTGGGGCATCCATAAAATCCTGAATTTCCTTTTTAAGCAGACATCTAGGAAAAATATAATTTTATTTAATTCCCCGATGTTCCTATTACACTTCTAGTGTAAAGGTTGCAATTCAAATCCTTATCTGCAAAGCCTCTCTGCTGTTCTCAAAGTCTCTTGCAAAGAAATATATGACAAAGCAGCCTTGGAAATAGCTGCCATAGGAACTTAATAAAGCCCAACCCCAGAAACATCCATCCCAGCTTTGGAAAGGATATTCCAAAATCAACCTCCTGTAGAAGCAGCAAACGCAGTTGAGGCTTATGGGAGGAAAAAAAAAGTAATATATATATATATATATACACACACACACACACACGTGTGTGTGTACATACATTTATTTGCAACAGAGTCTAAAGCAAATCTAGGCCAGATTGTCTCCCAGATCCCAAACCCTGCCTTCCCTTTGGATCCTTCCCTCAGAAGGGCCACGGAAAAGGGAAAAGCACAATGGTAGGTATTGCTAGGGGCAGATAAAAGAAAGCAGCAGAAGAGTGAATTTTCTGGGAGTTAACTGAAAAATAAGAAAATATGAATTAATTTGTGCGCTCAGCCCCTGGAGCAATGCTTCCGAGTGGGTAGCATCGGGGGGCAGGATGGCAAGGTTTGGGGAGGCAGTGTCTCTATCACACTGAGGAACATCAACAGGACAGATCCTTGAGCACACAAACCATTCTTCAGGGACAAAATAAAAAGCTCTGGAAAAATTATGGAAACCTCAAAAGCCAGAGTTGGAAGAGACTTATTAGATCATACGGTTCATCCTTTGGTAGCAGCAGCAAATTGTCCCCTAGAGACAGAGGACATCAGTTATTTCATAAAATATAGCCAAAAGGCCCAGAAGGAACAATATGGTTTAGACAGGAAAGGCTGAGAAGCGTTTGATTTAGTCTGAACGAGAACAGCCAGACCAACCAGGCTCAGAAACCAAAAATCACCCCCAAAACTGCTCTTTGTAAGCTCCATCGATAGCCTGGAGTAAGTGGGAGCTGCAGCTTTGCCCTCATTTCACTGGGCATGTGCTGGAAGGGATTACTCCAGCAGGACATCCATGGATGTGTGTTGAGACTCTCCCCACGATGACAGGTAAGGGCACGGGGCTCTGGGGTGGTTTGTTCCTCTTTCGCCCGTGCTGGGAGCACGGTGGTTGAGATGGAGCAAGGGATGGGGAAGGACTGGACCTGGAGGGGCTTGGTTCTGTCGGTAGCACCGCTCTCTGAGGCATAATTTGGCGGGAGTGAAACGATGTGCTGTTCTAACTTTGGGTCTCCACTAATTGTATTCCAATTCAGCAGGCATTGTCAGTTCTTCTAATCTGTCATTGGTCTGCCCGGTTCTGCTTTCTGTTGGTATTTTTGCTGTCTAGGGAAGAACAGATTTTGGCATCCTTTAGCCTGAGCACTGTCAACTCACACCGTAGGAATAAGGAGAGTAAGAATGAGTTGTGTGAGCAAGGTTTAACGGGCCAGGCACTTAGGGAGAGGAAGAGAGGAGGAAAAAGAAGGAGGAATATCCGTATTTGTATTGCTGGCCAGCAAAAGTGATCCTAGTGGGATCAGTCCATCGCTGATGAAATGTGCCACGGCCCTTTCCTGGGTGACATAAACAAGGTCCTGTGCAGGCTGGCAGGAAGAGGGGCAGATCTCCTGACACCTGCATTGGTTCTGCTTGACTTTGGGTGTGCTGTGAGCTGGCTCTGTGACTCAGCAGAGGCGTCACACTGCAGGCACGTCAGCCTGCTCCCGGGGAGCCCTTCTGGGGCCCGGCCGGAGCAAAAGAACCACAAAGTGTAATAAACAGCACTTTTCCCCCCTAGCTCCTGCCCCCTCGTCATGGACCCCCCTCTTCAGCTTCTCTTGCCTCCTGCTCCTTGCGCCTCTGTGCCCACCACCCACCCACCCGCCGCTGGGGAAACAAGCCCACCTTGGACCTCCCCCTCCTCTCTTCTCCTCTCCTGCTGCTCTTTCCCCTCTCATGTCACTATGACCACCTCTTCTATTTTTTTAACATCGAATGTAAAGAATTGATTTTGCACGTGGTTCGTGTGGAGGGAGGCCGAGTCTGTGAGCGAATCTGGTATTTCTGGATCTTCCTTCTACCCTTCTTTTGCATCCGTCGTGCTGTTTTCCATAACCAATTAAAATAAGTGCAGGCATTGCTGTCACCTGGGATTTCACCCAGTCTGCTCTCCTGAATGTCCCCCTGTGACGTCCTACTCTGGCACCACTGTACGAGACAGGGCTTTATTGTGTGACATCGTTCCGTGGTTCTCTTGTACTTTCCTGGCTGCAATGCTGAGAGGAGGAGAAGGAGGTGGGGGTAAAGGGGAAGCCGTAGGGTTGGTTCTGGCTTTGCATAACCTCCTCGGTTGGGGCTTGTTTGCAAACCCAAAGGTGCTTGAGATTCAGGTCACTCCCCTCAATCCCCCTGCAGTGGGAGGCGTGCGTGTGGATGCATCAGAGAGGAGAGATAAATGACTCGTGTTATGATCCACCTTTATTTCAAATAGTGCTCGGCGAAAGCGAGAGGGTGGCTTTTGTGTTGTAAAACCCCGTTGATTTAATTTTTCTTTGGCAGAGCCAGGCGTGGTTTGGGCAGAGGTGCTCTGTCTCTTAAAACACAGAGGGTGAGGGCAGCACCCCCTGGGATTTTTAGTTTGGCCAACTTCTGTGAGGAAAGGCAGCAGACAGAGATCTGCTTAGAGGAGAGAAAAAAAAAAAGAGTAAACTGTCTTTGGCCTGTAGATTTTTCCCTGATTCTTCCCTCTTGGTTTTCATTTCTGAGCAGGCATCGTCATCTTGTCTTATCAGAAATAATAGAATCTGAAGGGTAAGAAGGCGAAAATCCTGGCTATTGACATATGTGATGCAAACTGGCTCTTATTTCCTTGGTACATGGGGGATTGTGGAATACTGTAGCAGATGTCTCGTCAACTGGGGAAAGCCTGCTGCTGTCCTGTGACCATCAGCTGCTGCCCAGGTGCTGCTTTGGAGCTAAAGCAGTGATGCTCCCCCAACCAGGCTCACAAAAAGCATCTCCAAGGTCATTCCCGGAATGAATACCTTTGCATTTTCATCACTCTCAGCCATCTGGACTAGAGGAGCAAGGTGGTGCCGGTGAAGCCCTTTGTGACAGCTATCCATGTGACAGAGCCTTTAACTGTTGGGAAAAGGGGAGGTGAAAGCTCAGAGCGGAATCAGGATTTCAGTTTCATTTTGAACCCAACAATGTAACTTTCCAAATTCAGCAGGCATTGTCAGTTCTTCTAATCTGTTATTAGTCTGCCCGGTTGTGCTTTCTGTTGGTGTTTTTGCTGTCTAGGGAAGAACAGATTTTGGCATCCTTTAGCCCGAGCACTGTCAACTCACACTGTTGAATAAGGCGAGTAAGAATGAGTTGTGTGAGCAAGGTTTAACGGGCCACTTAGGGAGAGGAAGAGAGGAGGAAAAAGAAGGAATATCTGTAGCCTGGTTCAAGCATTCTGTCTGTCCTGGAAATAAAGGAGGGAAGACAAGCTGCTGCGTTCCTGTGAGTGCACTAAAATAGCAGCTTTTGTTTACGGTCTGCGTTTCTGTGGGGAGGCTGTGGGTCTGGGCCGTGGTGAACACCCGTTCTGGTGCCAGCACACAGACTCCTCCTTCTGAGGTGCGTGCCAGCCTGCGGGACACGGGGATGGCTCCGGGGCTGGCGTTGTGTCTCTGCGAGTGCCAGAAATGGAGAATGTGCAGAAGCGGGAGGGAGGCAGGCAGCGTTTGCTCCGGCTCCCTCCCAGGGATTTTCCTTGTGCCGTGGAGGTGCTGGGTGCTGCTGGCAGCTCAGCCCCGCGCTGGCACACACCTGTGTCTCCTCCGGGGCCAGGCTCTGCCCCCACCCTCATTTTGGGGGGCTCCTTAGTGCGGGACATGGCTCGCCAGGCCGGGGGGGCGGTACGGTGGGGCACGGAGCGGGGCTGTGTGGGGAGGCTGGCCCCAGCACCAACCCCCCCCACGTACCCAGGGGTGACCTGTCAGCCCTTGTCCCTTCAGCGTCCCCAGCCCACCCCCACCCTCGCCGGGCGCCCGCTCTCGGGGCACAGGGAACTCTCTCTCATTACCGAGTATAATACCTCCTCATGGAAGCTGGGCAATAGACATACCAGGAACTAGCAAACAGGAGATTTTGTGTCAAAAGAGAATTCAATTTTAATTAATCTTTTCAGAGTAATTCAATTGAGTCTTCAGGAGGAACCTATTTCTGCTTTTCCCCACAGTTTCCTGCACTGATTCTGAATATTTTAAGTCCGTGATGCGGTAGTCTGAGAGTACATCCCGACGGAAGGGACGGGGTACCCTCCTGCCAGACCACGTTTTGGGAGGTTTGGCTGGGTGCGAGGATCGGGCTCTTCCCGTGGCAGAGCCGCTGCCCTGGGTCCCTGCGGGGAGACCCTGCTGGATTTCCCCACGTCTAGCCCCCCCTCCCGCAGTGCGTGCAGGTGTGTGTGCGGGCACCTGAAAGCACCTAGAAATAGGCTGTAGTTTTTCGCTGGGGAGAAGATTTCCCTTTTCTGGCTTTTAATTTCCATGTGAGAGATGCCATCCTTTGTTACTTCTCTGCATCCCTTGAGCACTGGAAGGAGAGTTGTGCGTCAGCGTGTGTGTGTGTGTGTGTGTGTGTGTGTGTCTCTGTCTGTAGCTACAGCCTCCCCAGCCTGATGTAATAATTCACGCGCGGGTGACAGCCAGTTTAGAAACACTTCTCCATAAAATGCAAAGAAAATACACAGAATGTATAAACTTGTAGAATTACCTCCTTCTGGCTCGCCCTCCTCCACCCTCCCAACAACTACGTTCTACATTTCTGTTCTGAAAAGAGTGATCTCTTGGCATCACTCTGATTTTTCGGACACGGCTTTCAATTAAGGCACTTTTATTTCACAGCCCATGCTGTGTTGCCGACGATGGGAACACGTGTCCCCTTGGTGTGCTCTGCCCCCCCCCAGCCGGGAGGGTCTGTCCTGGAAGGACGTGGGTAGGAGGTGGGTCAGGATTCACTTGGTTTATGTGTAAAAAGCACAGAGTCACGTAGTGGTAATTTACTGGCCCCCAGTGTATGCAGACACACCTAGGGGGTTGCCATGAGGGCTGTGGGAAGGGGGGGTCTGCCCGGGGGGCTGAGTGAAGCCGAGAGCCGAACGCGCTCCCTCTCCCCCTCATGCGGGCTGCAGCCTGCAACCGAAAATAAATTAACATATTCATTTTAATCTTAGGCAAGGAAGAGTGACATGTATTGCTTATCTGGCAGCACAGGGTGTCCGTATCATCTTTGGAAGAACAGGGAGCGTGCCGGGAACAGGGACACCTCTGCAGAGCCTGCTCCTGATGGAAGGGGTGTGCTGAGAGGAGCCGGGCGCCCCCGAATCAGGCAGTAAATGCTCGATTTATTTTCCATTTAATCCTCTCCTTAGCTTTATTTAAAACTGTTTTGATAACGGGCGGCTTCTGGATTTGGGAATTTAGCACGGGGAGGGGAGAACACGGAGATCATGTATGGCTCGTTCTGAAGGCAGGTAGAGTGGTCCTTTTCTGGTGGAATTCAGAACATGAGTTCAGTGTGAATTCGGATGCAGCGCCTCCCCTCACCGCAGCAGGACACATCCAGCCAGGGAGCTCCAGTGGGACGGGCAGGGAGGAAAAAGAAGCAAAGAGTTGAAGGGAAGGGGGAGAAGAGAAAAATGGATCAATAGGAATATGGGGGGAAAAAATAGTAAAGGGGCTAAGAGTGGTGAGTGAGAATGACGGGACAGGGCGTATGTGAGAGAAAGGAAGGGGAAACGTGAAACGGCCCGAGGATGCTTGGAAATCTCATCCTTCCCAAAAACTGGGCTCCGGGAACCAGAAGGCAGCCCGGTGGCGGAGCATCCCCGCGCGGGTGGGCAGGGGCAGAGGGAGAAGGGAGCCCTGAAAGGGAACAGAAGGGAGAAAGAGCGAGTGCTTTCCCCAGGAGGGAGGTGGTGCCGCTTTCTGCCCGGGTGCCAAGGGCTTGGGTGTCCTTTTGCTGAGGATGGTGACGGGTTCAAACGTGAGGCTGGACCTACCACGAGAACTCCCTGTTTTTGAAGAAATACATTAAAAGAACTTGAGTATATTGTACTCAAAGGCTGTTTATTTGACATGCTGTAGAAACTTGCTTTTCATTAAGTGCGGAGAGAAAGTGAATCTGAGCTAATAGCCTAATTTATAAAAGAAAGCGTTGTTTCCTCAGCATGTTTAATGAAGGAGTTGAGCTACGGCACAGAAGGCAGCTTCAGTGAGGGCTGGGTGAGCCAGCCCCACGTGTCCAGCACGGGAAGGCAGTGGCCACTGGGCTGGCCAATAGTTACACCTGGCAGCCATCGGGTTTTATTTTGGGGCACTTTTGAGATCTGTGTTCATTTGTTTTAACTCCTGTGGGAGTACTGAGACTGAGGAAAAACTGGAGAAAAATAAAAAGTTAGAAATGTCCACAGATGATTCCTGAGAAGCGTGCTTAGAAAATGAGATAAATAATAAGGAACCCAAAGGAAAAACCCAGCAGTGTTCAGGGCTCACCGTGACAGGCTGCAAATAGGAGCCCGCTTTTTCTTGAATGGAAGTGAAGGAGAAATATTAGGAAAATCTGTTTAGATTTTATGCCATTGTATGATATGGCTGGCATCTCATCTGCTACCTGTTAAAGAGCAATGTTTAGTTACAGCATCCTATTTGCTGCCATCCTTTTTTATTTGAGCATGTGTAATTTAAAGTCATTTGAGGAACTAGCGGTGCGAAACGAACTGTCTGCGGTCCACGAGGTTATTTCCTCAAAATCTGGGCTTTAATGATGCGCAGAAGGGGGTTTGCTTAATTTCCCCCAGGCGGTCTGGGGCTTTGCGCAGCTCCTCTGAGCCAGCTTTGTGTGAGGTTGCCGCGGGCAGGGGATGGTGGTCACCCTTCCCAGGGGAGCGGGGCCGCGTCCCCTCCCGGGTACCGGGGACAGGGGGTGGCACCAGCCCTGCCTTTGGCCGGTGGGTGACGAGACCCGTTTCTGAAGCCGCCGTGTTTGTGAAGCAGGGATGAGATGAAGGACTGTCAGACCTTTCCTTTCTGCAGAACGGACCACAAAGAGGGTCTCCCCTCTCCTCCCAGCCCCTTCTCGCAAGCACTCGGCTTAAAATCAGCCCTGGCTCTCTTGCCAGGCTGCTGGTGGGGAGTCCAGGGCTGATGCCTCTGCTGGGGAGAGGGGTCGGAAGCCCTCTGGGAGTGTGAGCAGCGTGGTGTGGGGCTGGGAGGTGGGTGCTCAAGGATGTCCCCTTCTCTACCAGCCTTTGCCCGGGGTGTCCTGCCCATTTTTAAATTGCAACGGCCGCGAGGCCGGGGTGTCCCCGGGGGAGGAGAGGCGCTGGGTGCAATCACCCGTGCTGCCCGCAGCAAGCGCAGGGCTCGGATCAGAGGTCTGAGGCTCCAGGAAATAGAACAAAGCGACGGATAAAAGGTCTAAAATTAAATGTTCTGACTCGGAGCTCGTGGATGGGCTCAGCCTCATCCCTGCTTCAGGATGAGCTTTTCACTTGCTCCCTTTATTTCCTTCATTCTTCAGCTGGCTCCGCTCTGGGTTTTCTTTACCTTTAGGGCATATAAAATAATTAAAATCCTTACCTCTGCAATTTGCCCCGCATTGACAAAGCCTGACGGCTTCCCCTCTGCGGGCGCTGCCGGCTCTCCAGCGTGGACGGGGCTCCTGGCTGGGAACATAAAGCTGCTTATTCTGGTGAACTTAAACCTTTGAGTTAACTCTGCTCAAAGTTGCTTTGACTGGGGCCTTGCTGAGCCCAGGCCTCCCTGAAGACCTTCCAGCAGCCCCGAGGCTGTTACACCATCAGGGTGTAAGTTCTCCAGGACATGGCCCGTCTCATCCCTGGAGCTGTGACATCTCCTGTCCCACAGCCCCATCCCTGTGCGTGGCTCGAGGAGCTGTGGCAGCAGGAGCACGAGGTGCCCACGGGCAGTGACAGGGTGAGGACATTCAGGCAGTGGTGTCACCAAAACCCACCCCGTGCCAACCACCTCAGCCGTTTTGCTGGAAAGCTCTCCCAAAAGTGCCAGAGTGAAATAGGAAAAGGGGGTTGGGTTTTGTTGGTTTTCACTTCTGATAGTCTTCAGAACAACAGAAATTATTTTTACTCAAGCTGTCAAGATAAAAATATCATGTTGAGGCAGAGGCCGAGCTTAAGACAACTGCGGTGGAGCAGGAGCTGAAGGAGCAGTTCCCCTCTGCCTCCCCCCCCTCCCTGCTCCAGCCGGGAATCCTGCGGGAGCTGTGGGTGCCCCACCAGAAGAGGACTGGGACACCCGGGCACCAGGAGGAGCGGGAAGAGACAGGAGGAATCTGGGCAAAGGGATGCTCCATAGTGCGTGGTCCCCGGGAGCAGGAGGTGGGGGTTTCTCCTTCCCTTCTTCCCTTCGTCCAGGGGAGAGGAGGGTGGCACCATCGAGGCCGTGGCCTCGCTAACGAGCAGCACGTTCTGCTGCTGCCCCAGCCAACAGGCTCTGAACAAGGTTCAGCTGAGGTTGGGCCACCGGAGATTAGTTCTGCTGGGGAATGGGCACAACCCAAAATTCTGTCACAAAAGCAAAGGGAAAGACGGTGATGTGAGATCAGATACTTCATCCTGGTTTGAGGTAAAACCCAACCAACTTTGTGTTCTGTAATTTTACATTTTGGTTAGGCCTCCTCTAACTCTCTGAAATTAATGGCATATTGTGGAGAAAACTGCTCGTTCTCAGAGTGATCAGGCCAATGTCTGTGCTAATGCCAAGGCATGGTGAGCAGAGACGCCCTTGCTTATGCTTATTGCTGTAACAACCGAGGGCAGCCAATTCTCATTATTTGCCCCTTAGAGGGTCAGAAATGGAGAAAGCGCAGAGGGGTCCCACCTGTGGGGAGGAGGGGACAGGAGAGGTGACCCAAACCTGACCAACTGGGGTATTCCATCCCACCTGCCCCATGCTCAGGGTAAAAGCTGAGAGATCAAAGGGTCAACTCTCTTCCTGCGATGGCCAACGTCCAAAGAGGACCCTGTCTGTCCATCTGCCTTTGATCCCCATCCGTGTGTGCCTGACTCCAGAGCTGGAATCCAGTTCCCATCCATCGCTGAGTCCAGCCTGGGACTGTCCCAGTGCCTGCTGGTGACGGGACTGTCATCCTGGGAGCTTGATAGGTGCTGTATATATTGTATCCATTTCATTATTTTCTTCTAATATTAATTCTTCATTAAAATAGTTTGTTTCATTCTAAACTTCTGTATCTCCTTATCTCTTCCTCCCCTCAATTTTGGGGGGCAGGGGTCAGGAAGGCCCATCTGTCTGTCCGGTTGCAGGGGTTTTGGCTGAAACCACGACATACTTGCATCATTTTGTGTTTTGGGAAGTCCGGAGGGGCTGTAAAGCTGCTGAGAAGAAGGGTTTGATGTGGCATCTTTCTTCCAGGCAGGCGTGCAGCAGGCGTGGAACGGTGCTTCCAGCACACCTCCAGTGGAGGGTCATCACCGACGCGCGGTGATTGCCAGGTCCTGTCCCTGTAGTGTAATCGCTGTGACACTCAGCAGCAGGCAGTTTTTCACTGAAAGGATGGTGGAACACCCCTGACTGAATGCATCCTCACGTGTCTCACGGGTGGGAAGGAGGGATGGGGAGCGGTGGTGGCCCGTGTGCCAGCCAGAGCAGGGCTGTGTCCCCAGGCTCCCTGTGCCACCCCCGGTGACTCCTCGCCCCACTCACAACCCCCGGGTGCTGTGGCTTGGAGTTGGATGTTGCTGCCTGTCTGACGTGTGAGGTACCCCAATGGACAGCAACTCCTTCGGAGGGTCGAGGGGAGCCGTAGCCCTTTGGGGTGCGCCGTGCAGGGACCGCGGGGTGTGCGGGAGGGCGGCTGGAGCCGGCTTTGCCTGGGACTGGAGAGGGGCAGTGAGAGCTCCGGGTTTCACTTTGCCTCTGCCTGCATCGATTATTTTACTGAAAACGTGGCATGTGAAATGTAGATCAGGATACAGCAAAAACCACCCGGCTCCAGGAGTGTCGACTTAGATGTGAATGCTCGAATTTTATCAGGCTTGAGGGTGCTTTCCTGAGCAAAGACAGGCTGCCCGGCCACCGCAGGAGGTTAAACACAGGGGAGGAATCCTTTATTTGTTCAACTGCTGCCAAAGAACGGATACTTGACAAAGCTCACCTCTAAACAAACACCTTCAATATCTTTTCTAGCTGTATTTTACAGCTATCACTCTCAAGACTCATCAAAGGACAGCAATGCCAAAATTCCTTGCAGAAAACTTAAGAAACTTTGGGGTTTGAGACAATTCTATGAATCTCTGTCCATTGCCAGCCATCCTGCTCCATCCCCTGACCCGCGCCTTCTCCGGCCAGCCAGAGGGAAGCAACACCCCGGAGAGGGAAGGCAGGCTCATCCTCCTCGGTGCCGGCCGGCTCCGTGGCAGAGCTCTGCAGGAGCAGGCAATGAAGAGCCTGGTGGGGAAGGACAAAGGCACCGAGGAGTCAGCAGTACCAAGGCACCCCAGCAACGGCACGCCGCGGGGAAAAGCAGCTGGGTGAGGATGCCATGGCCATCTCCTGCTCCAGGCAGGACCCCGCACCCCGGGGAGTGACTTCATGGGAGCCAGCAGATGCTCCCTATTTGCATCAGCAGAATCACAGATGGAGCTGGGTTTGGGGAAATGTGCATCTCCCGGCAGAGCGAGCGCGGCCGGCTCCGGCCCAGGAGCAGGAGGCTTTGGGAGCCATTTTACTCTTTTTCAGTTTTTTAATAACTCCAGGTTTTAGCACTTCCACTTATTATTGCAGCGGCTGACAGGGGACCTGCAGGAAAATCCAGTTTTATTGAAACTGAAAAGGTCAGTTTTGTTGAGCGTTTCCATGGTGAAAATAATAAATTAAATATATTCAGACTTTTCAAGCTACTCAGATCCACGGGCTGGGCTGACCAACTGGCGGATTTTCCCCACAAGCTATTTTAATGGTATCTTGTTGCGCTGCTTTTATGCGTGGGGCTGGGTTGTTTTTTTCTCAAAAAAAAAAAGAATAATGATTTTTTTCTCTTTTGTTAAGCCAGGTTCTTCAGTCTTTGCAGTGCTGGTGATGGACAGGAAGGCTTGTGAAGGGGTCTGAGGCCCCCCCGGAGGGCAGATGTCCACTATCTCCATTGCTGTCTCACCGCCAAGGCCCTGACTGGCTTCCCCTTCGCGTGCTGCTGCCCGTCCCGACAGCCGTGCTCTGAGCCGACGCTCCTCCGCTGCCCTCTGCCAAACGCCACCTGGGACTGGTCCCTTTCCCACCGAGGTAGCCAGGTCTCTGCCCCTGCCCGCTGCCGCCTGGGCTAGTTTGTGGTGGGAGACATTTCAGGGGGCTCAGGGTGACTTTGGGCGGTTTGTCGGGTGAGTGTGAGCTCTCTCGTTCCCTGAGCCCCGGAGGGCATCTGCACCCACCGCCAACTGGGCAGGGAGAGCTCTGGGCACCCTTCCCTGGGCTGCAAACCCCCAGGAGATCCCTGCCCCAGCGAAGGCTGCAAACCCCCAGGAGATCCCTGCCCCAGTGAAGGCTGCCGGAGCCCAGGGGCTTCTCTCTGCGTGGGGGCAGAGATGAGATGGAGCAGCTAACACATTTCTTGTTCAGTGGTTGTAACTAAATGCCCGGTCCTGCTCCATGAATTTTCAAATAATTTCTCATCACTCTCACGTACTTTCTATATTTCTTTTCCCTTCTGCTTGTTCCTGAGGTGCCATGGGCATGAAAGGAAGGCCTTCCCTTTTAAAGGGTTCATCTGCTCCTACCGCTCGCTGCTAATTAGCTCTTTCTTCCCGTAATTTGGATAAAGCTCTCTCAGTACCCAGGTATGGTGGCACCTCCTGCAGGGTCCCTTACCTTCTGTGCTGTACGGCGCTGTCGCTGTGGAAGTCTTTTGCATGATCACATAGAAGGGGGTCCCGTCACCTCCCCTGGCTCCTGTCACCGTCACCATATGGGTGAGACATTAAAAAGGTGTGGAGAAGAGGTGGCACCGGGAAGGGAGAGTTCTGTGTCACAGTTGGGCTATGGCCCCTGTCCCCATCACCAGTGTCAGGGAGGCCAGGGACGTGGCTCCTATGCTGTGCCACCAAAGTCCTGCACATCTTGTGCTGGATTCCAGCCTGGAGACTGCCCGAGTGCACAAGGGACAGGCTGGCCATGGCCACGGTGTGGCTGGTGGCCCATCTCGGTGGGGAGCCTTGGTGAGATACTGCAGAGAGGAGGGGAGGGGACGTCAATGCTGGAGATTCCCTGCCAAGGCCAGGACCAGAGTTTTAACACTCACTTTGCGAGGGCGTTTGTGCCTTGAGATATCCGGTGGTGTGTTGATGCAAGACCTGCCTGGGGTTCACAGTCCTGGGTCTGTGCCCTCCCACCCCAGACTCTCCTCTCCACCACGGCGTCTCCTTCGCTCTGGCTGCTGCTCACCCCTCCCTGACCACCTTACCTCTCCAGCAACTTTGCTCTTGGGGTCACAAGAAGCCAGGAACGGCCGAATCTCGTATTTTACTTGCAAGACACAACTGTATGTAAATTGAGGGAATCAGCTTTGGTTGGGTTTTTTCCTTTCTTTCTCCTTTTTTCCCTTTTTGTCATTTTGCCCACAGTGGGTGCGGTGCGTGTAACATGGCAATCCTTGTATAACATCCTCACAGCTTTTACAGCTCCCGGTTTTCCTGCCTCCCTGTACCTGCCAGTTCCCTGTGCGGTGCACACACCATATGGCAGCGTGCGGCTGGTGGAGGTTGGGCACAGCTCCCCCTCTTCCTCTTCCTCCTCCTCCTCCTCCTCCTCCTCCTCCTCCTCCTCCTCCTCCTCCTCCCTCTCCCTGCCCCGCAGCGGCTGGTTCATCCAGAGGTCTCTCCCCGGTGGGTTGTCCCCACACTGCGTGGGCATTAACGGGGTTTGGTGGTTTCTCCTGTTGGAGCTCTGCAGAAGCTTTTGTTCTGAAGACACGTGAACCCCAGCGAGTTGGTGTCCTCGACTCTGTTCAGCTCTCGCCAGCAGACTCGGAAGAGACCACACATCTTTGCGATAGAAATGAAAACCCAGCAAGCAGCTGGTTTAGTCTCAGTTTCTTAGGGAATAGGGTGAACTCTTGCAGAATTATACATTTACTGCACAAATGAAATAAAATGGGTCCTCGTCCCATTCTCCCACCGCATAAATCCAGTCCCCTGTGACAGAATATTACTGTGATATATGGCATTGTAGGAAGCAATTACCAAGAAGGAAAGAAGGAAGAAATACTCACAGGTTATTACTCCCAGTCATTATTTCCTCTCCAGCCGGAGGGGAGGGCCTGCTTTACTCGGGAGCTGCACCCGGTCACAGGGAGATGGCACAGCCCGAGTGGGGAGGGACGGAGAGGGGCCATCCCCACCGAGAGGATAAAGGCATGAGGAGCAGGGCCTTCCTTGAGGAGGTCACTCCGGAGGAAGCAAGGAACCTGTGGCGGAGCCGGAGCTCGCTGCAGAGTCCTGGCGCAGCGGTGCCTTAGCTGAAAGATCATCTTTCCTCTCATTAATAATGAATATGGTCTTTCAAATAAGATTTTATGTATGTTTAGTTTTAATAGCTCATCCTTCAGGAAGGGCTCAATCCTGCCGGGTGCTTCACCCCCTTTGCTCTGGTGTAGGTCTGTTGGGAGCTGAGGATGCTCCTCTTCTCCCGAATCAAGCCCTTAGCGAAGCTGGTGCCATTGACAGATTGCCATTTGTAGCTCTTTATCGCTCACTGTAGCTTTACTGCAAACTCCCTTCCTGCTTAGTTCTCCTTCCCTCTCTCGGAGCAAACATAACGTACAGCCCATGTAAATATAAAACATTAAGCAATTACCGGGTTGTTTCAGAGGCAGCACTACCCATCCATCACGGGTGGAGCCCGCGGCTGCGGGTGCAGGGCACGCGGTACCCGCCGTCTCGGGCGCCGGAGAGCGAGCTCAGCCGCTGCTGCTCCCTCCCCCCGTTACTGCTCCCTCACCCAGGAGACAAAGGGCCGTCCGGGGGTTGGTGTGGTTGGTAAAGCTACTCCAGGGGGCCGAGCTCGGGGCGGCTCGGGGGGCGTACGGAAGGTATTTGAACAGCAGACTTCAATCTCCTGCTCCTGTCGGCCGGCTCCCACCCCCCTCTCCTGCTTTCCTAGTGACTGCCAGTCTCCTGCTGAAATACGACGGGGGGGGGGGGGTGAGAACCTGCTCTGCACGGGGCTCCTCGGGTGAGTGGCCTGGTGCCAGTTTCAAGAGGCTGGGTGATGATGCCAGAGATGAAGGCTTCTCAATGTGTGTGGCTCCTGTGCCCCGCTCAGCCCAGGGACACACCTGGCTGGTGGGATGTGGGATGGGGGCACTGGTGTGGGCGTTTTCGTGTGTCCCTGATGGGGACGAGGGGCAAGGATGTGGCTGGGCACATCCTGGGATGGATCTCCAGCACTCTCAGCCCAGCGCCAACATCCCTAAAATAAGATTATTTCTTTTTAAAGAAAGGTACAGGTGCGCTGTGCTTCCTTGGGGTGCGGAGTTGGAAAATGAGCCAGGATGTGCTCAAAAATCCCACTGGCTGCTGTTTATAGGCTTCCTCACCCCACCCAATAACCCGCCTTCTGAATTTCTGAAGTTTGCTTGGTGAGATATTAAAATCAATGGGTTGGGGGGCTCCTCTGCCTGGGGTCAGTCAGCGGCAGCCCGGTGCCCCCCGAGCTTTGCGCACCCCCATGCCCTGCGCCAGTTATTTCTGCTGGGATGGATGTTGGTTGGGGTGGGAAGGTGGCCGTGCCCGGGCAGAGGCGGGTCCCCGCTGTCCCCCCCGGGTGGCTCTGTGTCCTCCGGAGCCTGGTCTCTGCCGAGCCCCAGCTGGTGGGTTTTTTTTTCCTTCGGCAGTGATAAATGGGTTTTTACCGATGGAGTTTTGGCTGGCCTTTTGTGGGCGTTTGGCTGGGAGCTGGGCAAGTTGTCCCAGCAGTAATGGGACTGCCCGGGGCCGCCGTAGGGGGTCACTTCGCTGACGGATTATCTTGCCCTTTCCTTTTTCACTTGGAATGTGAAAAACGCGCTGCTTATGTGTTCTTGAAAATAGGAGATCCCCAAGTCCAGGTGGGGACCCTGGGTGTATTCGGCTGCTGAGCTGGGCAGGGCTGCCCTGGCAGAAGGAGGTGCAAATCGTAGGGGCGGGCTGGGATTTTAATCTTTGAACCTTGTTAAACCTGGAGGACAAGAGGGCACATCTTTGGTGCAGTGGCCACATTTAATTTGTGTTTATGGGGGAATAAGCTGCGCTCACTTATCTCTGCACCATTTACCAATTACATAAACAATATTTATAATTATGATTCATTTATTTAGATTTTTCTCTTGTGGGATTTCCATGAGCACTGAGATTTAGAGGGAATTATCAGAATATGGCTAAATTACTAGAAAGGCATTATTTCTGGCTTGCTCTGACTGTCTATAATTCCTGTGTGATTCAGCCTGTGAATGCAGTGGCCACAATCTAATTCTTTATGGCCACGACAAAAATCATCCAAGCTGAATATCACTGGTCAGCCTGTTTGGCCGGCCCTGGCTGGGACCTGCGACAGGACCGAGGTGGGTTTGTTTTGGGGAAAGGAACCAAACTTGGGCACTGTGAGCCCTCTTATAACGCGCTTGTCTTTGGAAGACAGAGACGTTTCCAGTGTCAGGCCTGTGCTTTTCTCCAAATCAGAATTTCCGTGCGTTTAAGCAGCAGTGATCAATAGTTCTTCACATCTTTCTCTCCTTCTGATGTGGGGAATGTGCTGAGCGGGGCTGAGAGGCGCAGCTGGGAGTAACAGGCTGCGATTCATTCCTCTGGGAGACACGGGCTTGCTTTGGTGAAATGATTATTTTTTTGGAAGAAAAATTTTGATTTCTCATAGAACCTATAAGAAGCTGCAAAAATAACTATTTTTAGTTCAGAACTGGAGAAAATGAAAATGTTTTCAGCTTTCCCATAAAAAAGTGGACTTTTTCAGGGGAAAAAAAACCCAAAACATTACTGCCGTTTCCCATTCTGTAGCCTTCCCCTGGGACATCCCCCTCGAAAATTCCCCAGTACCTTCATAAAAGAAAATTAGCAGGAAAAATTCCAAGCAACTTTGGTATTTACAAAGGGAGTTTTTCTCAGCTCTCAGTTTGCAGCAGAAGGTCTCGTTCCTGCAGCAGGAGTGACCCAGACATATCCCGTTTAATGCCTCCCAGCCAGGAGCAGCAGCCTGTGAGGTATTGGCCTGGTCGGGGCAGCGGGATGTTGAGAGCGGGGCAGAGATTGGCAGATAGCCCTTGGCACGTTCTGCAGAAGAAAAGGACAAATATTGAGTATTATGACCCTCCAACAGCTCGCCAGGGTGCAGAGCCACCCTCTGTGCCCAGCCGGAGCTCTCGGGGACTCCTGCAGTTTGCCATTTGGAGGGAGAACGCCGGGGGGGAGCCGCGTACCCACACGCCAGCAACGAGCACCCGGGCCCCGTGGGTTATAATTCGGGTGGGAGAGGAGACACCTTTCTGATCTGCTGCTCCTCCAAGAGCGGCAGAACCTCCCCTGGGGGCCACTCATGGGGTAATTATTCAGTAAATAGCACACAGGGGGAGACGGAGTTTGGGGGGCTCCTGGCCAGGAGAGCCCCAGCCCCAGCACCTCCCAGTCCAATTTCTGCTGGTATTTGGGAGGGAAAGGGGCCCGCTTGGTCCACGCTGGCACCCAGGCTCTTCTCAGGGAACCTTACAATGAAATTCTTCTTTTTGATTTTTGGGAGGGGGGAAGTCAATTAATTGATGTTTTCTGGCAAAACGTATTTTGCCAGAAAATCCCTACCCACTCCTAATTAGAGGGCTGTATCTGGCCTCTGTGTTCCAGGCTTATAATTCTGTTTGGAGATCAGATGGTGAATTTTTTACCACTGAGAGCAATTTCCTAAAAATCTGTTTAGTATTCTGGCAGTTTGCAGGATGGGAAAAAAAAATTAAAAAATGCTTAGGGGCAAATTTTCTGCTTGGTGCATCGGGAGTTTTAACACATAATAACTGCAGCTGGGTGGGTAACTCACTGCACTGGAAATTCACTTCTTCACGTCTTGAGATGATAAGGCAAGGTGATTTTCTATGTAAACTTTGGGGTTTTTCCTTCTTTAGATCTCAACTTTGTAACTAAGAGGAAGCAGATGAAGTCTGTAATGCTCAGAGAAGGGAAATGTGCACTATGGTTTTAATCCAAACTGGCTGGGAGAGCTCAGGTGGGCTTCTCTTAGTTGGCAATGTTACTGTTTCCTAAAAATCCCTTGGATCTGATGTTTGTGCTGGAAGCTGGTGCATTTTGGATGTGAATTAGACCCGTGCAGTGCAGAGCAGGGGGGCATAGGCAAGGTGCTTCGTAACTGAGATCGCTGGGTTTGCACGTTACCCCCGTTTTCAAGGCATCTGCAACGTTCCTCCCCAGATGAACCCAATTACCTTCAGAAATTTCCCAAGGACTGGGGGCTGAGGAGGGAGGAAGACAGGACTGTAGCACCATCGGGGCAGCGGTGGTTGTTTGGAGGGGCACTGGGATCTGGACTGTGCCATGGACCACAGGGTTATTTGAGAGCCAACCTATGGCTTTTTCTCTCCAGAGAGGCTTGATTCCTTGAGCAAGGGGGAGATTTGTTCTAGGTGGCCAAGCTAAATCTGATCCAAAGTAACCCCGGGATCCACATGTGCTAGAGACGTGAGGGGCCTCAGACCTGCTGCCTTGGTCTCCTGAGCCCACTCCAGCTGAGCTGAATTCCTGGTTAATGGAGACACAGCTGAAGACATCTATATCTCCTGCTCCTTTAGCCCTGGGCAGGTCTCTGGCTGGGAGCAAAAGCAGTTTGGAGGCTGCTCTGAGCATCCCTGGTGAATGCCAGCCTCTGGGAGAGTGCCACAGAGATCTGCTGGGCCTGGGAAGGGGAAGCACGAAGCTGGTAAGAGAAATATCAAAGTTTGGTGCATCTAAAAAGGCTGGGGGGAAGTGCAGGTTCTGTGCTACCAAGAGGCGGGAGGTTAGGAGGAATGAAATTCTGTCTCCAAAATACTCTTAATTACAGCTGACTGAAAGACCTGAATAGAGTTTAGAGGTTGTGACAGTGACTGAGGCTTGGATACCTTGGGGTGAGAGTTTCTGTTAATTTTGATTTTCAGGTTGCTCTTGGCAACGTTAGCAAGTGTGTTGGATGAGTTATTAATTTTAGTTCTAAAAGGTCTCTGATTTCCACAAGCTTTTACCATGTTTTTAAGTTTCCTCCTGTTCATCTTATATTACCAAGAATGTAGAAGTTGTAATAACTTTAAAATGTCCTTAGCTCTTGTAATATTTCCTAAACCACCCTAATCTGCCAGAATAAATAGTTCCCCATTATTGCACTCAAAATGTAAGGAAAACCCGAAGAACCCAATTAGCCTTTGCCAGTCACTGCTAGGTTGATATGGGAGGGATGAAGATCATACTAAAAAAAAAGAATAAATCTTAGTTTTAAAAAGCTTGTGTAAGATGGAGAAGTTGTTCCTAGCCAGCGCCAAAATAGTCTCATTGCACAGAGAATTGTGAAAGAACAGAGAAGCAGAACAAAACACTGCCAGCAGAGCTCTGGAAAATGCGTGTTTCGCTTCGTGAGGGCTGCTGCAATAATTTTCTTCTGATTTTGACCTTTGTGGGTTTAACATTACAGTGCTGTGGCTGGAGCTTTGGAATCGGTTGGAGACAAAAAGCTAAAAATAAACCCAATTTGCTCTTGGACAGGGAAGCGAGGCCCTGGTAAGTTTAGCATGCAATTCCAGGTGTGCTGGGGTTCCCGCAGCCCGCTCCCAGGGAGAACCAGCCGGTGACACTTGCAGTGTTAATTTAAAGCAAGTAGCAGAACCTGCCCAAAGACCCATCAGGCAGGTTTCCTGCAGCTTTCTGTCGCTCCAGAAGCCCTCTTCCAAATGAGGAGTTTTCTCCCACCGCTAATTCATTAATGCTGCGGTACCGCGTGCTGCCCCCGGAATAGGCTGTGGGAGTTCCTCAGGGTGGATATTATGATTATGGCCACGAGCAGCAAAATGCAAGGCGGTTGTGAGTTGGGATTTGTGGGGTTTTTTTGCTAGAAATGAGTTTTCCTTGTTATGGTTGTGTCTGGGTGGTTCAGTGTGGCTCCAGAGCGGTGATGCCCACGCTGAATCCCAGTGGGATCCTGTAGCCAAGGGGGTCCCGGTGCCGGCTTGCTTCAGCTGAAAAGCTACGGCTCTTGTAGTTCTTGGCCTTTTTGGGGGTTTTGCAGGAGTTTGGGGGGGTTGGGATGGTGATGAGGCCATCTGCCTGTGCTTTGAGGAGCTGTCTTCTGCAGGCTCTGGCGTAGCCCTGGCTGTGCAGCCTCAAGCAGTCCCCCAGAAACAAGGCTGGGCAGCAAGAGGTGAGGTTGGATGGGAGAGATGCCCAGCAAGGGAGCATTTTAAGTGCAATTACATGAGCATGCCTGCTCCTAAAATTTGATTAAGAACAAATAAAATTATATTGCTGGGCAGTCAGAGACTTCTGTGACCGCTTGAAGCCCTTGCCTAGAGCAGTCTATGAATATTCAATGGGATGACCTCTCTGATAATATTGCAATCACCTGAACATACAAATCATGGCTTTTTTTATCCTTGAAGTAGGATCTGTTTTTGATTATTGTTCCTCTTGATTGACTGGCACACCTTGAACTCAGCTGCTTGGTGGGTAGTGCTCCCTGATGGCGTGTGCTGAGCTTGGCTCTGCCTTTCTCATCATGGGACTGATTAGTTGGAGTCTGAAGCAGTTGTGTGAGCACCTGCTAAACTGGTTTCAGATCATCTGAGGAGTTTGGGGATTGGTTTTGTTTTTCTTCTGAGACGAGACCCCCTCTGCAGAGTCTGTATTCACCAGCTCTGCCGCCTGTCTCTCGATGCGGGATGGGGATGCTGGGTTCCAGCTGCTGCCTGTTCTCACCAGCTGGGACAAAGAAAGCCTTTGATTCCTTGTGGCTTTTGCACCAGAACATTAGGCTGAGCAAAAATACTTATTCACAAGTTCCATGTGGGCCTGTTCCCTGGGCATTGAGCTTTCCCCCTCTCCTTCAGACTCCTATGAGGTGGCCCAGGTCTCTCTGGAGGAGCAATACCCCGCTGCCTGAACTTCCCAACAAAAGCCTTGTTGCTCTGCACAACTCGCAGACTTTCCCCTTATTTCTGCATGCCCATCTCTCTCTTTTTCAAAACTGTGGCGTTCTTCATTCCCGCTCAGTGTAATTTACTATAATTGCTAGATCCTTTTCTAAAGAACTTCCAACTAATCAATTTCCCTCCATCCTGTATTTCTGCAGTGGAGTATTTTTGCAGGCTCTAATTGAAACGCACCCTATTGTTTGTGCTGGTTCTGATCCTGTCCTCCCACACGTTTGCAGTCCCTTCTGGCTGGGGGTCATTTCCATACCCTACCTTCCACGTCGCTGCTACGGCATCGAGCAGAGCTGGCTCAGGACAAATCCCCGAGGAAAACCTTTGTTTTGTGCATCCTTCCATTTTGACAGTAAACAATCAATATCTCCTCCCCAGCTCAAGTCACCCTGTCTCTCTCACATCCACCTACGGTAGTTTAATCTATGTTGTGTGTCTCTGGCTTGTATAAAAATATCACGGGAAACGGTGTCAGAGTCTTAGTGGGTGAAGTATGACATTTACTCTTCTCCCCTCGCCACAAGGTCTGTACCTTGTTGCAAAATTAAATGACATTGTTTTGATGTTATTTTTACATGACAGATTCGTGCTCGGTGCCGTTCATCTCCTTCGTGTCCTCCATGCACTTACAAATCACTTGTTTATTTGTCCTGGTGTTCCCAACTGCCCTGCCATCCCTCACTCTGCCACCCTCCCCGTGTTCAGCATGGGGGCTGTCATTTTCCCGTTGTCCTGAGCCTCCTCTGTGACTTTGGAAGGTGATCTCCTAATGATGTCCCTGTCTGGCTCCGCATAATGACCCTCGGGCTCTTTACCTCAGGAACTAATTGGCTGAGGGAAGCAGGAAGATGGAACTTACTCAAGCACCCTCCAGTCTGGGGTGGGTGGTTGGTTTTTGTTTTTCCTTTCCCTTGATTAGATGGTGGTAGGTGCTTCCATCCAAACTTGTAACCATCTACATGGTTGTCACAGATGAAAATATTTGACTTGGTTATGATTTAGCAGCAATTCAAGATATTTTTTTTAATGGTTGGTGGTAGATCAAAAGGTTGAATTGTAGCAGCGCTTAATCATTAACCAATTTAAGGATTAACAAGGTGAATCAGTAAAATGTTATAATTGCAACAGTGACTTAATTACAGATTTGAGAGAGACAAGATTCACACTAACTCGCCACAGGGCATCCATACATTGAGATATATGTATGTACATAAGTATGAGCACAAAGCACGTCAACACCGCCCATTCAAGGGGTCTTTAACTGCCAGGACCAGAGCCCCTTCGTGGTGGGTGACCCCTGTGAGCCCAGAGGCTCCCCTTCCTACTCCACAGACAGAAATACTTGGATCCAGGGAAGCAGAGACACCCGCACTTGTGAAGGCCAATGTGCGTGTTCAAGCTGAGGTTCAGGTAGAGGGGTGGGTGAGAGAGGACAGCCTCTACTTAAAATGCCAAGTTTAGAATAAATACTGGCAATGCATCAGTGTTCCTCAAGGGGTGATAACTGAGCCTTGAGAAGTTTGATGCCATCCCCTCGTTATGCCTGAGGGACATCCCACTCGAGGGGAGATGCTGGTCACAGCCTGCTGTGATCCAGGAGAGCTCAAAGGGTTGTTTGTTATTTATAGGGTCTGAGGTAATGGGCTTTTGTCAGTGTTGCCAGATGATGCTGGTGCCTTCCAGAGCAGGCTACGGTCCAGGTGGCAGGAGTTTCCAGTACCCTTCCCAAGTACTGGGAGTTTCAGGCAAGGTTAGGAAGTGCCAAACTGGCTGTAACTGGGACAACAAACTCTCTGCACCTGCACCTGAGATAAGAAGGTGCCAGATGGTCCCAGCCCGCTGTGCTCGTAAGCAAGACCAGAACAGGATGTTGGCTGGTCTCAACATCCCAGTGTGGGCACCACCAGAGTGGTGTTGAGCTTTTGCTGGAGACTGTTGCTCAGAAGAAAGCCTTAACATCATTAGCATTCCCCTTTGCTGAGCAGCAGCACGACACTCCTGGTTCTCCTCCAATTATTTGGTTATTTACTGAATTTCTTTGTGGTGTCACCGACCTTGTTCCAGCCTGTTTTGTGGTTTGTGAGGGCCTTTCTGGCGCCGGGTTCCAGGGGGTATGGTGGGGGGACCCTGTGGTGGGGAGCACTGGGGCTTTGCTGCCGATCTCCTCCTGCTCACCCAGAGCCGATCGCCCGGAGATCTCTGCGTCTCAGAGTAGCTTCTGTCCCTCGTGCTGGTGCTCTGCTCGGCCAGAGCAGACTAATTGGATGATCTGGCCCTCGTTCTAGCATTTGGGAGGCAGGAGGCAACTGGTGAGTGTCACAGGTGGCCCTTGTCTCCCTGCCCAGCCGTCCCCTGTGTGTCGGCGGAGCCCGAGGGGCGCAGCTGGAGGCAATTGCAGGCAGTGGGAGTCCTCTGGCCCAGCCAGCCATTGTGATAGATGGAGGAATTGTGTTAATTTATATAAAGTGGATTTTGCTAAGGCTGCTTCTGCCTGAATTGGATTTTGAAAAGAAGAAATTATTTTCCCTCCTCGCTGCAGATTTCATACGGTGCATTGTGTTCTCCGGAGGGGTGGTGGGTACCTGCAGCATCCATCCCACTGCTTTTCAGCCGCAGATAAAATACCTTTTGTTTCCCCTCCCTCAGGCCTGACCTCCCCGCTTACCCCGCAGTCCACGTCTCTCTGATGTCTCCATTCTTGTGGGCTCAGCCCGTGCACGAGGAAGCCTTTTGTGAAGGATTTAAAGGAGACAATCTCGCAGGTCCTGGTGACCCCTTTCTGCTTTGAGCCCGTGGCCTCTCTCAGCTGCAGCAGAGTCCTTGTCCCAGTGTCCCAGTCCCACTTGATCCACCTCCCTCCCAGCAAATCTGCTGCCAGAGCCCTCTCCCTCTGCCTGGCAAACTGCGTTCCCCAGAGGGCACGTGTGCTAATGCCCACCCCATCCCATGGAGAGGACCCAGGACCCAGCTCCCCCTGAGGCTGCTGGGGCTCGGGGAGTTTCCCTGGGAGGATGCTGGAGCCACCCTCAGCGAGATCCCCCAGGAGCTGGTCCTTCAGTATCCCGGGATTGCAATGATCCTTGTGTCCTTGAGGAGTTACAGGCATGGAGTGGGAAGCAATGGGGGAATTTTCAGATTTTTACTTGTACTAACTAGTTTTTGTTCACGGATCAAAAAGTCCCCAGGCCTTGGCAGCTGCTCTGGAATCACCCTGCCTGTGTTTGCTGCCACCGTTAGGCTTTTCAGTCAACATCATAGAATCTTAAAAGTTGAAGTTCAGGTTCAGGTTGGAAGGGACCTTAAAGATCGAGTTCCAACCCCCTGCCCTGGGCAGGGACGCCTCCCACCAGCCCAGGTTGCTCCAAGCCCCCTCCAACCTGCCCTTGAACCCCTCCAGGGATGGGGCAGCCCCAGCTTCTCTGGGCAACCTGTTCCAGGCTCTCACCACCCTCACAGCAAAGAATTTATTTCTAGTATTTAATCTAAATCTCCCCTCTTTCAATTTAAAACTACTACCTCTCATCATGTCACTACACCCCTGATAAAGCGTCCCTCCCCAATATGCATTCACCATAGAAGTCTCTGCCCCAAGATGTGTGTGCTCATATATAAATATACATGCACTCTAAGAAACATTTTTTCCTATTACCTTTTTTTTGCATATTAAACAACAGTATTTTTGTCACTATTTTGCTTTTCATTACCTCTTTAAAGCTGATATTAACTAGCAAATTAGACCCAAACCCAAGCATAAAAAGCTGTCGCTGACTGATGCAGAACAGCCCAGTATTTGATTGGAAATCAAATGGCAGAAATAGCATTGGCAATAGAGTAATAAAACGAAGCGCATCTCCGGAGAGCTCTACCTGCGGAACGGCCTGAGCCTCGTAAATCTTCTGTCGAGCAGCAAAACACCAGTATCGCTCATTTACAGCGGGGGGGGGGGGGTGAAGGCAGGGGGTGTGTGTCCGTCTCCAGCAGCCGCAGCGGGCTCCTGGGAGCTGCTGGTGCCTCTCTGCTTGTCCATCCCCGGAGCTCAGCGGGGCATCTCCCCATGCTCCCCGTTACACTGGGCAAACCGGGGCCGTTCCCCCCATAGGGTGGGGGTTCGGGCTGGTGAGGTGGGTGGTGTGTGAAGCTCTCCCCCCCCCCAGGATCCCTGGTCAGGGATGATGCTCTGCCAGCATCGCCGCAGCACTGCCAGCCCCCGAGGAAAGCCAAGGTTTGCCCGAGGAGGCCCCTGCATCAGTAACCTTGGAGGGTTGGTATCACTGTAAGGCCTTGATAAATAGCTACAGCAAATAAGGGGCAGATAAGATGCTGTGATAAGAAGACAAATAGGTTACATGAGATACGCTGGGAGAAAACAAGTTAGATAGCTTTATAAATCACACCCATGTGACACAAAAGTTTGCTCTTTGCTGGAGAGGCCGATGGGGGAGTGTGGGCAGTGCCTACGAGCAGGAGAGCTGGACCAGTGAGGAGAGCCCCCAGCACTGTGGGAAGCTGTCCTCTTCTTGTCATGACGCCACGTAGAGCTGGCAGGTTAGGCAGGCCTGGGCTCACACATGTCCTTCTGCTTTTACCAGTGGCTTCAGCTTAAAGAACAGCAAAAACGTTCACAAAGGAAGTCCCCACAGAAACGCTGGGTGACGTTAGTGTCCTTGGAGCAGACCCCATATTTTGTTCCCTTTGCTGTTGAAGCACCAGGTGCTTCTTGACCCCTCTGGGTCTGGGATCACGCTTGGTGCCCTCGGGGGTCCCATCCACTGCCGAGCAGGAGGGTGCATTGCATTGCAGAGCCCCCTCTGCGCGGCAGCAGAGCAGAAATCTTGGTAGGATGCTTTTTGGCAGGGATGTGGGGGCAGGAGAGCCAGGAGCCGAGTGGGGTGTTCTCAGGATTTCTGAAGGTCCCTCTGGAGCTGGTGTGTTTCATCCCTTTTTATAATCTTCTTGAGCTAAATGACACATTGATAAGCTGTCTGGGATAAATAGTGTTTTCCAGACATTACCAGACAGTGGGGACTTTTTCAATGATCCTTTGTCACTGTTTAAGACCAAAAAGGTTTGTAACCAGCGAAATGAGAGGAAGAAAAAGCTTCTTGATATTGCAGCGAGTGTTTAAGTATCCTATTGTTTAGTTAACGTGTTTTGACAGATGTGGTTTCAAGATGCATGAAAGTCTAAAAAAAACCCACCTATATAAACCTTGTCAGTCGAGGATTGGAATTTAGATTTACTTCTTTCTGAACAGCGCTATTGTGTTGTACCTCAGAGCTAGTGAGAATGCACAGCCATAACCACGCTGGGGGTAAAACACTGGGTACCAGGTGGGCTCACCAGGCGTGATGGGAATACTGGGTGCCACTGGAGCTTGGCAATGGGATGGAGAGATTATTGGGTTTAGGAAGGAAGATGAGTGGGGCTGCTGTGAAAGCCCAGAGGGTCCCTGGCTGGGGGACACGTGCTGGACAGGCTGAGCATCACTCATTGTGGCTGAGCAATATCAACCCGTG
Source organism: Gallinago jamesoni (assembly GCA_025769975.1). NCBI lineage: Eukaryota > Metazoa > Chordata > Aves > Charadriiformes > Scolopacidae > Gallinago > Gallinago jamesoni. The sequence continues at coordinate 34,764,007 of JAOQGH010000062.1, read as the reverse complement.
ATGCTGGGTGGGCTCATTCTGGTGATGCTGCTGCTCCCTGTGTCTTGTGGCAAGTTAATCTGTGCCTCTGGCTCGCTGGTAGTGGGAGGTGTGAATTTTGGCACGGGGAGTATGTTTTGTCACTTGTTCCCCTTCTCTGGTTTCTCCATTTGAGGTAGGGTTTGGAACAGTACATCTGAGCTTTGATCCACCCCAGGGTTTGACCCCGCGCCGCTGTAATCCCTGCCACGCAGAGCAGGCGGCTCTCGGAGCGAGCGTGGCACCATCTCCACCCGTTTTGAGCTGAGCTTTGATACGGTTCCTGCTGCTGGCTGATGTTCCACATCCTCCTGTGTGTAGCACCTCTGCGCTGGGGCTTTGGAGGGGGGTCTCGGGGGACCTTGCCCGTTACTGAAGTTCCACCTTCTGCTCTGCTCCCCGCAGAGGTGACAGTCAGGCATGTCGGGCAGACGCGTCCCTCGCGTGGGGGTTCATGGCTCTGAGCCTTCCCAGGGGGTGCAGGTCTCCCAGCCCCCGGCCCTGGCAGTGAGTGCAGCTCGTGTGATGGCAGTTTTGGCTAAGCCAGCGCAGAGCCCCCTTGCCAGCCCCGGCTGCGGGACGTGCTGCTGCTCCAGGCTCTGGGCAGAAATCCCCGCTGGGGAGAGCGGGCGCAGCCCCCCATCTGATGTGTCCCAGCCTCAGTCGGTGGGTTCCTGGAGCTCTGCTGTGAGCTGGGGCCACCCACACACAGAGGCAACGCTGCGGCTCCCCAGGGCTCACAGCAGCCCCCTTACCTGGGGGGGTTGCTTCCCCCCCCCCAGATATATTAGCATCGTGCTCTGCGTTACTGAGCAAGCAGCAGAGGAACCGAAGGCAACAAGAACAGCAGGAAAAACACAGCAAAGATGGGGGGGATTAAACCACAGGCACCTTCTCTCCTTACCAGCAAAGCTTTTACTGAAATATCTTCACAGAAAGGATTTTAATGGCTCTGATTTTATGCAGAGTAACATTAAAAATAAATGCAAAGTGTTAAGCATCTTAAAATTTCAGTCACTTGACTGCTCCAGGCTCGGTGGTGTGTAAACGTGATGCCTCTTGTTTGCAGGGGCTTGGGTATTCCCAGGGTAGGAGGGAAGGGATCGGGGTCACCACGGGTGTGCTGTGCTGCTTCTCCTGACAAAGGGGCTCTTGTGCTGGTCACCAAGGAGGCTGAGGGCTCCCCAAGGCTCCGGTTCCTCTGCTCCCCACCATCCACAACCCGCAGCGTAGGGGCACGGCGTGAGCAAGAGAATGGAAAGGAAAAAACATAGGATGTCTATAAGCATTTTTGAAAGATCAATCCAATAAAATGTTTGATGATTATATTCAGTAGTCATTTATGTAGCTCTATACGCTGAAAATACTGATGGGAAGGAGGAAGGAGAGACGTTATACATCTTATTCCAAAAAAGTTTAAAAAAAATGTCAGACCAATTATTTCTCAAATATGAATTGAGCAATTTTTTGGTCTCCTGCAGTAGTATGTCAGAGAAGTACACTTAATTAGCGTTAGCTTGGCTTGTCAGTGTGTGTCACCTTGGCCTCGGAACTCTGTAGGCCAAATCATAAAGCTGCTCAGGTTCTTCGTGAATCTGCTGGCTCGTTTGGGCTGTGTATTGCTAGACAACCCAGTAGGTGTATGTCATTGCTGGGTTTACTCCTGAAGTGCTCAACTTTACCCTGTGCCCTTGGCTGATCCTTCATAGCAAACTGTTTGCTGAAAAACCATTTCTGTGAATATCTTCCCATTTGCTTCCATTTACTGTAACTGATGCCTTGAAGACTTCTCTTCCTTCATCTCCTTGTTTCCCAATTTGATTTAGTTATTAGCCTGTAAGTGTCCCTGAGAACTGAAAAATCTTGTCCAGATGGACTGATGGCTCATTATGAATAGAAATAGCTTTTCAGAACTCATTTGTATGTTTTGCTCATAGGGTCTGCCCTATTCTTAAGAGTTCATGTCTGCTCCGATTTGAGAAAAGACTTTGATTCTTAATTTTGTACCCAAATACTGGGATGCTAACTGACAGCATCTCCTTGCTTTACTTTCCATTTCAATATACGCAGCATTTAAGGACAAATCAGGCAAAATCACTCATTGACTCTTTAACTGTTCAGTGGAAGCTTTGCCGAATGAGGATGGAAGGTTTGGGCTAATTCCCAGTTCTGGTGCTGCAGGAATACTGGAAGGGCCATACACCGCATCTCCCACACCTTAGACAAGTGCAGTGGAGGAGAGAAGGTCACCAGAAAGAGGAGACCTCAGAGATGCCAGGGAGTCTCAGGGAGCAGAGGTGGCGAAGAGGGTGAAGGACATGGAAAAGGGAGGATGCACGGGCTTGGGAAGGAAGATCCGAGTAGAAAAGTAGAAAGGGGACTTTGAACAAAGGGAAAATCTCTCTAATACCCAGCACCCACAGAATCATCTTCAGAAGCAGGTTCTTATTTCACTTGGCTTTCTCAGAACTTAGATTTGGGTACATGTAATATTTGATGACTTAGGCAGAAATAAGCCTATTTTCAAAGCTAATCTTTGCATTACGTATTGAATCCATTACTGATTCTCTTCTGCTTTAATGAAAAGCCTGCATGAAGGGCTTAAAAAAAGAAAGAACTTGCATCATAAATTGGACTGAGGCAGTTGCCTGAAAATTAGCATGAATGTGTTGCAGTAAATACTGCCCCAATCAAATAAATGGTAACAGTCCGTGGAGCTGCTCAAGGATCTCAGCGAAGAGGCTGCGTGCGTTCTGTGGGGTTCTGTGTGGGGCAGCATTTCCATAGCGTTTGAAGGACACGGTCTGTCTCTCTATGTTGTGATGCAGACTCTGACGTGAGAGCAGGTCCCACTTCTGCATCGAACTTGGATCAAGAATTTATGACTTGTGTTAAAAAAAAAAAAAAAGTCTTTCAATGACAGAGAAGTGGAACTGAGGTAGAAATGAGTCCTCCATGACTCACCAGCAAATGCTTGGGGGCACCTCCACGCACTGTACCCTCCCAGGGACATACCCAGAGCACATATCACAGTTCTACTAGTAGGATGTACAGGAGAAGAAACAAATAAAAGGGCATAATCCCGTCCTCCTGTGTTTTTCCCCTCCAGACCACTGCTCTGCTCGGCAGCGCTCACCCGCGGGAGGGGATGATTGCCAAGCAGAGTGAAATAATTGGGTCAGGGCTGTGATTACAGCATAGTTTTGCTTTGCTAGTTAAACCGGTATTTTTCCCCTAAACATTCCAGAGTTTTGTATTGGTAAGAGCAATGAACAGACAGGATTAGAGCAGCAAACAAAATAAACTCGGAGCCCCTCTGTCTGTCATTTTCCTACTTCCTTTTCCTTCCCGGGGCTCCCTGGGCTGCACCACCTTCCCTTGTTGTCATCCTGGAGCCAAGGAGCTTCTCCTGCCTGGGGAGGGAAGAAGCCTCCTCCACGTACCTGCGAGAACAGCACGCTCCAGGGAAAGCTATTATTTATTGATAGGACAAATGGGAAGGCACTTAGAGGAGATCGAGTACTTAGGATGAATGGCAAGGCACATCACAGATGGCAGTGATTTGCTGTCATCCCTCGTCTGGGAGACCCTCCTCGTTGTGGGTGTCCTAACCCCTCTGTCCCCACGCAGAGTCCCCAGGCCCGTGTGTGCCGCGTTGTCATGGGTACCCGTGTGTATCCCTGAACTCCCTTCAGAGGGAGCCTAAACAATCGCAGGCCTACAGAGAGAAAAATTCTCTTTTCATCGGGAGAGCTGAATCTGTGCTCACGCTCCTCTCCGTCTCTGCAGAAGCTTGTTTGCTCCCACACGGTGAGATGGAGCCAGATGTCAGCACGGCTGCAGCTTTCCAAGGGGGCTGGGGGGGAAAGGACCGTGGAATCACAGAATGGTTTGGGTTGGAAGGCACCTTAAAGCCCCCCCAGTGC
>JAOQGH010000062.1:34745541-34759963 GCA_025769975.1 Gallinago jamesoni | reverse complement strand
CCCCCTGCCCTGGGCAGGGACACCTCCCACCAGCCCAGGTTGCTCCAAGCCCCCTCCAACCTGCCCTTGAACCCCTCGAGGGATGGGGCAACCACAGCTTCTCTGGGCAACCTGGGCCAGGCTCTCACCACTCTCAGAGTGAAAAAAAGGATGCTTTTTCCCCAGAGGAGGGGGCTCCTGCAGTGCATTGATCTTATGAATTTGCAGAAATGAGGGACCCCCCAGGAGATTTTGGGGTTCAGTCCTGCTTCCTGACTGCTCCAGCACCAGTGGTCATGGCCTGGGGACCAGGAGACTGCCCCCCCCGCCTGCTGGCTCCTCTCCCTCTGCTCGGAGGAGCAGGAGCAGCAGGTTGGAAGTAAATCAACACAAAATAAAGTACCAAGGAAGGATTCAAGCTTCCTGCTCCCCCCCCACCTACTCCCTAGATATTTCCCAGCCCGTGGCCTGTGGGTTCCCAATTTTTGATGGAAAACACAGGCTGATCTCTCAGCGTGACAGCGCTTGGAGGGAGGAGGAGAGGCTGCCAGATGGCTCCGCTTTGCACCTTCTTCAGTTTGCTGGATGACGCGTCGTGATTTGCCATAAATTTATCCTTTTCCCTGTCTCTGGGTGGTGGAACGGAGCTAAACTTTTGGCCTCTTGGCTCCGTCTTCCCCACGTAAGTAGCAAAATGAGGGGGCATCGGAGGGAGGAGGAGGAGAGTCTGCGTCCCGTGGGTGTCTGTGTGGGGGAGAGGAGGCGGGGGTGCTGGGGATGGAAGGAGAAGCAGGTCCTGGGGAGCAGAGCCATCGGAGGTGGGAGCAGCCCTTGCTGCCCACTGCGAGCACCCCCTTCCTCCGGGAGCCTGGCCGGGGGCACCCTCACCCTGCCAGGGGCCGGAGGAGCTATTTATTTATTCACACAATCATAATCTAAGGTGGAATTACAGCTCAAATTCATGTGCTTTCCGTTCTGTGCTGCTGTACGAACCCAAACGGCCCTTTCTCCCCCAAACTGCCCTGTATCCTCCCCCCCTCCCGGCACAGCGTGGAGCTGGGAGATGATTCCCAGGGGACACTCATCTCCACGCGGGGAGGCAGTGGATGTGCCCAGCTTCCAGAGCGGTGTTCCATCCTCCTCCTCCTCCTCATGGCCTCTCCTCACAGCTTCCACGCAGAAAATTTTAACCATGTTCTTACTCACTTTCTGCGCTGTAAGTAGCAGGAGTGGGAGAATGTCACACTCTGGGATTATTTTTGGTGGTTGTTACACCGTAGTTATTTACCAGGGACTAAAGAATAATAAGACTGTAAAGACCCACTGCATGACCTTCATGCAATCTCTCTGGTTTATGAAAATGTTAATTTTCTTTTATGGTAATCTGCACAAATATAGTGTGTGTAGCAGAATGAAAGTCAGGAACTTGTAGTTGGGAGCTCTCATTTTTCCAAGTTCAGGAGAGAATGCAGCACAGAAAACATGTCAATAGGAGGCTTTCGGAGCACGCGTCGCTGTTGCAGAGAAACTAAATTTATCTATGTAATTTCCATATTCCAATAGAACTCTCAACCAGGCTCTTAAAATTACAGCCCTAAAATCTGGGGTGATGTTTTGGCACTCCCAAATTCCCATGGGGATGGAGGGGCTCTGCCCGTCACACACAGGGACCACGGTCTCTCCAGCCTGGAGCTTTGTGTGTCTGAACACGAGTCTCCTGTCACGGGCAGGAGCTCAGCCCAGGAGATGCTCCAGGTTGGTCATCAGCCCCAACCCGGTCCCACTGCAGCCAAGGAAGGGTTTGTGGCCCCACACCCCCATGCAACCACCCCAGTTCCACTGCACAGCTCGTATCCCCAAACCCCACGGGTCCTTTGTCCCCCTTACTTGTGCCTTTTCCATGGTTTTGGTACCCGCACAGCAGGGCGACACACAAAACCAAGCGTTCTGTTCCCAAGGGTGATGAATTTTTGGCAGAGCCTGGTGTTCTGTCTCTCTCCCAAAATAAACGGTGAGCTGCTGTGTGGGCAGGTCTCCTCCTGCTGCCCCATCTGGGCAAGTCACTCAGCTGCAGCAGGAGACCAGAGGTTTGATATTGGCCATTGTGTGAGCAGTTAGACATGGTCAGTGTTTTGGATGTGAGTTAGGTGCATTTTATACATAAGTTATAGAATCATGGAATGGTTTGGGTTGGAAGGAACCTTAAAGCCTTCCCAGTGCCACCAACTGCCCTGGGCAGGGACACCTCCCACCACACCAGCTTGCTCCAAGCCCCCTCCAACCTGCCCTTGAACCCCTCCAGGGATGGGGCAGCCACAGCTTCTCTCACCACCCTCACACCAAACAAGTTATTCTTGAGGTTTCATCTCAATCTCCCCTCTTTCAGTGTCAAACCCTTCCCTCTCATCAGCCCAAGTCAAAATGTAAATATCTACTGGTTTTACTCTGAAATCCGTGCAGCTTCCACCCAAGGTTCCCTGACGGGGGTCCCCGCCGAGGCTGCCGTGACCACGTGCCCTCCCCCCGCGTACCCCAGCGTTTGCTCTCCTTGCAGATACAGATGTCTCAAACACGCTGTTTTGTTCAGACACATCCAAACTTGGGTCTGGCTGTAAATTTACTGTAAATGTGCAAGAAAATTAACTTCTGCTCAGAAATGTATCTAAAGCATTAGTTCGCAACCTGCTGTACATGCATAATTTTTGTTTTCTCAAGAGACAAATGCACAAACATGCAGCTGAGGCAAGAATGATTAAATCCTTTATGTCTCCTCCTATTTTAAAAGTTCTTCAATGTTATTGCAGTGGCAGGAAGGACAAAGCTGCTTTTACTACAGAATGTATCTAAATGGAAATAAAGACAGCTACGAGTGTGTGTGCTGTGCCCTGCACGGGAGCTCTGGTCGCAATAATAGCTTTAATATAAGGACGCATATTTTCCTGACAGCTCCTGCTATATTTTTGGTACTCTGACAGGGATTCCAGACACTGAGAACAAATCCCTTTTTCTATCCAAAAATGCTATTCAAATGAAAATTGTAATTTAGACACAAAGGCTATGATTTAAAAGAATCCACGCAGGCTGTAACAGGAGTCTGTCCTTAATAAAACATTGATCCCAGTCTTATTTGTCACCGTTAACATGGTTTTTCTTGCAAAGTAAGAACTGTCTCCAGAATGTCTGGTTTAAGTAATAAAGCAGGATGAGGAGGTTCCCTGTTTTCCAGACAGCGAGTTTGTTATGCGGGGGAAAATAGTAAATAGTATTAAGCCTGCATTTAAAATGAAGCTCAGTAGGAAAACAAAGCTGAAAATAAGCATCAGTTTCAATCATCTAAGGTTTTGGGGTTTGGTTTTTTTTTAATTGTAAGACTTGGTGGCCAATCTGCTAGGACTAAAAATTTGCAGGTTTGGTAAAAACAAGCTCTGTTTTTTTTCAACTCCATCTCCAAAGTGCTTTCGGGCCCTGGAGTGAGTCGAGATGGCCTCTTTGAAGCAGGAGGTCTTTCGAGTGCTCTCGCTGTAGGTGTGAGCAGTACCTGGTGATGGTTGTCGCAGTGGGGCTGAGCGCCGGGGGGTTAGGGGTCCCCCGCAGGCTGTGGCGGTGCCAGCTGTGGGTACCCGGTGGCCAACAACAGAGAGGGGAGATGGAGCTGAGATGTGGGGAAGAACTTGTTTGGTGTGAGGGTGGTGAGAGCCTGGGCCAGGTTGGCCAGAGAAGCTGTGGCTGCCCCATCCCTGGAGGGGTTCAAGGGCAGGTTGGAGGGGGCTTGGAGCAACCTGGTGTGGTGGGAGGTGTCCCTGCCCACATGGAACTAGATGGTCTTTAAAATCCCTTCCAACCCAAACCATTCCATGATTTTATGATTTAATACTTCATAATCATTTCTGTATTAGGATGCTATTTTGTCGATTAAAAAAACCTGGTGAGTGGCATCTGTTTCTTGTTGGCTCCAAGAACCAGCCCGACGTTGCCTTTCGTAAAGCTTTCCCAGCACAGGTCTGGGGCAGTCCTGTTGGACCATACCATGACCAGTATTGATCGCTCCAGGACTCAAGGTAGTCGCTGTTGCAAATACTTCGATCGTTTCACTTCTCCACGGCATATGCACTGCTTTCATGAAGACTTCAGAAAATCCCAAGTAAAAAGTTTTAATCAAGGGGAACATGGGTGAGAGAGTCAACCCTGCTTAGGTACGTGTAGGAGAGAAGAGCAATCTCGCACCCGGCATGGGGAGGCTGCTGCGTTGGCATCACCCAGCCCTCCTCTCCATCAATATTATGATTGCTCGAGGAAAAACTCTGCATTTTTAAACCCTCGGTTTTGACTTTCATAGTTTTGTCAGCAGTTTATATGTGATTGGCAGAACTTTGGATATGGAAGCCTTCGTCAAGCACAGCAACATTAGATGAGTCATGAGATTGTGTAGCTGCTACACCTGGGTCCTTGTCACTTGCCACCTAATGCCGAAGGGCCGGGGGTTCCCGTTCGTGGCCGAAGGAGCCGAGCAGGAGTTGGGCAGCAGTTGTGTCCTTTGCTGTACGTTTTGTGCTGACCTGATGCCACCCGCAGGCTCCCTGCAGAGCACCAACGCCACCAAAGACCCGGTGGTGCCTCCTGTGTCTGCCCAAGGGCTGGGAGCCCTGCGGCCCCTCTCCGGGTGAGGGGGTTTGGAGGTGATGTACGGGGGGGGCCCTGCACCCCCCTGGCCCCCCAGCCCGCTGGGTCAGTCCCGAGTGACAGCAGGGGTGGGTGCTGCCTGTCTGAGCACACCCTTAATGACATTACTCTTTCTCTGCTGGGACAGTGAAAGTATTTGTTTCGTTTGGGTGATTGAAGTCTCTGTGGCATCTAACCAGTGCCTCACACAATGAGACTGTCGGTCCTTTTATCTCTCCATTATTCCTTAAGCAATCTGATTCTCTATTTTTCATTTCATATGTACATTGGCTGAAAACCTTAACAATATTACACTGTAAGTTTTATCTATTTTATGAGGTGGATTGCTCCAGCGCCTTTCCAAATAATAGCTATTTCTTCTGCCGGTTCTTTGCTTGAAGACTTAAACATCTTTGTGTATCTGCAATTACCATCTTTTAATCCAAGTGTGTAATCAATCTAACACCTCCATTGTATTAGAGAGGGTGTGGATGTTCTCTCTAATTTAATCTCATCTGCAAAATTTAAAATGCAGCTTTCAAGCCCATCAGTCCTGTCGTTGCCAGGTATGATAGTGTGGTGGGAAGACTGAGTTCAAAAGTTCAGGCGTGTAACTTGTTTCTAAGCTCTTTTTGGGTTGCATGGTATTTATGCTTTCTGCTTAGTCCTTCTCTTTAAGACCCTGTTAGTTACATGTGATGCTTTGTTCTGGTAGTTCTTTTTCTTCTGGTCATTTTTATTTTTTAACAGTAGAATCCCTTTTTCTCCATCCTGGTATTAGAAGAAATTGGGGTACAAGGGTCAACCAAAGCCTTGGGTCAGTTGGAGTCTTTCAGTGAACTCTGTTGAGTTGTGGATTAGGCCTCACAAAAGAGGGATGGAGGTACCTGAGGTGGCAGCTCATCACCCTGGGCATGTCTGATGGGCAGAAAGCCAGGACTGAAGAAACCAAGACAGAATTGGTCGCCTGCTCTCCCTCCAGCGTTGGAGAACAGGGATGGATAGGCAGGTGTAGAGCGTTTGATTTTGAGTATTTCTGTACTGTTTGGGGCATCTGGTGTTCCTATATCCTGCCATTCTGCCACTGAAACATTCACCTTGAGGGCCAGCAAGCCTAACGGTGTTTACTTGGAGATTTTGATAATTGCATTTTTTTGGAAGTATTTAACATATTGAATTGGTGTTGATCGTCTCTCTTCTATTTTTCTGATCCGAACTGAAATGTCTTTATTTTTTTAAGGCCAATCACTGCTGCCCAAGAGGCTGCGTGTGTTTGAGAGGAGATGTTTGGATCGCTACTGCCTTTCTGTGGGACATCCCTGAGCCCCTCTCATCCGCCCATGGGGCAGGTACCTGGGGGTCAGTGCTCTCCCACCGGCGGATGAGAGGGGCTCAGGGATGACCCACACGTTGCCAGCTGCCTCCTCCCCGGCTCTGCATGGAGAGACCTACTGGTGCGATGGGAGCTTGGCTCAGATCACACAGCTCCCTCCAGAAAAGCCACGATATTCGTGTTCTGTTCCCCGGGAGCAGCTGGGAATGCCTGTTTGAACAGAAAATAGTGTCTGTGCAAAAGCTGCCGCCTGCGTGGGGTGGGAGCTGGGGATGCTGGTGGGGAGAGGGGAGGGTGGGGGGACAAGGCGGCTGCTGCTCCTGGGGACCAGGGGGGTCCGTGCTGCCTGGGGAGAAGGATGGGGTGGAGGAGACCCCACAGCTGCTGGGGAGTGGGGCCGGCGTGTGGTCAGGTACAGATTAAAGGTTACGTCTCTCTGCGTTCCCCCCGGTTCTGCTGAAGTGGCTGGAGCCTCTCAAGGACCCAGCTGGCTGCCCAGGCACAACTAATTGCAGGATTGAACCCAGCTGATTGTATTTGAAACCGTCTTTAAAATGGATACTCCATTTTCTGAAGGTCCATCACGTTAGTAGAAATCTAGTATCTTCACTGAATCTATTTTCTGTGTGATCCTGGGCTCAGAAAAGAGCTTGTTAAGCTTCTATTTGTCCTGTTCATCCCATCAAGGTTGCTTATCATTGTTGCACAAGAAAAGGCAACATATCAAATGGAAAAAAATCCGTTTTATACTTGGCAAATGCCTGTATTTTGTCTTTGTGTGATGTGTTGTCATTCATCACCTAACCTTGGGGAAATCACGGGCACTCTAACAATGTAAGAGGCCAATAAAAAAGAAAATGATTTCAGTAAAATTGCAGCTTGGGATATGTAAAAGAGAAATGCCCCTGGGTAATAAAAATTACCCATGCATGATGGCTGTGCCGGTTCCAAGCAGGCGTGCCTTCCCCATTAGCCAGCCCGTCTCCTTAGCGCCCAGCCGGGGCACTGGTGTCCCTGGCTCTTCCTTCAGCGAAGGGACGTGCTTCTCCCCAGTTGACAGCCGGGTACAATTCCTGCCGTCAGCCCCCTGGGCTCGGCTGCCGTACCTTTGGGAGGCTCCTTAAAGAACAGCTCTTCAGTTTTCTGAGGATCCATCCCCGATCCGTGCCGCAGCGGGGCCCTGAGGGCTCTGAACGAGGTGCCAGAAACTGCCTCTCTGGGCAGGTCCTCTTCTGAGAGCCTGTGGTGGCCGCAAGCAGCGGGGCTCCAGGTGGAGGTCTGCACTTTCCTGGCTGTTTTCCGTTTGTATTTTGCATTTTTTGTTTATTGCACTTTTTAATCTCGCTGACCCCCAAGCTAGGGAGAAGAACAAACCTGAGATGAGGGATACGCCAATAGGGGATGAGGGAAGTGGGACGGTGTCCTTCCTCTCAGCCAGAAGTTGTCACGGGGTGGGCACGTGCCTGCCTTGGGCCATTGCCCCTCCGGCTCCTCTGCCCAGCTGGCACCAGTGAAACAAGTGGCCGGTGACAAAAAGTCACTGCAAAGAAAGGGGCAGTTCTGGCAGCTAGTGCTGGGATATGGGAAAGGGCCCCCGACCCTGACACTGGGGTCAGAGAAGTCCTCCAGGAGCAGTGTCAGAGCTGTGCTGGCACACAGGGCTCTTTGCAGTTGGACAGGTCCAGACACAGCCCCTCTTCCTCCTCTGCCACACGTTACCCCCGTGACTCTCTATTAATAGGAATCTCCTTTTCTGTGTGGCGTCTTCCATTTGTGGTGACACAAAGGGCTCCCAGTGAAGGCCAGACCCTTCCCCACAGCAGCCCCAGTGGCCGCTGCCCCCTCCTTTGTCCACCACAGCAAACTCAAGCTTCTTGTCTTGATCTGTGCAGCCTGTCACAGCTCCCGGCGCCAGCAGCTCAGAGTTTTCCCTTTGACTCAGACTGTTGCTGAATCGAGCCCTTTGTAGCTCCTTTTTCTGGTTTTAAAAGGGTTGAGCTAATCCTGCTGGCACTAATATTCGAGCCCAAAAGCCGGGGGAATGAACCCGTGCTGAACCCTGTGCTGCCGTCCTGCGGTACCCAGCTGGGTGGTTTAAAATGAGCTGGGGCACAGGGTGTTTCAGTGCAGCCCTTCCTGAGCCTGGGGCAGAGACGAGCTCGAGGAGCCTAAATTAGCAGCAACTTCCCCCATTTTACTCCAGCTGTGCCGGCTGTTTGTGTATGTAGATAGCTGAGCAGCAAACACCCATAGAGTTGTTAACTCCGCAAATCTTCAGTCGGTATTTCCTAAACTACTGCTGACAAATTTCTGACAAGACCTTAATCTCTGTAAAATCTATCAGTGTTGTCAAAGCCCCACCTGTCAGGCTGTCATCGGCTGCTTTGCGGTGTGACTCGGGTTTGCCTTCCTGCGGCAGCGGAGCGGGACTGGGAAAACCTCCCACGGCACGGGAGCTGGTAGACGGGACCGAAACACCCTGATATGTGACGCCAGAAAGAAGCCTGAGCCCGGAGAGGTTCCTCCTCCTCTCTCATTTACGTCCCCGCGAGCAGCTGGAAATTACCTGTTCAGTTTTGGGAAAGCAGCGGCCGTGCCCTGCCCCCGGCGGGGGGGACTGCAGCGGGGAGGGCTCCTGCAGGGTTAACACATGCCATCGGCAGGGATGAAAACAGCACACAAAGCCGGGTCCCGAATTAGCAATGTTGTGTCGTAGTTAAACTGGAACTGCTCTGGTTTATACCTGCTTTATTCCTCCTGATACTCAGCACAACCCCCCCCCCCTCCCTGAGCGGGCTGGCTGCTGCCCCTCCACAGCATCACCTCCCGGGGTGAGGGCTGCTCGGTGTCCCCCCACCCCTGGAGCTGGGTAAGGACCCACCTTACTTTCCCACGCTAAATTCTTTGTCTCTGGCCGCCCTGTGATGCCAGCCCGGACTAGAAGAGCTGTGGCTGTCAACAGAGATAGCACGGGGGGGGGGACAAAGTGACTGCATGGTCTGGAAACGAGAAGGGAGCCAGAGCCTCACCTCTCCTGCCAGCACCCAGTGCCTCAAACCCAGCCCCACACCAGCACAGGCGCCTGTCTTTGTCAGGTACAGCTCTAGCACCACGTTAGTGACAGCCTATGGGGCGCTGTATTTTCAAGGCTGTGGACAGATGCCACCCGAGACACAGGATGCCTGGAAACACCACACACCCCCAGTTAAGCCACACACGTTCCGCGAGCTTCCTTTCTGCATCTCCTTAGTGCTAATTGCATTAATGCTGCTACTGCTGGTGGAAACCCAGTGAGGCTGTGCTCAGAATAGTCTAAACTTCTACAGGACTAAAGGGCAGTTCAGCAAAATGGAGTTTTGGAGATGACAAATCACCATGAGGAATTAGAAATAACCATCCTAGAAGTCACTTTTAGTTCGTGGCCGTGACGTTAAAAACAGACGATGCTTGAATTTAAAGGGGAGGCAGCAGAGGATGGTGACTGTGGATATTATTTTCGTTGCCCAAGTTGAATCTATTTGAGGCTAATTTTAAGACAGGCATCCCAGTCGCTCTGTAGATCCCCGTGCCCAGCCTGCCCTCAGCAGAGGATCAGACAGGTACCCTCTCTGGGAACCAGGGCTGAGTGTCTCTGCTGCACACTGGGTCCCATGCTTACCCAATGGCAGTCTTTGAAAAATGCCTGCAAATATGACCCATTTTTAAAATAAAAGCTAAGTCAGTTGATTCATTACAAGGCGGAGAGGCGTGTAACATCATTAGTGCACTTTGTACTTTTGGCACAGTTTCCCCCGCCTGGGAGAAGGGCTGCATTTTGTCTTTTGGGGAGAGAGCAGTTGTGTAAAATAGCCAGTTTTTTTACAGTTCAAAAGATAATTGAATTCCCTGATTCACGAGCTCTTGTTTTTTGTCTTCTCTCTCCTCCGACGGGTTCTTGCCCCAGAACCTAACTCCCAGGTTGGAGCTCGCTGATGGGAGAGGGCTTTGGACACGGGGCAAAGCCTGAAAGAGCCCGTCTCGGGTAACTCTAGCGTGAGTCTGGGTAAGAGAAACCAATTTCTTTCTCAACAACAAAATGCAGAGCTTGATAAACCCGTGGCTTAAAATTTTAATGCAAGATCTCAGAACGGAAACTACTTTCCACGTAAACAGTAAATAATTAAAGAGGATTTTCTTACCAAAAAAAGTGGTAAATCTGACTTTGAATCGGTGTGAAGATATGAATCATAAACTCAAAAACCTGAAGGCATTAATCTTTTGAGAAAATATTTACATAAGCATATTATAACTTCGTTTGGGGATTTATTATGCACGGGGTGGAGAGTGTATTGTGCAGGCAGTAATGAAAGAAAAATTAAGATTTGTAAACACGTTCTGTATTATAACTTACAGTATATTGTGAGGGTTCGGGTAAGCTTGTGGCACCGTGGGAACTCACGTGAGACTTTGGGCACTGTGTGGCCCCCCTGGGAGAGCGGCTGACCCTGCCACCCGGCAGTTCCCCAGCCCTGCGCTGCTCCCACCTCACACAGAACGTATTTTTCCTGTAGTCCCAGGGCACACAGCCCTCAGGGGACCGAAAGAGATGGGGCCATGGTGCCGGTCCATGCAGACACGGCCGTGGGTCACCAAAAGCCGCCAATACAGGAGCAAACGGGGCTGGAAATCATTGAAAAGTCTTGAAGCAAAACAATATGTTGCAATATACAGAAACTGATTCTCTCAAGCTGCCGGAGATGTTAGAGAAATGTTACAGAGATCATCACATTGGATGCTGATCCTTAAAGAAACCCCAACAAACCGAAACCCCCACTAGAAATAGTGTTTTGAGCAGGTCTGATAGAGCTGTTCTAATACGTGTTCTATGACAGAATAGTTCCTGTGGCAGCCACTTACAAATGCAGATGGGCAGACTGATTTAAATGAAACAATGACAGTCTACACTAAGGAATTGCAAAAAAACCACCCCCAAAAATAAAATAATAAAATTTTCTAAATATCAGCCAATAGAGGGAGAAGCTACCTTAGGCTTCCCATCCTTGATGGGCTCATTCTGACTCTACTAGATTTTCTTACTCTGAACTGAAAGTCAATGGGGAGAGTAACGAGGCAATGTAACGATCTACCTTTCTTGTCTTTTATAATAATTTGGTTCAAGCAGGCTTTGGGAAAATCACACTTTTATTTCAAGATCCAAAGATCAATACAGCTATATACATTTAGTGCTTGAGGGAAAATTTACTCAAAATTGTTTCATGATGAAAATGCCGAAGGCAGATGCTTTTGTTCAATCTGTTACTTTGAAGGGACCTGGTAATCTTAATTCCATTTTAAAGTCGTGTGGCCATTGCATCAAACAAAGGCAGCGTGTGTATCTCTTTGGTGATGAATGCTCGGGTAATTCAATGAAAAAACCCAATACTAACACATTTGCACATGGGAAACTGTACAAGCACTTCAGACTAACAGCTGATTCTATAATGTATAAATTACTTTTCCTCATATACCTACAAACTCTGTTGTAGTTTGCCGAGGCAGGACTCTCCCACCCAAGTGAAGAAGCCACTAACCATATTAGCCAATGGTGCTCTAGCTTCCAAAAATTTGAGGGAATAACCAGCAGAAAAACAGATCAAGCTGAAGCTGGAAACATTTGCGTGCTGATAAATCAGCATTTCCTGCCATTTTGGTTTTTGTGATGGTGTGTATAATATGGAAGCTTTTTAGACATGTAGGAAATCAGCTGAAACTTGTAGTGTGATCGTATATCCAGGCAAGGACTTGCCAGTCAGAGCCTGTGGTGACCTTAGTCGCTCAGCATTAGACCCTGTTCCCCACTTTGTGTCACGACATTGGCAGGCCAGGACTCCTTAGCGTGGTACCGTGTTCCCAGGGTGTCTCTGTGACCCCTCGGGGCAGCCCCAGGGGATGGGGTCTCGCATCTCCCAAAGCAGGAGAGAAGCTGAGCACTGTGCAGCAGTCAGAGAGGATTTAGCTCTTCTCTTGACACCCAGCCGGGGCTGGAGGGTGGGAGGGAGGGGTGATGCTCCCCCAGTCCCTGCCATCGCAGCTGCAGTGTCCTTCCTTTCCCCTGGTTCATATTTGGACCACATCTGCCCCTGCTAACTCTGGATTTTCATCTCTTCTACTGTAAAACTGGGGGAAAATATCATGACCTGTATTCACAAGTTAGGTAATTGTCATGTAATAAAAAGAAGGTTTATTAACCTAACATTATCTTTTTTTCTAGCTAGAATAACAGAAGCTGTAAATGCACACAATGATGGTGCTGACCTCTAAGATCCTGCCTGGGACCCTGTATAAACACCTAAAACAGAGGGACAAACAGCAACAGGAAAGTACCGGTACCAATTTTTTTTGTCTAGGGATAAAGTGACCAATTGTTACAATAGCTTTTTTAAATATTTCCAAAGTCTCTTTTGCCAGGTGAATGAATGTCTGTGTGAGAAAATGTGAGTTGGTTTAAATCGTTATAATAAGAATATAAAGAGCTTCTTATGCAAGTTAGTTACTTTTGGCTAATTAGTACCTAGCCGGAGGGGAGACAGAAGGTCCTACGGCAGGAGTAGGAACTGCACAGGAGCTGGGCAGAGATACGCAGCTGAGTCTCAGAGGTGAGGGAGAGGAGATGTTCTGGGGAGCCCCGGGGACTGTCAGCAGCTGGGTGTAATTCAGAGAGACACTGCCTGCACTCGGAGCAAAGCACGGGACTGCAGCAGCTCCCCCGTCCCCACTGCAAGGACACGATGGGTCAGGGGACGCTTCTGTTCCCAGAGCTTTTTTGTTTTGCTTTGTCTCATCTTGCAGATTTGAACTTTCCCTATGTAAGCATGACGTTATTTTACTCAGTGTCTGAATAACAGAGACTGAGAGCCCTCCCTGTGCTTCTGGTGGGCTCGCAGGGCAGATTTAAACCAGAGTTGTGACTAAGAATCTGGATCTGGCCGGTGCACAATCCCATCACGTACCCAGACCGCTACTGTGGGGATTTGGGAGATGTCAATAGTGCAAAGTCAGGCCTTCGGCAGGAGAGAGGATGTTCCTGACCACAGAGAGAAGTCCTGCTGGGAGATAAGAGACAGGGACATTCAGTCAAGCCTTGTTTTAGAGGGAAATGCTCCAAAGTAGTGCCTCAGATACGGAGGTCTGGCCCTGCATTATCTCGACTGCAGAGTCAGATGCAGTGCAGAGAGAATCACAGTTATCTATGGCTGCAATAATCCTGCTCTTGTGCCGGGATCATTCCTGGGGCTGGCACTTCAGCCCGCTGCCAGCACAGCCCCCTGCAAATGAGTTTAATTCATGCGTGGTGCAGAGGTTGCTTTCTTTCAGATCCTGAGACAGGAGAACAGGGTATTTTAGGTAACAAACAACATAAAGAAATGTATTTGGTTTGTGGTTTTTTTTTTTTTCCTAAGGAATGAAGCCTTGATTTCTGCTGAGATTTAATACAATCACGGGATCGTGGAATCGTTGGTGTTGGAAGGGACCTCTAGAGACCGTCCAGTCCCACTCCCCGGCCAAAGCAGGGCTGCCCAGAGCACATCGCTCAGGAGCATCCAGGCGGGGCTTGAAGATCTCCAAATCTGGGGACTCCACGACCTCCCTGGGCAGCCTGTTCCAGCCCTCGTAATGCAGGTAACTCTCCTAAATCAGAAAGGAGTAAGCGCTGTGAAGAGACTGAAAGTGGTAAAATACTTTGCTCCAGTTTACATAAAAAAAAACTTTTTCAGTCTGCATAAACTGAAGGAAGATCCTTGAA
This sequence comes from Gallinago jamesoni, assembly GCA_025769975.1. Classification (NCBI taxonomy): domain Eukaryota; kingdom Metazoa; phylum Chordata; class Aves; order Charadriiformes; family Scolopacidae; genus Gallinago; species Gallinago jamesoni. Next base: position 34,746,209 of record JAOQGH010000062.1, on the reverse strand, counting down.
ATTCAACAGCTTCATTCATTCAATAATAATGTCTAAAATGGGGCTTTATCCATTAATCTGGAGCCAAAAATAAGTATTTGTTCCTTGTCGGACGGGCAGTCTATGAAAGAAGCTTCCGATTCTTTAATTATATATTTTGCAGTAGAAGTCTGTGACATGTGGACAGAAAGAGCTGGAGGGTGACTCCGTCACTTTTCTAGTTTTCTTAATTTACACACTCGGGGCTTTCTGAAGCGGCCCTTTGGCAGTGCTTCCCTGCGGCTTTCACCCCCCCTCAGAGGGTGATTTATCACTGTTTTATCGGGCACAGAAGGGCCGGACACGGTTACGCGGGTCACAGAGCAGAGCCCCCCGCTCTCATTCTTCCCCCGGTATCTCCTGCTCCCGGGTACGGTCTCTTGCTGCGGGGGGCGGCTGCTGCCCACGGGGACCCCGCTTTCTCGGGGCAGACCATGATTTTGAGGCAAGAACAAGCCCCGGCGAGTTCCGAGGAACCTGTGTGGGTGGGAGTGAAGGAACCGGGGTGAGGCCAGCCCGAGGGGCCGGCGGGCGGTTCTGAAGCACCTTCCCCGTTACCGGCGGAACGTTATTTCCAGGAACGTTATTTCGGGGCGCTCCGTGCCTTCCCCGCGCACGCCGCTGCCGGGCTGGCGGCCTGGGGAGAGCAG
>JAOQGH010000062.1:34699340-34745441 GCA_025769975.1 Gallinago jamesoni | reverse complement strand
GCTCCCCCGACAGGGCCGACCGGTCCTTCCCGCCCCGTCCCGCCCCGTCCCGCCCGCCATCGCCTCCCCCCGCCGAGGCCCGGCCCTCACATGACGGGCGAAGTCCGGCGAGGCAACATGGCCGCGGCGGCGGGGTAAGCATCGCTCCTCGGCAGCGCTGCCGCCGGCGGTGGAGAACGGTGGTTGCCCCGGGCGGGCCGGGCCCGGCGGCAGGTTCCCCGCGCGGGGGAGGCCGGGCAGGGGCTCTCCGAGGCGAGAGCCGGTTTGGGGTGGGAGGGCGAGGGCTGTGGAGGGTCCCGCGGCCCCCGCGGGCCGGCACTGCCTCGGGGCCGGCCGTGGGGCACCCTCCGAGCGGTGCGAGGTGAGGGAGGTGGTGCTGCGGGGTGCCTGGAGAGCTTAGTGCGAGGTCTCCCCCGCGCTCCACAGCTACCTTCGGTGCTCTAAGGAGGTGCCGTTAAAAATGCATCAGAATAAGGGGGCAACTTTTTGCAGGTGCCAAAAAAGATGTCGCGCTGGGACTTGGCGCTGTCTCTGTGGCTGGGTGGAGGCCGCTCCCCTGCGGGGTCCTCTCCTGGCGGGTGTCCCCTGGGCAGAGACGCTGCTGCTGAGAGCAGCGGGTGCCACATCCACCCTGACAGGAATGGGCCTCGTTGACTTGTCTCTGTGGAGCGCCGAGTTCCAGTTTAGGCCTGAAATGGCATTAGTTGCTTCTCCTCCTCTTGCTGATTTCCCCGCACCGCTGGTGGCTCAGGCCTCTTGCACTCCGGGTGTCTGCTGTGGAAGCAGCGATAGAAATTGGGTAGACTTCAGGCTGATGTTGGCAACTGTTGCTTGAAACAAACAAATAAGTAAGTTCCCGTCAATAAACAAGTGATAACTTCTTGAAAAGTAGTTCCAGTGGTCTCTCTGTGACCTCAGGAGAACGCAAACTGCAGGCTGTCAGTTTCCTTTTGGAAACCAGAAGTGGGAAAGGTTAGCTGAGAAAGGGTGGGAAAACCAGAAGTTAAATAGCATTGTTGGTTACCAGTGTGTTCTGGTGGCTGCATCAAAACAAAACCAAAACATTGGATGGATCACACAGTAACAAAATGTAACCTCTCTGAAAATAAAAAACTTACGCAATAAGTTTTGAAAATCAACAGTTCCAGGCAAAAGCAAAATATCCTTTAAAGAAACAGATGTAGTTTAGTGTTCCTACCTACGTTTCACTTCCAATGTAATAAAATAAAAGAGCTCTTGTGAGGGCTTGGGACTAAGTCGTCATAAAAATTGTGTGACAGCCAGCAGAGAAACTGCCAGCTACTGCGGGAGGCCTTTGCCGGGCTGAGTTCTGGTACCTGACTGGTGAGAATGAGGGGGCTGAGCTTCCCCTGTCCTCTCCTGGGCTTGCAGGTAGCCATTTCGGGGACTGACTAATGCTTGTTTCTAGAAGCTTGCTTAGCTTCAAAGAGGTGTGCACCACAAAGCAGTGCTTGCATTAAACACCTTCATTATCAAATATATATTTCAGCTATGATGTCAGAGTTGGGTTTGTGGCTGGAGACAGCAAGGTCCTTGCACTGGGAGGAAAAAACAAACCTTGAAGGACCGGCCAATGTATTGTACTAATTGCATTCTGGCATTTGTGTGTCTTGTACGGTGTAAACCGGGTGAGTGATAAGAGATCACAGAGCAAAACTGAAAGCTTGAAATTCCCCCTCTAGAAAGAATTTGTGGTGGTATCGTTGGGTGGGAAATAGAATCATAACAGTTTTCTGCTGGTGTGATTGCATGTGTATTTGCAGGGTTGATACACAAGTGAGGCAGCTCTATAGTGGCATAGGAACGAATTCTTCTATTTGAAACTGAAAAAGTGCTAATAATAATCCTTATTATGATATGGGTTGGAAGGATTATAGAAAAGAAGAAAACCAGCTGATTCGTAACCTGCTCACCTGCCATGTATTTCTTAGTAACAGAGCAATGGGCACAACAGGGCGATGGTCCTGCATGTGAAGACTTCTCTTGTGATCCGGAGTTCTGTGAGCGTTCTCTTCCCAAGTGGTGACTCGCAATAGAAGGCCAGATGTACAGCCATACTCTTTTTCTTGAGACTTATGTTCCTGTGTGGGTGCCAGTCTCTGGGAAGGGCTCTCTCTGTAAGCTAGGGAGAGCAGGCGCTGGGCTGGCACCCACCGAGGGACCCAGCCCCTGCAGGCAGCGCAGCACCCGTGGGTGCCTTGCCATGATGTTGGCCCATCCTCGAGGGTGCCGTCCCTTTGGTACCCAAGTGCTTGCAGGAGAGAAGAGGGAACAAAGGCTGTTGAAGAAGTAGATGTAGCTTAGCTCTAAGTCGAGTCCTCTCTGAAACCTCGCTGTTGTTCCCTGCAGAATTTTGGCTGTGAAAGTAGGTCTGTTGCCCAGCTAGCTCCTGCAGTCCAAGGCCTGCCTTCGGGGGTGGGTGCTGAGCAGAGAACCCGAAGAACTGAGCAGTGTTTGCAGCAGCACCCAGCCCAGCTCTCCTGTGTCCCGCAGCCCTTGCAGGGCCCCGCTGCCGTGGCTCTTACAGCAGCCTGGAAACAGAGACCAAGGCCTGCCTGGGGAAAACTGCGAGTCTAAAACAAGTACAGGGCCAGCTTCTGCTGTCAGTGAGTATTGTGGCATCAAATTCAAGCAGGGGAAGTAGCATTTATTATAGATGAGGAAGAGCTCAGTTTTGCCATGGGCTTAGGTAAAATATGCAGAAGAACCATCATTTTGCATCAGAATGCATTTCAGCTCCACTGCTAACATCCCAGTAAAAGACACCCTTAAAGTGGCTTAGTGAGCTGCCGCTAGGAACTGCTGCCTGGCATCGTTAGTTCTTGAGTCTTGTTTTGGTTGTCAAAGGTTTTAGGTACAATAACAGCATTAATAGTAAACATAATGGAGATGAAAATGTGTGTTTGTAGCAGCCTCCTCTGAGCTCCAGGGTGTAGGAATAGGTCTGGAGAAGGAAGGAGGTCAGTGTCTTTTTTTTTTTTCTTAAACCACAGCAAAAAAACCCACCAAAAAACTTGTGAAGAATGCGAAATTACAACAAAGGTGACTCTTTTCCTTCCTTTGAAGCAAAACATAAGACAAGTTGTACTACAACCTCTGCCTTTTTTTTGGTTTTGGTTCTTTTTTATCAGCAGATGCAAAGATCTGAGAGCCCCCTATGGCATGAGGGTGTCTGATGGTGTTCTCTCTTCCCTTTTGTACTTGCAATAGGGCGAGCGTGTGATTTCCAGGCCCTGCGTGCAGTTACTCCAGGGGGTGATCTCTCTTGGATAACAGCGTTTTCAACCTCTGGTGTGTTGCTGAGTCACAGCTTTGTGCCTGGAAAGCCTTGCCCATATTTAGTTTCGGGTTCACCGTTTGATTTAAAACTTTCAGTGGCTTTTGCTAGGATTTTATGAACTTGCTTCATTGTTCCTACAGGCGTGGGCACCCCACACCAAAAGCTTATGCTGTGCTTCCCTGCCAGGCTGGTGTTTTTCAGGGGTGAGCGGGAAGTAATAAACATAAACATGCTTGAGTTTTGTGCACCATCAGCTCAACTCCCAGGCACATATTTTGAAAATTGGATTAGCAAGAGCAGTCTTTCACCTTCTAAAATTACTTATGCTGTTATATCAAGTAGTTATAAACAAGTAAAATAAAGTATTTTATTAGCTCTTTCATGCTGTGTCTGCAGTAAGAAATTATAGAGTTTACATTTCTGATGCTGATAAAATCTTTCAGGAGGTTACTTTATGTAGCTATAAATCAAAGGTTACCTTTCAGATTGCCTATGAAAACTATATAATAATTAAGATGTGGAACTCTGCTTCTCTAAGGTTAAGTCCCTTGGTGGTTTGTTTTTTGTAGTAACCATTTAACTGCACCCTTCTGTCCTCTCCTCTGGAAGCAGATTTGATAGAAAATAACCAGCCAGCCAGTCTCCAGTAAGCTGAGATAAGCTGAGGTGGAGGGACAAACTGGACTTAAAGCATAGGGTTTTATTGATGAAACAGTGTTTGTCTGTAATACTGAAGTTCTAAAGCACAGCTTTGCTATATTAAACATTAAAAAATATGGGAATGATCTTAGATTCTTCTCTCCTCATCTGATTTAAAAAAAGAAAAAGTCTTGCAACAAGCTACTGTACTTCTGTTGGTAAAGCTCCAAGAAGTGCAGGTAGGGAGCTGTAACAAATGTGAGTGAATGAGCAATATATTCTTGTTGCACTTTAAGCACCTTAAATTACTCAATAGCCAGTTTATTTTAAGAGAGTGCTCTCTTCTGTTAGACTGTCACCCAGTTGTGGCTCCGTTGAGCACCATTTCTGTTCTCAGTCACTCAGAATTCATTCTCTTTCCAGCTGACCTCAGCTGTTAGTGCTTTCTGCATCTACTTCCCGTGTCGCTCTGCCTGAAGGAGTGTAAGGAGTGACACGCTGGGGCTGTGGCTGTGACCAGCCCTGTCTCCTTTGGGACCAAATGGGCAACTTTTGGTTGTCTCTGGAGAGCAATGCTGGTATTCAGCATCTCCTCCCCTTCAGTGATTAGCATCCTCTTTGTAGAGCTGAACTAAACCTCCTTTTCTGTTCTAGGCTGAAGTAACAAACACTGCGCATCTGAACCGTGCTAACCGCTGTCTTTGTCTTCCATTAATTGTCAATTAAAAAAATCTTTTCTAGACCTTCCTTTTGGTTGGGGAATGAGACCTTGAAAGTGCCTGTAGCGCTCTTTGCCTTGAACAGAAGACGACTGTGTGATCGCCTGAGGCAGAATAAGGATGTCCAGAAGAATTCCATCGTTCTGCTGCAGGGTGGAGAAGAAACCCAGAGATACTGCACAGATACTGGAATCATATTTCGCCAGGTGAGAGCTGAATTAAAACTTCAAATCAAATTAAGAAACTCTCTTCAACTGCATGAATTTTTAAATGATGTTTAATTATTTTCCCTTTATCTCTCATGTGTGCATTGCCTTGCTTCACTTAAATAAATTGGCTTCCTTCTAACATTGCCTCTTCAGCTTCTGTTCCTCTCTCATTCAGTGCTATAGTATGCAGGCTCATTATTCGGCTTAAAGGGCCAAAACCTGTTCAGTGCCCTACTACCTGCCAGCATTTAATGTAATAACAAAGACAGCAATGGAATAGCTCTTAGTTTTTCAGTCTTTTCTGTGACCCCCAAAATAACCTTCTTTCTGTAGTGAAACATATTACGGTGGACTGAATTTATTCATAGAAAAGTGTATTTTAAGCTTTTATAAGTTGTGTATTCCACAACGCATGAGGTATTTAGAATTTACAACATGTGTCGTCTCAAATTAGACTCTTCTTTAAGTACTCATATGTTCTCCTCTCACAGATAGGACTTAATAACTTGTTAATGTCATGCTGAACGCGTTCTTAGTCTTTGGGAAGGTTGGCATAACAGAACTGTAATTATACACAGCCCTCAAAGCTGTGCTCGGCATGGCTGCCACAGTACTTTGTTCTGTGAATTTACTGGAGCTGTTGCGTGTTATGAAGAAACAAAACCTATAAATTCTGATTTAGATAGCACTTATCTTAATGTAATAAACGGTGTGTTTTTAGAGGAGCTGCACCTGTCGGAGTGTGTGGCTGTCCTTACCAGAATTCATTTCGCTATTGTTAAGTGTTTTGCTGTTTGCTTGTTTGTTCTTAAAAACCTCCTGTTAAAGGCGGTTCCTGGTGCATCTGCCTCTTCGCAGGGCAAGGCTGGGTGTCCCCTTCAGCACTCGGATCACAGCCCCATGAATCCACACTCTGCTTTTGCCTCATGTGACATGGGTGTTTCTTCCTGGTACTACATTCCCTAATTTGGGATTGGAAGAATGTGTTTTATTGTATGATGTATATATATGTGCTGAGTTGACCTGTTTATTTCTCGCAGTAGCTTATTAATCCCTGATCCTTTCCAGTTGCCACCAGAGGGATTTGTATTACTGTAACCTAAACCTAATCAATCTGAAAAGCTTTAGACCCTGCCTCCAAAAGCAAGAGGGATGTCTTTCAGATACATGGGAGGAGGAATTAGTGTGTACTGTAGTGTATTTTTAAAGCTGGTAGAAGTGAGGGTTTTCTCATATAAATATATTTTGTCTTTAACCTAGGAATCTTACTTCCACTGGACTTTTGGAGTGACTGAAGCAGGCTGCTTTGGAGCAGTAGATGTTGATACTGGAAGATCCATGCTTTTTGTCCCACAACTCCCTGAGAGCTATGCTGTTTGGATGGGGAAGTAAGACCTACTTTTTCACTGTGTTCCGAGGTATCTGGGTACTCCGGGTAATATGACTGACTGTAGAGCTAGAATGATGTCTCATTTTAGTCAGATTCTACCAAATCATTCGCTGTGAATTGTAGTGATACGTACACACAGCGGTACAAAATGTGACCGGTTGGGTTTGATACCAATTGATCTGCCACCGTTTGGTGGACAATACATTTAGAATTGCAACCTATGGATCTCGTGGTATCTGTGACAGGAAGCTGAACCCTAAAGCAAGGTAGAAGTCTTGTGTTAAGCCAGACCAAGTTAAAGAGTAAAGCGGGTTTTTTCAGGTTGCTTCACCAGTTTGCAGCTGCCTTAGCTAATGAAGCTTTATGAGTGGCAGAAGGTAGTTTAGCCTCTTTTCATATCAAAAGAAGATACCAACTGACAGACTGGGGAACATAATTTTAATTCTCTTCTGTTAGTGTGCCATAAACATCTCTCTTTCTATCCACATTGGTAGTAAATATTGCTCAGTGCTGTAGTAATGGAGGAATTGATTTATTTACGTGTTCATTTCTTTTCTCAGTCTTAATTATATTTACACCTTCTAACAAACTGTAAATTTTTTTGCTGTCTACGTTGTCTCAGAACATTGGATTCTTTCTAATTTAATATTTTGAGCTCAGGTTGCTTCGCTTCTAATTGAAGCTATCACTTATATTTTAATGCTAATTTTGGGAAAAGGCAAACAATTGCAACCAATCGCATATGCTGAACTGTGCCAGAGCATATGGTGGGGCATGGCTGCTGGCTTCTCAGGGAGTTTGTGTGAGTATTGCTGTCTCAGGCCTGCCTGGGAACTGAAATGCTTTGTGACAGCAGTATCCATATTGTTCTGCTATGTGCAGTATTTGAGGTGAGAGCTGCGGCTGGCTGGGAGGGGAGGTTCTGGTTAACCCCCCCGTCTACTCTCTGAAGCCTGTTCCCTGGTGGTGCTTGTTTCCGTTTATAGACAAAGCTTTTTCCTCCTTCCAAATTCTCTTCTGCTAGTTCAAATCAGCTGTTCTGTACCCACGCTGATTGTGCCTCATCTGAAAAGGCTTCAAAATATTATTGAAGCTCCACTGCGTCATTTTGCGTTTTTGAACAAAATATTGTGGTGTTTATAAATGGTGGCCTCTCTGATTTGTTTGTGCAGCACTCATTACTGGTTCATTTACACAATTACAAGTCTGGTTAAAAATAGTTTATTGTCCTTGTGTCTTCTTGCAGAGTATAACAAATTGTCTTTATTACAGCATACTTGTTTTCTAAGTTCTCCTCACCCTTCCTGAATCCCTCTGAATCTTTATTTTCCCTTCTGTCTGCCTTGGTCATGTACTTTTTCTGCCTGTCAGGAGGAGGACGGATGAATAACTCATCTGTGAGTCAGTAGCAGTTCTGCTTCATAAGCTGGTTGGCAGGGGGTACTGCACACAGCTAGAGCTTGTGTTCCTTCCCAGAAGACTCAATTTTAAGTCAAAACTAGCACTGAAAGAAAAACACAAATAAGTTTGCCTTCCATCCGCTGCTGTTTATCTACTATAGTTTGCCGTGGAAATGCTTGTTTCTGTGCATGAGGAAGGCACTATCTACCCACTGAAGAAATGTTCATTTAACATCGGTGAAGCACAGATCAGTTCCAGCCCTCGCTGGGTGTTTGCAAGGTTGGTGTTTTACAGAGATCTACAGCCCCTCTGCTAGTTGATAGCACGGGCTGCAGGGGCTCTGCCTGCCGCTCGCATCCCTTCCTGCTTAAGGCAGGTGTGGGAATCTGCCATGGGAGTCTGGGCAGAAATACATAGATTTGTTCTGCATAAAATGAATGCAGAAGGCTCTTTACTACTACTTTACTACCACTGTATTACTGAATGTGGTGTTTGATGTACTCTTGTGCCTTCACTTCTGAAGGGCGTGTGTTTGGGTGGGTTTGGAAGCGTGGCTCAGGTAGTGTGGCATGATGCAGAAGTGGGGCTTCTTGGCTTCTTCTGAAGTGCAGCCTTAGTGTGGCCCGAGCCGAGGAGGTGTCTGGGAGCACTCGCTCGGAGACCAGCAGACTATTGGTTTATAAATGAGACCGTAACCGCTGTAGTTATTTCAGTCTCATGGATGCAGCACCCCAGCTGTGGTCTGCCAAGGACCCAGCACTGTGTCGTACCATGTTAAGGGTGACTAGCACATCTTTGGAAATGTTACTCATCTTGTAGGAAAGACTTCTTGCTGAGAGTGTATGCTCTAAAGATTTGTAAATAGCTGTAAAGCTACCTTTTAGGAGTCCTTCAAGCCAAAACAGCTTCTGCAGTTTCAAAAGGGAAGTGAGATTTGATTTAACTCACAGGGTAAGGACATTCTCCCAAACCCCACAACATCTTAGGGGGTAATGGCAGAATTGTTACGAGGGTAATTGAAGGACTGGTCCTCCTACTTTCACGTGGGGAAGGGATTGCAGCAGCAGTTGATCTGTTTTTAAATGGTGAGCGTGGGTATTTCTGCCGCTGCTGGGCGAGCCCATTTCTTCTTTGTTGGCTGGGAAAATCTTCCCGACTAAGAACAGATTTCCCTCTCTCGATCCGTACCTCTGCCCCTGCCTCTTTGTAAGGCAGAAACAGACACTCACAGGATGGCTTAGAGCGTGAGCTTTTGCGCTCTTGAAGTATTTTTCTATTCCTAGTTTCGGAGGAAGAGTTTAAGAAATTAATGTGGGAATATAAGATTGTAAAGGCTTCAGAAGCACAACTGTGCAGTGCGTGCCCCTCTGTCTCTTACCTGCCAACGTGTGTGCAGGGCTGCGAGGATCCTTTCGCTTCGAGGAAGCATTAAGTTGGTGTGACTGCATGTCTTGCACAGAGACTTCAATTTCGCTAATTAATGCTGCACCTGCCATTTACCTCCTTAATTATAAATGACAGAACTAGTCAGTGTGCTGATTAAAGATATTTTATAAAGTAAAACATACTGTACAGCAGCTGCTTTACGTGGAGTGGATGCCAAAATAACTTAATTGCCTTGCCACGTAAAGAGTGTTTTTAATGGAAAACAAAAATATTTAACACTTTCATGCTCTAACTTTAGAAATACATATTCGGTGGGACAGAACAATATTTATATGCAATTTCCTGTGTTTTCTTCAAAGCCCTGCTGGCTGATTGGTAAGTATAGCAACATTAATCGAGTGTTGCATCCACTGTAAGTAAAATTTTCCATGAAGTTGATGGGAAGCTAGCTATATTTCAACCGAAGTTGAACCTTGGTGTGGCACTTTGGAGCTGTAATAAAGCACAATGAAACACTTTACGAATGTTAATCATTTCTCAGTGACCTAATGAGGAAGCTCCTTAAATACTGCCATCATTTTCTAAGTCGGCTATGACCAAAATCAACCTTTGGTTTTAGTGATTAGACTTGACTGACTTCAGCAAAGCTGTGAAGTTTTACTGCCTTTGGAAAAAAGTGCAGAAGTCCATGGTTGGTTTTTTTGCTTGTTTACTTTTTTCCCCCAAAACCTTCTGTAAAAATAGTTATTTTGGCTTTAACCCCCCCCCCTTTTTTTTTTTTTCTGTAAACTGTATGTGGCCATGAAAATGCTGCAAAATTTCCTGGCCAGGAAAAAGCCAGGAAATATCTTTCTGGATTTCTTAATAGGCATGGGTAAAATTTTGTGGCACTTGTCTTTTGAGTAACTGTGAGTATTAAACTGTGTAAGCGTGGTCTGTTTCTATGCTGGTGCCGTAGTTCGCTGCAGCTCTGGCCAGAAAAAGGCAAGGTCTGTAGAGAGCCCGTTCTGTGCAAGCTGAACTTTGAGCAGCTCTTTGGAAGGGCGGTGGGATGTGTGTGTGCGCTGTAGGAGAAACTCGAAATCAGCTTACCTGCACTCCTCGGTGCAGATTGTGCAGGAATGAAGGACATTTTCTAAATGAGTTTTACTGATGATGTATATGCAGGTTGTCTCCTCTATAGCAGCTCTGGAGCTGTGCTCAGAGGGTCTTCTGGAAGGGTCTTCTTGTTTTAGCTTCTGATCTCATCTGCTGGATCATCCTCTCATATTTTTTCTTGTAACTTTTTCTCTAAAATGAAATATGTTTAATTTTTTTTCCCACTGTTTTTCAGTTTGATCCCTTTCTAGAATTTGTCCCTTCCCTCTACCTACTGAATCTTTATTTTGCTGTTTAAAAAAACAACCCACCATTTTTTAATCACTTTAGGTCATCTTATTACTGTTTTGTACCAACTGGCAATTGCAATTTATCTGCAAAGTTTGTTACCACCTGCAAATGCCATCTGTGGATCTCGTGAACATGTTCAGTCCTGCTTCTGTTTCTGAATAGCATCAGAACTGATTCCAGGCTTTGGAGTCTCCTGCTAATGAAGACTTTCAGGCCATGGCTGTTTGTCACTTTAACTTCTGAGGACATCAGCCTAAATTGATGCAACACTTTTCAGTGTGGCAGTTGGAGGGTTTCCCAGCCCTCAAAAAGCTCATCTTTTTATCTCTTTATTTATTTTTGTTTTCTGCTTTAGGCCTTTCACTTTCCTACTACAACTAGTCATTGGGTTTCAGGTCACATCGTAGTCTTCCCATCCAAGCCAATTTGAGTTGATTTTGGAGAGTAAAGAGTCTTGAGAGAGGTTTTTATCAAATATTTTACTATTATTCAGATAGTACATCTGTTGCTTTACCCTTCATCTGATCCTTTGAAAACTGTACAATAAAGCTGGTTGCTTTTGATTGACGAGACTTACTCGTGCAATTCCCCATGCTGCTTATTTTCCATGATTCCAGCTCTCTCCATAGTACGGTGATTTCCATTTCTGGTCTCCCATTCAATTATTACGCTATTTCTCTGTGGATAAAAATTACTTTTAATTAGTGTCTGGATTGCTCTTGCTACTTTACTGATGATTGTTTTTCTCTAAATAGTGCTGCTTGAATGCTCTGACTTCTCAGATGATGAGTTTAGTCATTGTCTCTGTATTCTCATCCTCCAGGAGTCTTGCTCGGTGCAGTAGGAATGTGTATTGTCTCTATCACTTTCACTTCAGTAACTGTTTTTATAAATCTTTGTTTTCTAGATGCTTAAGTTTCCTTGCATTTATTGTTGAGAATGTTTTAAGCAATAATAGTTAATTTATACTATTTATAGTACTATTTATAATGCATTGTTTTCTAGTCTCTATCATGTATACCTTTAACTGGATGCACAATGTGGTGATTTATTAAGTGTTCAAGTGCTGCTTTTTTTTTTTCCTCCTCTTTTTGATTCAGGTGTATTCAGAAATAGAACCAGCACTAAGTAACTCAGCTCAACAGTGCTGCACCAGAGTTTTTTAATACCCTGATGTGGCTTTAAATCACAGCATGAGAGAGTCGCATCCTGCCTGCGCACGTCTCACGCCTGTGGTACGAGGGGGAACATTGATAACCTTCACCAGGCATTTCTTATTTTATATGTTATTTAATATGCTAGCAGGATATCGAGTTCAGGGATATAAGCTCCAGATAACATTTTGAAATATCAGAGTTTTCCTTTGATGAGACATGCCGTGTGCTCATCCCCGAGCACTCCGGAGGGAAGGGGAGCTGCAGCAGAAGCAGTGCTGTGGGGACTTTGCTGTGGTGCCCTGACCAGGCTCTGCCCCTCCTCACCACCTTCTGCCCTGCCCACTCTGAGCCCAGAGGTCTCCCCTTCTTCTTGGCAGGGACTTGAGAAGGCACTTCAGTGAAAAAAACCAACAAACTTAAGTGAAATATCTACAGTGGTGCCTCTATCCTTGCACTTCTAAAATTCCATGTTGTCAGTTCTTGATGATAACTGTTTTCTTTGGGGTTTTTATTCCCCATGACCTGTCCTGTGTCTGCCTGAACGTGCAGGAGGGGCTCTCTAGAGCGTTGCCTATGCTGAGAAACCTACAAAGGAGAAAAAACAAACCCAACCGTGTTGTTAAAACAGGATAGGGAAAAGTATAATTGCCATTAATGCTTCTTGAGATGCTGGGGACTCCTCTCCTACAGGGACAGCATGGCATAGTGGGTCAGGTACGTTCTGACTTTTCTTTGTGCCCGGTGAGTTGCTGTGGCAAGTTCCTTTTTTATTTCTTCGTGGCTTAGTTTTCTTTACAAGTTATAAGCTGGGAACACTATCATCCCTTTGTTACTGGTCAGGTCATCTTAACGCTGCTGTGAGCATCAGCTCTGCTTCCTTCCGTGCTGTTACCGACTGGGACGGGAGCTGCGGGACACGCTGCGCACATCCCGGTGCTGCTGGTAGTGCTGGTATGTGCAGGACATAAAATAGTGCTCATTTCCCCCCAGTACAGGCATTTTTCCAAAGCAAAAGTACAACATCTGCTGCTGACAGATTCAGTATGTAACGCTCAGTTGAGTGGATCGGGACCAGTCCTTGAGTGGAGCACTGTTACTGTACAGTGACCTAGAAATTACTCTTGCCCTCTTCACCACTGTAAGTCTTCTTGTGCCTTTTTTTTTGGGAGGAGAGCTTTCTAATGAGTATTTGTCAGCAGTTTTATGCTACAAGAAATCTTTCAGGGATCCCAGTGTATAAACGTTCCCTTTGTTACAGTTTTTTCTGTACTAGTGTAGAGCCCTTCTCTCCAAGGAAGCATTTTATTTGCAGAAGAAATAAAGCAAAGGTTACCAGTTGCAAACTTTCTGGTTTTGTTTTTTGGGGTAGCTCTTGATAGTATTTTTTAAATGTCTTAATTGAGGCACTGCTTCTTGTGGTAGAATTATACAGATAACCTAAAGAACTTTCCGTCTTCTGGGAATGGCTGAGTAGGAGCAGTGAGACAGTATATTTGAAGTAGATGAAATAGGTAGTTCAGAGCTTGGCTTTTATTAGGAAGACCCGTGAGAGTCTCCTCAATACTTTATTTCTGATTTCAGAAGGCCAACGGCCTGTACATTGCTCCTAGTTATTCTGCTTCTGTATCATCTGTGTGTAGCACTGGGAAGTCCAGCGTCTCGTACCCAGTGTCATGGGGCACATGGACTCTGCTGTCCTGTCCCTCCATTAGACATGGCTTCATGGTCACCTACAGCCCCGGTCACCTTTTCATGTCAGGGCAGCTTGAGTCTCCATCTTCAGTTCAATTTCTTTTGTATTCTGTTACTTTGTCAAAATCCATGATGCTCTGGACTGTATCAGAAGGAGCGAGGAGTCTGATTTCCATGAATGCAGGTACGTCTGTCTTTTGAAGGATAGAACAGAAATCTAGAGAAATGGGAAAGGCCCATTACCTTAAGGTAATCGAAACATTGCCGAAGGCTGCCGTGGTGCCAGCGAGCCCATCAGTACTATTCCATGTTAAATCTCGCTTGATGCCTTTTAATCTTCTTGTTTGAGACAGTGAAATTCCCTTTGGATATGCAGGTGATTGCATTTTTTTGGACAAAGTCAGGAACATCTGCCGGTATCTTATAAAGCCTCCCGTGTTGTTCTTCCTAGCAGTTCTTGACACCCTCTTGTTTGGCTAATGCTTTGCCATCTGTTAACTCCATGATATTGTAATGAAGGGGGAGTTTATTGGTGGCTCTCTGGCAGCGTTAAAGCACTGCTTTTGTATCCCTTTCCCCCTTCCTGCTCTGCATGCTTTGCTGATGTGTTTCTATTCATCAGGATTAATTTTTGCCAAGGTTCTTATTCTTTGTATGCAGTCTCACCCAAACTTTTACTCTGCTTTGTGCTCATTCTATCCAGGCCTGAGAAATGCATCGTTAACTTTGAGCAACTTGAATTGCTGAAGGTTCTGCTGCTCTGGTTTACTCCTTGTGCCTGCCTTTCTTCTCACGTGGGGGAGGAAAGAAGCCCCGTGACTGGTGCAGTGACTCGGTGCAGTCAGTGTGTGCCACAGTGCCACGGACACCCTCTCTGCGGGCTCGTGTTCTTGCTTATAGAGACTGTTTGCTCAGGATAACAGGAATCTGCCATGAAGTGGTGGTTTATGTCTCTTACTCTGGAGGTGAGCGTTAGGGTGGAACAGAGGGAGCGATGCTGTTGTATCCCTGTAAAGCAGAAAGCTTTACTCTGAAGTTTTGTTTCAGCTTTTCTGTCTCATGACATCAAGAATCTTCCTCTTGTGATTTTCTGGTATGAGCTTGGACAGGTTTTCATGCGTTTTAGGGCGATAATGCTTGTAGGACCTTTTAAGATAGCACTGTACCCTGAACATTATTGTGTAGAAACCCCCTGGCTTTAGACTTCATCATGAATGGTGTCTTTGATGTCTGCCTGTTCTGTTATCATTCCAACTATGTTAATTCTTACTTTTAATTATTGCTTGGAAGAGCATCACTTTCTGGTAACTGCCAGGGGCTGTGGTTCTGAAAGACAACAAGTAGTGGCCAAACCTTGTGGGTCTGTGTTTCAATTGCAGGAGATGGGCTTTAGTATAGCACGTTTTGCTTTGTGTCAGCGAAAGCAAACACATCTCCCAACAGCCTCAAGAGACCCTCAAAATGGTTATTGACTCTAGAGATTCCTACTGATGCCTTTTAAAAACACAGTAAATGAATGCTGATGGGTTTTTGGCTAAAGGCAGATTCAGTGCTTAGAGATTGCAGGTGGTTCTGGCCCTAATGCAAGTTCATTGATAGAGCGTGTGGTCAGACAGGATGGAAAACTGCTTTGTGTCTGGGCTGTGTGCTATTAACTTCATATTTCCTTCTGCAGGAGAGGGTGTCCTCACACTGTGTCAGGATACACCTGCTTTCTCTTACCTGGAGCAATGCAGAAGGGAAGGTGTATTTAAGGCACCCTTCTTTCGGAATAGCTTCAGAACACAGGCAAGGCCAGAGGTGAAGGCTTAAGGAATTCTGTAAAACCATTCAAATCTTAAAGGTTTATTATAAATTATGTAGGTGTGAAGCCACAGAAATGAAGGACTGGTTATTGTAATGTGTAAGTGAACAAAACCCTATAGTTCTGAGTGTGCTGATGGCTCTGCCTGTTCTGACAAGCCCATTGTGAGAACGTGGCTAACGGGGAGCTCGGAACCGTCCCGGAGGGTGACGGGACAAACGTAAGGCAAGGAGTTAGCACAACCCGGGAGAGAGAGTAGAACTGGCAGTTCCCATTCAAACAGCTTCCGCTGGTAGATGGAAATGGTGCAGCTCCCATTCTGCGTTGTTATTAAGGTGAATGTTCAATGAAGTATCTTAATTCTATATTTGAGAAAAACAAAAAATACGTGAAGCATCAGAAATTGATGGTGCTGAACTAGTTTCTATTCCAGCAGTAAACCTAAAGAAAGTTAAGTAGCTGCTAAAGGTCATGTTTTTATCCAAATATTTTAAAAGAGCTGCACAAGGGCTTCTGCAGGCTGCTGTAGGAGTTTGGATAGAGAGAGAGGATGCTGTTAGCGAAGCCTAACAGCAGGACATATAACAGTATCAGATCTCTGAAAATCAAAGCATCTAGGAATCAAACTAAAAATGAAATACATGTGCTTATTCTGATCTCTGCTGGCTTTTGCAATCTGGGACAGCTTGCAGACATGTTAGGAAACGTGAGGTATGTGGAGGCAGTGCTGACACTAAGCCAGCCCTATGGAACCCGGCAGTTCGGTGGGTTGTACCCGAGCTGGACCGGCTGCTGGCCCACAGGGCTGATGCCCCGAGCTGTGGGGCTGCCTGGTGGTAGCAGGGTGCAAGCTAAGGCTGTGTGATTTTTCTGTGGTGTGGGGAGGGAGGAATCCTGTGTAACTTCAGAGCAGGCGATGCAGTCAACTCGCCACACTTCAGAAGTCTGGGACCTCCTGCTGTTGACTTGCCCTGCTAAAGGTGCTTAGGTCATTTCCCAGGTGTGTCTGTACGTATATATGAGTGTGTGTCTGTAATCCTTCAGGAACAAAACGTAGAGTGTGTAGAAAATGTTTTCAAATTAGTCCCAACTGGAATTTCTCAGATTTTTCTGATGAACACACCATTAAAGGTATTTTTTTTCCAACAGGAATAGATTTACATCCTAGGCTATGCAGTAAGATAAATAATCTTGAATCAGGAACTCCAGCTGAATTGCTGGGGAAGAGCTAAATTGGGGTGCTTGAGGAAAAGCTGAATTTCATTTTAGAGCTGATCCACTGTAAAAACTAAAACCTGAAAATCTGTCCTAGAAGCATTAAAAAATGCAAATACAAAGCAACCAGTAGGAAAAAGTAGTTATATGTATTGCAGATTGTCTGGAAGAACGTTTAGATGCAAATGCAAACATATACATATGAATGTATATCAGCAATTAGGTTGCAAATATATTAGCAGTTGGCTTAGACGCGTTGCTTTCAGGAATAGCTATCAGCTGTTATAAATTCTGTTCACAGAATTTTCTTAGGCATTTGTGATTTAGATCCATCTCATTTGTACCTCTCTTCTGAATGCAGTTCTGAAAACTAGAACACTCTTTTATCATGTGGGTATTACGAGGCTCTTGCTCCAGAGTCCTTTAGAGCACAAAGAAATGTTGCTTAATGGAATTCTTACGGTAATGTCGAATTTGTACAAATCTCTTAAGACTTGCTGTTATGAATTCTTGCACAATGTAATGAACAACAGCTTTAAAGTGGTTTTAGACAATAAGACCAAGTTTTCATTGGGTTTAAAGTGGAAACACAGCATGGTTAATAAAGTATTGCAAAAAAAAAATTGAGGTTTTAATTTTGTCCAACTATATAAAAGCTTTGAAATACATATTTTTTGTGTATTTCTAGATAGGCTGTCAGAGCTGTTCGTCTTCCTTGTGGATAAAGGGAGGAGTCAGTATTCCATTCCTGTCCCAAGCACGGCATTGAGGTGGAGCCAGTCGTAATACTGGGTGGTCAGAGTGGTGGCAGAGCCTGCTCTGGCTGATGAGGTTGTGATTTGGTGAAGGATCTTGGTTTTTAAACATGCCGTCATGTACCACTGGGAGTTCAGTTAAACTGCATGGAGAAGTTTAGAATAAACTTGAAAGCTTTCACTAAGCTGATGGGCTGACTGGGATTCCTGATCACTAGTTCTTAATACCATGCTCCCTCGCTCTTTTGCTGGTGGTTTTGGTGTTTGATGGATGTACAGCAGAATTGGAATCTTCTCTTAAAAATGTCTCGTCACATCTTTAGGCCATCTTCAGGATTTCCCAACCGCTATGAAAAACTTGAGAATCAGAAACCAAGCAGGTGAACTAGATCGGGCAGAAGAACACGGGAGAGGGAAGAGTTGTGTAGGAAGCATCAGCAGAATGTAAACAGCTTTGATGTTGGACCCAAAATAACTCAATCTTTTTCACTGGATTGGAAGTTGTGATGAATTGTAGGTGGAGAACTGGAGGCAGTATCTTGTTTAAGGGATCCATCGGTGACAAAAAGTGGGGACTCTATTCTTGTAAATAAATAGGACTGCTGGACTCTGACACTTTCTTGTCTTATTATGGCCATAAACTATGGGATGCCAGATTTTTGCCTGACCACTTGACCACGATGCAGTTCCGGGAGTTTGGAGTTGCTTATTTCCATTCTAAGATAAAATGATGACTCCTACTATTCTGGAAGCTAACTATTGACATTTATAACCAACCCTGGCATTTGCTTGGCTGGAGTTATGAAACTACAGGGGAAGGATATTGAGTGGTTTTAGGGCTGAAGTGCATTATTCTCTGTAGGTTATTGCTAATTTATGTTGCCAGGGAATCTAAAAATTTTTGTACATTTTTCCCTGCCCCAAAAGCCTGTAAAAATTAGGCCATTGCTTCTGTTCACGTCTGTTTACAAAAGGGTTTTTTTGGGTTTTTTTGATAGATAAGGAGAGACATGATTCAATAATACCTGGGATCATGTCTTCCACTTGGGTAATCCTTCTAATTAATTTATGACTTGCTGTGGGTTTTTCTACATGTAGTCTCTGCAGTGATTAATCAGAATTTTGAAACTGGCAGCCCATAGCAGCATTATAAGAGACAAAAGACAAAGCTAAAAATTGTAAGCAATTAACTTATTCTACCTGCCTGAGAGTGGTTTGGAGAGAGAAGTACTCCTTAGCTCTGAGAAGTATCAGATGTGCTTGAAATTATCATAACTGAATGTAGCTTCTGATTTTCATGATCCAGCGAGCGTTCTGGGGAAGGTACCATTCCCTGTCACAGTGATGGCCAGTGCTAGACTTTAGCCTGTTTTGCATTTAAATTGGATAAAAATGAGTACCAAGCCCTGTCTCTGCTAAGGAACTCCACACTGGCATGTTTTTTACTGTAACTACAATGTTGGTGCAGAATAACGTTTCATTGATTCCTGCTAAACTTGGGGGGAAAAGTGAAGAGACTGGAGAGAATATGGAAAGTCTGAGTGAGGATCCTTCTTGCTCCTCTTTCTCCCTGAGCCTTTGTTTTGCCTCCTGTGCTGCTTTTCTGTATGTGACAGCACGGGATTTTCTTGATTTAATGTAGGCTTCCATGTGCACTTTTAAAACAGGTGTCCTGATTTAATGGCTGAGAGAGGATGGAGGGTTGTGGGGAACTGCCGGTTCCTTGCTCTCAAAGCAGAGAAAAAATTCTCAGCCTTGAAAGGATGATGAGCTGCTTCTGTTCCTCAGAAGAGTGGTAGTGTACGTGAGAAGAGATGTTGGAGGGATTGCAGCTGGAATGGAATCAATAAGGGATTAATATTAACTGTAACCAAAGAATTAAGTTAGCAGTGGTGTGCTGTGGATGACACAACTACAGGGTGCAACTAACAACAAAAACCTGGTTGAGCAAGTTTTGGAGAAGACAGAAATTTTCTTACTGCCACATTGGAAAAGGAGACCTTCGCTTAGTTAAACTGCGTTAAGCGAAGTGATTAAAATCCATCACATTTTGTGGGCATACTATTAAGGAATATTTACTTTACAAGAAACAGTTCTTGGATTCAAACAATGCAGCCAATTGTAAGTGATGCTTTGCAGGTATTGCTCTAAGGAGCACATACTACCATAAATTACCATTGGCCATAAATTAGCTGGTTTTACAGTTGGGATTCCTCTCGTACCAGATGAATTGGTTGAAACTGTAAAAGAGAACAAAAATGGAAAGTGCTGAAGCTGTTTGTGGTGTTTCTGGAATATTAAAGTACTTGAATGTGTGAGGAATGAGGGAGGGGAAAAGGAGATGCCTGTAGGAGAAACAAAGGATGCAAAGTTGGAGATGAGGGAACTATAAAATACAAGATATAGAAAGATATGAGGATATAGTGATTTATTTATTTTTTTAATTCTATGTGAAATTAGCCAGAGAGAGAAGATAAATGATAGTTACTTTGAAGTCTCCAACAGTGATGGGAAGAGTTCACTAAAGGAGAATTGCAAAAGGGAACGTAAAATGAGACATTTTTGTGTTACTTTTGGAGTAGTACTTTCATGGATAAATAAATTTTTAAAAATCTGTGATTTACTGCTTGAGAACACCATAGACGTTTTCATGTTGTTGTTTATGTCTCAGCCCAGTACTGTTTGGGGCATAAAGGAATGTAAAGTGAAAAATGAGTGCACAGGATTGACAGCAATGACATAAACGAGAGCTCTAGCGGGCGATGCTGCGGGGGGCTGTGGCACATGCCTTCCTTCTGGAGCACCTCCTGAAGGTGCTGGGCTGCTGGTCCCACCACTGGTCCCCGCTGCGAGGGCTAGGAATGTTCTTCGCTCTCCAGAATAAGTTATTCTTGCCCTGGTTGGTGCTGTGCTCCTGTAGTCTGTTTCAGCAGCTGGAGGTTGGGTCCTGCGCACACCTCCCGCACACCTCTTCTCTCCTGCGCTCCCAGGAAGCAAAATGCCCAGGATCTTCCAAACTCCGGCTCTTCTGACCATGATTTTTTCTGCTGTTTTCTTTACTCTGTGGAAGGATGTAAGCTGGGTGGGGATTTTTTTTTTTTTTTCGTTTGAGACTACATCTTCAGAATTATACTGATTATATTTCTTTCAGTTTGGGGAGGATGGAGATTATAATCAGAGACTAAGGTCTCCTGAGTGACTGGCTGGTACCATGAAGTGAAGGAATGGGCGATGGCAGAGCCACTGGTCTGGGTGCTGCTGAGGGAGCCCCGCAGCACTGATCCGAGCTGGCTCTGCCCCAGCTGGGGCTCTGCTTGGGCATCAGGGGAGAAGACAGCAGAAATGATTTAATTTTGGACATGGACATGTTGGACATCCTGTTGGGTTGGAGCTCTGGTGTCCTGTGGAGTAGAGGTGGCAGGCCCCACATCTTCATAGCCCTCAGGCCACTTCATGCTCATGTCAGAGGGGTTGCAAGGGAAGAAAATAAATGTTTTGTTCATTCTTTGAATATAACATAGGGCAAAATTGTCTTTTCCTATTTCCACATCCTTCCCGCATTTGGTGAGTTGGGAAGTTGTATACAAATGGCATGGCAAAAATCCTTAACAAAACTGTCTTGTGCAGGGCGAATGGGGAAAAAACCCACTTTTAATTCAGGAGGAGACCATGAAATCTGGATTAAAGCACTCTGGTTTTTGTAGTGTGACAACCTTCTGTGGAATCTCCTATTTTGAGAAATGGAGTCAAAAATAAGATTATGAAAATATTTCTCATCTCTGATTCTATTGCTGTGATAATAGAGGACATTATTTCTGTGTCTGTGGACTTACTAAATAAGTAAACTAAAACTATTGTTTACTAAACAATAAAGCTAAAACTAAATGTTTCTTTTGTTGTTTTCCAAAGGATTCAGCCCCCTGAATTCTTCAAGAACAAATACGCTGTGGATGAAGTCCACTATGTGCATGAGGTGAGTTGACAGTGTCTCTGGGTATTTTTCTGTGAATGCAAAATCAGTATATGGCTCGTACTTCCTCTGGCCTCCAAATGATGACAATAGACTTAAGATTAAGTTATAGTTGGTATTTATGTCTTTAAAGGATGCCACCAACTTAAGCACTGTGTTTCTGTCTAAATGTTTTGTGATCTGAATATTACAATATCTGAAATATAGCAGAGGAGCATTGTTTGTCTTTGCAGCTCGTTTACTTTGTGTACAGTAAATGTTGATGAAATTGGTATAAATGTAATTGTAAGGCAGAAAAAAATATAATAGGAATCTAAAACTTTTTTTAGATATCCAGTGTCTTGGCTTCGAAGAAACCTGCTGTGCTCCTTACTTTGGTGAGTCATACTGTTCTGAAGAATAGCTGCCCATGTTCTTCAATAAAGAGATCATTCAGTATTTCTTTGCACCATCATTCCCTATCTTCTCCTCCCCATCTGTGCCAAATGTGAAGCTACTCGTGTGTAGCCATCTAGTCTTCTGGCTTCTCCACGATCTCAAGATTTGTAAGTTCTGGCCTTCCAGTCTGTATTGTCTCTGCTAAAAGCTTCATGTGTTTTCTGATAAAACGTGACAAGCCCATCTGACATAGACCATGCTCTGCTCCAGCCTTGTACAATGACTCTGAACTCCATTGTTCTCTGCTGCTGCTCTGGTCATGACATGAGCATGTTTGGGCCTTTCTGTGGGAATCCCACAAGGACTCAGGGAATACTTTTTCTGCCTAGAGTGGGTTGGTAAGAACAACTTCTGGGAGGAGGGAGTGATACCACACGTGTGCCCAGTGTTTTGGATGGTGCTTGCTTAGTTCTCTGAAAGAAGGATGAGTGAATGGATGTAAAACCTGCAAGTTTTTTCTTCCCGTCACCTTTCCCTCAGCTCCTTTCCTTCACAGATGTTTTTTAAACCTCTCACTATTAAGAGTATCTGATTTCTCGTCTCCGTTCTATATAAGAAATGATTTGCTGACTCTGAGCTTTCCCTTATAGCAAATGCAGTGAGAGCTCCTGGATTTCTTGTTTTCCCATGACAGTTGCCAGACAGAAGTCTTACCAAAAATCCCTCCTTAAACAGTTACATAGCAAGAGATCTGATTTCTTTATCCATTAAGAAAAGAGGCCCCTACAGACATATAAAAGATGACACTATAGCCTTTCTCTTGTTCTTTAAGAGGAGTAAGTGGGAAAGGAAATATTTTACCATCTTGTGCTTCTTAACTGTTCGTTTCTGCTCCTCAAGTTGTTGATTGGTTGTCACTCTGTGAGCATCCTGCTGTAATGGGGAATTTTCCCCTAATTCCTGACAGAGAGGACGGAGCTGTGATGCTGCCACAGCCCTCCCACTGCCATGGAAAAGGCCACAGGGAAATGGGAAGAGCCCTTATCTTTCTGCTGGCTGATTGGGATCGTGGTCCTCTCCTCCTTGTCTCATCTGGCTGCAGAGCTGTGTCGCTGCCCCACAGGTTTCCCAACCCTGTGCAGAAGTGTTGGGCTGCTGTGGAGCGGCCAGAATATTCCAGCTTGTGCTACCTGCTGTAGGGAGTGCTATGCACATTTAAATAGTAAGCATTGCCAAGGCAGCGCCTAATAATTTATTTTCAAATGAAAATACTTCAGAAGAAACCTTGCCCATTTGTTATTCCCTTGCCCTTTATTATTGTATAGGTCTCCTAGCTCCCTCTCAAGACATAAAGAAATTGGAAATCAAAGCTTGCAATTTTCCTAAGCAGCTCATCCTGACCTGGGTTCTACGCTGGTCTCTTATGAAATAAGTAATTTCTTATATTGGTCTGCATTTGAACAAACAGGCTGGGTTTTTTTATTTCTAGTGATTCAAGTAAACTTCTGTGTCAATTTTCCTGCAATCAGATTCTCCCCGTGATTTAATTTTTAAATACTTGTGTTTGGCTTGGAATCATGGTCCCTTTAATCTTTTCCCTTCCAGCGTGGTGTTAATACTGATAGCGGAAACATCTCCAAAGAAGCTTCGTTTGAGGGAATCAGCCAGTAAGTGACAAGGCTTTTTTAATACATTAACTGTTGCATGATTATGCTTAATTCCTTTTATATTTCACATTAAATGATGTTTTTTTTAATGACAGGATGTGGAATGGCAGATCAAATGTATCGGTATTTCTTTGGAAAGAAAATGTTTGACGTATTTCTAATGACATAAGATATAATGATGGGGGGTTTTGAAATCTCTTGTGCATCTGGGGTCATCCAGTGGTTCTCTTTCTCCATGTTTGCTTTAAGTACCTAAAGCTGAACAGACCCATCCCCTTACCTCCATTTCCCCTTTTGGGATTGGAATATTTGGGTTTTAGATATCAGAGAAAGGAATCTTTAAGAATAGCCTTTTTTCTTAGTGACTTCCCTGTAAAATGTTGTGGTGGGTGTGAGGAGTTGTGGTATGCACAACCTTCTGACAAGATGTTGCATTACAGGTATAAAATAAAAGATCCCCTTTCTGCTGGATGGGAGCTTTTAGTGTCACTTCATGTTGTCTTTTTATGAAATTTGGCTGCTAGTGGGGTGAAAATGTCCTCCTGCAGTATTTTGAAAAGGCAATAAATAAAAATACATCACAGCCTGCTCTGGGATATGAGGACAGTGGCCTCAATTTTGAATGAAATACAGCTGTCTATTCTGTTATGATATCCTCAAATGAGATCATTTTCCATTTTAGCTGAAGTGTATGGCAAAAGAGAAACAAAGCCTCCCATTAAAAAGCCTGTTAAGATAAACACTCATGCTGAGATATTGAGTAAATGGCCTTCTTTTTTTTAATGATCCTTGACTCCCAGTCACCCCGCTGTATTTTTCTCCATCCACCTCTGTCGACAGCATAATAATTATGTGCCGATGATCGTAATGCGCAGGATTTGCTGCAGGTCTGGGCACTCACTTCTGTGGTCCGAGAGCATGCTTTCTGCTGGGATCATCTTTGTGTCATGTGAGCTGAAATCTGGAGTCTGATTCTGTAATTACTTTGGTTTTGCCTTCTACAACCTAAATGGAAACTTAATGGTTCTGTCAGGGATATTGGGGACCAAGGTAGCAGACATTCGGACAGCTTTTGCTGCCCAGTGAGTTAAATATAAACTATCCCAGAATACAAGGAAGCTATTTTTAATGAGTATTTGGTGTCCTCTCTGCTGTTACAGCAGTGTGATGCTGGGTTGCTTTGACTAAGTAGATGCTCCATGACCTTACGCTCTCTGGGTACAGGTGGGCTCCAAAGTCTGTATGGAGGGACACCTCCAGTTTTATCTGAGACACCTCCGCGTGAAATAAAAGCAGTTATTAGCTCCAGCAGTAATTCGTATGGGAATGATGTACAAAGGCCTGTTTGAAGTACCAAAAAGCCCTTTTTTCCCCTGAATTTTGCTAAACACTAGAGTTTAATTAGAAACGCATTCTGTTACTAGTCAACATGAAGGTAGGAAGCCACTCCATTTAGCACTTGATTTGAGATTTTAATAGAGTATCTCCTGCAACACTTACAGGGATTGATGCTATTTTATCAGTGACTTCTGGGTTTTTGGTAAACATGCTGTCGGTGCTCGGGGAAGGAGCTTCCCCCTTCCTCAGGGGCCTTTTCCAGCTGATACTTTTCCTTTGAGACCCGGGATGGCTCATGCCTCTCCACCCCGAGGCACCACGCTGTTGCTTGTGCTGCCTTGGACGACCCTGGTTGGTGTCTCCAGCCCTCCTGCTGTCTTGCTCCCCCACCTCTCCTCTATCAAATGTCACCTTTATAGAAACACATCTATTTCCAATGGATGGAATTCTTCCCAGAGGATTAAAACCGTGAAGTTTGTACCAACCAATGTCTTCCTTCAGACATTCCATCCTCCCATCCCATCTGCCCAGGCCTGCGCTGTCTTGGCCACCTCTGCCCTCCCGGTGAGGCTGTACTTTCCCCTGCCCTCCCGGTGAGGCTGTACTTTCTCCTGCCTCTGATGCTGTATTTTATTCCTGGGTTGTTCTTTGTTCCTGTTTTCTGGATACCTGACCAAGATGTATTTGCTCGAGGGCTCTGTTGTGTTCTTCCTGCTCCCATTTATCTTTTTTCTCCTAGGCTGACTGTGCCCCGGTGTGGCTCCCTTGTGGTTTTTTTGCGATGGATAATAATAGAAATAATGTATCATTTCCTGAGAAAGCTGAATCTTGCTCTCTTTACAGGCCCTTCATCAGCTCCTGTCAGAAGCTGCCTTTCTCTTGCCCTAATGATGTTGCTCCCCTGCTTTACTTTTTGAACCTTTTGAACTTCTCCTCTAAGATAATTACCTAAAGTATTTGATTAATTTTTCCACTGTAATAAATAGTCATTTGAGACAAAATGACTGTTGTGGTCATGGGTTATTTCTACGCTCACCCTGAAGATCATCCTAAGTTATTTTTATCCTGCAGCAATGATTAAACTGGTTTTATGTTGATGATAGAGCCCACAATTAGCGAGTCATGTCGTCATTTCCATCAGTTCAGGTGTGGCTCTCCGTTACAGCCGAGTGTGTTGTGCTAAACCAGCTGGTGTATTGCTGAGGGCTGTAGGGAGAGAGAGGGGCTGTTCCTGGGGCACCCCCCCTTCATTGGAGGGACCAGAGTAGGACTCGGGGGACCTGGGTCCTTCACTGGCGCTGTTCCCAGGGGTGCCCCTCACACCAGCTGTGCCCAGCTGTTCTGCAGCCTGCAGCAGGGACTGGCTCTCGTACACCTCGGAGCCTGAAGTGCAGAAGGCAGGATTCTGAAGTAGCTCTAGTGCCTTATTTTCTGGAAGGGTGTATTTCTGTTTGCTAATAAAGGCTAGTTCTGGTTGGGTTTTTTTTCTAATTCATGGACCCATTTTTCAGACTGGAAAATGTGTGTGGAAATTTTAAAATCTATTCATATAGTGATTATGTAGCACAGAAAATGGATTTGGCACTTGTAGGTAACGTGCCACACGCTTTGTGACACTGTTGAATAAATCTTTGCTGGCTGAGGTGGGCTTGTTTGAATCCCCGGCATTGACTGCTGTGGGCGACAGGCGGTGTAGGCACTGGTACCTGCCCTATGAAGTTTGTCAGCGGGTCGCTGTGCCCCAGGACTGCCCTGTGGGAACCCCCCCTCCCTGCAGCCTGCGCAGCCCCTCGGGGAGAGGTCCCCGGGTGGAAGAAGAGCACAAAGTTCTAACATGTTTTAGATTTTTATCGCTTACGCATATACACACAAAGCGTATTCCTTAAACTGACAAAATGCTCCTCATTATACCGTGTTATTAAATAGGAGGTGTAGATTTCTAGGTTTTTTTAAACTAATGAAATTGTCTTGCATGTTAAAGGACGACTGAGTATGAAATCAGTTTGGACATGCTTTTCAGTGCGGTAGTTCTTAGTTCTGTGTTGATTAAATGGGAGCATTAACATGTCACAGATTGCAACTGTAGCAAAATATCAATTTACTTGCTTCCTCCAGAACACATATCTCATCATCTAAGTATTGTCAATTTGCAGATTGCAGGGACATGTAGAATTGGGTTGCTCTATGTGATCCTCTTAATGCTAGGGCAGTAGGGGTTTTTTAAGAGTAAGTTGTTTATTGTCCTGCAGATAAAATCTTTGCTGGTTGAACAAGGTGGGGTTACTTTATGTAGGACTTTGTGCACAAATTATATGAATTATTTGTTTTGAACAGTGTTTATATTTTCCTGTTAGTGATGGCAAACTCTTCCCCTTGAGCTTGTTTTTTAACCAGTAAATTTTGGGTTGTGGTTTGCTCAGCTGCTTGTTGGTAATCAAGTGAAGCACAGTTTGGGTCCTTAGCGTCCCAAGTCCAGCAGTCACAGACAGGTGGCCCTGTGGCCACTTGCCCAGGACCTGCTGCCCTCGGGAGCTGAGCAGGGGTGAGACAGTTCAATTCTTAATCACTGCCTTCCATGAAAAGCTACGTACAATAGAGCAGATTTTCTCCCAAATCTGAGCTGATGCCATGTCCTTGAGGTCTAAGATCTTGTTTTAGACTTGACATTATATTGTAAAGTCAGGTGGAAGATAAAACTATGTTCTGCCAATGACCTCCTGCCTCTTCTCCACCTCCCAGCACCCCCTTGTTTTAATCCTGCTGCCTTTCTGTGAGCTTAATTAGCTCCCCCAATTGACCGTTATTTGAATTTTAAGGAGGTGCCACACAGGAGGTGGTCCCAGCCCGTAGGTAAAACTCACCTTTCTGACAGCACAGAGAGTTCATGCTGAGCCCTTAGGGCTGGGATAGGTGAAAACCAGGGACTGCACAGAGATGGTACATCTCCCAGATGACATGTCTTTTCTAAAAGTGCATTGTTTGAACTATTATAAGCCTATGCCCGTGTACGGTTCCTGGGCGCCCCCCAGCTTTTTTTCCTAGACAGGTACTCAGGTGAGATGCAGTCTTCTGTTGTCAGTTCATGGTTTCACTCTTCGGCTTGTTTGATTTGCTTTTGGTTTCATCCATTAGTGCTTGTGGTTGAAGTGTGCCTGTCGGGAGCTTGGCAGAAGAGCTGTGGATTTTCAGAGTCTTAATTCAGCTGCCTCCTCTACCTCCCCTTCCTCGCCCTTCATTTTCCTTTCTTCCTGATAACCCTAGTTCATACCTGTCCTATTTGCCCAGCTGGGTGGGGGCTGTGGGCAGTGCTGCAGTGTCCCCTTAACCTCACCAACATTGATGTGTCTTCCCTGCGACGGGCTGGTGACAGTTGTGAGAGTCCCTGTGTCTGTCCCTACAGCCGCAGCTCCCTTCCCCTGTGCTGCTGGCAGGGGGATGTGTTCTGGCCAAACGGGGAGCACAGGACCTTGGGGTTTCAGAATTTTTATGGATTGATTTTACTAGATTGTTCATACATTTTCTTTTGTATAAATCTGTGTTTAACTGGCTCTTCCATTCCAGAATTATCTGCGTTGGCCTATGTAGGTAATAGCTGTTGGGATGGTGAGGATTAAATTGAAAACGTGCCCTTTTAATCTGGTTTTACAAAACATTCTTGTTTCCGAGTATCAACTTTATTCTGTAATTATGCAGTATTCTGTGACTTGTGGCTTTGTGTATTGTTGCTTTTCCAGTGGTTTCTAATTAATACCCATAATACTGAATACCATGTGGTTTGTCCTTGTTGAATGTTGTGATAAGTTGTTGTTTTCCATCTGGGGGTAGGAACACCAAGCTGTTAACCTTCACCTTGTTAGGATTTTATAAGTTTATGAGCATATGTTCTTGAAAATAGAGAAGCATGTTTTTTTTTCCTGCTATCTGAGGACGCAGGAAGACCCTGGTACTATCAGAAGCGACTTCCAAACAATTTTTTTAATTGGATTTGTGCTTTAGTTCATCCCTTCTGAGGTATAAAGAATGGTTAATAACCTGGAATAGATTTAATTTTTCCTTCAAAAAATGTGCGAAAATTAATTGTTGCCTTATGACATTCTTCTGAAGATCTGTTGGGAGCCTTGGAGCATTTTAATTCTCCTAAATGCCCTAACTGAAGAGCCAGCAGTCCTGAGTCAGACAAAAATATCTTTGATGCAGAACACTCCTTAGGCATTTAAATTGTAAGAAAAAAACCCCCTTGAACAATGCTTGAAAATCCATTTATGTTCCACTTAATTACTCAGCTCCTGAGTCTGTTGGCCACCGCAGGGTTATTGTTTGGATGCCTCAGAACAGTTCCAAGGCTGGAGGAACTGCTGCTGTAGGAGACAGGCGGGAGGGGGCTGAGGGCTTGAGGCCAGGGACATGGAGCCTTTGCCTCTTCTCTGGGTGGGTGAAGACCCCAGGAGTGGTTGTTTCCCTTTTCACAGCCAGCCTGTTGATCGCACGCCACCGTCTGTGCCCACACAAATCAGGGGGTGTAAAACGAAATTAGCAATTCCAAGGTTTAATTTCATTGAAGGGTGTTTGAGGAGCAAAGTTAAAATCACAGAAGAGTTCTGGTTGGAAGGGACCTCTGGAGGTCAGCCTGGCCCAACCCACGCCCAGAGCAGTGAATTGATAACGTTTTATCTTTGTCAAACCAAGTTTTTTTAATGTTTCCTGAGCGCGCTGTTGCTCTGATCTCTGCACGGGGTTGAAATCATGCGTCAGATTTGGTGGCGTGTATTTCAAAATGACATACCTGCACGGCTGAGCGGAGCGTGGGCATCCTCTCCCTGGGACCCACGCTGCCATGGATCCCACCCAGTGTGTGCCGACATGGGTTTCCACATCCTCGGAGGGGGGAAAAAAAAAGTACATAAGCAGTTTCTGCTGGTGTGTGTTTGGCTGGTTTTTAACATTCCTATTTTTGGGTTTTTTTTGTAGATTTAATGTGAACAACAAAATCCTGCATCCTGAAATTGCGGAATGGTGAGTAGCATAAAATCTTCCTCTTTGGGTGGTGTTGAAGGTCTTTCTATTCTGTACCCTCGCTTCAGAGATTCCCTCGGCAGAAGCCTCCTCGCTTACTTGATAAGTTTTAATTTTAAGCTGATTTCGTGTTGTGGGGTGGAAGTAATGTACAAAAGTAAAACCCCCGGCTAGGTAAGTAAAGCCAAGAGTTTCTGTAGCATTTCTTAAGCCTTGTGCCTGGATATGCATTTTTATAGAATGTGTTTGGAGTGCAGTCACATTTGTGCAAATGTGAATTTGTATGAGTAGGAAAAGAACCAAGGATAATTCATATTCTAGCAACGAAAATCAAAGGTAGATGAAAACTGTGTCTGAACGGGTAATATTTAATAAGGTGTTATTACTTCTCTAGGATTTATTTTAACAGTATTAATTTTGTTGAATTATTATTCATGTAGCTACACTTTGTAATTCCAGGGGAGCTGTGCTGTAGCCTCTGTAGAAGAGGCGGGATGGCAGCGGGACTGTGTGGTAGCACCTTGCAGAGCTGCTGCTTCTCCCCACTCCTCCTCTTCGGAAGCGTCATTTGCTGATTTAACTCAAGATTGCTCCAGAACTAGGGCTCTCCAGCTCTCCAGTTAGGAAATAAACTGGGGAAATACCATAGTGGATTTTTGTTAATGAATTAAGTTTTTTATCTAAGCTTTTTTAGTGTATTAATCTAGAAATGAGGAAGCAAATCCTTAGTTAAGACAGCTAAGCTCGGAATCTTAAAAAGCGAGGAGGTGAGTGTGCGCTGCCTGCCCCTGCAGTGGCCGATGGCATTACGTGCCACTGCACGTCATTCCTTTTAGTGGTTGTTACTGGCACCAGTGCTGAGAACGACCTGCTGCTGTCTTCATCTGCATCTAATTCCCAGCTGGGGAGATGTTTTTTGAACATCGGTGTGGTTTCAGAATGTGTAGAATTTTAACAGGCTGTGATTGTGTTGTTACAGCCGTTTGTGGTTGCTTGGTGGGACATGAAGTTGTGAAAGGGCAGTGGGAACCAGGGAAGCTTTGCTGGGACATTTTTGCGTCACTGAGGTGGATGGACCTGGAGATGTAGAGTAGTGGGGCTCAAGGCTTGCAGATCCTGCTGAGGAGTGCAGGGGAACGGGGGTGCTTTGGAACACACAAAATTGCCCAGGCTACCAATTTTTAACTCTTGCCTGTTCTGTCCTTCTAGAATTTGGACCCTTCCTTTTCCAAAACAAAGCAGTTATCTGACAGAACTGATTTCTGAATTTAAGAAATTGGCCTTTGAGGTGCAGAGTCCTGACTAATGTAGACACAACACGAGTTCAGAAACTGATGTGTAGGGATGTACAAATTAAACACTATTAAGAAAACTTGGTAAAGAAGGAGTTTAGCAAAACCTTCTGTCTTTTAGAAGTGCCATTAGTGTTCAGTTAGTCAGGCTCCTGCCATGGCAGACGTTGCTTGGGAAGATCCAGAAATGTTTACAGGTACTGGGAGCCCCTCACGCTCAGAAAGGCGTAAATAACAGAAAGGGGTAAATCAAGTTAGAAGCTTTTGAGACAGTCTCATTTTCCTGCAGAGGGGGTGCTGCTGGGCTCCAGTTGGTTGGTTTGAGTTGGGGTTTTGGTGTTTAAAACCCTGGGAGCTGTCAGCCTCTGAGATGTGGGTATCACATGCCCAGAGGCTGGAGGAGGATTCCCTCCACCTGGCTTTCAAGGAAAGGGAGTTCGAAGAGAAGTCAAAGCTCTGATTTGCATTAAAAGTGTTTTAAAAGGTTTTATTGAGTTCCGTGGCTTTTGTTTTATGTCAGAAGTATGTTAGAGACTATATTAGGATTTGAGTGTCTGGCGATGTCAATAATGAATGACAGGTGATGTGTATTACAACTTCCTACAGCCATTTCCTTGGAATGTTGTGTTATTGCACAAGAAACTTCCTTTGGAGAGCAGTAACAATTTTAGAATTAAGAATATTTTTCTTTTAGGAAGACTGAATTTTTTGGCAGGGTTATATTCCAGGGTAGGAGATTGCTGAATTTGAAGAACACGCTTGCGTGGATGTGTATCACTTCAAATTCAGCAGGCTGGGAACTGCTGTGTTTTCCAAGCCCCTGGTCAGGACGGCTGGGCTCCGTGCCGTGCTGTCAGAGCTGCCAGCCGGAGCTGGGGGGGCTGTGATTTCTGAGCCAGCCGGGAGAACCCTGAGCTACGAAAGGCAGCTCTCGCGTTATGCAGCCTCTCGGAAAAGGCAGAGAAAAGGTGTCAATACTGACAAGGGGCGAAACGTTGTGATTAAGGCTCTGTGGCCTCCCTTTCTTACTCGTCCTTTTTCAAGATCTCAAAGTTTCTGACTTGCTATTAAACTGAAGCATAAAACAGGAAAATTTGACCTTAGACCGGATTGCAGCAGTTTGCAGATGGGTGTTTCCACTTTTTTCTTTTTTTCCCCTCCAAATTGAGTGAACATGTTTTCAAAGGCATTTAAACACTTTAAAATTAAATTTCAGGATGCTCATTTCAGTACTGAACATATACACTAAGTATCTATTTTGATAGATACTTAAATGGATTTTGATAGTTTTGAAAAGAAAATGTCATTTAACAGAAGACAAACTCCAAACTTGCCCAAATTACCTCCCTAGTAATTGGAAGGGAAAAAAAAAGAATTAAAAATTATAGGTCGATGCTGACAGTGGGAAACTTGTGCTTCTGTGTGAACTTGGTGGCACTGCGTGGCTTCCCTGCTCATTGAGAGCTGTGGTACCTGCTGAATCTGCACATTTTGCAGTTGTGTTAGTTGGAGCCTGGGAATGATTTGTTCCTATTAAAATATTAATGAGTGTATGCAGTGTGTAACTCGTCCAAGAGCTGTTTTTAATAGAACGTTGACATTCACATTCGTGAACAGCGGTGGGACAATCTTCCTGGCCTCATCTGGGAAACAGGGGGAAAACATCATGAGAACTGGCGCACTCATCACACGAGATTGCTCTGCAGTGCTGACTAATCACGGTGCTTGACCAGCAATGCTTTATGCCATCAAACCAGTGTGAAGGTGGTGAAACACAGACCCTTCTGCTGCCCAGATGTGCAGGTGGGAGCTCCATAGGCAGCCCAGGGACCTGCTCGTCCCCGAGCCCAGCGGAGGGTGAGGCTGGTGGTGCTCCCTGCACAGTTGTGCACCCTCCCTCTCCCCCCGGCTGACGGCTGGGGAGGCAGTTTGTCGGTCTCAGAATGACTAAACATTTTCTGCAAAGCGTTTCAGTGGTTGACCTTGTGTAAATGGAGGTGATGCAGTGCATAAAAAGTCTGTCCGAGGCTGAGTATGAATTTATATATATGCAGAAAGGTTCCCGAGGAGTTACAATGGAAAATAAATACCTTGACCCTGAAGCCTCTGACCCAGTCAAGTAAAATAGTTCTAATACTGTTTGCGCTTGCTGTTGAGCAGTCACTCACTTGTATTGCTGGCAGATCCCAATGAAGAGATTAGACAACTGAATTATGAAACAACCTATTTTTCAGGCACTTGCAGATCAGAGATATGTACTGTATATTGAAAGTAATATAAAGGCACATCAAACAAGTATTAAATTATCCTGCTAGCACATGCAGTCTTCCGAAGAACAGGATTAAAAAAAAATAAATCTGTAAGCCTTTGCTCCCTCATTCTAGCATGAATATATTTGAGCTGCTGTTCTGTATGTCTTGGCTGAGAGGCAGGAGCAGAAGTTTGTTTCCTCACCCATGGTGAGCAGATTACACCATCTCAGCGTAATTTTTTCACCTCGGTGTGCATTTTAAAGCCTTGCACTTCTCATTCACAATGTGCAGAGTGACTATTTTGTGTCATATTCTAAGACATCAACTAAGAATGTCAGTCCATTCCCCTCTGCTCTGCTCCCGTTTGTAGGAGCACGGTGATTGATGTTGATGTTTTCACAAAGTCAGTGTTGTACCCGGGACAGAGCAGTGGTGTTGGGAGCGATGCTACTGGGGCTGTGGGAAATGCTCCCATGGCTGAGAAACCTGCTCCTGGGTCATTAAAGCTACTACAGGAGCAGAAATACAGTAAATAGTTCTCTACAGCCCTGTGAGTAGGAGCATGTTATAATAGAAAAGGGGTGTCTTGGTGGCCGTTTCAAAATATAACAGTTGTGGTACTTTGTCACTGCTGCAAACTCTGGAGTGGAGCTGGAAAATACAATTTAAATATCTCCACGCGATTCAGTAGATGTAGTTTTGTTCTTTGCAAGCAGTAAGTGTGTACTTCAGTGCTCCCTTTGAGATAGGCATGGGAAGTATGAGGGAATCAGTGTGTGCAGCAGTGGAAAGAGTAGCTGATCTTTAATAGAAGGTGTGGAACTATCTCTGCTTCCCGGTTCATGTCACACTAAATAGCTGCTGTTATTTGAAATACACGGTAGGAAGCACTGTCAGTAGAGAAGATTTTAGTGGTAAGTCTTTGAGATGAGCTCAGAACAGAGGGTTCATAAGCAGACACAGATGCGGTACCTTGTCAGGCATGGAGAACAGGATGGGGTTTTGGGGGAGTGGGTGTTTGCTTTGGGTTTTTTCCCTCCAGAATCATGTGAAAGAATGGACATTGTGGGTGTAATTACTGCTGCTCTGGTTTCTGAATTGCATGTTTTGGGTTTTTTAATACCAAACAGGAATAACATTTTTTCATACCCCCTCCCCTCTGCCTTTTGAGCTGTTGTAAATAGGTGGGAGTTGGGATTGTGCTGAGTAGAAATTCTGGAGGTCTGGGAATTGCATTATGTAAACTAGTTTCAAATTGTGCTTAACAAGTAAATCGAGGGTGCTTGTAGAAATTTTCTGTTTGAAGTAGTGTTTGAGCCGTGACAAATGCAGAAATTCGTTGCTTTTGTTCCTAATGTATTGCAGAACGAGTTGAAAAAATGTTGGTTGGACCCCTGGTTTGCTGGTAACAAAGCCCTGGAGCGGATGTTTGCGGTGCAAGGTGCTTGTGCTAATGGGGCATCAGCGCCAGCAAAGCTCTGCTCCAGGACTACTGCAATAGCTCTTCTCTCTCGAGGTGGGCTTGATGTAATTTTGTCAGAGGTGATGCATACTATGCACACTGCTTTCAGGGGGGTTTATTTTGTTATTTTGTATGCCTAAGCTGTGAAGTTGGAGCCTAACCTGACATCTCTTCTACTTTTCTTTAAGTCGCGTGATTAAGACAGACATGGAGTTGGAAGTTCTGCGCTACACCAATAAAATCTCCAGTGAAGCTCATAAAGAGGTAATGGATCCTTTACTGTTAATAATTTTTGCTCTTAGTGTAGCAGTGGTGCTCAGAAAATGTTCCCAGCAACCCTGAATTGCTTAGTAATAAAATAATGGAAAGGCTGGATAGAAATAAGAGGATAATATCCCTCCTATTACCGCCCGGTAATATCCCTTGCATTGTCCTTGAACTCACCGGTGCGTTTGTGGCGTGGGAGAAATGGAGTGTGGTTTGGGTGAGAGCTGGAGAAGGTGAGCTGCCTGCACCCTGTCCGTCCGGCGGCACAGATTCCCCTGGGGGGATGGAGGAAGGAGAAGGTTATTCTTCTGGCCCAGGTCAGCATGTGCAGCTCTGAAAGGCTTCACCAGGAGGTTCCTCTCTCCAGATCCTTATCGCATCCAAGAGGATTTCTTTTGTAGCCTGCAACTTCTGTAGTAGAGGAACAGGCAAAGGTATAAAACTGGTGCACAGTCTTCTCAAAGCTGAGAACAAAAATCAGACTTCTGGGTTGTAAACCAGTACTAACTCTGGTAGTTTTCTGTTGACTCGGATTGCAAAGTATAAAAGAGAGTCTCCCTTTGTAGCAATTCCAGTTCACACGTTTGTTTTGATGCTGTGTCATAAAAGTCAAACAAAAGGACTTGCTGCCAAGTTCACCAGAGCTTTCCAAATTAATCATTGGTGTTTTGATGAGCTGCACTTCATTAGGGTATAGTAGTTTGGCAATTAAACGTGCTTTATTGCTGGAGACTACAGGCATTTATAAAGATTAAAATGAGTTTGATTTCTAATGTAGTTTTAAAATGCATCTTCTGATGTAAATTTAGATGAAGTACAGATGATATTTGTGTAATATAGGTTCCTCTGGAGATCTCAGTCATAAGTCATACATGTATAAATGTGTGATTCCCTCTTGCAACAAATGTCCCATATTAATATGTATCTTACAGGTAATGAAGGCAGTAAAGGCGGGTATGAAAGAATACGAGATGGAGAGGTAAGAGTTCCTCCAATAACTGTAATAACAAGGAGAAAGTCTCTGTGGCAGTGGAGAAGCTGTAGCTGAGGCTTTCCTCCAGTTGAAAGCGAGACCCCGTTGCTGTTGGAAGGCTGTTGGGGGTGTTACTTTGGGGTGGTGTGTCACCACTTTCAAACGTGCATTTGGTGATTGTTGATTATTGTTTGGTGATGGTTTAGCTTGGCTTAATGCTCGTCCTGGAGGTTGAGGAATTCACAGCCGGCCAGTGAAGGGGTGTTTCTGGGCAAATATTGCCTATGTGCTTGTGGTGCTGAGCAGCCTGCGTGTGGGAGTGTGTGAGTGTGAGGGTGTGTGAGTGTGAGAGTGTGTGAGAGCCTCCCCACAGGCTCTGCTCAGCTGCGTCCTGCCTGCCGTCACCAGGCACGTATAGGAAGGGTTGGCTGCTCCTGGCTGATACCGGAGTGATGTGTCTGAATACAAGGACAACATTCCCTCCTCTTCCAAATCAATATTTGCATTAGAACAGCAGCAGCCTGTCTTACAATGCACAGTTTTGATCACTAAGTCCATTTATTTTTAGCTCGCGTACAGTATTTTCAATTTTCCACGTATCTGCATAATGGAGAACTAGAAAATAGCCGCCATATCTCAGTTACTGTTCTTCCTTGACAGTAATTTTTCCACTGTTAGTAAGCAGGCTAATTCGGCACCCAGTGAAGGGAAAATAAAGTGACCTCAGGATTTGTCGTCAGGATTTCAAGGTAGCTCAAAAAGCAAATAATGCCCTTAG
This sequence comes from Gallinago jamesoni, assembly GCA_025769975.1. NCBI lineage: Eukaryota > Metazoa > Chordata > Aves > Charadriiformes > Scolopacidae > Gallinago > Gallinago jamesoni. The sequence continues at coordinate 34,708,994 of JAOQGH010000062.1, read as the reverse complement.
AACATTGCAGTATGGAAAAAGTAATGTTACATCTAAGAAGTTTAAATTTCTACAGACTCTCTGGGCCTCTAATTTGACCGTACTTCAAATTGCAGTTACGTACACCAGCATGTAACGGGGAAAAAAATATGTTGCATACATTTTCCCATTAACTTTATTAATGAACCTTGTGTTTGTGTTCCCTTTCCTCACTAGCCGTGCTGTATGTACTGATAGTGAAATTTTGGCTCTGGAAGTCAGCAGTAATCAAAAATTCCCATAGAGCAGAGTTTGTTCTCGAGTGCTTTAAATGTCAGGATCCTGGCAGTTTGGCTTAAATGTCACCCAACAAATCCATACATCTGCACTCCTCTAAGTCTGTGGGGCATATTGCGTTTCCACTCAGCACGTTCGCTCTCCTCTGACTAGCTTCTTCCAAACACACCAACCTTTTGAAATTATTATTTGAGTCTTTCAATTAAAAAAATAAATAAATTAGGCAACTGTCTATGAAACCTATTTCAAATTGCCTTCTGTTCTTCCATATGTCTTGATAGATTACACTTCTTGAAGGAGTTTGAGGTCATTTCGCTAATGAAAGAGGTCTTGGCAGGATACCGCTGAGGTGTCTGCCTTGGGGACTATAATTAGAACTTCCCATTCTGGTGCTGGTGGAATCGTCCCTGCTCCGGTTTCTGTTCCCTTATTGCTTAGGGAAGAAGGGTCCCTACATTTATAATTTACATTTAAAAATATAAACCTGTCATTTCCACACTTCTCTGGCAAGAAAGGCATGGTTGAAATGTTTCTAAATGAAGTTAGAAAATAATCGAGGAAATCTCCACTCTGTATGCAGATAAACCCATTAATGTGTTCAAAGAAGGGAACTTTCAAGGACCTAAAAATGGGTAACATCCAAACCCAGACAATTGTCATTGAAATAGTAAAGTATTTCTAAATTATTTTTTTTCAGTCAGCCTCCGAGAGAGCTTGCATGGGAAGCTTTGGTACATCTGGAATCGAAGGGCACAGAGAACCAAATTTCCTAGTCTGTAGAGGTCTATCAAAAGTATTCACGCTTGTATTTAAGAGAGCTATTAACAGTTAATGAAGTTTTTCATGTTCTGATGTTTCTAGGGCCTCCCCTCCCTTTGAGAGCTTTCTGAATGATGGTGCTCTTCCCCAGCTGCACTGGCACTTCCCACCGGTGGCTGGGAACCTCTGCATTTTTGCAATGGACATAGATATTTCTTGAAATGTCGCCAATAGCCCCCCTTCTTGTGGCTTTACCTCGTTCTTTGCATGTGTGGGTGTGGGTACAGAGCTGCTCTGACCCTGCCTGCCAGGAGGAATAATGCCAGAGATCTCAAAAGCAATTAGAATTTTCCATGACTCCATGTGGGACCTGAGCGTTGCCTTTCCCCGATGGTTGGGTTCAGCTGCCTCCCGGCAAACAGTGAGTCATTTTGCTTTTGCTCTATCACACAGCCAGAACAGGTTAAAATCCTCTGGGAAATGCATCCAGGAGTCAACAATGTACAAAGGCAGCTGTATGTCTAGGGTTGGGATTATTCTCTGAGAAGTAGTTTGAAGGAAAATTAGTAAATGTTGGTGAAATCTGTAGATAAGAGACTATCTTTTGTTCTGAGGGTTTAGAGCCAGCTTCAGCAACGTGCTGGAAGTATTCTTTATGATTAAGGTCCATTGGTGAATTGTTTTGCATCAGTAATGTGTTAATGATGAGATGTATAAAAAAATGAAAGCGTTTAACTGCAAGTCCAATCAGCCCTGACTTTTTTTTTTGGTTTGAAGTTATTTAACTTTAATATGTGGTCGGTTGTCTTGAAGGAGATAGCCAAGGCAATTATCTACAAACAGTAACTCACAGCATGTGTAATTGCACATACAGTCATTTCGGGAGGTCAGATTCTGGATTTTCTCTGAAGTAGTTTGTTTACTATTTGTGCTTATCTCATGTTTAATTAATCTTCTTTAATTAAAGGCTTTTAATTATGAAACTGCTTTGTAGTGAATATATTGTTAAAATACAGCAAAATGACAAAAGAAATCTCTTCAGCTTGAGAAATGTGTGAAAAGCTAAGTTGTCTTAAGTGTGTATATATGGACAAAAATCTTTTGTGTATATATCTAGATCTATTCGTACAGACTGAAAGTACTAATTGGGACTCACAGCTGTCTGCTCCAGGGTGTGTATTGATCTGGAGATCCCTTCTCCAGGGCTGGTAGCCCCTCCACAGACAGCGCAGTGGGTCTCTAGGTCTCTGCAACCGTATAAATACTTGTGGTGGTTTTGTGGTAGTTCATACTAAACTGCCACTGCACTCTGTCGTAACAGCAACAATTTAAAGAATAAAACAGCAAGAAGGCAGCTTACAGAGGTTTTTCCTTCTTGGTTTACAACGCTCACAGCCTGTTTTACACCTTGTCTCTCTTCCCAGCCGAGGCTGATGGGAGCTCTTTATCCCAGTCGTTAGTGCTGTCCCCGATCCAGAGCAGAGCCTGGGCTGGGGGTGAGTTCTGTCCCATCTGTCAATGTCCCATTTCACTATCTCTGCCACTCGCAGAGTGCTCGCCTGGATTATGGCTCTCATCTTTCATTTATCTCTCTCTCCTCTGCTCCAGGGGAACAAACTGAAAATAAAACATACGTGTTATTTCACTAGAAAAGAGAAAATAGCCAGAATAATTTTCTTTTTCTTTGGGTATTTCCTCGTAGTGAAATGCTGATTATTTCAGCTAATCAGGATTTGCCACTTACCATCTCCTGATGGATTTTGCTCTTTGAATGTTCTCGAGGAAGTCACCGACTTCTGCAATCTTTAAAAATATGTCTATTTTTTTTCATGATCCAGTTTTTGTGTTTAGACTTTCAGCTCAAGCGTAGCCTTTGTAAGTCCTTCACATAAGTGTGTGTGGTTGGTAAACAAGAATGCCCATTGCAGCTGCCAGAAATACCCGGGTGAATTCTTCACGGTTGCTTTATGACATGGGAAGGGCGTTGAGTTGTGCCGTGACCCTCACTGGTATTTGTGTATAGGATTTATTTTTCTCAAAGAGGAGACCAGCACTCCATTAATCTCAGGCAGCGTGTCAGTTGGCTCAGTTACTGAAATGTGATTTTTCTTTTCCTTTAGGTTTTTTCTTTTGCACAGTTGGTAGTGTTGTGCCTGAAAATGGCCTGACAGCCCTCTGCCCAAAGCTGCCTCTCAACTGGAGGTGATGGGGGTTTAAATGTAGGTTACTGCTGTCAGCAGGCTGGGTTTAAAACTTGAAAATACATGGCAAATGCCTGAAAGAGGAGGAAGGTGGCCTTTCCCCATGTTTTAAATCGTTCCAGTGTATCCCTAGTGAGAGTATCCCTCTCAGCATTTCCCTTTGCAGGAGGTCTCGTGGCAAGCTCCATGTTCTCTCTTCCAGCAGAGGACAGCTTGGTTCACCTCCTGGACATCATTCTAATTAGCCCTTTGTGTCAAAGAGTGCTGTTTAATTGCACAGGTCTCTTTTGTGACTTGTGGTTGAAGTTCCATGTAATTGGGTTTTACATGCTACCAAAAAATGCTGGAATCGGACCATGTGAGAACTTTAAACCCTTTCTGAGCCCCCAGGTGCCAAAAAGCAGTTCCCAGGCTGGTACTGGAGGTGGTTCCCTTCAGGATGGACGCGCCGTGTGTGTGTGCAGACCAGGGCTCACCTCCATAGCGAGGTGTAACCCAGCTTCAGATGCTGCCTCATTGCGTGTCCTGGTGGGGTTGTTAACCTGCTTAGTGCGGGGATAATTCATAATTACCTGTTTATTATCTTCTTGGAAATCAAGAGGTAGTCTGATTCTTATTTAAATTTTGGGTGAAAATTACCAGCAATATTAATTTCTGTGGGTGCTTCGTAGAGTGACTATTATTTATATTAAGGAAAGAACAAGCTTTCTTCTCAAATTAGCCATGATCTCAGTTTTTACTGAATCTAGCATGGCATTGAGATAGGGAACTAATTAGCATTACTAATGACAAGCTAAGATTGGAGATATGTGAAATGGAACTCATAAAAGACAGCAGGCTGAACTGATTATTATTTGCTGTGGATTTTGTTCATGCTTGTTCAGACAAGTCAAAAGTAAAGATTGTACCATATGTGCGGCTTTATCTGCAGTGGGAGCTTCAGTTCAATCATTTTTGCTAATTACTGTCGGAGCAGAGAGATCAGAATTTTGTGTTTGGCCTTCATCTTTTGATAACCAGAACCGCTCCGTGCCCGTGCTCAGAGAGCAGCAGCCCAGCTTGAAGGCAGTGGGTGGAATTCCAAGGCTGTCCATTAATAACGCGGTGTCGCACATTGACCTTCTGAACATCAAAACCGCTTTATGCAGATGAAAAGCAAACGAGCAGATTCTGTCCCTTGCTGCTGGCCTGTCCCCTGCATTAAATTCTTTTCCAAATTGGTTCTTAGAGCATCCTCAGCACTGTATAGAGTGCAAGTCCCACCTCCCAGCTTATTCAGCAGTGTTTCTAGCATCTGTCCTGATGGTTCTTTGTCTTGTTTGCTTGATTTTTGTTTGGTTTTCTGTTGTTGCATCATCTCCCTGGGGGAAGAACTATGCAGAACTCTCTACTCTTTGGCAGGTGGTAGGTTTTTTAGTGTACCCATTGTCAGCAGTATTGAAGAACAGAAGGCCAGGATTATAGAGTGATACGTGGATGGTCTTTCCAGTTTGGTTCTCTGTGCTGGTGGGCTTGGTCTCATTGGCAGAATGTTGTGTTGCTCTCAAGTGGTGGGATTGTTTTGACTTGGGTGTTTGGTCGTGGGATTGAATGGCCAGGCAGAAGTGGTGGAAAATAAATGAAACTTAGGACTGGGGAGGAACCTGGATCATGTTAGGCAGCAGAGGTGACGTTTCTGCTGAAGGGAATTTGCCCCTGTTGAGAACCCCTCAAAACCCAACATTATTTTTGGGTTGCTTGGATTGTGCCTTCAACAGCTCTTCCCTAGTAGATCAGACTGAGCCTTGAGGCAGTCTGGGGAGGCGAGGGAGACAGAGAGCTTTGTTGACAACTGACTGTGTCTCCCCATTCAACTACTGAAACCTGTATATGTAGAAGAACCGGTGAGATGGGGAGCCTTCAGATATCACAGCAGTCAATCCATGAGTGTAAGGTAGGGTTGCCATCACTTCTCACTTGGTGCTACCCTCTGGTGAGATGTCGTATCTGTCAGAAGCGTTGGACTGGATTTCTGCTGCTTTCTTATTTCAGACTGAACCTGCCATGTCCTCTTGGTCAGCACCAACTGCCGGAGGTGGGCAGGCATTCTTATGTCTCTGCTTAGCAGACAATTTGTAGAAATTGAGTGAAGTTCTTTGGGTGCAAGGTGTACCGATAAGTTGTAAAAGTGAGGATGGTGTGAAGTTTAGGATGCTAGATGTGATTTATTAGTAGTTTTTTGCCTGTAAAATCTCCAGGTTTGCTCTGTAACAGAACGTTTGACACTAGGGGTAATACATTAGCATGGGTCAGCTCTCCAGGAGAAATTTTTTTCTTCATTGTGTGTTTCAGGGAGAGTAGGATAGAACCTCTGAGCCATATTCGGCATCTTTGGAAGCATAACTGCTGCTGCTGTCTGGGCCCCAAGTGCAGTTTAGGATAAGCACTGAGAATTAATCTGTTCTTTATTTCATCCCGTCATTCTGCGTTAACCTCTCATTTCCACTGCTGGGGTTCGGTGTTTCTGCCCTTCTCTTCAGCCACTCAGGTGTGGGGAAACAACCGGAGCTGTGGGAAAGGAGCAGCGGTGGCAGGGATGGAGCTGTGGGAAAGGAGCAGTGGTGGCAGGGATGGAGCTGTGGGAAAGGAGCAGCGGTGGAAGGGATGGTGTGTGGATGCTGGAGTGCAAGGAATGGACCGTCTGGACCCCCTGAACAGGGTACAGCCCATTTGCCAGTGAGCCTGGGGATGTGCAGATTCTGTGACCTGTGTCCTTTGCTTGGCCCCTGCATTGGGAGAGGGCTGAGGGAACGTTCCCAGGGGCTGGAGAAGGTGTCACGGGGTAGGCTCAGTGGCCAAGTCTCCCTGCATCTTCCTGAGCCAGATGGAGTCCTGCTGCTTCCCTCCCCAGAAGAACCCTGACTTCTGCAGCCGACTAAATCTGGTTCAGACATTGTCATCACAAATTGAGCCTTATCATCTTTTGTTATCCTTCAGGTAGCAGATTTACGTATCACATATGACAAATTGCTGCATTATTCTCTGAGAATACCTCAAGTAGTTGAAAAAGTATTGAGGGCAAATTAAGCTCTGTATTGGGACCCCAACCTTCTAACCCGCTTGCTCTGCGTTGTTGAACAGGAGTTCAAACTTCAAATATTCAATTTGAGACTGAAAGGAAGATTACGAAGCGTTGTGATTATGTTGGCTTTCTGTGTCAGTGAATAGCACTTGTGTGTTATGTGCTATGTGGGTGGCTGTGTATTTGCTAAGAAGCATAACTGAAGATGAAAGTTTAATTATTTCTTCAAGGCAAATCCTCTCTCCCGTGGACTTAAACTTGCATAAGAAAAATGAAAATTCATAAGGAGTGTAAAAATTGGCTAAAATTAAAAACCATTTATTTTTACCCTATTTATTCTTCTGCATAATAAAACTTCCCCGTGGGTTTTTGGAACATATGTGGAATAATTACACTGTAGAAGTGGTGCTTTAGTTCAGCTTCTAGAGCTAGGGCAAACATTGTGATTATGCTGCAAGCTTAAGTCTAGGTTTTATAGAAAATCTCATTCAAGGCTCTGTTGCCGTCAAGTGCAAAAAACTGTGACCCAAGGATTGGTCCCTGTGGGAGCAATTATTCTTTGCAGAGATTTTTTTCTACACTGAATATTATAAATGTCAGAAAAAAGTTTAACCCTCGGTACCTCTAAAAGAATGTTTCCATACCTGCTGGCAAGAATATAAATTTTTTGCTTGCATTTGCCAGCATTTTATGTTTAAGCCAGAATTATATTTTTTTTCCAGAACTCGTCTTTATAAACAACTCAAAAGCAACACTGCTGTCCTTTAGTTCCACTCTGTGTGCCTTGGCAAAGGCCAGCCAGGGGCTGGTGCTGCTCAGCGGGAGCTGCTCCGGGTGGGATTCTCACACGGTGGGTGCAGTGTGAGCCCGTGATTAAAACCTCCTGTCCGCGGCGGCAGAGGGGGAGGATGGAGCGAGTGTGGGGTTGCCTAGGAACACGGGTTTCCATCTGATATTCCGCATGCGTGTGTGAGATGGTTTGTGAGGCAGAGGAACAGGTTCCTCTCCAGCCGTGGCCCCGCGGAAGGCAGCAGGTACCGGCCGGGGTGAAGTCCCAGGAGCCGCTGCTTGCCCTCGGGGGAATCTGCTTCCCTTGGAAAAGGTGCAACGTGTGCCTTTTCACGTCCTTAATTCTGCCGTGCGTTTGAGTCTTGCCAATCAAAGCATGTGCATTATTCCTAGCAGAAAAATCATATTTGTCTATTACTTAAAGTAGGAGATGCAAACCCAGCAGGTTTCCTGCCCCACCCCTCCCTGTTTCCTCACACATCTCCAGTGCTGAGCACAGGTTGGTCATTAACTGTGATCAAGCCCTGATGGACTAGATAGACCTCGCACCGTGTGTTCAAAGGCTTTGACGAGGTGCAGGTAGTCAGGGGGTGTGCAGAGGGATGTTACTCACCTGTCGCTGAAGTTCAGGTCTGAGGTGGCCAGGAGCACCCTTCACTCACCATCACACTGCGCTGAGGCATGAAGACAAAACAGTCCTAAATGTTCCAGCCCCGGGGCAGGAAGAGCCACCTTCATTTGTACTTTTTTTTTTTTTTTTCCAGTTGGCGGTTGGTGGTTTGTATTTATTACATCATTTGGTGCTTTTCTAAATTGAAAATATTGATGATGCTCAAAATATTCTCAAGCATGTATTTTGAATCCAGGAACCATTTATCTCGGTGGCTCTCTTTAGAACTAGAGGCGGGTGGAAGTTCATCAAGATGCTGAGAAGGGATGTGGGAGCGCGGGGTCTGGGCTGCCGTGGCAGGAGTGTGCCCGAGGGCATTGCTGGTGGCCTGAGATCAAACACCAGAGAAATAGCTGCACGGTCAGAGACCTGGAAATTCTGACTAGGTAACAAGTAGTGACTTTCTTTTGATTTACAGCATGGATTTACAACCAATCTACAAAGCTTTGAAGAGAAAAAAATAAAGCTCTAAGGGAAAGGGAAAGGCCATACAATTAGTTATTACTGTCTGCTTACTTGTCTCTTCTAATTCTGGGAGCGTGCCGAAAATGGATGATAGTGTGTGAAAATCTCAAGTATTGGCCAATTCCTTTGTAGATTCAAGCTGAGATACGGTTCACATCACGCTGCTTCTTGGAGAATATTCAGTTTCATCTCAGCTATAGATCCTGTGTAGCCGGGTGTAGTTGGAGGAGTTTGACAAGGGCTGCATGTGTGCTGTAACTGGCAGCTCTTGTACATCAAATTCCTGCTCTGATCTCCTCTCCTTTCATCTCCAGCATGTGGCTTTCATTAGAGAATTGGATGCTGAAGTGGATGTGATAGCTTGCAGAATATTTCAGGACCGCATGTGGCAGTATTTTTGGCAGTATTTTTTTACTCAAGTAAATCACTACAGTTCAGAAAACTTACTCGGGGATATTGCACTGGAATTTGGATGCAGAAATGCAGTTTGTAATTGTCAAGACAGCGTTTGGTTGAGACTGCTCGGTCATTAATTTGTTGGAAGTTGACACTTGAGTCGAAAGACTAATAGCTGCCTTGGTGTGTTGCTCAATTTTAAATCTGTTCTGCCACAGAGTTTGGGAGTGCTGCAACCGTGGCTGCCGTTTGTCATTTTTATAGCCGGGGGGGCAGTTCTGTTGTTTGGGGACCTGGGGCTTTGCTGGTCACGTGCACAGGCTCTTTTTGTATGTTAGTAAAACTTAGACATCATGAAGAACAGAGCTTTCTCATCCTAAAGTTTTAATGTGTGTATTACAGCAGTTGTTTCCGCTATGCAGAACAAGTTATTTACTGTTAACATCCAGAAAACTTGTGTTTTCATCATCTGAAAAATGGAAAGAATTGTTCAAAAAGTGCAGGTTTCACTCGTGTCGTGTGCACAGAATGGTGTCATTGTTCCTGTAATAACATGCACATGATGTTAGGGGGTCTTAGTGCAGGTCACAGGCTCCTCTGATGTGACTTCTAACTCGGATTTGGGGGGACTAACTTGCATATATGATCTTTGTTTCCAAAATTATGAATTTGTGAGCCGAGGTAAGGTTTTCATTCAGAGCAGCAATCTATCTAGCATTACTTCCTTTCTCATATGTCAAATTAATCAATTATGTTTTATTCATAATAAAGTAATTTTTGTCAGTCCACATAAGAGCGTTAATTTCAGTGTAAAGTGTGGTATGGGCATGAATGAAACGGTTCCCACCCCAGTACCAGAAAGCCACTACTGCATTAGGAAGCTCAATTTTTTTTTTGTCTCTCTTGTTTCCTGTCCAGCTCCTGCTTTGCCCTGTAGGGACTGGGGCTGGCAGCAGGCAACTCTCTTCTGTTGTCAGGTGTTGGTGTGGGGGGGGGGGGGGGGGGGGGGGGGGGGGGGGGGGGGGGGGGGGGGGGGGGGGGGGGGGGGGGGGGGGGGG
>JAOQGH010000062.1:34688587-34699240 GCA_025769975.1 Gallinago jamesoni | reverse complement strand
CCCCCCCCCCCCCCCCCCCCCCCCCCAAAATGCTTTCTTGCCTGCACCCATTCATTATCTCAGTATCAGGGATTTTTGAACCTTGGAGCATAAACTGTGAAATATTTGGTGTATTGCCTTTTACATAGTTAGTAGATGTGCTGCATCCCCGAAGTATAAATCAAATTATGTAGCCTATTACACTTTACATCGGAGAAACAAAATATGAAATATTTTACAGTGCAGAAAGTGCATGTGAATCAAAGTTTTGTTGTTCCTAAGGGATACAATTTTGACAATTTTATGAGGTTGCAATTTATTTGTAGGGTAAGTTGGCACATGGTTTTGATAAAAGTAATGTTCGCGCAGCGTTCTGCTAACAAGAATACTCTTTAAAGCCACTAGTCTGGCTGATGGGTATTGTTATCCCAGAGGGTCTGTTAAACTCCCTCCAAGTGTGAGTTGGAGATGCAGCCCCTGCCTGGTGGGGCTGGTCTGAGCGGGAGCAACAGCAGCACTGAGGAACGTGTCGAGGCAGTAATGAAATAATAAAATAAAATAAAACTATTAAGAATTGGGGACGGGAGGAGGAGGGAGGGAGGAAGGAAACGGGGGAAATAAAGTCTGTTTCCAAACCAGACTCGATCTTACGCAAAAGACTCAACATAAAAATGTTGGCTGAGAAACCCTGGTGCTGTGAGAGCGCTCTGGTGTGACTGCCCAAGGAGCAGGGCTGCTGCTGGGAATGACATGTCCTTCAACAAATACTTCAAACCCTTGTCTTGCAAGATGTTCCTCTGAAAATGCCTGTTAAATCAGATTGCAATAGGTGGGCTGAATAGGTGCTGCCCAAAATGCAAGCTCATCAGGGTTGCTTTTATTACGAGGCTGTGGTGGTGTTGATAGTCATTAAGAACTGAAATAAAAGCCGAATGCAACTCGGGAAATTGCTAATTCAAGGAGCAGTAGGCTTGTTCTTAAAGATGCTTAACATGTGTAGTGAATATAAGGAGAAGGAAATGGAGCTGCTGGTCGGAGATGGGGTAGGGAGGGGAGTCGGGGGAGTCTCTAAATCTCAGCTCGCCCCGGTGTGGTCACTGCTGCAAAGCGCTGAAACCAGCTGAGATAAACAGGGGAAACCTCTTAATCTGCCCCAAAGGCTTGGAGTATTCGTAAAGGAGTTTTGCAAGACTATGTAGAAAACTCACTCAAGAGAAACATGATAAAATGTATTATAAGAATAGCAGTGCAAAGAAAAAAATACCTAAAGAATACCACCTTTTTTTTTTCTTTTTTTTTTTTTAATCTGCGGGTGAGCTTTGTACTTCTTTGTCTCGTTTTGACCAGCTGTGATCAGTGAAAATCTAAATGATTGTATGCTTGGAAACGATGACTTGTAGCAATTTAAAGAGCTTTTATTGCCTTGATTACTTTGTGGAAAGGAAACCAAATAGTTTGGAGAACTGCAGTTTATTTGCGTATTGTATGTGTTTCAGTTGCAGTGATTACAAATTCAGAACGAGACATTAAAAATCTGTGTTCTTCCCACAGAGTCACTGCAACTGTTAGATGTTACCCCCCAGCCTCTCCTTTCCTACTTTCTCTGGTGAAAACTGGCAGAAGTACTGGGATTCCCAGCCTGAGATGCCCGGAGGAGCTGGGCTTCCCAAAGGCACTGGGCTGGGGCTGGCGAGCTCACCTGGCGGGGAAAGCCACTCCTCCGTCCTCTTCCAAGCTAAAGGGGAATTAACAGTAAGGGGAGAGAGGGAAAAGTATATTGGGTTCCTTTCAGCTTCCATGATCAGAGGAGCTGTTGCTAATTTAAGGAAGGACATTAGTTTCCATTTTCAAAAGTCCTGTACTCTCACTTCCATATAGTGCCTTTTCAGTAGAACTGCAGCTTTTAAAGGCTGGATTTTTAAAGGCAACGTAGAGTGAGAATGAGTGCTCTAGTATTGTGGGCATGTGGGCTTGAATTTCCAAAATATTTGGACACTTTCTGAAATGAACTTGCATCTTCTTGGCTGGTCTTGGTTTAAAAGCCTCACTAAGGACCCAGGAGGGGCATAAAGGGATGGAGCAGAAGAAGCAGCTCAGGCATCCCCTTCCCCGGTACCCGCTGAGGAGGGGGTGAGCAGGGTGGGCTCTCCATGGTGCTCTCCCAAGGGTGGGGGGAGCCTGGGGGGACTCCCAGGCACAGGCAGGTCCCCGGGAGGAACCGCTCCTGCCCTGTGTCCCCAGCAGGATTCCAGCACTGGGGAACACCCCATGAAGCGGTCTCTCATGGCGTTCATCGGGGTAATTAGTGTAACAGCATGAAATACTTGAGTAAAGGTAATTGTCCCGTTGTTTGTTCCGTTGTGAGTGCTGCAGAACACAAGCCTGGAGCCCCAGGGAGCAGTAACGGGGCTTTGAACAGGTTAATAATAAGGAAGACAAGGCAGCATTTCTGCGATCCCTCGAGCCCTTCTCAAGTAGCTTTTTGGGTTAAATTCATTTGGGTTTGGAGTCCTTTTCAGTGTTATATTGCTCTATATTTTATGGGGTTTTGTTTAGTTTTGGTTCTGGGGTTTTTTTTCAGATGGATGGTGGCTAATAGGTCAGAAACAAAATGAAACAAGTCTGGAAGGAAAAGGGAAGTTCAGTGCTGTCGTGATCACTGCACATTTTGTCAAACAGAATAAGGAACTGCCGCCTCACATTCGGTTGCAAAGGTTTGCTTTGATTCCTTTCTGAGTATGAATAATACCAATGTCCCGTCCTGGGCTCATGAAAACTGGGTATTTACCCGTGATGCTTTGTCCGTCATGAAACTTGGGCATCTGCCCAATGAAAAATAATTTCTATTTGACCCGTCTGTTTTAAGTACAGATGGCATGAAGCCAAAGCATGGTTTGGTAGCGCAGGGGAGAAGCAGAAAATGTTATAGACATTCAAATGTTCTATCTCCAGCAAAGCTGCTGTATTTTCTCCTTTCCTATAGTGATTTTCTGATTAGTTCTGTCAAGCAATCTCCTTTACCTCACTGTTCATGTAGACCTTTGCTCGAGTACCTGTATTAAGTAATTTTAATTTATTATGATAAGCCGTGTCCCGTTTGCGTTCAGCGAAGGGCTTGTCGCTTTGCTGTAAACCATCTGCTGTGACGGGCCCTGCCCAGCTCTGACAGCAGAGAGAGTTCAACCACCACGTGGAGTTTTACCCTTATTCCCAGTGCTTGGAGGGCTGTGTGTGTCCCAGCAGCCACCCCATCCCACCCAAATCCACCCCTGCTCCTGCCGCTCTCTGACGGCTGTCAGTAATAGCTCTGCAGGCACCCTCCCTCCTGACGGAAAATCTATCCAGAGCTGTTCCGTCTCATGAGACAGATCAAAATTGACATTTTTTATTGATGTAGCTGGTTTCTGCTGAATACTTGGGGACAAATAAAAGTAACTGAACTCAGAAACGAAGGGAGAAAGTAATTTGTGTGGTGGAATTAGCAGCCAGCTGACATTGGGAGTTAAATAAGTAGTCCTTTAAAAAATTACATTTAATTTTTCACTTTTCAAGTATATTTTAAAATTAGCTTTTTAGCTATCGGTTGCTTTAATATATCACATTTATGTTCTTGAATATAAAACTCATTTCGTGATTAACTTCATTAAATGAATCCACGATACAGATTTCATTTAACACTCCCTCTTCTCCAGGGGCTGTAGCACTAAGAGTGAAAAACTGGGCAAATTCATTTGAGAGCAAAGCGAGTGATCTGTGTTTGCTGTTGCTGTTTCAATGCCGACGGACGAATGGGATATAGGAGATGTGAAAAGAGTTTAAATCTGGGCATGTGCCGGGCTGTGCCCTGCAGCTGGGGCAGGGAGAGGGGGCAGAGCGGGGCGACGGGAGCTGCCGGGCCTGGATTTAATCTTTTTAAATTAGGTTACATTTAGTTGATAAAGTTAAATTCGTGGCTGTAGTGTGCTTAGCCTTCAGTAATGCCTTTGACTTATTATCACGCAACATTCTGATTAGTTGTATACAATATTAATAAAGTACACATAAAATGGATTAAAACCTGGCTGACAGAAGTAGTTGTCAGAAACGGGTCTTCTTCTGATGCTTGGGCTTTTTTTTCCCCAAGTGGGGTTACAAGGGAGTGGATATTCCATCTGGTGGTATTTGACTTCTCAGAAGTAATTGCTGGACCCCAATAAATCCTATGGATGTAGACCTCTGAGAGTTCGTAGGTCGTCAAAGTGATGGGAAGGTTGAGCAGTAAGATCTGAATCTTTGATCAGCTGGGTTTATTAATACAAATTTTTAAAATATAGACAAAAGAGAGGTCGTAAGTTTAAGAAGAAAGGATTTAGATGAAAGCTGTGGAATACTGGACTTGTGAGCTGGAAATAATTTGGAGATGAGAGTTTGCAAACAACCGAACCCGTCCTCTCTGTAGTGAAACTCTCAGAAACAGCTAATGAGATTTTTATATATACATCAGAATAAAGGCTTAATTACCTCAGGGGGAATGAACCTAGCCCAAGGTAATGTTTTTTAAATCCCTTTCTGATACTTCTGTGTGGGATGTCTGTGTAGAAAGTCACAGCTCGTGTCTCCTGGTGTTGATGTCGTTGTGACAGTGATGGTGAGGACACTTTTTCCCTGAGAAACAGGAGTGCCTGTGCACCGCGCTGTCCGGGAGCAGGCATTTTGGTAAATGCAGGCAGGTCTTTAAAGAGAGCCCCGAGTTGTGCTTCCCTGAGGAGGAAAGGGTGTAAGCAGCGCACAGGTCCCATGGGGCTCCCCGTGTGCCCGGGAGCGAGCCCCGGGGTCTGCAGGAGCGTGTGGGAGCCGGGGGTCTGGAACGGGAGCCAAGTTCAGGGTGAGATACACACCACGAGCCAGGGGAATGGGGAATACCCCGTTTGCAAAATCAGCACTTTTAAAATGGAAAACCAGCTTTGTTTTTGGCAAAGACTAAGTAAGGGCTTACGGAAGGTGTCAAGCCCCGTGTCTGAGCAGAGCGGTGGTGAGTGTTCCCGAGCTTTCCCCCGACTGCAGAGAACTCAGCAGCCCCCCCTCTGCCTCCCGTGCCGTGGGCTTCAGCAGCCCGTCCTGGGCTTCTCACAGCCCCTGGGCTTGTGCTGTGTCTGGTGCCTGGGACACAGCCCGACCTCCGTGCCTTGTGTCTGTGGGGACCGTCACACCGGGGCTCGTCCGTGCCCCCCTGCCTGCAAACAAAGCCCGTGTTTCTGTTTCTATCTCCTCAGCTTACTGAACCCCATGAAAGAGGTTTATCTCTTCTGTGCGTAGGCACCTCCAGAGGGAGATGAAAGGTGTCGTATGCCAGCGAAAAGATAATTGCCAGCTGAATCAAGAAGTATATAAAACACTTTCTGTGTTCTGGCAGGTAGTGCCTGTGGCTGGTAGGCATCCTGGGCTGCGTGTTGGAGCCCACAGCCCTTCCCAGGGGTGTGCAAGGCAAGGAGTAAGTGCTGAGGGTTGGTGTAGGTGGGTGCACCGCTGCCTTGGACGTGTGTGGGGCCTGGGGAGGTGCCCTGGGGCAGGTGACTGGGACATCTGTCCCCCCTGCCCCTGGGGAGGTGGTCACTTGTTCATTGACACCAGCAGGAAGGGCTGGAGACCTTTGGGGTTAGTCTGGGGGCTGCCTCTGCCTCTTGCCTTGCTCTCCCGGGAAACACACGGGCTGTGGGTGCTGGTAACAGGTCTTCTGCAGAGAGAGGAGAGACGGGGCCGGTGTGGGACAAGAGCACGGCTGTGCCTGCAGGCAGACATGCCTGGGGGAGAGCCACCAAGCTGGGGAGGGGTCTGGAGAACAAGTCACATGAGGGGAGGCTGAGCGGACTGGGCATGTTTAGTTTGGAGAAGAGGAGGCTGAGGGAGACCTCATTGCCCTCTACAACTACCTGAAAGGAGGGTAGAGAGAGGTGGGGGTTGGCCTCTTCTCCCAAGGGAATGATGACAGGAGCAGAGGAAATGGTCTGGAGTTAGGGCAGGGGAGGTTTAGATGAGATATTGGGAAGAATTACTTGACTGAAAGAGTGGTCAGGCCCTGGACCAGCCTGCCCAGGGGGGCGGTGGAGTCACCATCCCTGGAGGGATTTAAGAAACATGTAGAGGTGACACTTCAGGGCATGCTCTAGTGCCGGGGATCACTGGGTTTTGTCTGTCTGTGGATGGGTGTGTGGGTGTTGGTTTGGGTTGTGTTGCGGGTTGTGGGGAGGGATTTTTGGGGGGGTTGTGGTTTTTTGTGGTTTGGTTTGGTTTTATTTTGTGGTTGGACTCCATGATCTCAAAGGTCCCTTCCAGCCATGAAGATTCTGTGATTCTGCGACAGGGCTGTGCTGGGCAGCTGCACATCCAGACGTGAGCAGCGTCAAGCCACAGGTGTACATGCAGCATCAGGACAAAAACTTTTTCTTTCATTTTTTTGACAGATCTAAAAATTATACTGTTGGCCAACAACTGGAATTCCTGTTTTATTTGCTGCTAGTGGAGGCTGTGCCAGGAGCGGAGGAACCGGAACATCCTCAGAGTTTTAGGCATGCAGTGAAATGTTGGGCTCAGTCACGGTTGGCTGATGTCATCTTTCTAATCCTTATGGGTTTGATTCTGTCTAATAAAAGCAGTAGGTGCGCAGAAGCTGAGGAGCTCTGAGCGTGTGTCACTCGAGAGCAGGCGAGTGGATTTGCCCAGCCTTGCGTGAGAGCTGGGATGGCTGGTGGCTGTGTGGAGGGTGTCCTTTCCCTCGGCGTTCCCCGGAGCGATGGTTTGTGCTCTGCAGGGCGGGCTGAGGGAACCGCCAGCAGTCTGACGGATTTTCTTCTTGAGACCGCAGGAGCTCGAGAGCTGCTGGCATCATCTCTGCTGCACGCATTTCACTCTGTTCCCTGTGTCTTGCAGCGGTGTTTGTCTCCTTAGGAGTTGAAATCAGCAAATATGTTTTTGAAGCTTTGTTGTCACGAGTTCAGCTTTGCAAACCTCTCCCCAGGTGAGGGGAAAGCCACGTGTGTTGGGGTTCCCAGGACAGCGTCCAGGGGAGCCTCGCCTCCTCCATCTCTGGAGAACACCTTCTGGTTATCTTCTATTAGATTGGCTGGAATTGAGCTTTCTGGTCTGTTGGGACAGAAGATTGTTGGAGACTCAACAGATTAATCTGGATACTTTTAGCCATATAACGTTAGAGTGTTGATACATGTTTTCTTTACTCAGAGTCTTTTTCGAAGACTCGTAAGTCCTCTCTAGATTTTTATAGCAGATAGTTCATAGCCCCAAGAGCAGATCCTTGGAGCCGTCTATCTCAGGCTTGGCTCTCAAAAGAGTAATTCCACAGGATTGAAGAGGCAAGTGTTTGAAATTCAGGAGACTATAAAATTGATTCTTCCATAAAGAAGTAATTTGTGGTAAATGGTGTGGTCCTCTGGGCAGCTGTTCACTCATTTTATGTGACCAGGACCCTCGAAACATGGTCAGGAAGATTAGAGAAGAACATCTCTGATCTGTCATTTGTCTGCACAAGCCAAGAAAACTTTTCTTTTCTTTTGACCATACAGTATGTGGGAGCAGACCCAGGGAAACACACCACGTTACTCTAGGCTGGAGGTAGGGAAAATGTGACTTTAAGACAGGTTTGGATAGTGTTCTGGAGTTAGCTAGATGATTGGGAAGTACATAACCAGGTTTTTATATTTAGCAGCACGTTCTCTGGTAGGGGAGCAGTGATGGGCTGCCTGACCCCAGAAAGTGTGTGGGAGATGGAGGGGTTCTGTCTGCTGGGGAGGAAACCTGTCTGGTGTGAGCTCCCCCAGAAAATGTTCCTCATCTCTGCCTCCCTGCATTTCTGGGAGTGCTGGACTCGCTCGGAGGAGGCAGCTCAGCTGGCATTGCCGCGTCTCTGGGGACAGGGAAGGAGACACAGCCCTGGCCAAAGTGCCATCTCAGAACAAAAGCAGTTGCTGTAGTTGGCGTTTAAAGGGACTTCAGGCAAGTCAGACAAGCTGTTGCTTTCACCCATAGGTATCTGAGTAGCTTCTATCGGAGTGTTATTTCTGGTATTGGCCGTGTTACTGTCCATCCCCAGCGCTTCTAACAGCTAAAATGTTTCTTCTTCTTGAATATTTCTTCTTATGTAATATTACTGTTCGTGCAGTCCTTACACATCCTTGTCCTTGGCCTCGTGCTGGGTGACACCGTACGAGAGAGCCTGGCAGTGCCTGGGAGGGCAGTGGTGTGGGGAGGAGCAGCCTCGCTTGCCCCTCGTCGCCCGTGTCGGCACCGTGAGACCCCCAGCGTGGTGGAATGGCAATCGGATGGAGTATTTTTCCCCCAAGATCGATCTGCTGTAAGCTTTTAAAAAGTGAGAAGTGTTCTCAGTAACCCCTGATAACGCACGTTGCTGCATCAGCATTTATTCTTAACATCTGTTAAGTATGAATATTAAATATTCCCAGTGACCTTTCCCTTTACGCTCTCTCTGAGGAGATACAGTTCATATACCCTTCATAATACGCTGTTGTTCTTATCATTTAATGGGGATATAAATGGGTGGTGCACTTCAGAAGGTAGTTAAATATATTCCCTGCGCCCAAGAATTTGCTCTCTAGGCAGGACTAGACAAAAAGGGAAATGAGGGTTTATATAAATCAAACTATGCAGCAGCATCAGTCTTGTTGTGCAGATATTTCAATATCTGTATGTTCAGTGCCTCCATCACAGGCCTCGCTGATGTGAAAGCATCTTACTGTCAGTTTGGTAAACGCTAAATGTTATTTAGTAAAAACTTGAAATTAACTGAAATACCAGCAGTTTCATTAGTCTACCCAAACAGTAGAAATCAGCTTATGAAAATTAAATGTAACATGTCTGTGTCAGTAGAAATAACATAATACACCTCTTTGAATATTCGTAAAGTACAAGTTAATGGGTAAGTCAAGCAGGCTTCTGCCCTAAGCTTATTAGTTCCCTCATGCCAGGTTCAGATCACTGAAAGCAGCAAAACTCTTAAGACTGAATCTTCTGGGTTGCACAACTACTTGGAACACACGGAGTTTAGAAACATGTTTAATAACCGTAATTTATTGAATTTTTTGGTTGTCTCAGCAAAAAGATACCTATTGTAATAACACAGAATTTTAAAGGTTGGATTGCTACAGGATATTGAGTGTTCCTGACCAGCTATCTTTACTTGTTCCAGAAGTAACGTGTTCCAGGTTTGCACGAGCAGCTAGCTGACTGAGCCGTGGTACCGCACGGTTGAACCCCCATCCCTTCTGTGTCTGTGCGAGCCAGCCCCCGTGCCTGCGGTCGAGGGGAGTTGCTGCAGTCCTCACCTTATCTTCACCCCCCCGTCCCCCGGCTCGGGCGGAGGCTGAGACCCCAGACCAGTGGAAACCGGTGGCTCCTGCCGTAACCAGAGCATCCCTTGGCTCCTGGTGTTCCCTGGAGCTGCCAAGGGAAGGAGCAGGGAGCTCGGTGCAGATGTCACCTGCTCTTTTCAGCCGAACTGGCAGGGTTTCAGGAGCCGTCTGTTGGAGTTGAAGAGACTGGGAGACGTGCAAGGGCGGTAATAAGGATAAAGCATTTCTCTTTATTATGGTCAGGTACCGCTAATCTCCTCTTAGGACTTTAACAGGGATTTATAGGGTTTCATTTGTGTTTTAGGTTTGGGGATAATTAAGTACCTTTCTGCTGCAAAGAGGAAACGGAGAGAGAATTGGCTCAAAGCTCAAACGAGGTCCCTGTACTAGCGCATATATTAAACTTCCTTTTATTTGGTTGTCACCCCAATAGAATGATTAGTGGGTTGTAAAGAAAGAAAATGTATTGCATTACATCTATTAAAGCATGTTTTATATGTAACAGTAATTAAAATATAATTGAAATCCTGAGTTCTTCTAATTATTGGCTTTACATAATGCATAGTTAAAGAGTGAGTATCTATAAATGTGTCCTTTTTACACATCCAGAAATGGTTTGCTGGCAGCATTTTAATTAAAGATGGATTAGTTAAAACACAGTTTAATCATTCTGTCATCAAAGGATTTAGACCTCATTAATTAGCTGTTGATAAATAGGTTTAAACTACAAAAAATTTAATTTAAAATATGCCAGTTGAGATCTAGAATTATTAGTGCTGGAAACGGAGCAAGGAGCCTAAGAAAAATTCTTCCTGTAGTATTAGATGAAGTGGGAAACTCAGACCAGAGCAGGACTTGGTTCTTCCTTGTTGCTGCTGGATGTGACTCCACCTGGGCTTCAGAGTCGGGGAAGGAAGAAAAGAGAGACCCTTTTTCCTGGTGGTGGTTTGCGGCGTGGCAGTGGGGTCTGATCGCCATTGTGTGTTCAGGAGGATTGAAAACGCATTTAAAAATCCTTCTGCTGTGGAAGAGGGATGAGAATAAACCCTAGATTTGAGGTTTTATGGCTGGCACGTGGCTGTAGGGAGCAGTGCGGGAGCTGGGGAGGCAGGAGCAAGGCAGGTCCTGGCTGTTGTGGTGGGCTCGGGGCTGTCAGCCCTCTTGGACTGTTTACAAGGGCATGTAGCGACAGGACAAGGGGTGATGGCTTCAAACTAGAGGGGAGATGGAGCTGAGATCTGTTTGGTGTGAGGGTGGTGAGAGCCTGGCCCAGGTTGCCCCGAGAAGCTGTGGCTGCCCCATCCCTGGAGGGGTT
>JAOQGH010000062.1:34649135-34688173 GCA_025769975.1 Gallinago jamesoni | reverse complement strand
GGAGGGGGCTTGGAGCAACCTGGTGTGGTGGGAGGTGTCCCTGCCCAGGGCAGGGGGTGGCACTGGAGGGGCTTTAATGTCCCTTCCAACCCAAACCATTCTGTGGTTCCCAGTCCCAGCCCTGGGCAGACAGAGCAGCTCCGGGGGAGGCACGTTCCTCTGCTGCCAGAGCCCCCCGCGCTGCGTACGCAATCCAGAAAGTGAGGCAGACCTTGGCTTGCAACTTTGTCAGAATTAGCATTAAAATCTTTGCAGGTTTGTACTGTGAATATCTTAATCCGCTTAATTGCCACGGAGCAGTAACTGTAAGGATTTTGATAGTCATAATATTTGAATCCACAAGTCAACCGGGTTTATGCAGCTGAATCAAACCCTTCTGACAAACTCTGGGTGAATCCTCCAAGTGGAGTTAAAAGAGTTTCAGGAAAATAATAATTTGACAACCATACTTGATGGCTTCCTTAAAAGGCTTTGTGAGAGTTAATACAGAGATTGAGTTGGTGAGGAGGTGTGTTTGCTGAGTGCTCTCTCCCCTGGGGACCCCTTCCCTCCTCCCCCGGCGCTGGAGGAGCGGTGGCCCGGGGTGACGTTAGGGCTGACGTGAGCGTTGTTTGCACTTGGACACGGGCAATGAAATGGGTTTGCTGAACTCCTGGGAAAATGCATAATTTGTTGAACTTTCAGAGTGAGGATGAAAGAGAAATCAAGTGAGGGTGGGTATATGCACTTCTTTAAATCTGCATCTGTTGAAACTCTTGTCTTTTCCTCACACTGGAAAAAACAAAATAGATTTAAACTCAAATAGAGCGGTTGGAAGAAACTTGTATCAGTCTCTGGGAGGGAGAAGGGGAGGTAATTCCACAGACGTTCTTACGGAGCTGTGGTACCATAGGGTCACGCTGTTTCTTTGTTCTCTGTCCCAAAGATTATTCAGAAATTTTAGCTGTGCGAAATGATGGGGGAAACTTGCTTCATGTGGCATAGTTAGTGTGGTGATAAAAGGACAGCCGTGAAATGAAAAAACCAAAAATATGTGTGTGTTTGTGTAAAATGCGTCCCAGATTCTCTAAATTCAGCAAGCCGTGCAGTTCAGCCAAAAAGATGAAATATCAGCTGATGTTGTGTAATCTCTTCAGTTATCCTTTACATAAGACAGGTAATTTGTAATTCCCAATTACACACTTAAAATGCTAATTACCCCTCACCTAAACTCTCTGTTCTTGAACTGTGATTATCAATTACCTTCTGTCATGGCAAACCGTGGATGGCATAGTGCAGGTGTGGAGTTTGGTGTTATTGATGGACTCTCTGGTTCCCCGGCGGTGGCTGGTGGAGCGGCTTTCCCCTGGTGGGCTCCGTTTCCTGCTGCTGTATCACTGCTGCTCTGTCTTCTTAAAATATATCTGCATTTTGGGGTGACCTTACCCTCGGCTCTTGCCCTGAGCCCTGGCTCGCCATCCATTTTAGAATTTATTTTTCTTTTTTTTTTTTTTCTAATCATAGCACATTTAGAAACACCAACATGAATTTTTTATTACAGAGGTGAGATGCTCACTTCTGCTCTGCTTTTATGCAGCACAGAAGCTTTTCCTTATTTCATAAAGATGTCCTGCACTGCACCTCCATTAGTGCTGCCAGCTCCATGTGCCAGCCCTACCTGCTGAAGCTACAGTTCTTCTGTCCCCACTGAACGCACATTTTTCTCTTCTAAGGACCTTATTATTATCTAGAGTTTGCTGCATATAAGTAAAAATAATTAGGTTAAAGAAAACACAAAAAATGAGAACAAAATCTAGATGTTGGGTTTCAGAAAGATCAACATTTAAAAAACATACCCCATTATCTGTGCTTGTGCATGATACAAATTAGGACGCTTCTAAATAGAGATGTTTCAAAGTATGGGTCCTTTCAGTGTTTCTGGTTGGCAGCGAGCTTCAGCAGCGCTGCTCCGTGAGCGTGCCGAGGAACCCAGCGATGCTTGAGTCTTGATACTTTTCATTAGAAGTAGCATAAGCAGTCGGGTTTAAGAAGTCCATGCATAGAAATGGCTTTGTCTTCTGTTGTTTGTGGAGCAGTAAGTTCTGTTCTAAAGAATTTTGTCTCCAAGGTAGAGAAGAAACCTTTCCTCATCTGCTCATAGGGCTCATTTTTATATTCTGGTACGAACTTGTAATTCACCATTCGTTCATTAATAGTCAACTGGATTATTTCTCCTAGTCTTCTCCCCTCCCCTTCTTTACTCTTCCACGATGAAGAACTGACTCTTTTTGTATTAAACCAACCTCGGGTGCGTTTTGCAATACTGCAGTGCTTTATGGTGAGCTAAATGGAAATTGGATTAGATAAACTAAGCCTTAAAGCATCTGGTTACCCGTGGAGAATAAATGACACCCTCAGAGTAAGTTGGGTACCGCAGAGAAATGCAGCGTGTTGAAGAGCTGCCCAGTGCTGGCCGGGGGCTGAAGGCTCTCCCCGTCCCTGCCCAGAGCTGGGCTGGTGGTCCCTGCTCCCACCCACCAGCCCAGTTCGGTGCTGGCTGGAAATGCTCGAGATATCACGGGCAAATAATATTTACTGTGGCTTAACATTGCGGTGTCATTTGGGCTTTATAGCTTTCTCAGGTGAAGATCCTTTTGTGTCCAAATGATCACAGCAGTGGCTTTCAGTCCCGGTATAAATTGAGAGATCAGCTTGGGAAAATTTGGCCTTTTGTGAATTCTTTAAAAAAGCTTTGAGTTTTAGCCTGTCTCATGGCCACGCTTGATATTTACACCATACAAAAGCATAAGGGCACGTTCTAGTTGTAATTAAAAAGTAATTTGGTGCAGAGATAACTAACAGATATTCATCTACATCTTCCAACTGTACTCAAAAAAAAAAAAAAAAGTAAAAGAAGAAACTACAGCAAATCCTCCAAGTTCTGTAGAGAACTCCCTTAAGCTGCTGGGGTTTCCAATTTATAGTTCAAACCCACCTGCTTGCATTTCAAGGCAAGTCTCAAGGGCTGTGTTCAAAGAGTACTATTTTTGAAGTGTGTAAAGGTTTCTTTTTATTAGGAGGCAACTTTCTCAGAGGTGCACTGAGGACGTTATTGTGGATCTGAAACATCCTCAAACCGGAGAGTGAGCCAGTGTGAAAAATGTCTTTATATAAATATATTTTGAATACAAACACGTTCATGAGGTATTGACCCCTGAGTGTCCCTGACTCCCCCATACAGCGTGTGCCTCCCAAGGCTGTGTTTCTGGCAGCAGGTCCCTGACACAGACACTGACGCTCCGGTGCCTGTGATGGCTGCGCTCAGAGCATCCAGCACCAGCATAAGCTGCCCAACCACCCCTCCCCACCAGGCAGAGCGACCGCTGAGGTTCAGGGTGCTGGGTTTGCAGTCTGTGAGCAGTGCCAGGTTAAACGATGTTCCATCCCACCATTTCAGACTTTATACTTCCATATCCCTCTTTGGGACACAGATCCCTGCAGTGAGCAGACAGTGAAATCCCGGGGTGAAGAAGCCCGGTGGTAGAGTCTGCCTTGACTTCAGTGGAACCAGGATTTTAACTACAGATTTCTGGCAGCTTCTCTAATTCTACATAGACATTTTTCAGCTTAGAGAAGGCAGCATTTGCCATTAGAGGGATGTGCAATCCGTCGTGTGTCTGTGACATGTTACACAAGGATGTTGGCTGGCTCTGATAGAAATGTTCGGGGTTTTCTTTTCCAACTGCTTGAACATGTTTCTAGTGAGTCACAGCCCCAAAAAGTAAATTCAAAGAAGTGATGTGAACGGTTTTACTAGTGGAAAATTCATTGCCTGGCAAAGTTGTACTGTCTTCAACTCAGTCACCTAAACAACCACTTTTTATTTACTCTTTTAAGAAAGTCCATAATGTTTGATGGAACAATCAGGTTCCTCTTTTAGAAAACAGAGGCAAAGTTGAGGCAACAGCTGGATCATACGAAGCATGCCTTCATTTATTTACTGATTTTTACTGCTGATCGGGGAGTACTGCAAAAGGTGAATACTATTACTCGGCTGCACAGTTTCATCTAAATTGCAGCCATGAATATGTGATCAGTTGTCACATGGAAAAATAAACCCTGTATCCCCGCATCAGTGATGGAGAGATGTTTACAACCTTCATTATTTCATTTTTAAAGCTCTTTAGAAGGTTACTGAAAGTTGCTGTCTGGAGGAGATGGTTTATTCAATCATTTAATTGTGAAGGGTCTATAAAATACACGGGAAGTTGCTTGCTAAAATGTGACTGTGGGTACATAACAGTAGGGTGTGTGATGGTGCCCAGGGTGGTGTCTCGGAGCAGGCGGTGCCTGGGGGGGAGCAGGGCAGGAGGGGTCCCTGCGGAGCTGCCTCCCCCTGCGCGGGGCTGCCCCGGCTGCGTGGGACCAAAGGATGGTTCGGGTGATACGTTCCCTTAGCTCAGTTCAGTGGTGCCTCTGCTGCCCTCTCACCACGGCAGGGTTTCTCCTCGGCTTCTCTCTCATTTGACCTGCTCTTTGCCACTGCTGCTTTCTGGGCAATGCAAAGTTAGGATTTCTACCCTGTAAAACCACTGCATTTTGAGCAGAAAAGGCATCTTGTAACCTGGGTCTCCCTGCTAAGGCTCTAAATGTAGGCCTTTTCCTGATGTGATTAATTTGTATATTTTGTTTTGTTTCTCTTTAAATACTGTCATTTTGTGGTATTTTAAAGTCTGGTTTGGATTTACGAGCATGTAACGTCTTTAATATCCTTCAAAGAATTTGAATTGTGTTCTCTGGATTGCTGCTGCAGAAGGACAAAATCACAGCATCTCTATTCTTCGAATAGCACCATTATCACTCTGTGTTAATGAAATGATTTCAGAATTACAAGAAATGAGTTTTTGAAATTCATTCAGTATTAAAGGGAATTGGATTGTAATTAGAGCATATTTCAAAAAGAATAAAAGGATCCATGATATGTGCTTAGCTCTTAAAGCACCTAATCCTATATTAATTGTGCTTTGGGCACATCTGCCCTCGTGCGAAGGGGACTTTGGCAGCGGAGATGAAAATGCTTTTCATTTTTAGGCCAAAGAGCTCCTCCAGCAGGATGGCGGAGCAAGGGGAGTGCAGCCAGGGAGCTGGGGGCTGCTCTCCCTTCCCTCCCGTCCCTCACACACGCAACAGCTCACAGCGTTGTGTTCAATGTGCTTCAGCGGTTGTTGAGGACCCAGCCTGATGTTCTCACAGTCCTCTGGCTGTTGGGAGTGGGTCTGTGTTACCTTTTTCCCAGGTTTGGGCAGGGGAAGATCAGGGAGGTGTTTAGGTACCACCATCTGAAACTGGGAAGGCTCACCTTCTCTCTGCGGCCGGTGCAGATGAGCAGACGTGAGAGCAGCCGCCCCACCACGGGCCTGGCTGGGAGAGGTGCCTCCTCCAGCTGCAGCAGAGGGTACCCGTGAGGGGGTTCGGATCAGGGACCTTCTGCTGAAACCAGTTGGAAAGAGAGCTTTGTCCTCTCTGGCAAACTCCCTCCCCATGAAGGGCTGGTCGGACTTCCCTCCTGAACTCACACGCCATAGGCTGAGGGCATGGGGTTGAACACGAGGATCGTGGATGTGATGGACCTGAAATGCAGTGAGAAGTGGGTTTCTCAGCTCCACTAGGGAGAGCTTGGGCAGTTACCTGTCACCATCCCCTTTGTCCCGTGCTCAGATGGACCACCTTTTGCCAAGAGTCGTTTCCTTGCCGGGTTGGGTTGGTGAGGAGCACAGGATGCCCTGTGAAGTTCCAGAGCTGTGCGTGAGCCCCCTCCCCGCCGTGGAGCTGGTTACCGTCGGTGCGGGACCGGTGGGATGCTCCGCAGGGCGGCTGTGGGGACAAGGGTGCCTTCTGTCCCTGTCTTGGGGTGGTTTGGAACATGCCATTAATTACCACCTCTGTCTCTTTGCAGCCTGTTCCAGCACTACTGCTACACGCGGGGGGGCATGCGCCACACCTCCTACACCTGCATCTGCGGCAGGTAAGCCATGGTCTACACCCAACCCGCAGCCCCTAGGGGCCAGTTTCCCACTGGGTACTTGTGGAATTGTTCCTTTTGTGCACGTGAAGTGTTCACAAGTGCTGCCAGAGCCAGTTCTGGACCGTTTCCACTGGAAAAGCCACAGAAAGGTGGCTGCGGCTGTGTCTTAAAGAAATAACTGGGTTACAGCTTCTGCTCCAGAGATCCCCAGTGGCTGCTGCTGCTGCCAGGATCGTGTTTATGCTCACATCTGTGCTGCAATTGGCTTTTTTATTAAATAGTGGTATGGAGAAGGGCTTTAGAGCTGTTCTCTGCTGCTCAAAAATACTCTCTTTGAAATACACCTTAAGTATTTCATATCGTTCTCAGAATTCTTTGCCTCAAACGTTAAAGTGCGATTAAATTAATCTTTTCGGAATTTTTTTGCTCTCTTTTTCTTACTGAACAGCTAGTGTTGAAGGTATTGTATTTGGCAAAGTATTGTGAAAGTTCTCCCTGCAGTTGTAGAAATGCACATTTTTAATTTGCAGAATTTCAAGAGAATAGTGCAGGATCCATGTTGAAGGACAGCTGTGTGCTTTGTGCAGAGATTCATCTTATTTAGTCAGTGGAATTAATCTAATCGGAGATATATGACAGTTCAGTGAGGCATCTATGTTGATGTTCCACTTGTTCCACAGACATTTGGCCTACACTGAAGTCACACACACTTATAAAAAATATTTTTTAAGTTAGTGACAGCGACGTTATGTTGCTTTGGAGGTAGTAAAGGCAATTAGCATCTTTGTTTCTTTCTGCTGTTTACTCAATTGCTTATTTGTAAATGCAATATTCTAATTTATATGCAAAATTGCAGTAGGAACATGAGCAGCTTTATGGCAAATCGTGCATCTAAATTGCCTGAAAAATTGCCCGTTTTAAGTACCGTCCCATAACATCCCGCTGAAATGGGGTTCCATCTTGTGGCATCATCCCAGGCTGTGAGGGTTCAGCCAGGTTCCCAGCCAAGAAAGAGCTGCCCTGCACCCACAGCCGCTGGTGCCCGGGAACACCAGGGATCCACTGAACCCACGGAAACCGCTGCCCGGAGCTCACCCGGGGCGTCCCCCTGGGACAGACCCCGCTCCCCACGGGACTGACAGACCCCACCGCTGCGGCTGAAAGTGCAGACAGATGGGGTTTTTTAAAAAAATAATTACATAAGATGGAATATAAAGGCCTTTGTCCCCAAATTGTGATATGCTGACTAGGAGTGATGAAGCAAGAATGAATAACATTAACAGTTTTAAGCTAGGTCCTAATAAAACGAATGTAAGTAGATCTATTTGATGAATTCAATTAACATAATAATGCAAAAATAATAGGAATTTTTTATTACCGTGAAAATGTCATGCATTGTAAATATTACACTTAACTACATTTACGATTAAAAATAGCTTTTGCAATTAGGATTTTTGAATAGCTATGTTTTATTCTGTTCAGGCCGAGTTTTGTTGTTTTCCCGACACTTAAAACTGGTATTGTGACAGGATTTTTCCTTCGTAGATGACAGGCCCAATAATCATTTCCGTAGAAGAGAATGATGTTTTTCCCTAAGCCCCGGGATGGTGGTTGTGGTGCCAGGAGAGCTGCTGGCGGGGGGGAACGGGGGCGCTCAGCAGGGCTCAGTGCTGGCTGTCCGCGGGCACAGGCACAGTCCCAAACGTGGGACAGCCTTCGGGACGTGGGAGATGAGGGGCAGGTGGGACCACGAATGCTTTGTGTGTTCCTTCTCCCATGGGGCTCCACACATACAGGAGCATTGGCTGTGGTCTGACTGCCCCTGGCAGCTAGGACCACGCCATGGGATGGGGGAAGAATCCGGAGAAATAAGGAAAACTCGTGGGCTGGGATACAGACAGTCTAACAAGTGACACTCTACAGCAAAAGCTGCGCAGGAGCAAAGCCAGAGGAGGAATCCATTCCCTGCTCCCTGTGGGCAGGCGGGGGTTCAGCCCCCCCAGGACGGCCCATGACAGAATGGTGACTGGGGACGACAAACGCCATCACTCCCAGTGTCCCCCTTCCTCCTCCTTCCCCAGCTTTCCTTGCTGAGCATGGTGTCCCATGGCATGGAATGTCCCCTCGGCCCCTCGGGGTCAGCTCTCCCAGCCCTGGCTGGTGAGAGGAGCAGAACAGCCCCCGGTGCTGTGGAAGGGCTGCTGTAACTGAGCCATCCCGGTGGTACCCACGCCATTTCCAGCAGGAATCCATAGCTCAGCCCCACGCTCTGCCCCCGCCAGCACAGTGTCACACAGCAAGGTCACTCCTCTGGTCACAGACACTTCCAAACCCTCTCACCTCCTAAGTGACCCTACGATGGGTGGCCTCTGCTGGTGCCAGGCATGGGGGGAGGTGGAAATGGGGGCCCCCACCCCAGAAGCTGCTGCTTGGTGCCGTGGCACCTTGGGCTGACTCAGGCACGGTTTCTGGCTGGCTGTAGCATTCACCTTGTGGGTACCCATCCCTTCTGCAGCGTTGCTCCTGCAGCATCTTTCCTGCCTTCCCCTGGGAGGGTGGGAAGGACGCTCCCCGTGAGGGAGGCTGGGCTGGCACCCCTCGGCAGGAGGGGTGTCACATCGGTGTTTTCATTTGGGTGGGCTGAAGCAAGATCTCCCGCTGGCCCCCAGCCACGGGGCTTTCCTCGGAGCTGGGGGCCAGTCCCGCAGTGCCCGTGCTGGGGGAGCTTTCAGGAGCAGGTCTGCTGGGCTTCAGTCCCTGATGGGTGTTCATCCCGGGGACCTGCCCGGAGCCCGTCCCTGCTCACGCCATCGCTCCAAACGCCCGAGAAGCCCCAGCTCCACCGGCTGTCCCTGTCTGGTCTCCAGCACCAGCCGTGTGCTCGGCGGTTCCAGCCCCTGCCGGCCCGAGCCGGACACCAAGTCCCGGATGGCAGGGCAGACTGTGCCGCTCAGCACGGGGCTAACCGGGCTGGTACCAAACCTTACAGAAATATTTTATAAACTAAAACCTCTGCATTAAATGTGAAAAAGAGATCCCCCGTCTCTGTATTTGCAGAGTCTGTGGCCGGAGGCGTTGGTGCCGTGCCCCGGCGTGAGCGCACGGCTGGTTCCTGCGGCCGGGGTGGGAGGTGATGCCGGGGACGCTGGTGCAGGGGGATAAATAAACAAGCGAGCTGCAAATACATTGCTGTGGGGTCATGCCCTTAAGCTTCATGGTGGTTTTTTAGAAGTTGATCGTAAATATATGCATGTGCTGTTTGCTTCTCCCGCTTTATCCCCGTTTTTAAGGAATAGTATCTGCAGCTGAAATCCTGACAAACTGCTATGAAGCAGTTCTCACACTCAAAGTGTGGTGCTTAATGTCTGTGGATACACTGACGTTTGCAATGTCACGCGTTTACCGTGTTCCTTGTCATGTTGTGTGTGTTAATGGTTCTTCTGCCACTAATGGTACTGAATTTTCTTTTCACCTCTCAGCGGGGAGAACTCCTCTGTCCTGCACTACGGCCACGCGGGAGCCCCCAACGATAAGACTATTGAGGACGGAGACTTGTGGTGAGTAAAGGATTAGATTTTGTTACACTCCTACATGTTTCCATACGTGCACTGTATTATGTGCTCTTGGACTTCATTAGTGAAATGGTGACTGCGTAACGATGAATGTCCAGATTTTTGATACAGCGTGTGATGTTGTGTGCCAGAGTAGGCAGGTCTCTTCTGGAGGCCCTCTGTACCTGCGTCTCCAGTTGAAAGGGAAAAGAGAGATTCTTTTCAAATGCTCTGTGCCCAAGGCACTTAGAATTTAGTATGAGAAATGTCCATATTCTAAGTACAAGGGCAGTTGCAGAGATTGGCACTTGAGGTTGCTGTGGAAGCTCAGCTCCAAAGGTGGGCTCTGGGATGGGGCCAGGGGTGGAGAGAGCCTGGGCTGCTTCTGAAGAAGGGCACCAAATCCCAGTGAGCGTTGGTGAATCCACGGGGTGCTGGGCTGGGGGCTCTGTTAGAGCCCCTGGGTTTGGCTTACAGTTAAGCTTTTTAACAGCTACTGGGAGCCCTCTGTTGGATAATCTTGGGAAGCCCTGAACGTAGGGAAAATACAGCTTTACTTTAGTAGAAGTCATTGCAGGGTTATTTCTGCTTTTGCCAGTATTTTGGTATAAATCTAATTTAACGATTCCTATACTTGTATGTAATAGAATCGGAGATTGGGTACTTGGTATGATTCTTATTAAATTATTCAACTAGAATTTTATGTCTTTTTCTTAATGTTATTTAGTGGATATGAATAACATCCACGAGTTTTGCAGGAATGTGCTGCTCAGGTTTTTATGCACAAAGAGTGCAGTGCAGTGGCAGTAAATAAGTCAACAAAGCACCTGAATATTAGAAAAAATACATTTGGAAGACTAATGCTTTGCTGCTTTGAAACGCTCAGAGGCATGCATCGTTTGCTCTTTTAGAAATGTAAGTTACAAGGATTTGGTGGTAGCAACGGGAGATTATAGGCAAAAGTACTATTACATTTTTAATTTTTTTTTACAGACTGTTATTCTGACTTCTCCCTCAAAAACTGTGGCAGGTTTAGAACAGGCTGGTTTTATGATATTCATTTTTGAAAATGAATCTACGTCAAATGGGTTTATTGTTTCTGTAAGAAACTGTTGTGGAATCCCATCTCTGCTGTTGCACCCTGATCCACATCCTCAGAGGTGCAGCTTCTGCGCTGGAAGATCTCAGAGCAAGGCAGGGACTGGAAAGAGAAATCCTGACCCCCCTTGTTGGTACGGACTGTCTTGCTGAGCAGGGCTGTCATTCCCACGCCGTACGATATTAAAACCACAATAGCTAACTAACACAAGGCACTGCGATCGACAGAGAGACATCAGTATTTTTAGGAAAGTTTAGGTATTCAGTA
This sequence comes from Gallinago jamesoni, assembly GCA_025769975.1. Lineage (NCBI taxonomy): Eukaryota > Metazoa > Chordata > Aves > Charadriiformes > Scolopacidae > Gallinago > Gallinago jamesoni. Next base: position 34,677,252 of record JAOQGH010000062.1, on the reverse strand, counting down.
GATGCGTGCGCTGAACAGATATTGATATTAAAAGTAAATATTGCACTAACAGCAAGTTGGTGTTGTATATAAATGATGGATGTGTTGTGCCATCTATCTGGTCTGAACCAGAGCCTGTCCTGAGCGAGGAACTGCTGTCCACGGTCAGAGAGCTCCTGCAGATCCCTGATGGGCTCCCCACCCTGGGGACCGCTGTTCCGGGCTCTCCACCCCCTCATTCCCTAATACCTTTAAATAAAACCTTCTGCTCAGAGTGTTGCGATCCACAGCCTGCAGTGATGACATACAAATACCGATTTTCTTCTGTTGCCTAAAAGAACCCCACAAAAAAGTGGCCATCGAAGCAGATGGGGTGCGGTGGAGGCAGCCCGGGGCCAGGAAGCCTCTCTTCTCACCTCCCTGTTCCATGGCTTGGTGTAGGAGCCATTGGGGCGCTGAGCCTGAAGTGTGTACTTTACGTTTTGATTTTGAGAAGGCTTTCAGGAGAACGGTAGTTCATTGCATTCCATTTGCTGCCCAGTGGTCTGTGCCTTTGGGGGTCCGTGGCGTTGCCGATGGCTCGTTGGGAGCTGATTGTTTCATTGCAATCCATCAGCGGGGCTGCGGCTGGTGAACAGAAAACGCTTCTGTGGTCCTAAAATCAAGATTGATTCTTCATGACGAGACTCACTCTTAAATAATAGAAATGTGAGGCAATAAGCCTGACCCCAGATGTCACCAAAATAGATGCGGCTATTACCTGAGATGGGTTTCTGCAGGTGTCATGAGCTGCAGGTCTTAGTCTTTCTGTGGCATCTGACAAATGTGTCTCAGCGACAATCCAGCCCTTAGTGAGCACCCTTTATGGGCAGGTTCAGTGACCTTCAGGCCCTTGATGACACGGTTTGGGGGTTAGTTGGTCCCTTCTGGCTTTGCAGAGCACGGGAGATAATTGCCTGTTGTGTTTTCCACATACATTGTGGGGTGCCCTCCCAACTCCCCGTGCTGCGGGAGCTCTGCCGGGGGCCTGGCACCCTCTCCTGTCCCCCAGCACGGCACATGCTGGGTCTGCCCCGCACACCACAGGGACCACGGGTCCCGTCCCAGTGCTCCTCCTCCCCGGGGTGATGGCCAGAGAAAAATCTGTCAAGAGAACTGGGGCGAAAGCACGAATGAGGGAGTACAGTGGACCTGGGAGGGAGACCATTAACCTTGCATTCACAGTGGGCCCATCTCTGATTTATAAAATGAAACCAACTTTAGAAGTTGTAATGGCAGCAGGTTGGATCTTCAGAGGGCGTCGTGCAGTTTATCTGAGGGCTTCTTTCAGCGCTGAGATCTCAGGCACTCCATCGGTGGTGGCCCTGGGGGGCAGGACCGTCCCTGCTGCAGAACCTCACCACGACCTCCTGGTGACAGCAATGAAACAACTTCTACCTGCAGATCGTTTTATTGCATCCAGGTACCAGAGCCTAAGCAGTAGGGAGGTTTGGGTACCATCACAAAATCAAACGCATCCCCTCTGTTTCGGTCTCAGTGTGCCCGTTGGGTGTGTGACACACGGCTGGCCCCGGGAGCAGGGGCTGGTGTCTGCTGGCAGGTAACAGCGCTGGGCGTAGGAGAGCAGCCTGGTGTCGCAGAAGGACTATCAGAATAGTTTAACTCTGAGGTCTGTATTTGTCTCTGTTTCTCTCCTTGGTCCCCGATGCAGCCGGGAGGTGTGGGGGTGATGCTGGCAGCAGGGGGCACGAGGAGGAGTGCTCTGTGGAAGGAGGCGCTGACTCCCCCGGGCTTTGGTGAGGGCTTGGACTGGCTTTGTTTCCTTCCATATGGCGCTTGGATCTACCTTTTAATAATTCTTTTATTATTATAACTTCTAGTGCTGTCAAAAGATCCGCTTCAACTCCTAGCGCTCCTCCTCTTGTCCTTCCAGAGGCTCTCTGCATCTTAGGGAGCTTTTCTTGACGGCAACTCCAGGGAGTTACAAAAGGTTGTTCTGGGTGAAACAGAGAGGGGAGATGCAACATGTTTGGGGCTTTTTATTTTTTAATTACTCAGAGGAGGCAAAGGAGAGTTTTCAGGTTGCTGGAGCTGTTGGTGACTCCAGGGTGTGTGGAGAACAAAGTCGCTTATTGCGAGAGCTGGTCAGGTGCAGCCGTTCACGGATATTCACAGAGGCTCAGCCTCCCCCTGGGTGAAAGAGAAGTTACTGTGCTAATTTTATTCCTTTGATCTAACAGCATAATATACAGTCTTCTACAATCAAAAGATTTGCCATTTTCTACGTGCATTTCTCTGTTATGTGCACACACGCTGTGCATCTGCAGTATACGTACTGCATCGGAGGCACTGGCAGCGTATTTGTCTTGGTAGCACACAGTAGGATTTGTAGAAAATGCACCATTCTCTCTTTTGCAGGAATGAGTAAGTATATAACATAAAAGGATTTCTCATGACTACCGAGAGGCTGTCATTTATTTCAGGAAAATATTGAGAAGACTTTGAATAAGTCAACTAGAAGACTTAGGTGAGCTTGAAGAAAGTGTACACAAAAAGGAGCAGAGGTTTGCTGTGGCTCTGAACCAAAATTGGTTTGTCCAGGTGGGGGCAATGTTGCCTTAAGAAGCAGGAACTGACCAGTGTTTTTGCCTCAGATAATGGGAGTCCTCCCTCTTCCACCCCAAGTACTTCATCCCCTGCTATTAAACCAATTTCTCCTACGGAACAAAATACTGTATTTATTACTTCTTGAAAGCACTGCTTTTAAGATCCCAGGATATTAATGTGTCAGATGTAAATGCTCAGCTATTTTATGTGGGTGAGAGTAGTATTTTCATTTGGCCTCCTACATTTTTGATGCATTTTGAAGTTTGGTGCTGTAATAATATGCAAAAATTATGGTTAGCTTTAACCTTTCAGTCTGCAGTTTTGAAACAACTTGTTGTTAGTTATGGTTTTGTTTCTAATAATAATATGAAGTACATTGCTGGTACTTACTGGTTAATTGCAAAATCAACTAGCTATCCATTTCTGAAATAATTCCTTTGGCTTGATTCCTCTGGTTTGATTAATATTTACTATTTTCATCAAGTGTAGGTATTTTTCCTTTTGTTGTACCTATGGACTATATTAATTTTATGCTAATCTAGAAAAATTGAATTTGATTAAAAATAGAACAATATATTTGCTAGAATTAACAATAATTTTGCTCTAATTGCCTGTGTGTTCTGTTAGTGCTGGTTAATCCCGGCTGGGGCTGTCAGAAATGGAGGAGCCTTTTCACCAAAGCAGAGGAGGTCGCTATGTATTAATAATCAATAATTATTGTTTGCTCTAACAAATTTTAGCTTTTCTTTCAGTGCAGTGTGATGGTCTCTTAATGTTGTGCTCTCTCAGGTGTATGTGAAATGCCTTTTTAATTGCCACCTGTAGTGAGTTTGATGTGTCACAGCTCTAGCTCAGCCTTTCCAGCCCAGTCCAAGAAGTACACGAAGCTGTTGGGCTGTGTTGACTGGGGTATTCACCTCCCTAAAGAAAACAAAGCGGGGTAAAACCTAGTATTTTTTAGTAGCTGTTGATATAATATTGATCATTTATAGATGCTGTTTAGTGTAATCCTTTTTTATGGTGGTCTTTGGTAATGCTCTGTTTCCTACACAAAAATTACTCTCTAGCATTTTTCTAAGGTTCTCCTTGTCTCCAGGGGTGCTGACAGCAAAAAGCTGTCCTTACCTCAGGGACCCCAGCCCGGCCTCGAGACAGAGCCAGTGCGAGCCCTCCAGGCTGTGTCAGATGGAAGCTGCTCACAGTGGGGCACCTTCTGAAAACCCTGTCCTGAGCACGGTAGGGCTTCACACCGCGCCGTTCCGTTCCCTGTCGGGTTTGCCATCTTACCTTACCATCCTACCTTACCTTACCAGTTGCCTTTTTAACTGGTAACTCTTGGCTGGTCAGGGTGCAAGTAGATGAAGAAGTGTCACTGGGCTCTCGGTTTTCTTGCTGGTGATATCATCGTTCTCGTGGAAGGGCTGCTGTTAAAGCACCCTGTTTCCAAAGCACTCGGTGTGTTTCCAACGCTGTGTCTCGTAGGAGTGCTGGTACCTACGGTCGTCACTGCAGCGTTCCCGACTGCAGGAGGGTAACTTGTTGGTGCAGCAGTGGTGAGGAGCTCCAGTTGTGTTAGTGCAGCCCCAGCTGCCCTGTGGAAGGTGACAGCTTCTGGTGGTAGCTCCTGGGAGCCGCCCTGGGCTTCCCAGGCTGGGCCGGTGGCTGGATCCTAGCGATTCCTACACATGGCTTGGAGATCCCAAACAAAGTACTGCTTCCCATGGTGATATTGGCCATAACTCGCTTCATTGCCTGGCAGTTTCAAATTATTTGACAATAAAAGTGTCAGCAAGCCTATAAAAGTAAAACACATGCTTAGAGGAAGATGATGCTTTCTTTTTTAAAAAATGGTATACGGCGCCTTTATGGAGAAAAGAACCGTGGCTGTTTATAGTCCACAGCTTTCAAACATAAAACGTTACACAAAGTGTTTTGTGATGCTGCACAGTCAGAGGTTAAGAAAGCTAAAATCAGTATCAAAACGTGTATTATTTTTCTGGGCTTGAGAGCCAAAACTGTAACTCTAAGTTTGTGCTTTGCCGTGCCAATATTGTGTGAAAGCACCCCGGCCGTGTCCCGGGGACGGGAGGGGAGCCCCGTGCTGCGGAGCGTTCGGTTCCGCGCTGGCTGACAGGCCTGGATTCTCTTGACATTCAGCAGGACTCGGAGTGTTTCCTCCAAAGGGCCATCCTGGGGTGCAGGACCCATGTGCTGGGAGGCAGAAGGGCTGAGAAGCCCCTGTGAAGGGCACCTCCAGCCCCACCTTCCTGCGGGGCTGTGCCGTGGGACACGGGTTTCTGCTGCTTCTCTTCGGTTTGGTACCATTTGATGTAGGAAGTGATTGTAACTTGTGGGGTCAGACCTTTTTCCTTTGAGAGGGGTGAAATGCTCACTGTCATCGTTGGAGGTGGCTCCCACAGAGATGAAGGAGGCAGCTTTGGTTTTGGATGCTGTTGGCTGACGCCATATTCATAGAGTCATAGAATCATGGAATCGTCTAGGTTGGAAGGGACCTTAAAGATCATCTAGTCCAACCTTAACCTAAGTCTGACAAAAAAATAAATAAGAAATAGGAAATAAAAATGACTAAACCATTCCTGAGGACCATGTCTACCCGTCTTTTGAACGCCTCCAGGGATGGTGCCTCAACCACTTCCCTGGGCAGCCCATTCCAATGCTTGATAACCCTTTTGGTGAAGAAATGTTTCCTAATATCCAATCTAAACCTCCCACCCAATCTAAACCTGGTGCAAGTTGAGGCTGTTTCCCCTTGTCCTATCTTCTGTGACTTGGGAGACGAGACCGACCCCCGCCTCTCTACACCCCCTCTTCAGGTAGTTATAGAGCACAAAAATACATGATACATAAGCAAGTCATCCTGTTGGTGGGGCAGCTAACAGATTATCTGATGTTCCTCATACTTTGCATTGTTGAGTTTTAGTTAATAAGGTTTAGAGGGTTTTGCAATGTGTTTGGGAGGAGATATTCTATATATACTCAGAACTGAAGCCTCCCTTAGGAGGGCTGTGCCCACGCTTCCAAGAAGGAGTTTGCAGTATTTTTTGCTATGCATTTTTACTTGTGGTATAGTTTCTTATTAATTCTAGAAAACAAATTGAAACAGTAACATGGAATTTTTAGAGAGTGCTCAGGTCTTTTGAGTGTTGAATCTGCTTCCTACACCATGTGCTTTCCACCCTGACATGAAGCCAGGCAGGTTGTCATTGCTTCTGCTCCCAACAAAATGACGCAAAGCAAGAGGATCTGCTCTCTCGGAAGGTTTTGGGAGGGATTGAGCTGTGCAATAAAGGAATTCATCAGCTTTGGGCTGAATCAGGGAGAACTTTGACATACAACCCCTCTCCCAGCAGTGACTCTCCTTCCCTGGCCCCTGTCCTGACCCCGGGGACATCTCTGCCTCCATTGGAATTGGCAATTAGCGATCGCAGCCTTGCTGGAAAACGAGCAGGGAAAGGGTCGCTCTCTAATGAAGTTTTCCTTCATTCAATAGAAAGCTGAATTCACAATTAAGTTTTGTTATAGACAACATACACGGTCTGCTAGAGGTAGAGCTCTAATTTATCTAAAAGGGAACTATAATAGAGTTTGGACATACCCTATTATATTATTGCTTGTGTTATTCTGCATTAAACACTTCTTAAAAGGTAAGCCATAGACCCAAGATGCCTGTAAGGCCTGTTTGCATTTGTCCATTTAAATTTTTAATTAAATGCTGCTACATTTGGTAGAGCCCAATTAACATGAAGTAGTTGTTTCTGTACATGACCGCTGTAAGACTGCATTATCAGGCAGGTAATTTTGTCCATGCAATTGAGAATGGACTAAAATACATTAATAATATCTTTTTTACTAGCAGTTACCATCTAATTTCAGGGTAAAGTAAATCTTTTTTTTTCCTGAGGAACCAGGATTTAAGGAACCTGCTTCTTGAAACTTTTTCCAGGTAGTCAGCAGAAGAAGATAGTAGCTCACGTGCATTTTATTCGACTTAAATGTGCTTCTCCACTTATTTTGCCGGGGAAGCAAAAATATGAAACTGGGATCTCAGGCTCCCGTTATTTCCTCAGGATAACTATAATATTTGGGCTATTTCCATGTCTTGGGCAACATTTTAGCTAATGGATATGTTCCCATCTGAAGTTAAATGGACAAGAATTCCCAAGAAGAGCCAAAATGTCTCCCAAAGGTACAGTTTGGTTTGGATGCTCTTTCACTGAGGCGTACAGCCTGGACGGTGGGTTGTGCTCGAGCTGGAATCTGAAAGATCATCTTCCCTCATGTCTCCTCTTGTCTGGGGGCCAAGAAACCTGAGCAAATGGTGCTTCCAAGCTTGGGAGCCTTCTTTGGGTCTACCATGAGCTCGGTGATAGTTGTGTTCCCATTACTCAGTGCTCCTATAACTTGAAAAACTATTTACCAACCACCCAGTGAGGAACGGCCTTGAGGAAATGCTGATTATTGGGAAGTTAAAGACTGTGGTAAGTTCAGAGTAACTGTTCTCCAGGTAAAATGTGGAAAGCATGGAATATAGAAATGGCAACTTCCAGTAGACACGGACCAGCTTCCAGTAGACCTGGGCAGGGATCCTGGGAGTTGTTGGTTCCAGCCTTCCTGTCACCCTGCTGGGTGGACACTTACACCTGTAAATGCAGCAGACTTAGGCCACAAAACTGCTGCAGATCCCACAAGGCACCGTGGACCTCCCGGTGTGGCTTTGACAGGGCTCAGCCTGGGCTGGGTTGAAAGGTTTATAACTGGTCTGGAATCTGTACCTTGTTGGCACGTTAGAGAATGTAGCAGCTTCCTACAGCATTCTTAGTTGCTGCAGCTAGTTTTCCCTATCCTTAGATTTTCTCTGTGTGTCATTAGTTATTTTTAGGAGCGAGTCTAACCATAAAATCAAAACTTAGGCAGTGTTGATGGGGTTTCTGCTTCTGAGGTTTGGCTAGGCTGGGTTACAGTTGCTGTGGTGGTGTCAAATCATGGGCTTTTTTACCCTGTGGGTCTGACAGTTACTGTCTGTTGTGTATCTTTTTTCAATTAGCAACTTTCTGGTTTAACATACTGTATTTCACATTTAAGGGAATGTATATAGTGTTTGTATTAGCTCTGTGGGTACATACATCACTTTGTGGTCTTCTACGTAGTGTTCTCCTCGGGGGTTTGCTCCTGTAGCTGAGAGCCTTGGGTAGTTCTGTGCCTGTAACCCATGGGGTTTGCTCCTCAATCTCAGTGACTGTAACCCATGGGGTTTGCTCCTCAATCCCAGTGACTGTAACCCATGGGGTTTGCTCCTCAAGTCCTACTGACCGTAACCCATGGGGGTTTGCTCCTCAATCCCAGTGATTGTAACCCATGGGGTTTGCTCCTCAAATCCCAGTGACCGTAACCCATGGGGGTTTGCTCCTCAGGTCCCAGTAACTTACACTTACCTTTCCCTTGCCTGTATGCTGGTGGGAACAGAGCTACGCTGCAGGGTTTTCCTAATGGCTGCTGTATTCAGGGCTCGATGGCAGAGAGGGTGCCCCAGTGGAGTCACCTTATTTCTGCTTGCGCTGTCTGACCGACCCTTCTGGGAAGCAGGAGCAAGAGGAAGAAAATCCAAGGTTTTCAAACACAGTGAAGGAAAATTACATTTCTTAAGATGATAAGAGTCTCATACAGTTGTTTGAGGTGGCTGGAAGAAGGCTGAAATTAGCAGATTTCAACTCTGATTCATTACCTAACAAATCAGGAGGTCACACAAATAGTGTGTGTCGAGACCAAAGTCTTAGACGCAAAATGTGCCTTCTTGTAATCCATATACGATGAACTGGGGGGGGTTATTTGCTCAAGTATTGTTTGGTCCAAATGGTTATTTGGTTATTTGCTGATTTTTGAGCCTGCTGGAACCAGTGCGGTGCCTTATCAGGTCGGCTTTAGCAGCACAGTGTTGCAGATGTCTAACCAGAGCTCTACAGACCCACCTCTTGGAGATCGGTGTCTGGCAGTGAGCGATCCCGGGTGAATTACTGATGGATGTCTGGAATAACTGTGCTTCTCCAGGGGTAAACCAGGGTGCTTGTCCCCATAAAAGAAACAACTTCATTTTTTTTTTCTTCTACCTCTGATGCAGAAAACTGTACGAAAAGTTCTTTTCTGATTGGATCTTCCCATAATTCTTGTTTCTTTAGTCCCTTCAAATTTAGGCAAGTTTGTTGGTAAGGAAGGTTTATGTTGTGAGCAGTGGCAGTCAGCCTTTATTGGGGCGTCTTATTTCAACAGTCAGATGTGTTCTGACAGATACAAAAGGCCATAATTAACTAACATTTCTCTGTTAAATTTTGAGGTTAGACCCTCTGTGTGGTGCTAGCATTTCTCAGGAAAGGAAAAAAGGACGTGTTTTTTCTTCTGAGAAGAGGTCCTAGAAATTAGAACCGAAGAGCTTGAAGTGGGCTCCTCGTGCGTGTTTTCTCTTCCTTCGTGTGTTCTCTCAGTGTTCCCATCCAGGACCAGCACACCTGAGGGTGTCCATCAAGCCCTGTGCAATGCAGATGTCCTTCTGCCGGGGGATTCCAAGGGGCTGTCGTCTCATTTTGCTCAGGAGCAACATTTGAGTGGTGATTACACGGGCAGCTGCCAAAATGCAGATGGCTTTGAAGTGCAGAGCAAGAGAAATGTCTTCTGGTCTGCCATTACTTTGGAGTTAAATTCTCATTTCTCTCCCCTCTGATTCCTTCTCAGCCTGTTCGACATGGGAGGGGAGTATTACTGCTACGGCTCCGACATCACCTGCACCTTCCCTGCCAATGGCAAGTTCACCCCTGACCAGAGGGCCATCTACGAGGCCGTGCTGAGGTCGTCGCGGGCGGTGATGAGCGCCGTGAAGCCAGGTACGGAGCTGTAACCTCAGCGGGGACCGACGGGATCGATGGCACCAGTCGGGCTGTCAAGGCAATTACGTTTGGATTTTAGAAAGTGCTGGAAAGGAACAAGACGACAAAATTAATTTCTGTGTTTAAACAGCTCCCAGTGGAGGGTAGAGGTAGGACACCCATTTGCCATGCAACATTTTTAAAGAATCAACACATAAACAGTTACTAATAAGATTAAACAGGTATTCTGATCTTCCACTTTTCTAATTCCTTTAATCCCGTGGTGACAGTTGTTACTCTGCTGTGTGTTTAGGCTGGCAGCCCTCTTTTCAGTAAGCTTGTGCCAAAGGCTGAAGGCAGAGGTGGAGGAACAGGCATGTCGTGCTTCGGTTGGTTTCAAGCATTTCCTGTATTTCCCGTGTGAAACGTTGTGTGGCAGGGGAGGATGGAGTGGGCATCTTCGGGAAGAATACTCAATTACCCTTAAAAAGCTGTAGAGAGCACTGGCTTTTGGGTGCTTCTCTGTGTGCCTCTAAGTTACAGACAAGGTAATTCATCGAGTGTACATTTTCATAGCTGAAACAGCTGCCTGGCTTGATGAAAATCTTATTTTTCTCTGATTCTGCTTTCAGGGCAGCAAATAAATGCTTTTAGAGCTGACTGCTGCTGTGATTTTGAGTGTTCACCAGTGAAGGTACTTGAGCATTTCTCATTATTCCTAACAGAACAGCATTGAGAAAAATGTGCTTAATGCACAAAGCACACTTATCCTTTAAACTTACTATGGTAGCTTTCAGTCACCAGGCCTGCAGTGTGTGGACTTTCTGGATTGCCAGCCCCAACATCCGTAATTTTCCTGTTACACGAGCTGGCAGCAGCAGCCTGGAAGGGAGCAACAGCACTTGGAGCTTGTCCACGAAATGAGACGAGATACTTTGCCATTTTACTACCAGTGTGCATTCTCCATCATTTGCTCTTTCTCCCCTGAAGAATCTTGTTCCTGTTCCTCTGCAGAGTTTGCTTTGCATTTCGGTGCCACCTTTAATTTCATGTGGCATTTGGGGCAGTATTTCATACTAACAAGTTGCAAACTGTCCTCAGAAGTTGAGAGCTGATACGGTGCTGTGCTCAGGATGGTGTAGAGAATTCCTCACTTTGCTTAACACTGTATTTACAGTGTCAGAAAATAAGGACAATACTAATTATTTCCCGAAATTAGTTGCAAGACTCCTTTAGTCGCTGTGGGAGTTTGGGATGTCTGGAGAAGATGGGCCTGAGCTTTCTGTTCTCGCTGGGTTTTAGTTGTCTCACCTGTTCAGAGGAGTGGTGCAAATGCATTTATGCTGTTTATGGGACAGTAGTTGTGAATTTTCTGGCTACAGGGAGCAGGTTAACCACACGTTGTGTGACTGACTAACGCAGCCAGGGCCTTTCACACCCCGTTGAGTCTCAGAAAGGGTTGGAGTCCCGCGACTTCATGGCTGTTGCAGGTCTGCTTGCATCAGGTTTTCCGTCTTTTAGCCACTGCCTGCATTACAAAACAGAGCTCTGGGGCTCTTCCTCTGGTGAGTGTCACTGACAAGCTCCAGGAGGTTTTAAAAGTTTTATTGTGGGACTGAAAAAGGCGGCATCATCCAAAGGGCCTTGCCACTATTGAAACCCCATCCAAAGGAGTAGATGCCGTGGAACTAAAGGGCTGGACCATAACACGTCAGCACCAGGGGGCTAAGCAAGGCTCACACGGCCACCACAAATTGATATTGTCTGATTCTGGAGCCCTTGGTGCTGGAATCATAAAAATACTGCTTTTAGTGTAGCTCTCTCTGACCCCTCTAATTGTAAAGGGTTAAAAAAGCAAACTGTGGTGGAAAAAAAAAATTACTGTGTAGCACATCAGTAGGCACAAGGCTAAACGGTGTGACAGTTAATGGTGGGGTGTGAGGTCCCAGCTCCCAGGTCTGTAGAACTTCCAGTGGACAACTGTCCTGGTGGCAGTTGAGAGCCTGGACTGCAGGGGTAAGATTAGACCCTTTTGTGAGCAAGTCTGACGTGTTTATTGGTGGTGGAAAGATCTGAAGAACTTGAAAGGGCACAGGTGCTTCGTTCCCAAATCCTGCCTTAGTTCATTCTTTGTCCCGGTCACATAAGTTAGATCCAATGTCAATGTAAGAGTTTATTAACCATCATTTGTCATCACTTACACCTGGGAGACCAGTATTGTTTGCTCTTTGTCGTTAATATAAATCTATTTGAAGAAACCTAAATCACTCCATGGCTCCATGTTCTGAACCGTGCAAACGAACATGTCAGTGGTTGCACGAAGAAGAGCCGCTGGTGAGGACCGATGCCCGTGGGCTCAGCTCCAGCTCATCCCAGGGCAGGTGGAGCTGCGTGAGCCAACAGGGGACTCAGATCCTGTTCCCTTATGGGTGCTGAACTGTCACTGGTACCTGCCAGTCCAGGACTCTTTGGGAAGAGGCTGTGGAATAGCTTCTTTTTGTATTCTTTAGCAAATAACTGTGGATTTATACCATGTCCAGCCTTTTGAGTGATTTCTGCTGTTTGTTATTTGGATTGTTATCTTGATCACTTAATAATTTAGAGTTCTATAAATTTAATTCCTAGTTGATGAGGACGGTATGGTTTCGAGATCTAGAAAGTTTCTATATACATTTCCATTTATAGAAACATGGAAGTTTCTCAAATATGTTAAATCTGCTACTGTGTTCAGAGGAAATAAAAAGGAAGAATGCTTATCTTTAAGCTTTGCAATTAAAGCTGTTTTGGATTAATGCACTAGATCATAAACAGAGTCTTTAAGATTAATGAGCTAAATATTGGAGCAATCACATACTTTCCATTTTCATCCCTGTGTGATTGCACACTGGGACCTCCGAACATTCCTCCGTGTCGTCTCTGTAGAGTAGTGGGAGGTCACAGGAGGAATGGAGCTCATTGTGCTTCGTGTTCCTGGTACTACTGCAAAACTTGTGTATGTTGAAAAAAAAGAACAGAAAAACTTTTTTCAGTCTCTAGGTGATATAGATTAGTATTTGGGGGAAGAAGGAGAACGAATTAAAACACCTTGATCAGTAAGGTCTATTGTCCTAAATTCCAGTTAAAAAAATAAAGATCTCTCCCAAGGAGCCGTTGAGTAAGGCCAGGTTGGCAGCCACTCAATTCCCTATCTCTGAATTTATGTGATTTAAAAACCTTGTATATCCAAAGTCCCCATTGAACCGAAATTGCGCTCAGACATCAGCTGCGCAGCTGGGAATATTTGCTGATTGATGTTTGTTTGTTTCAATGAAAGAAAAAATAAAAAATAGTTCCAAATACGCACAGAAGTTGTTGTTCCCCACGTCAGCTCGTGCAGCGTGAGCCCTTTTCCCCGGGGCACTGCCCTTGCTGTAGGGTCTCCCTGTGGGCTTGTGGCTCCACATTAGTTGAAGCTGGAGCTCATGCCCAGGGGTGTGAGCACACCCCCAGGTCCTGCCTTCTGCTGCCCAAGAGAGTGAGTCTCCTGCTACCTCTGGCTTTCAGGCTTTGCTTTCCTGATAAATGCTATTGAGGAACGTCCTGAAGGAAATCTCCATCCCGGGAATAATATCTCTGATAGTGGAAGGTGGAGACTTCTCTATATTAGCGCTGGAAGATTCCTTCCCTCTTTATAGCTTTCCCAGAACTCAAATTTCACATAAGGACATGGGTCTTTAAGATGTTAAATCCTTTCTTCCAGGATCAAAGATCAGCCGTTGCAGATTTCATTGATCCCAGGAGTGCCATAGAATCCATGAGCAAGAAAGTACAGTCAAGTACTTCAAAACCAAGTACAGGCAAAAACATCGCAGGCAAAGAAGTAAACCCACATGACAAGCAAATAGAACATCCTTTTATGAATCATGTAGATATCAGCCCATCCTTAGAACTCCCAGGAAAGGGTCCCCTTTTGCTGTAGGTGCTGAATAAATGCAACGACATAAGTAGTTCCCAAAAGCCGAGATCCTTTGAGGTAAAGAGGCAGAGGGGAGAGGGTTGGAGCAAACAGCCAGCGAGCGTGGGCCAGCGGGGGTCTGCCTTGGACTACAGAAAGTTCTCTGTAGGTGATGGTCCCCCTGTGTCCCTGCACCAGTGCCTCACCAGGTTGCAGTTGAGAGTGGGTGAGTGGTCCGTCTGTCTGTCCAGCGGAGCGTAGGCTGTGGCTGGGTTGTAATCCTGGAGACAGCTTGGTGTCTAAATACTGAGGGCCGGTGCTCTCAGCGAGGCAGTCAGGGGAGGGAGGGCCAGTGAACAAGCACCAGCTTCAGAAATAGCCTGTTCTATACAACAGAAAATGCTGTAATTTGAATTCAAAGTAGCAGTATGATTCCCTGTTCTGTGTTTTAGTAACACGTCTCTAACAAAAAAAGAAAAAAAAAAAGCATAGTGGAGAATTGAGCTCAGGTAGGACAGTACTAAGAATATTAGAATAACCCAAATAATTAAAGAAATGTTTAATTAGAAAATAACAGCTGGGGCATTTGTCATAGCAGATGATATTACTGGCAGTTGTGCCTGGTCACAGGTTGAGCAGAGTTGTGCTTAGGAACATATACAAATTCAAAATCAGCAGCTTCACAGATTACTGCTTCTTTTTGTCCATGACAGTTCTGTAACTTCTGTAGAATTCAGATTCATTTTTGTTTTCTTCTATTTTGAGTGCAGCTTTAGGGTAATTGTCACTGTATTCAACTAGGATTAAAATTTGTTAGATGTAAAGAAAATAATTGTAACCACTACTAATATTTATTCCTTCCTAGTGAAGTTCAAGGTTCTCACCCACGTGCGGGGGGTGTTTCTTGTGTGCAAGTCGTTTGAGTTTCATTTTGCGTAGCCCAGAGTTGTACTTGGTGGAACACCATCTGGGCACGCTCCTCTATTGTGCTGTATAAGCAGTAGCTAATTTTGGTGAACATTTAGAAAGAAATGGAACCTTTTGACAATGGCACAACAGGGAGGGGTGTGGGAGCACAATCTGTTTTACAGTTTGGATCATTTCAGAATGCCTGTATGAATTATTCCCATTCAGATTGTCATAGTTTAGGCAAAGTGCTGCTCATCGTTATTAATCTGCCGTAATATCTGAAGCAGAACAATTATTCTCAGAAATGAACCATTACTGACAGAAGTTGAAGATTTTATACAAGTTCCTCTGAAGATCAGCTGCTTTCAGGGCATGTTGTAGCCAGTCCTTGATAGTCACCGATCCTGCTGAATGGCACCGCAGTAGGATTTTCCCCCCTTAATGTTAAGAATGTGTTACTGTGTTAAAGACAGACTGGAAAGTAAATCAAGGTATGTTTTAAAAAGCTGTTTGTAGTCTGCTCTCTCTCGTTGCTGAATGGAGTTGGCTGTATTTACCTCTAGCATTAATGTTCATAATTAAGTTTCCCCCTGAGTACTGACTCTCAGACTGGCCCAGAGGAGCTGGGGTGGCTTTCTGTGCTCAGGAATTCTGGCTTTGTGGGCATCAATGGTTACAGCATCAGCCACGACTAAAATAACGCTGAGTTATTTCCAAGTGCATAAATCCAGGCCCTTTGGAACATTTGGGCCGTACTGCCCCGCAGTCCCCACGTCGGGGGGGCTCAGGACAACCTTCTGGGGCAGTTTCTGCTAGGGTTTGGGGCAAACCTGCAGGCTCCCAGCTCCCCTGAACACGTGGATTTTAACTCTGCTTGTGGGGGTTCTTCCAAGGTGCTGCTTATACAAAGCAAATACATTTAGAAGTCTTCACAGACTTAGAACCTACATTGGCTGCAGGGTTTTTTTAGCCTTTCTCTAGTGAATGTATTTTGGTTTAAGGCTTTAAAAAAAAATAGGCTTTTTTTTCCTAATTGTAGCAGGTTGTAATACTGTAACATTGTATAATTCTGATATTAACAGTGACTTTGGGGGGAATAAGCCGCTTTTCCGTGGTCTGGGGAGCAGTGATTTTCTCCCGGCTCAGTCCTGAGGGAATGGCTGGGCTGCGGTGGGAGTCGCGGTACAAGGTTCGGGAGCCCTTCGCTCTTGTCGCCGCACCGGCTGCCCCGCACAGATGGTGCTGTTTGCCCTGGGGTTTATCTGAACAGGGTCCTCCTCAGCCTCGGAGAGCGGTAAGTTTCCCCACCGCAGTCACTGCCCCCCAGCGCCCCCCTCCTTCCCCCAGCCTTTTTCCTCCTCTTTTCAAGGCGCACCCGTTGGGAAGGAGCAGGCAGGAAATTCCGTGTCCGAGGGCGCTGCTCAGCCCCGGCGCTGGTCCTTCCAGAGCGGGAACGATGCTCCTCTTGCTCCACCTCGAACTCTGTCCAAATGGCTTTTCTTAAGGCTTCAGCAAGGCAGAGTCTTGCCTTGGCCTTGTCTCTGATGTCCTACAGCTGACCCTGTGCAGGTCTGGAGGATGGGTTTACCACTTAAAACTTCCACTGGGTGTTTGAGCACACCGTTTTGGTTTCCCTCTCCAATTCCTCGCCCCATCACACCCCTCCTCGCCCGGTGCTGCAAGAAACCGAGCTCAAAAACTGAGCATCTCCTGGGCATTTCATCTAGGGGGCCACGAGGAAAGCCTGCAAATCAGACACACAACAGATTCTTCTCTAGCACCCAAGTGAAGAAATGGTTGGTTTTAGTATTTAAAAGATGTTTCGGTTTGTTTTTTAAACTGGGTTCGATTGGGATTTTGGAGGCCCTGTTGTCTGATGTCTGATAGGGTCCCTGGGTGCTGGCAGACTTTGCTCCCGGGGGTTGCTGGCCGGGCAGGGATTGCGTGTTCTGTCTGTTCAGTGGCACTGCCAGGGGACACCGGGCCTTTTGCCCTTCTCTGCGGACACTCCGAGATTAAATGCAGCTTAACCTTAGCACAATTCGGGGAGAAGTTACTACAACCTTGCCATAGTCGTGTTTTTTTAGTAAGATTGTGACATCTGTGCTGGCAAAAAACCCCCACCCTACAACAACAAAAAACCCCTGCTAAATCATTTGTGGTTTAATCATTGTCACATTATGACCACAAAGTACCCGAAGTAGCGGCCAAAAAAATCCTGTTAGGCCTTTTCAGAGCTCTTTGCGACCAAAGTGGCTAAATACCACGCAGTGATTCTAAATTACTTTTATGTGCTGTTTCTACTTTATGTTCTCAAATAGCTTCTAATGAAACATCAGAAAATAATCGCTGGAATGAAAATACCAGTGAGTTAACAGCAACGGAGGAATAGTTTGTAGTATAATCTATAACAATTAATCTTTTCAATTCTATTGTTTAAAAAGCTATTATATGTTCGGTCAATGATAGGGATGCTTTGGATTTCTGCATTTCTAGAAGCATTTATTTGTCTCTTTTCTTTTTTTTGGATCAAAAGTCTTCCCTATCAACAGTGCCACCAAAGAGATCACAGATTGTTGTAGAGATCCTTCTGTGATGTTTCTGAGTCCCTAAAACATGGTGTTTTATCTGAAATTTGGTGGGTTTGGCAAACGGATAATTAGAGAAGAAATACTTTTAAAGGCAGTAAAACAATACCTATTCTGTTTCTTTTCTGTCTCACTAGTAACTTGAATATCAGATAACATTCAAGTTGATGGGAATAAATTTTTAAAAAGCCGTTGTAGTAAAGTTAATGCTTTAAGTTTGCTGGTTTTAAACACAGCAGCTCACAGGCCTGCAGAGCCCTGGTGTCTGAGACCTGGGAGCCCCTGTCTGCAGTGTAATTAGTCTGTGATCTGTCACATCTCGTTGTCGGACATACCCCCTGCCTGCTCGTCGCCGTGTATCGCTCACTCCCTGTCTCGGGGCATCTCGGGTGCTGTGGCTGCTGTCGAAGGGGGGGTTTGTCCCGGGCCCTGGCCCAAGCACAGGCTGCACGGCAGGTAACGAACCGCAGCCTAATTAGCCCTGGTAACAGCTTTGCTGGGAGCCAGGCGCTGGTTCAGCGACCTGCCCTCCCGGTATCTCGTTTGGCAGAGAATTCAGGATGGAGCAGACACACCATCAGCAGATTTTCCTGAGCACAGACTCATTTTGGTACAAGCTGTCAAAGTCCAAGGACCCTCCAATTTGCCTTTCCGAACCTCGACCGTCACTGGAGTATAATCGGTTTATAAATTGGCTTAAAGATAATAACGAAACTAACCTTTTTACCCAAAAAGCACGTCTGCAACTATGATAAACCTTTTTACACAGAAAGCGTGTCTGCAACTATGATTAACTTCATGAAAACTTCAAAACTATAGTCCTGACTAAGCATCGCTGGTGCTGCACCCCCTGGGCTGGGGGCTGGCCCTGCAGGGACGGGGTGGTGGGCTGGGAGGGGGGCTCTCTGGGCCCCCCCGTGGGGCAGGGAGCTGCCTCCCAATCAGTGCTAACGAGCCCGGAGGTGCTTCTCTTTCTGGGGGACGGTGCACAGATTGGAGCAGCCACTTGCTCTTCAGCTGGTCTCTGGCTTTTCTG
Organism: Gallinago jamesoni; assembly: GCA_025769975.1. Classification (NCBI taxonomy): domain Eukaryota; kingdom Metazoa; phylum Chordata; class Aves; order Charadriiformes; family Scolopacidae; genus Gallinago; species Gallinago jamesoni. The sequence goes on along the minus strand of JAOQGH010000062.1, from coordinate 34,659,324 downwards.
TCGGAGCCGTACATGGGACAGTGGAGTTTTGTGTGAGCACCCCCATAGGATGATTCTATTTCAGGCTCTGAAGCCCCAGGACTTTGAGCAAAAAGCGGTAATGTAATAATGATAGAATTTCGGTGTTCACAAGACCCCAGAGCCGCATGTTTCACTGGATTAGAGCAAATGGAACTTGATGGGGTTTTTGGCCTTAAAAATGGCTGGGTTTTCATTTGTTTAATCATGCCAAAATTGAACAAGGAAAATATTCTTCTACTGTACCTTAGCCCTAGTTGTCTTGACTCTGCAACCGCTCTGTTGATGATGACTCAAAGCCATGGTGAACTAATTAAGACAGCACTGTGTTACTAACAAAAGAGCTGCTTTCTTCCTCCCTCCTCCCCCCAGCAGTTTGTCAAACAAAATTGCATCCTATACCAAAATAATAGAAATCTAATGTATCCTGGCACTCTGTCTCTAGTCAACCAACATTATTTTGTAACGCCGTTTTAATACGTGAATTAGAGGACTTGTGTTTTACACAGCCCATTAACACAAGGGAGTCATTAATTTCTGGAGAGTGTCTTTGCCAGAAAGATGTGGGCTTTAAATCTTCTACGTACGTAGAAAAGTACTGTCCATCTCAAATGTTCTAAACGTGATGATCGTTATTGAAAATAACAGGATAGTAATACTTTATGCTCTTCATTCTAAATAACTGCGTTTGAGTTGACAGTCTCTCGGGGAGCTCCCTGGCGCGTGTGCCCAGCGCAGCCTGCCCAGGGGGGGTCTCAGCGTCCCCCCGGCTCTGCGGCACCCGGTGCTGCTCTGCCTCCTCCGCACACACGTCACGATGATTTTTGACTCGTTTAAAGTATTTTTGTGCTAATGTAGTTGCTCTTTCTACCTTTGCTTTTTTATAAACAAAGGGCACATGTGTTACATCTGCTTTTTGAAAGTCGTTTTTAAAAACTTGTAGCAATCGTTAACTCAGCTGCTTGTTTCTGCTCTCCAAGGGGTCGCCTGGCCTGATATGCACCGTCTGGCTGACAGAGTCCATCTGGAGGAGCTGACTAAAATTGGCATCCTGAAAGGCAACGTAGATGACATGGTGAAGGTTCATCTGGGTGCAATATTTATGCCACACGGACTTGGACATCTACTTGGAATCGACGTGCATGACGTTGGAGGCTACCCAGAGGTTAGTGTTAGTCCATTCTCAGCTGCCTTGAACATTAACCCCTCTCTGTTCCATCAGCATTTCTCTCACTCCATGCATGATCAGCCGGTTGCATCTTCTCAGAGGTGGAGCCGATGGGCATTTAAGTCTGTCCTTTTCTGGACGTGATATTTGATGCAGTTTACTTTAAAGGAATCTGTTAGTTCATTGAAACGGCAAACACTTACGGGGAGAAGTCAACTGATGCCGCCCTTTGGGCATTCTTAATCTGCTCAGTTTCTACATGTGCGGTGTTGTTCCTCCTGAAGTCACCACTCTAACGGGTATCACCCTGTGCTGTGTCTCAGTCTGCCTCAGAACCTGTCCAGGGAAGACTCCCTTGCTTCATCCCAGATGTGGGCCAGCTGTGGGAGCCCACTGCTGCCCCCGGGCTGGTAAATCCCCGTGGCTCTGTCATATGGAAACAAGCTGGCTCATGTTCCTGTCTTCAGCTTTGATCTCAGGTGCCAACACAGGCACCAATGCAGTTGTGTTGTCCTGCAATGAGAACAGAAAGAAAAGAAAAAATCCATCAGGTCTCCCAGTCTTTGCACACGTGAAAGCGTGACCTCTTGCATTGCCAGTTTCTGCAGAAAACAGAGAATGATTACCTTCTTCCTGGAATTAACATAACGGCTCATGACTGTGGTCTGAAAGCAGAATGGGTAAAATTCTGTAGCCAATGAATGGTAAGATGTTTGCAATGATACAAAAAAAAAAATAAATCTCTAAGGGGAGCTGAACTTAAGTTTTTAATAAAGACAGGAAGTTTACAGCAGCTTCAGAAAGGTTTCAGAAGGCTTTTCTGTGTTATGTTTTGGTCATTGGAGGCTAACTGTTCAAGGGGTTTCAGTCACACACTATGAAGAGGCATCATTCGCCTTCTCTCTTACCTAAGATGTTCTTTTACAAGAACCTAAAGAGGAAACTAACAGCTTCTTGGGTCAGGTTTGAGTGTATTTCGGAGCTGGTTGGCGTTGGCGGAGCAGGCAGCGTACTGGCTGCTGGAGCTGGCATCGCTTGTGCAGGCTGGGAAGGAGCAGTATGTGACATTTGAGGGCATTCACTGTGGTCACCATATAATGGTTGTTGAGACACAGTGCTGTGCTGACAATGTGTTGGCATCAGCTAACAAACTTATATGTCATAGAAGTGAAACAGAAATGGAAAGCACCCCTCTCTGGTGGGCAGGTCTCTCCCTTACCTGACGCGATGACATGGACTGGGGCAGGTCTGTCTGGTAGGGGACAGAGAGAACTACAGTTTAGGAACAAGTGAGAAGAATTGTGAGAGTGAGAAGTACTGTGCTTGGTTTGTACTTGGAAACTCTGTGCTCTGAAGGATAGAGCAAGTTCCTTAATTTCAAGGGAGATTTCTAGAGCTGATGTTGGGGGGTATAGAGCAGCAGACTGTCCATACCTTCCATCTCTCTGCAGGTCTCAGCCGTGTGGAGTATGAGCTACAGAATTGCCTTTTGAAACTAGATTTTATTTACATACGAGCAAATGTGTAACTTAATTATCTGGAATATTACAGAATTTAAGGGTCATTTTTCTGAAAGCAGACTGATCTATCCACGGTTTTGAAAGAGTGACCTCTCATAGATAAAAATGGAAATAAGGATTGTACTGTTGAATGACTTGGGCTCTCCACTTTCATACTTAATATGTGTAAAAATACCTGAGCTCTCTGCAGATAGAGAGTTTTATACTTGCAAATATTAAAATTATTTGTTTGTGTAGACATGCAGCTGCATTCTTACATTAGGAATGTTTCCCTGGCTAATTTACTTTCAAAATCCAGCCCTAAATACCAAGTTTCCGGAACACGGAAGCACGTTGGGTGTTTTTTGGCCAAGGTGAGGTACCCAGGGGTCGAGGCACCCAGAGGCCGGTGAGGGGCTGAGCTTCGTTAGGTGGGATGGGCTTCCTTAGGCTGCTCTGGACCTGAGGCTCCGGCGGGAGGGGTGGTGGTACCGGGGGGCACCAGAGGAGGGGGCTTTCCCCAGGTAAATCTAAACCTGAGCAACTGGGCACCTCTGTGACGTGCCTGCATTAAATGGGAGAAGATCTTTTTATCTAAGGCTTGTTGTTTCATGAGAAAGTGCGTTCTGAAGACGTCCCGTGTGCCGTGGGGTGGGTTTCGGGGTGGTTACCAGCCAGCGAGGTTGCCACAAAGAATTCCATGAAGCTGTTGGTGTGTTTGTTGTACACATGAGCCCATGCCTGTAGTATCGTGCTCTTTTTTCTAGCTGGTTAAGAAGCAAGTTATTTGCTTTTGGCCGAGGGAATTTCTGGGAGTATTACAAAGGATTTTTTAAAAATAAAAACTTTCCAAGTGGATATTATTCCATTATTTTTCCTCAAGTGTAAACAGTTACATTTGGAATAATACAATAAGTTTTGATTTCCTAATTTTTATCCGTCACAAAGTTTTGTGTGTTCCAAAAAAACTATTTCCAGACATTGTTAGCTTAGATTAGTTATTCATTAGTAGCCAAAGATTTCTTTTTTCAAAATTGGCAATAATAAGTTTTCATCTTTTCCAGTAAGCGGCTTTCACATGTAGCATTGAACAAGCACTTTCTTCCTCTTTGACAAACACTGTAAAAAAACTTGCACATTTTCTGCAGAGGATACTCTGGAATGTTAGAAAAATACAGCGTTTCCCTGCCATTATTTTTTTGCCCTGATAAAGAATAATTGGGTTTGGCCAGCAACAAACGCGGCTTGGCAACTATGTTTAGGGCAAGATTTTTGACAGGCCGTAACCGGCAGCATTTCCCATGGAAGCACGTAAGGAAAAGTCCTGATTTCCCGAAGTGCTCGGCAGCCCGGGGATCCTTCGGGAGCCGGCTCTCCCGTGGCGTTCCTCCCGGGGAAACCGGGCGTCAAGCACGGCTTTGAAAATCCAGCTCCTGCTTTTAGGGCTACAGCTCGAGCAGCGCTGAAAATCCGGCCCCAGTGGTACTAATCACTTCGGAAAATCTGGCCCTCAGTCAGGCAGAGCGAGCTTCAAAGGGTGAAAACTCCACTGGGCTTTAGCTTCAGCTGTAAAATTCAATCATGGAGATGGTTTTCCCACACTCTTTCATTTGTTTCTGGGTAAATTCGATACGGGACATAAATGAGGGTCTGTGCCTGTTGCGGTGGGGAGGGGGTGGTGGGTGATCCCAGATTTTCTGCCCCTGAGGTAGATGGGGCTGAAGTTTTCATTTAAATCTAGGTTCCGTGTCTCTAGATGCTCCGGTTGATTCAATTTCATGTTATATTAATTGACTGCGAGGCTCTGAAGAACGCTAAGTACATTTGATGACTTTCTATAATAATAAGGCAGTTAATTTAAGTTAGGTTAATAACTACTGTGATTTTAACATCTTGTGAATTAAGAGTTTCATTTGGTTTTGTCTTTTAAAATTACAAGATTTACCTTAGTTTAAGGTTTTAATTCAGTTCTCTATTCTCATGGAAAGCTGATCCTTTCGTGGCTGCTCTGCATCAGCAAGCTGAGGTTGGAGGTTTGGTTTGGTGCTGGAGTTCCCCATGTCCTTCCACGCTCCGCAGCCCCACGGGCTGTGCCTGGCTCTCGCTCCCGGACGGCTTCCTGGGGATCCGGGTCACCAAACCTACTCCAGAACACAGGAGCCATCTCGTTCCCTTTCTTGTTCTGGCAAAAATAGTTTTCCCTGTGTATCCTGCTTCATGCTGAAGCAGAAGATTTCGTTTTTTTTCGTGGTTAGCATAGCAAATGATGCATTAATGTCTTTTCCTTTAAGAAGCAGAGGATGAGGTGAATTCCCCAGGAAGCCCAGAGCCCTTCTGTAGAGCTCAGTGCTGCAAAGTGCCTCTCTTGGTCCGAGCCTGGCACAGCCTCTCCAGCCCCTGCACCAGGAGAGCCGGAGCCACGGGGCCGTGCACCACTCCTGCCTCTAGGTCTTGTTCCCATAAGCGAATGTGCACCTCGAGAAAAGATTGGGAGGAAAAATGTGCTGCTTCCACTTGACGGTGTCCCTGGAACCCCTTTCTTTTTGGTTCTCTGAGCTCCTGCCTGGGGGAGCCGTGGGGCTGTGGGGTCGCTGAGCAGGCGGAGCGGGGCAAGAACCGTCGGGGTGAGGACTGACTCCACAGCATCTCCACGCAGAGGAGGGCTTGTTCTTAGCTCAGAAAAATGGTGGTGGGTTCCCAGCAGCTTTTCCCTGTGCGGACAGATGCTGGAGTCTGGGTGTTTGTGGGAGTTTGGGGCTTGAGCAGAGGCAGGAGAGGAGGGATTGTCCAAATCCGCCTGGAATTTTAGCAGAGACTAACAGAGCTTGTGTGGTTTTGAACAGGAGAGAAGAACCAAAATGGTACAGTTCTGCTTTCAGTTGAATGTAAAAGTAAGGTATTAAAAGTATCAGGGGTATGCTTCGGGAGGCTTGTATGCAATCCCCACTAATATTAGTATCAAAATATCACAAAAGAAAAAGCCCTTTCATTTAAGGCCATTTCCTGCGTATCTTTCTATGTGTCACAAGAAAACCTGCCCGTTAGATTTAAATGGTACTTGTCATTATTTTAAGGCAGCCTTGCTGGTAGCTTTTGCAATTCCTTGTCTCACGTCTGATGATTTCTCTATCCAAATATTCTCCTCACCTTCCAGGTTGATGTTGTAGTTCTCAACTTGGTGATTTTTACTATGTGCTATTTCTTTTTTTTTCCTCACAGTTAGGCTTTAAGAAAAAAGAAGGTTACTCTGTCTGTTTTATTAGTTCCATGGTGGTATCAGGGGAGCTTGGTGACATCTGAGGGTCCGGGAGGTTTGGCTGAGGTCTGCGCTGAAGCCACGGGCTGAAATTCAGCTCGGTCTGATGAGAGCAGGCAGCGCTGCCTCGGGCGATTCTGCTTCACCCCTGGCAATGACAGGAAAGGAGCTGGGCAGCTCCAGCCCGATACCGCAGTTAATGCTTAGGAAAAGACAAAAACGTTTAAAATAAAAATAGGCAGTTAAGCACTGCATCCCTCCGTTCCCCCAGTGTGAAGTGCGAGCTGTGTCCCCCAGGCTCCAGCAGTGAGGTTGTGGTGCAGCAGGGGAAGCTTTGGCCCGTGGGTGCCAGGGTGGTGGGTGATGCCCGGGCAGGTCCTCCTGTCACCTGCTGTGGATTTCCACCAGCCGTCGGGAGGGAGCGGGACAGACTGGATGAACTAATCGTCATTAGCAGCACTCGGCAAGAGAAACGAGGGCTTAGAGAGAAGGGACCAGCAGACAACTGAAATGGAATTCAAGGCTTTTATTTTATTTTATTAGCTGCAGAGGGCTCCATGCTTTTTACAGTAAATGAGATAATTAGAAGTTGGGTACACGCGGTGGGAGAACAGGGAAGAGTGGAAGAGCTGGGATTTCAATTTGGTGTTGATTTCTTATAATCTAAATATAATGTTAGTATCCTGACTAATTTAAATTCTTGACTGCACATAGTTTGGTAAAACAGTTAGTGCTTCGCTGTGTTGGATGTGATCCAACTGGGACAGTGTATTTGTCAGGCTCAAAAAAAGTCCAGTGATGATTTAGCTGGAAGAAGGTACCAGAAGCTACGTGTGTCTCTACACGAGCCTTTTACCGTGGCTCGGTGTTTGCAGTGATGGGTATTTTCGGTGATCTCTGCCAGGGCCGTGTTTCTCTGCCACTGCTGGCTTGAGGAACCCTCTGGGTGGTGGCACCCCAGTGTTGCAGCCCCTGCTTTCAGGAGGGAGGGTGGCCCTGCCATCCCCAGCCGGCACAGAGCCCCCGCCCGTGCTTTTCTTGCACCCTCACCCCGAGATGAGCTCTGCCAAGCGGGGCTGGAGCTGTCTCTGCCTCTGATGGCTTTGCCCGGTAGCGGGTGTCTGTGGGACAGGATCCAGCACCATACCTATTGCAGCTCTTCCACGGAAAAAGCAGCGTTATACCCCATTAACCGTTGAGTTGCCGAGGAGCAGGCAGTTGTTCGGCCTTATACTGAGGCATTGTGGAGTTACTGCAACTTCTAGGCTTCCACGGCCACTTTGCTGGGGAAGAGGCATATTTGCATACTTCCTAATTCCCTGCTTATTCCAAAAATAGATCTATATTTTATATTACTGCACACTTAACTTAATTTGAACTTTTATTTTGCTTACATAGTAATGAAATCAGTTTACATAATAATTCTCTTGTTCCCTTGACAGTCCTTATTGCCTAGACAGGCTGTTTTTTGTTACCTTACATGAACCATTAATTGGAATCTGATGTTCTTGGCAGGAGTACAGTCACAAATGACAGTGTCACACATCTGTGCTCACTGTGGGGGGAGTGTCTCAGTTCTAAAATGTGAGCAGAACCTCCAAATGAAATCAGTCTTAGAAAACAATTTCGGATACAGTCTGTTGTTGCAGTGTACGGGAAAATAAACAGTTCTTCAAAAAGTCATTTTCCCAGAATATCACTGGGAGTCTCTTTTTAGATGCCTAGGTGTTAATATTTTCTAGGTTATTCTCTACACTATTTTGATGCAAATTATCAGCTTTTCAGTTGTACAGCACTGAGTGTGATGGGGTCCTGCTCCGTGGCCAGGCCTCCAGGAGGTGAGGTAGTAGAACCAGATACCTGCACCGCTGCTGCGCCACCGCTCGGGCTTCTTACTCTGCATGTCATCCAACTGCAAAACACCATCACGGTTACTGTTGAGAAGAAGGTGTTAGGTGTTTGGCTGCAATATGGAGGGACATTTCCTCCCCACAAAGAAGGAAATCCGTTAATGGCAGAAGGTGCATAGCGATGGGTGACAGTGCGAGGCTTTGACTTGGTGGAAAACAGCAATGTCCTTGTTTCCTGTCACCTTCTGTTTGGGGATGGTGGGTTTTCAGTGATTTAAAAAATCCTTGGTTTGCTCCAGTTTTCAAAAACAACTGAAGCAGACTGAGAGCTGAGAACTGCCAGCTCCTGGACCTGATGGCCCCGGTGTCTACCAAGAGTGCCCAGAGATCAGATGTCATTTGGGGTGCTGAAGCCATTGTTTGATAGGTTTAATCTGTGCTGTTCTTAGAAGAAGGAATTCTGTCATCTCCCTGGCTTGATCACCTTTCCCCTTCCCCATTCTGCTCATTCCCTGTTGTCCACCAGCCCTACAGCAATTTGGGTTGAGGCTGTCCTCCTGTCCTCTGCTCAGGGGATGCACGGCCAGAGCCTGTCTCTGTCCTCATCCCTTCCACACATCTCTTGGTGAACTCCAAGAGTTGCTAGCCTCCATTAGAAGGGAGCCCAGGGCTTCCTCGTGGTGAGTCCACCCGCTGGTGTCCTGCTTGCTGTCTCTGAGAAGCTGGGCAGTGTCACCCTTCCTCCGAAAGCCCCTTGGAGATGCTTTCATGGAAGAGATTCAGCCGCTGCCATTTACACGGTGACTTCAGTGCCTGCAAAATCCAAAGATCCGGAGCTGAAACCAAGAGCTGAACAACCTAGAGCTGAGACGGGATGGACAGGATATCAAAAAGAGTTTGTAGGTTCCTTCTAGAGAAGCTACAGCTTTGTTTTTGTGGGACAGGAATATTGAGGTGCCTCGGGAGCCTGCGCTGCTGGAGGGTGTCTCCTGGTGTGAGCCCCCAGGTCCTGCCCCGGGGCTGTAGTTGCACTGCGAGCTGTCTGCAGGAGGTGCTGACAGCAGAGAAGGTCTGAGCATTGCCCTAGTGGCTGTGTGGAGGTGTCTGAGGTGGGCATCGAGGCTGGACCGTCACACCTGGTGGGAAACCTCATTGTTTTAAGGGAAGGCAGAGGAGTGCGGGCAGGGCTGCCTCCAGAGGGTGGTTGCCATCGTCCCCTCCCTCCGCATTCATCCTGCTGGCATCTGCCTGGGCTTGGCCACCTCCAAACCAGCCTTTACAAGGGGAACTGAAGAGAAGTGCACTTAGAAGCCAAAGAGGGGTTGTTTGTTGTAAAGTGGCCGATAGATAGTTGGCAAGACACCAAAAGGTCCAGACACTAATCTAATTGTTTACAGCTCATGGAGAGATTAATCCACAAGATTGGATGCCCTGGTTTCCTCTGCGCATCACAATGAGTGTGTGAGATGCCAAACCCCATGGGGCAGCAGCAGCAGGAGAAATGGCTCCGTTTCAGTGCAGTTATTGTTTCAAGTTCAGAAATATATTGATTCTCTCTGGGTTTTGATAAGGATATAAATGCAAAGTGCCTTGCTTAATATCAGAGTATTCTTGTTTCCTCGGTGGAACAAAATCATGCTTTCTTACGTGAGTGTAACATCCTACTCTGCAGAATTCAGCTCGGACACGCGAAACAAAACGAGTGGAGTGCCCAGTGGAGATGGTGAGGATACACTGGTCAGGGTCAGCAAATGCTCCACGTCTCTGAAAAATGGGCAAAGCTGCCCACGGGTGCCCGGGCTGGTGGGCTCTGGAAACCTTGGCTGCTGGAGGCGGTGGGGGACACGTCCCCGGCGAGGGGAGAGCACGCTGCCCAGCGGCTGCCGGGAGCAGGATTTCTGTGAAATGGGGTTTCTCTGTGATGAACAGTGAGGAGCAAACAGTACTGCAGGGTGTCTGCACTCTGCAGAGCCAAGGGTGTGATGAGGGGGAACCCTGGGAGATGTGAGGGCATCTCCCACCACCTCTGCCAGCCAGGAGGGATGGAGGAAGGGGATGGGTCCTCATGGGGATGCAGCCGCACTCCCACTCCTCCTGGATGGAGTCACTCCTTCTGCTGGCAAGGAAACTGGCCGTGACATTGGCCAGAAGCAGGGTTTGGGAATGACACCTGGAGAGCGGGTGACACCTGTGGCCGCACAGAGCCTGGTGCCTTCTGATGCCGGGAGGGCTGGAGCCCCTCTGCTGGGAGGGGGGGCTGAGAGAGTTGGGGAGTTCAGCCTGGAGAAGAGAAGGCTCCGGGGAGATCTTAGAGCCCCCTTCCAGTCCCTCAAGGGGCTCTAGGAAAGCTGGGGGGGGACTCTTGATGAGGGAGGGGAGCGATGGGATGAGGGGGAAG
>JAOQGH010000062.1:34621969-34639322 GCA_025769975.1 Gallinago jamesoni | reverse complement strand
GGGACCCCGCTTCCCGGAGGAGGATCCCCCCACCCACCCCGGCGCAGGGGCTGCCCTGAGCTGGCAGGGTGCGGGCGAGGGACGGGCTGTGAGCCCCGGGTCCCTGATGTGCGTTTATTCCAGCCTTTCTTTAGGAAAAGAGACTCGCCCAAGCTCCCAAGTCCTCGGGGCAGCGCAGGGCTGAGATGGAGGCATTTATTCTGCTGTCACAGCCGGAGCTGCTCCCGGGGACAGAGGGGACCCCTGGTTCCCACCCGGCTCCTTGGGGCTCCCAGAGGGACCCTCCGGCAGGAGGGGGCTCAGCACAACACACCGACACCTCCCTCAAGGTAACAAACGAGATGCTTCCAGCTTGTCTTTGTCCTTCTAGTTTAGGTGTTCTGCCCTCCCTTGCCCCCCTCTCTTGAATGGCAAGACATTTTCAGACTTAAATTATTTAAATTATTTTATTAGATCAGAAATTCAGCCAAAACTCTGATGAGTTTCTGATTCTTTCCATCGAGTAAAAACCTGAGGGGAGGGCAGGGATGGAGACTCACACTGATCTCTCAAAGATCACTGTTTGCGGTGGGCACCTCTGCTTTTGAGGGAAACAGAGAAGGGGCAGGAAAAATGGAGCCAGCACGAGAAGCAAAAGGTTTTTATTGGCTTCTGGTATTTCAACCCTACCTACTGAAGCGGCAGCTAGAACCAAAAAACAGATCTTTGTAAAAAGACTACCATAATCCAAAACAATCCAGAAAAGTTTTCCACGTGTATTAAAAGTTTAAATTCAAAAAGAAATTTTCGAGGTTTCATTTTCTACCAGCATCTTCATAGAGATAATATCCGAGTTCTCTAAGTACAGATACGAGGCAAACGAGCATCCTACAAAATAACCTATGGGAAAAGGTAGTGTAGGAGGGAAATGAGGACGGTGCAAGAATGCAGCAGCCACAGGGGCTAAACGCAACACAACCAGACCTTCAACACAATATTTAAAAATGAAAATAAATTAAGGTTACATCCAAGTTCTTGCTTTCCTTTTGTTGTTTAACTCCTCGCTATAGTACATGGCACTGCACTAGGGATTGTGGCAAAGACTTAGCACTAGCATTAAAAAAGTTGCTATAGAAAAACTGTTGTGAAAATAACCCAAGCCCGAGAATACTCCTCATGCGGCTGGGGGGGATGGGGGGGGCTGTAGAAACCCCACTGGATCAGTTACCCAAACTAGGGCCATTTATTTTCAAAATCACCATGAATTTCTGCAAGATCTCAGTTGCGAATGTGAGGAGCCATGAACACAGCGATGACCGTCAGCCAGCAGTGACCCACACGGTGCAGCTGATCGGGGGCTCTCCCCCCTCACCCCCGCCCCTTTTCCCCGGGACCTGCCCCCAGCGAGAAGGCCATTTTTGGTAGCATTTTGACATTTTTGAAAACCAAACTCTTGTCCTCACAAGGCCCCAGTCACCACATGAGCAGCATGAGCAAGGTGTCAGGGGCTTTGTCGCTGCTGCTGCCCCTCCTGTGCGCGGTGCCCGCAGGGGTCCCCAGCCCGTGCTGCTGCTCCCCAGCACACAGCGCCCACCTCCCCACTGCTACCCCTCCACTGCAACCACAGGAAAGACCCGCCTGGTGCTTTCAGGACTCGCTCTGCAGATTAATGTTCTTCTCCAAAGAGGAAAGCAAACACCAGCCTTTGCAGCTGTGTAACGTGTAATGGAGAAAACAAAGGGCGTAAATACACTAGAAGGTATTTAAAAGACGATTTACCCCACTCTCAGTTTCTGATGCTTCAGGGACCCATCCTGCTGGATTCCTCCCGTGAGGCAGGCCGTAAGAAGGTAAGTGAACATTTCTGTGAAAATGCTATTTCCCTAATTCTAAGCTCCTTGTGGACTATGAATTTAGATTTATTAGAGGAGTCTTTTAGAGGAGAAAAATATTTAAAACAAATGCCCGAAGCAGTGTCTGGTTTAATCGTATCAAATCTTCAGTGTTAAACCTAAGAAGAAGAAAATCTCCACAAAAGGATGGTTAAAAGAAGAGAGTTTGTGCTGGGTGACTGGGAGGCTGCGGAGGAGCTGCCCCTGGGGAGTCCGTGTCGGGGGCCGCACCGTCCCTACTGCCCCTTGCTGTCGGGGTTTGCTGCGCTGGCGTCGGTGCCGACGGGCTGCACGTTGTCTGCGAGGTTGTGGGCATGCTCCAGGAACAAGTCTTTCAGTACGCTCAGCTCCTTCGTCAGGAGCTTAATTTTTGCCTCTAAACGTTCGTTTTCTTCTTTGAGCTGGTTGACCCTTTGCAGCGTGTCTTGTGCCTTCTGCTTGCTTTTTAACCGGCTCTTTTTCACTGCCATGTTGTTTCTCTCTCTGCGCTGACGATACTCGTCACTGTTTCTATCCACAAAGGAATTTTTCTTGCCCTGCTTGCTGGGGGGCACGGCTTTGCCTCCGCCGCCGGGACTGACGGGCACCAGCTGGGGAACCTGCTGCAAACCGCTGCCGTGGGGCTGGCTGTGGATCACGCTTACTCCGTGGGCATCTGCAGCGCTGTTCTGCTGCGATGTCTTGCTCATTTGGACGGGCTCTCCTTGGACACAACACAATTTATTAGAGACCGGAGACTGCGCTGGTTCTAGAAGGCGCTCCCAACGGGACTTCACATGAATTAAGGGCAAGGTGAACCTAGGAGGGAAAAAAAAAAAATGCCATTAGAGGTGCTCACTTCAGCTCCAATTTACCCATCCCCAGCGCAGGCGTGAGGTGCTGGTGGTACATCTGCAGTAACACAGCACAACTGGGCTGGAAGCGGACCAGCTGCCAACTACATTCAGAAGCCTCTTGAACATATTTGGGTTGGAAGTGACTGTTACTGGGTCATCTAGTCAAGCTGTTTGCATTGTTCACTGCCTTTACTCAGTTATTCCAGAGCCATCCCTGACGGACGGGTGTCTCGCCTTGAATATCTCCAGTTTCACAACCTCTGTCTTGGCAGCAGGTTCCACTGTCTAACTTTTCCTCCAGTTATATAATTTTCTTAATTTTCAGACTGGAGTTTTTCTTTTGCAGCTTAAACCTATTAACAGCCTGACTCTTGACCAACAGGAGTCCTTGATCCTTGGCCTCTTCGGACCATCCCCCTGGGTGCAGGCACAGCCAGATCTCCCCCGGGCTCGTTTCTCCGCAGTGAGGGCACTCAAACTGCCCACCTCTCCTCGCTCATCTTGCAGCATGGCTTTTGAAGACGCTGTCCGGATGGACAACTCTTTTAAGGTCTCACTAGCACTGAGTGGAAAAAAATAATCTAAGGAGAAAAGTGTTGTGCTGCGACGGCTGTGACATTCCCTTCAGATCTCTCATCTACTCCCCTGTAATTCAAAGGAAAAATTATCTGTTCCATTAAACTGAATTTTAGTGGAATATTTTAGCTGGGCAGTACAGGGATACAAGGAGAGAAGCTGAACTGGTGTCACACCTCTCCAGCAAGCCTTCTAGCCCTGCTAGAACAGATCTCCTGCGATTCCTTCCCACTGCAACTCATCCATGCTCTATCACACAGCTATTTCTTGAGTGAGACGTGCTCACATCCAGCCCGGACTCTCCCCTGGGAGGGATGACACCTGGATCCTGTCCTGCCCCAACTATTTCTGCAAAGCAAGGAGCACCAACTACTGCATCATACATAACCCAGGAGTGGGAGCAGCTGTGGCCTCAAGCTGATTTTCCCCCTGGCTATCTGGGGCTGGATCCAACTGTCCGTTCCCCCGCAGAAGGATGAGGGGAGGCTGTCCCAGAGGGACCACTGCAGGGACGTACAGAGGCAGTGGGGAGGAGATGGAGGGAAGGGTAAGGGACATGGTAACTGGGAGGGTGGGAGGCAGACGGGGCTCTGAGCTGGTTTCTTGGACACCGTGCCCTACCATGGCAGCAGCACTGCTGCTCGCCCCAAACAGGTTGGCTCGTTGAATGGGCGATAGCCCCGGCACCGCGGGAGGCAGCCCCTCCGAGAGCAGGCCCAGTTTCCCAGCATCTTGTTCCCATAAAGCTGCTCATTAGCTCCAGCTCAGCCACAGCCCGGGGCTGGATCCACCCAGCACATGGTAGTGTTTCCAGTGGCCAGTTAGAACTGCCTTGTTCTCTCCTTGGGCCACCAACTGGCCACCCAGGACACCAACTGGCCACCCACTACAGCATAATAGCTGGTGACCAGAGGTGTCTTCTCAGGCAGAGAGATGTTTCTTACTGTCTGACTCGTTCCTCAGGGACCACAGGGGCTCCCAAGGCCTTTATTAGCTTTGCTTTCCCAAAAAAAAAAAAAAAAAGAAAATTAAACTTTGAAATGTTTGCTTTGGCAAAAAGCAAAAGACATGGCTTGATTTGTTAATTAAATCAGTATTTTTTCTGCTTAGCAGCAAGAAATACCCTCCGCTCCTTTTCCGAGCTGTGGCTGCCGTCCCTGCGCTCCTTCCCCTGCCCGGGCTGACGCGGGACCAGCCCCACCTTCCCGCTGGCTGCGGGGATGCCCCGGAGGGGCCTGGCCCTGGCTGCCGATGCCCCGTACCGCACGGGGGGGCGGCCCCGCGGGGTACCGCCGTGACGCTGCGGGACAGACGGGGCGGCTCAGAGCCGTCACCTGCCGCCCCCGCGGACACACCGCTTCCCCATACTTTCCTCACAGGCTCCATTCTTCCCGCACGCCTCACAGGAATGCCGCCCGACATCCTCCGGGGGCCGCGCCGGGGGCGCCTCAGGCGGCGGGTCGTTGCGGGGGCGCTGCCGGCAGCGCCGGGACCGGCCGAGCCCCCTCCCCCCCCCCCCGGCCGGTCTGAAGGGGAACGAATTCTGTAGAGTTCCTCACGACAGCTGGCTGCCCTCTGCCGAGGCGCCCCGACCCGCCGGCCCCGTTCGCGGCGGAGCCCCGGGCGCCTCCCGCGGCGGAGCTGCCCCGGAGGGGCTGGGGCTCCAGGAAGGGGCCGGGAACCGGCAGGGTCAGTCAGCGCCAGGGGACCACAGGGCCTCGCGGCGGCGCTGGGGCCCACAGCGGCGGTACCCGCACGGCACCGGCGGGCTCCGACCCTCCCCCGCTCCCCGCCGCCCCTCAGCGCCCGGGCCCGGCCGCGGCCCCGCTCCCCCGACGGCGGCGGGGCGGGACAGCCCGGAGGGGCCCTCAGCCACCGCGGGGACGGGGCCCGGCCCCCACTTCCCCTCCCCTCGCTCCCTCCCCGGGGGCCGCCGCCCCCGCCCGCCCCGCCCGTGCGGGCGCCCGGCGCTGCCAGGCCGTGACTTCACCGGGGGAGGGAGGGGAGCCGGGGCCGCCCGCCGATTGCATCATGCGCTCCCATGCGCGGCGCCCGCCGCCACACGGTGGGAGGGCGGGCGGGAGGCGGCCTCGGGCCCACTCCCCCTCCCCGTCCCGCCGCCCCCCACGCTTACCTGTGGCGGCGGCAGCGGCGGCGGGAGGGGCCGGGCCGGGCCCGAGCCTCGTCCGGTAACGTGCGGCGCGCGGGCGAGCGACGGTTGCGACACCCCGCCGCTCCGCCCGCCCCCCTGGCCAATCAGCGCCCGCTCGGCCGCCGGGGTGATGCAATCGCCGCGCGGATTGGCAGCCGGTGCAGCCAATCAGATCGCCTGCGCGCTGAAAGGGCGAGGCCCGGCTCGCGGCGGGGGCTCCCGGCCTTCCCTGGGCCTCCCGCAGGCCGGTGCCGCCGCGGGGTGGGGGGGGACCCGCCGTGAGTGTCCGCGGGAGAGGCCTCCCCTCCCGCCCCGGGGCCGGTGGGTGCCGCGGGCGGGCCACGCGCCGGCCCTCGGGGAGAAGCCGAGCCCGCGGGTCCCCCGTGCTCCCCCTCAGGCGCTGCGCGGAAGGCTCACCCCGGGCCGGCCCTCAGGGAGAGCGCGACACCGGGCCCCCGAGGCCGCCGGGCCGAGCCGTTTCCTCGGGGGATGGGGGAAGCTGGCCGGTGCCCCGCGGGAAGCGGGGTAGATCGTATTGTGTTCCTGCACTGATTGGCATCGCTTAATTGCTCCTGGGCTGTTAATTAACACCTGGTGCTGTATTTCCATCTCAACCTGGCCGCCCGGTGGTTTCCCTCTGAAGGACGTGGTGAGATACGGTGGAAGGAACACCAAAGACAACAAGTAAAAATTGTAACTGTTCTCTTGGCAACAGGAATCATGGCAAATTCATAAACTTCATAGATTTTTAGTCAATTTTCCTTTCCACACTTTTTTTATAAAAGATGCTAGATGCTGGCAGATCAGGAAATACCTAGATTGTGGAGTTCAGTGTTTAAGGAAGATTATGCACCGCTTCACAGCTCTGTGCTTGTTATTATAAAATACTTCACTTTTTGTGGAGAAGAGTGTTTTTTGGCCCTTAATATTTTGCAGGCACTTTGGTTCACATCACCTTCATTCTGCCTGAACAAGCACGGCAGGACAATACGTATGCTCACATCTCTCGGGCTGTGCGTGCGGGACGTGTTTACAGCCCTTCCAGGGGAAATACAGGCTCCAGCACACAGGAGTGTGCATCTGCAGTGGGGCAGCTCTGAAACCCCCTGGTTTATAGGGGGAGTGAGTTTTGAGCAAGTTCAGGTGTGCAGATGGTGAAGCAATAGCGTGGAAAAAAGTACTTTTTTGTTATTATTGTTGAAAAGCAGATAAAAGGTGCGTGTGCTGCTCCGTTAGCACGTGGAGCCACTTGGGAAGTGACTCGTGTCTGCAAAAGGAATGAGAAGAATCAGATTTGTAAACACGGTTGCAGGCTCAGCAATGTAGATACAGTGATTTGTGTTTGCCATTTTTAGGGCTGGCTGATGTCGTGTGGGTGTTTTGTTGTTGTTTCTGTAAAGCCCTGTGGAAAATAAACCACATTTGCAGAAGAATTCTGAGGATTAGTCTGGGCAAACAGTTTTACTCGGCTCGTTACCATGAAGATACTTTTCCTTGTCAGTCATCAAGTATTTGCTTTCACATCTCTAATGTTTTTCTGTTTCTCAGTTGAAACTGTTACATTTTCTGTGACAATGACTCACCCCTCTGTAGCTAGAGCAAAATTCCAGGTAAGCATTATCCTTTGCTCACAATAGTTAAGTGTGTGTGTGCACTCTTAGAGCGCTCTCCTGGGCTTTTAGAGCACTTTGTGACCATTCATTCATTAATCCTCATCACAGAAAGCTGAAGAAAATAAAATAGACGAGCTCATTCTTACAGAGTCTGATTATGGTAAACATTAAAGCTCTCATGTAATTCCATGCACATAAGATGCTCTAGCTCTGGGTTGGCGCTGTGTCTTCTTACAGCAAAACCACCACACCAGTTACAGGGGAAATATTATTTTTTTGCCCACAGTGTTACAGTAAAAATAGAGTATGATGGGAGCAATATAAAAAGTAATCACAGAAATACCTGCTCCTGAGGTGCAGCACCGACATACGCGCTTTCCCTGCCTGTTTCCAGGTTCCGTGAGCCGGGCAGTAGCTCCAGAGCCGGGTGTCCTGGTGGGATGGAGTCCTCACCCTGATCCCGCTGTGTCCCCATAGCAACGGTCTACGGACTGTAGATAGTATTGTAATAATATCTTATTTTCACATGCATAATCCACTCTCAGGATTCTTTAAAGACTTTAGTCCTTGAAAAAAATTACAGGTGTTGAGCATCTTCAAGTAACCGACAGCAATTCCCAGGGAGAGGCAGAGAGGCTGCTGAGGAAACAGAAGCTGTGGGAACTGGAGGCAGAAGGTGTAGAGGGGAGAGGAGCCTGACGGGCTATGCGTCCCTGTTTATTGCCCACTCGGTATGTTCCCTCAGCACTTATGAAAACATTTAAGAGCTTCTCCACAGCCTCCCGCTTACAGCGTGAAAGCTGCTTTGTCGCGGTTTGAATCCTGTCTGTTGTGCCTGATTCCACTGTTCATGAGAGTTACCTCTGTCTTCAAGGACAATTATTTCTTTGTCCCAAAATAAAAAACATACAAACACCCTTTAAACCATACAACCTGGCCTTAAAAGATAGGTTTTTCTGGAGGCATTCAGTTCTTTCCCTCACGGATAAGCCTTCACTGGATTTTTTTTTTTTTATTTGGCTTGCACATGTACATGTGTACTTTTCACACATGGTGCTACTGGTTAGTTTTTCCCCCTGTTCTAACATCCGTGCCTCTGCATTCTTCTAGATGAAAAGCCAGTCATTTCCTCTCCAGTGATTTAGAAGACAGGAAAATAAATGCATTTATATATTTTACAAGTGGAAATAAATGGGCCCCTTAGGTAAAAATACACATTCCACGCTGTGATATACACCGTGTTAATGCATTTGAGGGCAAATGCACTGAATTATAACAAAATCAAAGCTTTTCTTGGTAGCTGCTACCCCTGTTCTCTCAACCTAGATTTGTTCAGAACGGGATAGAAGGACTCTCTGAATATGATCGTGTTCCTTGTGACCACCAAGCAGGTGACATTCATTCAGGAATATCCCAGAAATACAGAGCTGTAATAGAGGTTTTTCCGAACCATCTTATTGCAAACCTCCCTTCTCTTCAGAGCCCTTGCATTTTGGTAATATGAGAATTACTTTTCGTGTTCAGGACTAACCTGCGCCAAGACCAGACTCCTATTGTTAGAAATATAAATTTTGCAGAGCTGAGGTTATAGAAGCTTCAGAAAGCAGGAGGGTTCCTGAATTTCATTTGTCAGGAATCTGGTTATATTGTGAAAAAATGAAATTCAGAAAGAAAAAGCTTTATGAATGCTTCTGTCTATTAGTTTGAAAAAGCTTATACTTGTTAAGCACAGAATTTCTGAGTGTTTTTTTCAATCCAATTTAATAATTGAAATGATAGAAATGTGTCTATTAATAGATGATTTGTCAGAAGTAGCCTTTGTAAATAGGTAAAGAGATGGCAGAGGACACGTCGCTTGGCGGTGACCACTGTTTCGGTATCGTACTTCTAATTCTAGCGCTGACTCACTATAGCCTTGGAAAGTGGCAGCGCTTTTGTTCTAGAAAATGCTAACTGAAGAAAGGAGCCATTCTGCTCTAATAGCAAACATCCATTTCATTGTAACACTGCCTGGAGTTCATTTACAAGAAAAAATCCAAAGCCTTTGTTCTCTCTCTCTATGCGGCTAATAAGTCTTGCAACTAAGTATTTCCAGTTTCTAGTTCTGCTTCTAGTACTACCTCCCTTATTTGCAGTGATCAAAATATTAAAGTTACCCAGCTGCCAGAATCACTGGTATTGGTTTCTGAAATGAGATTAACTAAATTACATGGACAGGATGAAGGGGATGTTTCTCAAATGGATGGGCACAAAAAAAGAAAATAGGCAGCTGTTCCCTGCCCCGCATCTTCGGTGATGGCAAAGGCATCAGCCTGACACAGAGCTCTTACGGTGTTGGAGAAAACTAATATAAAGGTTATGGGTTTTGCTACAAACCCAGGCTGTCCCCTTTATAGGTGTTAGACTAAATGATCTCTAGGTGTCCCTTCCAACCCCATGTGATTCTCTTAGATGCCACGCTTCTCTCCAGCTCTTCCCATTTCCCCCACAGATTTAAGTGGGGGCTGGTACTTCATGCCTGATGGACTGGTTTCATCTGCATAGAATCTGCACTAGTTGTGCCCTGAGATTGAATTCCTTAATTGCTGTATTTTTGTTTCATGCATCATCAGGAAGTTAATGAGAAGCTTTCAGTGGGCGCTTTTAGAATCAGCCAGCTGCACAGTAAAGGTGTGCCTGCTTGTGCAGGTCTCACTTGTTTGTCTGTTACTCTGGTGAGAGGGCTGGGATCTTTAACAGTCACGTCTCAGAGGTTTCTCTTCCATACGTACAAAATATTTGATGTTAAATTTGTTTTTTAGTGTAACTCTTACCCAGCCTCTGCTTATCCCCTCGTGCTGTCAGGAATGTGTGCTTCAAGCCGAGGCACCTCAGGTTCTCCAATCCTGACCTTTTACTGCACAAGGTGGTACTTTCATCTGAGACCAAGTGGCCTCCTCGGGGGTTTGGAGGTTGGTGTCTCCTCAATACCCCCAGTAATCCTTCATCCTCTTGTGACAATTCTCTGCATGTAAAAGTGCCGTCACAAAAATGTGTGCTTTTTCAGAATTTAACATACAATTATATCATCCTCTCTCCTCGCAGTATTCTAGAGGGTTTCTTAGAAGACGGCCAATGTATTCTGAGTAAATAAAGATGACAAGATACATATTAGTGTTCAATAGCCACAAGTCCCTTCAAAGTGAGCAAAGCAAGTGGAGTTGCTCTCTGTGACCTACGGAAACATCAGAATGTGGAACTGGAAGCTTTCTTATAGGTATTTGAGTTTGAAAATACCAAGTGTGTCCCTGAAGAATGCCTGGTTTGGGAGGAGGCTCTAGGTGTGTCACATTGCCCCAAAGTGTTCAGATTTCTGGAAGAGCATCTAACAAAAAGGAGTGTCACGTTCCTTTACAGTTTTTTACAGGACTTTATAGTTTTCATCAACCCGTGTTTGCATTTGAGCGTTCTCTGGCTTTGCTCTGGTGCCTAGTGGTCCAATTAAAATCCGTATAGCCAATGCTGTGGGTTTCACTGGGGCTTGGCTTTGAGTTTTACCTGAGCTTCTTCAGTAATTGTAGTGAACAACGCCAGCTGCGAGTCCTCTGGTACCTGCAGCGTGTGACAGGGATTTGTAGATCGCTGCTGGTCGGCGTTGGGTTTTGCTGCCCTGGGTATGCCCAATGTTAGGAAGGTGAGGCTGCGCAGCGACAGAGGGGCGAAAACAGCGTAGCTGAATGGATTGAAAGGAAAATGCCACGTATCGTGTGTGTGTACCTGAACATATAAAATCTGCTTCAAAAGAGACTTGTTAGGACTGAACATGTCTGAGCAAGAATTAATGGCCCACACCTGGGAATACGAGGTGAATTCTCAAGTATCCAGGTTTAGTAACTGCCACACCTGTCCTATATTCCCAAAGCAGAACGAGGTCTGCAGGGATTTAGCTAGCTTAGCTCCTGAATGCTCGCTGCCGTGGCTGCCTTCCAAGGCACCATCAGTCACCGCATGAAAATCCCCACCCATAATTACTAGGGCATTATTTGTCATGGGGTATACTCCAGTGAAGAGCTTTACTTTATTCATATCATATCAAGAAGAGTAAATAGTTTCTGGCAGGAATTTTATCCAGACTTGAAAATGGTTCTTCAGAACAGAAGCCTAAAATAAATACCCATCCAAAAAAAACAATGAAATTGGAGAAGCATAGCTCTGTTTCTTCTCCAGTCTCATGGTGCTGGGAGAACAGGGACACAAACTTCTTTCTTATCAATAGCTTTATTATTGCCTGCAACCTACATGACTTCTGCAACACGATAAAAAGCTGCATGAACAGCCACTTGAAAAGAGAAAAGGAAGGGAGAGGTGGTCACCTGGCAGGGGACAGGCCACCTCTGCCTCGATTCTGTGCACAGGAGTGAGCAGAAAAGGGGTGAGTTATGCCTGGACCATGCAAGGTATGTGGGAGGACGGTCTGAGGCAGCGTATTGGCAATTAGCAGCCTGTCTGTCATTGACCTCCCACTGCCAACAGCCAGGAGAGGCCGGTGCTGGATAATCGGTGACAGTGACACTGTCGTCAGGCAAGTTTTGTCTATCTCGTGTTCCCAACAGGAAAGAAGTACTGAGCTCAGCAGTGCCACCCTTTTCCCAGGAAGCTGATTCTCCCCGTTTGGTGAGTTGACTGGTTTTCCTTTCTCTGCCTCCCGAAATGGAAGCACATTCCAAAGCAGCAGAAGGGCACAGCTCTGTGGGTCTGCACACCTCCTGACCTGCCAGAGACTCCCCAAAGGACACCCTTGCAGGCACCTGAATAGCTCTGTCATAGTGAATTTACCAGGCACAATCTAGTAAGATTTCCATTGAATATAAACATTGTGGCCAAATTTGTAGAAAAAGCCACTTTGTTAGCATGTCCCAGGGACAAGAGTGTCACTGGTGAAGGGCTCATCTGGTTTTCTCTCCTCTCAGCAGTAACTAGACCAGATTCCCCTCCAATTGTCGGGAGAAGCTTTGTGCTCCCTCCATTGCTAGCATGTCCTTTGAGGTCATGTTTCTGCACCTCACCGGCCTTAAAACCCGACTCAGCAAATCTCTGTACAGAGGAAGCTCCTCATTCTGGGTTGTTTAGCTGCTGTGTGGGGTTTTCCTGCATCAGGCATTGGTCTTTCTTTGGTCAGAAGTTCTTACACAATTCAGGCACCCACTGAAATAATCAGGAATTTTGCCTGGGGAAAGAATTCAGGATCAGCTATATTACAGCAAAGTTGATGTCGGTGGCTTACAGGGAGAGGAACGGCCTAGCCTGTCTGTGAAAATGTGGGACAAAAAAGCGTAACACACAAAGGAGCAGTCGGTGTGAACACGGAACAGTTCAGCACATAGCGACCCCGCTCTCCCGGGCTCCCCGCGCTGCCGGTGCCCTGGGAATGGAGGTAACCCAGCAGTTCCTGGCAGAGACCGGCGCGCGGTGACTTCCCCCGAGACTGGTTCTCTGCATTCCCCGTGTCTGCTGATCGTACCCATTCCAGAGAGGGCTGTACCGAGGTGTACATAACCATAGAAACCTCCAAAGCACACAGCCAATGTGGTAAAAGTCACCATGTGTTTGGGACTCTCCTCCAGGGAGCACAGGCATTGCTTTGAAGTCACCCACAGTCCCAGTGGAAATGTGGTTTGGCAGGTGTGGAAAAGGACTTTGCTTACCAGGAAATGGGATTCTTCAAGGCACGTTGTTTATGTGTACCTTCACCTCACGTCTGACCTCTTCTTCCTCCTGTGTCAAGCCCTCTGAGGAGTGTCACACGGGGGCTGGCCTTTCCCTTGCCGTGAACACGGTGAAGGCAGGGTGACTGCACGAGGCGTGCGCTCACTCCTAGCAGGAGTATCACTCCCAGGGAATAGTGCATGGCATCAGGAGAGAACACTGCAGCGTGTTCTGAAACACTATGTCTTTGGCTCTCACGGTGTGTAGGCTCACTGCTGTGGCCGTCCCCAGGCAGCTCTCCGACACTCACCACACCAGCAGCACTCTTGCTGGAAAACTGGAGAGCGTGCATGCTTTTACTTTCTTTCTGGGTGTTTTTAAATAGATTTCTGCAAAGATTTTCAGTAGGTTTAAAATTTGATGTGTGTCACGTGTTCTGTTACTCTACCATCAGATGGAAGCTTTTAGCCCTGACCAGAATACGTGGATCCAAGGAGTTAGGATCCTTGCAGCGGTGCCGGGGCGGTTTGGCTGGTGGCTCCGAGCCCGCTGGCACAAACAGGCACTGGGGCGAAGTGTGCCTTCTTAGAGACTGACTCCTGCACTTCCATAAACCAGAAGGGAACAGGACCCTCAAACTTTTATCAATGACATGCTGAGCTGGGTAAGTGATGTTTATTTCAGTTTATTAACTCCCCACGTGGTCTAGACCCTACCATAGATGATTCTTGGTGCCTTAAGTTAAATGTAAATGATCCTTAAGCCCTGCACTTAGTTTTATAAATACTTCTATCTATTAAGCTTTTCTAAAAGGCCCCAGAAGGTTCATGCTGCTGGGGAATAGTCCCTTTTTTAACAGGAAATACAGGCCCACGACCAGCTGTACTGTGTTACCCAACCTGAACACCAGCTGTGGTGTTTGGGGCAACTCCTTTCTCTGTCAGTAAGCAAGAGGGTTCTGCGCTGGGCGACACTTTTCTGTCCTCCTCCAGCAGCGGAGTGTCCAACTGTGGCTGGCCAACATGGGTTCTGGGGCACACAGGTGCTTAAATCATCATCTTCTTTTTAAAACCATACATTTCAGTAAAAGAAAATCCAGTACTGGAGCACCCAACACTAAAAACATGTCTCATGAATTCTTTTTAGAACCATGCAACTCGTGTGATTAAAAATCTAGAGGTTTTGCCTGCGTTTAAAGAATACAAGAGTTATTTTTTCTAAAATTAAATTTTACTTTGCCATGATAAATTTCACTTTGTGTTGTATTTACCATGTTTGTGTCACAAGTGTGAGCAATTTGTACTGCTCATATTCTCCATCAATAGAATGATGTTGTTTGTTAAGGAATGTAGGATTTATGCTTACATTAACGTATTGCATGTAATTTGCATAAAATTAGCATCTAGTTTGTTTAGGCCTGAAATAATTATTCAGCATGAATAATTTAGACTCCAAAAGCTTATTCCTATTTCCTATCTTTAATTACAGCAGAAGGAAAAAAATTAGACATTTTTGCAGTATGGGAAGCCAGTTCATAGCTGGCTCAGTTTGTACCGAGAAGCACAAGCAGTTTGCAAGGACTTTTTGTTTGGAGTCAGAAACCTCTCGGCCCTGGGCTCTCCCTGAGCGATTGGCTTTGATCCGCGGCTCCACTATTTACTATATGGCCTGTAAGTGACAAGTGGCTGCCTCCTGGCTGAAGGGCAGTGCCTTTTCAGCATTGCTCCGTGGGGATTTGGGTACCAGAACATCCTGCCCACAGCCTGGCACTGTCACTGGCTTTTTACTTTCTGAAATATTATTGCAAACAAAATATCGGTTTTTTGCTTCCATACAATGAATGAAAAAGATGATGGCTTCCTTCAAATGAAGTCCTCTGATTTTATTCATATGAATTCTGATAATATTTCTTTAAAGCACTCTGTAGCTCAGCCGTCAGCTGCCTTTAAAAACTAAGCAGAAGGAATGGTTTGTTCCAAGCATCGCAACTTGGGGTAGCCAGTCCCATTTCCTCTGAAACTTTGAAATGTCCCTTAACCTCCCCACTTGAGTTTCTAGATTTTTGTGGGACTGTGATCCTTTCAGGAAAAAACCTACCGATCATTAGACTCACCTGGTTTGTGATTAACTCTTACTGCATTTAAGATAAAGACTCGTTTTACCTAAAGCATAAGATTCCAGTTTGAACAGAGGAATGCCTTGTGGAACTCGTGTGGTGGTGAGCAATGTCTCCTCGTTTTTCTGCACAGAGCACTCTGGACGTTGCTGCCTGTGGCCTCTCTCCGGTGGAGCCCAGGAGAAGAACAGGGCTTCCCTCGGCGGTGCCGGGGCCTTCCGCGGATGTTTTCCAGGCACCTTTGGAATCCCTGCAGGAGATGAAGGTTCCTTACGTCACCCCCAGGGGCTGCAGTCCCGTCTTGGTGCAGTGGTTATTTTTAGGAGAGTCGGGGAAATTCTGATGTCAGAAGTATGGCTATTATTAGCTTGAAACTGATAACAAAGCTGCCACCCTTCTCAAGCTGAGGCTGCCTCTGACTTGCTTCCTTCCCCTGAGCGTCTGTTCTTCCCGGTGCTGGCGGCTGCTTTGATCAGGGTTTGGACTCACTGGTGATGTCACCGAGTGACTCTAAGAACTTTGCAGAGCTTCCTTGTGAGTCCCTTCCCTCTCACTGCCTTTGACATTTTTCATTTAGCAGGCCAGCTCCTGCTTGGGTTCCTCATGCCAGTAATCCCTGGCTGGCAGGGGGATGATTAGAGAAAGCTGAGTTTAGCTCAACGGGGAGGGCAAGTTTTCAGACCCACGATGGGATCCACACCGAGCAGTAAAAGTGCTTTCTATTAGTGTAGAGTCAACACTTATAAAACCTGACATTTTAAAATGAGTCAAGTGCGGCCCCAAACCATTCTGCCGCTTAAGTCAAACGCTTTATGACATTAATAAAAGAAGGGTTGTGCTAAAGGTGTATTATCTTTATATCTCCAGGTCTTAGTCCTTAATTCCCCAGATACTTTCCTCATCGGGTATTCACAATCTGGGAATCCGGACCCGTGAGCTGCTGGGCAGTGAGGCCATGCCACCCTCTGACGTGTGAGTCGCACAACAGCTTCGGAGGAAGAGAAGTGTGAAAAGCCCACCAGATCAGTGAGTTCTCTGGGAGACCTCGTGCTGTTCTCATCCCGCTGGAGCCTGCCATGGATTCAGCCATGTGTTGGTGCATGGAACGACAGCACGAGGCTTTTGTCTCCATACTCTACTACAGAACACAACTTTTTACCACATTTTAACTCTTTAGTTAATTTTGATCCTCGTAACAATCTCCCCTAAAGGGGAGGGAGTAGAGTTGAATTAGAAAGGATGATAGCATAGAACTTAATCCATGTCAGGGACTAACCTTTGTGACAGGACGTGTCACGTGCTAAAATGCATAATTAAGAAATAGTATGACTATTTTTATAAGCTGGTCTTCCTCTTCCTTTCCAGTCCCATTGCTCTCACTTTTCATATCTTGTTCTTCTGGTTGGAAATTCTTTGTGTAGCAAAGGGCTGTTTTCAATACTTCTGGAAAGTGCCTAACATATTTTGATATTTCCATTTTATTTTTTTTTCAGATACTCCCAGACCAATATCCACAGTGCAAACAAGAACTACTTAGAGTGATGAACCCTGAGCCATGCTGCACCATCTCCTTTTTGAAAGTCTTTTGAGAACAGCAAAAAGTAACAGCCAAGTGAGTGGCAATGTTCCTCATCACTGAAGTTGGCATCTCAAAATCTATTAGACCATCTTTGTAAGTGTCCCTTCTTGAAAAGCGGGTGATTTGGGATGGACTATACATGGTCTTGTTACACATTGCCCAAGTTACGCTTACTCAAATAAACCACTTTTTGCATTAATTTAACAGGTGTGAATACTGTTACTGGATGAGTACATGGATATTTATAAAGGATATAGAATATTTACATTAACAGAAGATTAATGTCAGAACAAATGTATAGCAGGCAAACACAGGTATTTTCTTCTTTCAGTGCAGTGCTCACACTTGTGTGCTCTGGAGCAGTGACTGACACGTGCTCAGCCTTAGCTGCTGCTTTAGTTAGTGTGGCAAAGGAGTGGGTTTAGGAGGAGCTGATAGGCCTGGAATGCTTTGTGTATCAGAGTGGATGACTTGTATGAGTGAGGAGATGCTATTGCTCTAACTAACAGGACTCTGATAAATATCAGGAGTTTGTTAAA
This sequence comes from Gallinago jamesoni, assembly GCA_025769975.1. Taxonomy (NCBI): domain Eukaryota; kingdom Metazoa; phylum Chordata; class Aves; order Charadriiformes; family Scolopacidae; genus Gallinago; species Gallinago jamesoni. Next base: position 34,622,355 of record JAOQGH010000062.1, on the reverse strand, counting down.
TACCAGGGGTTTGGGATACCAGAACTACCCTATTATTACTCTGCTGCAAAATTGTATGCCAGCTGAGGGGCTGCACCAATTTCTGCTAATATCAGTGACAGTCTTTAGACTCTTTAGAAAAAAAAAAGCTGTATTTCCTATATGCTTCTTTAAGGATACAATGGCAAAAATAAAGAAAAGAGTGACATTTTCTTGGCAGTTCACTTCAGAAATAAATTCATTACAAGATAAAATTTAATTTAACTTTTCCATATTAAAAAAAATTAAAATAGCAAGGAAATGTATGAAAAATAAAGTGTTTCATTTGTAGAATCATAGAATCATAGAATGGTTTGGGTTGGAAGGGACCTTAAAGATCATCTAGTTCCAACGCCCCTGCCCTGGGC
>JAOQGH010000062.1:34526092-34614198 GCA_025769975.1 Gallinago jamesoni | reverse complement strand
CCGGGGCCGTGCGCCCCCCCCCCCCCCCCCTGCTTCCCCCGGACACCCCCCCCGCGCCGCTGCCGGGGCCGCTTCCGGGGGGCACAGCCCCTCGCTGCCCCCGAGGAGCCGACCCGCCGCTGCCTTTCAGAGCGCGGCGGTTCCCCGCACGCCTGTGGCGTTGGACGTGCCCGTGAGTCACCGCCGCTTCGCCCGGCGGGGCCGGGGGCTGCTCCCGGGGGCGCGGGGACGGGCCCGGGGCCGCAGGGGACGAGCCGCCCCCCGGGGCACGGCGGCGGCTTGCGAGGGGCGGCCGCGGGCACGGCCCGGCGCCGCTCGCCCTCCCTCCCTCCCTCAACGCCGCCGCTGCCCGCCCCGGCCCTCCCCTCCCCTCCCCTCCCCGGCCCTCCCCTCCCCCGGGGGTGCCGCCGCGGGACTCGGCGGGGCCGGGCGCGGAGGGGCGGTGGCGGGAGGCCCGGCGGCCATAGGGCCCCGCGCCGCCCGGCGGGAAGGGGCGGCCGTGAGGGGGGCGGCGGCCCCGGGCGTCCCGTCCCGTCCCGGAGCGGCCCCGAGGTGAAGCAACGCCCGGCCCGTGGCGCAGGGCCCGGCCGTCGTGCGGGGCGGGCAGCGGGGGCCTCCCGGTCGCCGCCCGCCCTCCCCTCCGGCGCCGCCTGCCCGGCGGGTCGGGCCCCTGGGGAGAAGCTGCCCCGGGCTCCATCCCTTTCAGCGGCACCTGTGTCCGCCCGGGAGAGCCGCCCGCCCCGCCGGCCCGTGTCCCCGCCGCGCCCCGGAGCGGGGATTAAACACCCCGGAGAGAGATGGAGCCCGGGCCGTGGCCTCCCAAGGGCTCCCGGGCGGGCGAGTGCACCCCCCCCGGCCCCTGCCCCGGCCCCGCCGTGGGACAGCTCGGAGGGTGCGGGGGCCATGCCTCCCCCCCGGGCTGCGGAGCGGAGGGAGGGCCCGGCCGCTCCTCCGGCATCCCCCGCCGGGGCCGGGGCCGGGGCCGGGGCTGGGGCCGGGGGGTCGGGAGGGAGTCAGGATTTGGTTTTTCAGTTGGGTGTAAATGGGGGGGGTCAGAGCCGGTAGTTTTCCAAGGGAAGAGCTCAGTTCTCTTGGCGCTGGGTGAAAATAGTGACTTTTACTTGTGCTTCCTTCCTCCCCAGCCCCGGGGAGCTGCGCTCCCGTCGGGGGGGAGGTGCCGCGCTGAGCAGTGCCGTCCGACGCGTGGAGCGGGGAAGCGCTGTTACCGGAGAGATTATTGCAGGGGGGGTGGGAGGGGTGCGACCTGGTGCTTAGAGCATGGGAATAGAGCCCCGGTCCTCGGAGTTACGCTCTGAGCTGTGACTCACCGTGTGTGTCTGTGTGTGTCTCTGTGTGTGTGCGGTTTCAGCAAATCATTTACGGCCTCAGACAAAGCAGATTTTTCCATTAATTTAAATGAACTGTAGGTTAAACAGGTCTTCAGCAGCAGCAGAGTGACCCACTCTGTGATTCAGAACAATCTCCTCTGTACCCCGTCGGTGTCCCCATAGTTACACGAGCCCAGCGCCCCGAGTATTGCGGGGGGTAAGGGACTGACAGCCAACGCTGTTCAGGGGCACTTGTCCTCAGCAGGGTGACAGCCAGCGCCGTTCCCCCCTCCTAGCCCTGGCTCTGGGCCCAGCCTTCAACGAGGACCCCGCCACCGCCTCCACACACACGTCCTCACGGCCCCACGCTCCCCACAGCCCCCCCGTGCTCTCCGCAGCCTGTGCTGGGCTCTGGCAGCCCCTTCCCGGCCACCGCTCGGCATCTTCTCTGCCTCTCAGCCCAGACCCAGGCCCCGGAACCCGGCCCAGCCTTCTGCGAGCCCCCACATCCTTGCCCAGATGAAGAAGGTCTGGCGGCGGCGTGTTTGGGGCTGTTTGCCCTGCTGCCAGGGCGAGCAGTACGGCAGTGTTCCCGGCTTGCCTGAGACCCCACAGCTTTTCAGCTGTATTTAGGCATGTTGCTCTCTAAGCTGCCTGAAAGGAGGGTGTAGCCAGGGGGTGTCAGTCCCTTCTCCCAAGGAACAGGTGATGGGACAAGGGGAATCAGCCTCAAGTTGCACCAGGGGAGGTTTAGGATAGATACGAGGAAAAATTTCTTCATGGAAAAGGTTATGAAGCCTTGGCAGAGGCTGCCCAGGGCAGTGGTGGAGTTGCCACCCCTGGAGGGATTTAAAAGCCGGGCAGACGTGGTGCTGAGGGACACAGGTCAGTGGTGGGTTTGGGAAGTGCTGGGTTGATGGTTGGACTCCATGATCTGAAAGGTCCCTTCCAACCTGGGCAGTTCTATGGTTCAGTGTATTACAAAGACTGGGCGGTGGAAAGGGTGTTTGTGCCTGTCTGCTCCAGGTGTCCCAGGGCAGCTGGAGCTGGACGGGAGGTCAGGAGATCTCCTTCACCATCAGGCTCACGTGAAAGTGTCTGGAGTCCGCGCTGCTGCGGGAGAGGATGGCAGGCGGAGGTGCAGCGTGTCATGGACACTGCAGGTGAGTGTGGCAGGACTGGGCATTCCCACTCATCTCCCCGCACCGAGACCGGTCACCCCGGCTTGAGCTCGGGCCTGAGCAGCCCCAGAACCGAGCTCACAAAGGTTGCCTTCGCCACCACGGGGTGCCTTTTTGAGGGTTTCCCCCGCACCTCTTCCCTTCCCAGGCAGCAGCATCGGCACTGCCAGCCTCTGCCCGTCCTGCCCCACCACTGTGGCTGCCCGGTCCTTCCTCCTCCACCTCCTCAGCCCAGCCGTGGGACGTGGGGGTGGGCAGCACGGGGGCCGGGCGAGCAATCACATGCTGGGGGGGAAGGAGCAGCCGTCTGCCGGCACTCTGTGCAGGGTTCAGAGATTGCTCATGGCCACGGCAGAGTCCTGCAGCGCCCTGGGGGGGGGGGGCTGGGGGAATGTCGGGATTTTGCAGTGATTTATGCTTTTTTTCCCCTGTGATGGGCGGATTGCTCCTGGGGAGCTTCCCTCACCCACCCGGGCGGGGGCTCAGAGGGCAGGAAGGGTTTTGGGGTGCTCACACGAGGTTCCACGCTGAAGGGGGGCAGTGGAAGATGCTTTGCTTCAGGAGAAAGCAGGTGGTTCTCGGTGCTTTGCGCTTACTGCTGTGAATTTACTGGTTGAATCGGGTTTGACCCCATTCAGTGGTGAAAAGAAGGACAAATGTCTCACTGAGTAGAGGGTGGAGGAACAGCCCCACTGCCCTCTCTTGGCATTATAGGTTAACTAAAAAATGATGTTCTATACATTGCCATCTCTGGCTCTGGGCATTCTTTCTCGCCCTGTAGTGAAACCCGTGCCTGTACGAGTGGAGCCGCAGACACAAACGCCTGGCACGGAAATACCTCTGTCTCGGTGTGATTTGCTGTGTCCCATCGGAGGTAACTGCATTTTAAAGCTGAGGCAACACTCAGTAGTAATAAGCATATCACAGGAAACTCCAGAAGAATCAGAAAGTCTGTTTGGATCATTCCTATAATATATTATTAATAGTTTTTTTTTGTTATGGTACTACTCAGAATCTCAGGCTTAGGCTATGGACCCAAAGAGGGAAAGTTGGTCTTTAACCCAAAGAGTTTACAGCTTTGGTGGAAAATCTTCCCGTGCCCATAGTTTACCGAGTATGTCCTGGGTAACCCTGTTCCGTGCAGGCAGCCGGAAACAAAAATCAGCTGTTTGGAATACAGATTTTTTTTCCTGTCGTTTCCATTGCAAGGTTTCTCCCCAGGCTGTCCCGGGGGTGGGGGCAGTGTGCTCACACCCCCTCGCTGGAGACTCCCACAGCCTGGCGCAAGGAGCAGGGGGCTGGGATTTTGAGGTCTGAGTGGATGTGCCTCTTGAATTGGAAGGGAATCCTCACAAAGGGGGATCCAATTCATTTTCTCTAAATATTAAGTGTAATCTTCTTACTTTAACACCATCCTTTTTTTCCTGCAGTATTGCATCTTGCCTCTGAAATGAATAGTTAACCACAGAGAAAGACAGGTCTGGCAGAATGGAAATCAGGCATTCTATTATCCCATGAGTCAGGTACGTGCAGGGAACCAAACAAGTGTCAGCCGATGGCTCCGAGCCCAAAATATGTCAAAGAGGAGATGCGTATCTTCATTTATATTAAGTAGATAGAAAGGTTGTTGCCGTTCCCATTGGGGAGGTTGGAGTTCTGCCACCGGCTGTGGTGGGAACAGGATCGGGCCCATGCGGTGGGAGCGGGCGCTGGTTGCCTGCCCTGGCTGTGTTTGCGGTGCGGCGGGCAGCTCGCCTTTTAACACCCGCTTCCAGCCCACGGAGACTCCAGAGCTGCCCTGGTCCTGGGCATTGCTGCCTCCTGTGCTGGTGTGATGGCTTCTCCCGGGACGCGTGCCACCAGTGCGATGGGGGGCGGGTGGCCAGGGGCTGCAGGGAGGGACTGGCACAGCCTTCGCTGAGCAGGGCTGTGTGATTTCTAATTACTTACCTTCAAAGTAAAGAAATCATATTTAGGAATTAACCCCACTTTTGGCATTCAGACCGCTTTCTCTGGCAAAACCCTTTGGAGTCAGGGGAAGTCTTGGCTGAATAAATGCCTCAAAATGTGTCAGAACTGTCTTGAACACGGGGGAACTTTTGTACCTCAGTTTTCCCACTCTGGGTGTTCCCCCCACAGCTTCCAATGCGTCCGGCTGCAGACCTGCCCGGAGACCCGCAGAGATCTGGGGCTGCTGATCCGTGTGGGATCCACCACGTGGTTTGTCCTGGAGCCCCGTGGGGAGAGGAGGCGATGGGAGCAACCCCCAGTGAGTACAGCCCCCCAGGCACTGCGAGGCGAGGGGCCATCCCGCTGGTGGACACAGACTCAGGTGTGGTGGCTGTCGTGGACAAACTTGGAGTCCTCTCCGTCACACATATGCTTCATTTTCATTAAGTTGTCATTTATACATGGGGGCTTAATTTGCTTTGGGGGAACCAAGCTCAGTTTGGTGGCTTGGGAATGTAGAGTCACTAACTTTTTGAAAGTTATTTTCACATTTTTATTGACGTGCCACTTCAGTTAAAGCCCTGCTGACAGAGTCCGGCTCAAACGAGTGTCTGTTGTTGATTCATAATTGTGCAAATTAGCATTTAGACTTCTCATAAAATAATATAAAAGTTTGGAAGGCTGTGTGCCAGTGCTGCTTGCTTCATTCCAGTCAGCAACCCTCCTGTGTTTACTGGAACTCATGTTAAATATCAAAAGAATGGGATTGCCAGGGTTTTCATACCAAAAATTTCTTGACCTATCTTATTATTGGTTACAGAATTGGCTTATTCCAGTTGTTTCTGGAGGCGAGGGGGGTTGCTATTGACTACAATGAAACTGGGATTTGATTCCCTAGACTCCCGATTTAAGAATAGCAGTGTATTATTTGGCTTGCTAAGTGAGGAATGTATATAATAACTCTATTGGCAACGTTTATTTGAAAAAGTCAATACATGATTACCACATGAAAGCATCAAGTTCTGATTTTAAGTGAACATGTAGGTAATGTAAATAAATAAAGCTCTAGGTATACTGCTTGATGTTTGCATTGGGAGCAATAACCTTTGCAAATATCACATCAGGAATCCTGAGCCGATAAAACCAATTTGAAGGCAGCCTTTGCTATGGGAAGGTCCCAGTGGGTATTTCAGACCCGTAACAATATACAGGTCACTGTGTAATACGTGAAGAGTGTCATTCACATTTTTAATCTAGCTCAGGTAATTTATTTTGTAATTTGATTACCAAACGCTGTAGGAAATCTGATGTTTTCGCTATCAGTAATAGAACTGTAACTTTTATTAGCTAATTTGTGTATGGATGATTTCCTTAGCATTTTAAACAGTGGCAGATGTTTCTTGACATGCCTGGTGTTCGTCATGACTTTAGTGCAGTAGCTGGACGTATTCCTCAGTCAGTGACCTGGCTTATCCCTGCGAGAGCTCCGGAGCACCCGCCTGACAGAGACAGAGGCAGATTTTGCATATTTGTTTAATGGAGTGGAATCTGCTCCTCCCCTTGCCGTAGCCACCAGGAGAAGGTTTCGAGTGATGCAGGCATTTTAGGGCTCAGCTGAACACTACGGATTTTGGTGTTTGTGTTTTGTGCTCGTAACTGAGCAGCGGATTTTAAAGGCTGAGGTACGTCTGTGCAAGGTGCCTGGGGGTCTTCTCGTTGGTTTTACTGGGCGTTACTGGTTGGTTTGTAGGGAGCTTCCTGGAAGGACACCAAGTTGTGTCCAGGTTTTCTTCCCTGGGCACGCTGCTGCCAGGGAGAAGGTTTGGGTATGGATGCAGCCGCTCTTCCCTCCGCAAACCAGGGATTTGGCGGCGCCACCATGGGCAGGAGCACAGACCGGGCCCTCGGAGACGAGGAGGGACGGATGCGGAAGAAAACGTGATGCTGAGGGAAACTTAGAGCAGAGAGAAGAAAAAAGGCTGGAACTAGGATATAGAAGTGAGGATTTTCAGAGTTTGTTTCTGCCACTGGCCAGATTTGCACTGAGTTTACCTGGATGGGGGGAAAATTTCGAAAGAGAAGAATCTGGGAAAAGGGAGAGAGGGGTCTGGGAGAGAAGAAGCTGCCCCACATCTGCTCCTGGAGGGTCTGGCACTTGGAATGGGATCCAGCCAAAGCTGGGGCACGAGTGTGTGCAGGGGGAAGGCGGGCAGGCTGTGGGGGTGCTGAGGCGTCTTCGGTTTTTTAGCTTTCATGCTATATAACATAATCTGTTTATTTAGCAAAGTGTATTTTTGCCCCAGTCAGAGTCATTTCCCATGAAAAGCAAAGTGCTCTTGCTGGAGGAGTGCTGGGTTTTGTGAAATATGAGAACAAGGAGAAAAGTTTCAGAAAAATTTGAAGCATAGGGAAGTCCTTCCCTGCATTTCTTCCATGTGGAGGGCTAGCCGGGGAGAGGAACAATGCGGCTCGGGGCAGGTGTGCACCCCGGGCACCCTTTTATCATCTCCAGTGCAGAATTCACCCTTTTATCATCTCCAGTGCAGAATTCACCCTTTTATCACCTCCAGTGCAGAATTCACCCTCTGGAAACACGGTGCGAGGGGGACTGGCTCGCAGCTCTCCAGTTGGTTGGCCTGTCACACAACTGGGAAATGGGCTTTCGGGGAAGAGTTGCCAGTCAGGGTGTGCGAGTGGTCCTAGGGCTCAGGACGCCCCCAGTACTGCCGTTTTATGGGGCAAACTTGCCCATAAGCAGCTGTGGATCCCAGTGACAGCGTTTGCATGGCTGTGCGTGTAGGGTGACACTAATTAGTGTACAATGTTGCTGTAGTTCAGGTGAAAATTATTCTGAGATGTTGAAAAAAATGTCACATTGTTGCACATACAAATTAAGCTGTTGTTTATGTGTATGACATGTTTCTTTTCTGGACACCAGATACAAGTTTTCAGGAAAATCTTGCATTCTGATTAAAATGCAGGTCAGAGAATCAGAAGATTTTTCAAGCCAAATTATATTTTCTAGGGATCAAAATGTAGAGGCTGCTCTAGATTTCCTTTTTAAATGAGCTTTGTATGTTTCATACGTGACTGCGTTAGTAGAGTCTATAATCTGCTGGCAGTTATGACTTCTGGACCTTTGCAATTTCAGTAATTTTATGTGCTAATAAATGGCTCATAGGCAGCTCTCTCTTGCCAGCCAAAACAATAATGCTGACTGAAGAATCAGGAGACTTTAAAAGAAAAGGGGGGGGGAAAGGAGGAAAAGGAAGAAAGAGAGTGATAAATGAGGAGAGCTCTTTCCACTTTTGCGTCTTGCACTCCTTTAGCTTGGTGCGCTTGAGCCAGGTTTTCAAACTCCCCCCGTGTCCGTGCCTTTTAATAACAGAGCGATGACTCTCGGGCGGAGGGGAGGACGCTGTTTGTGCCGAGGCCCGTGATCAGAGCCTGAGCTGGAGATGGTGCTGAGCATCCTCGGGCACAGAGCGGAGCAGAGCTGGCTGCGTGGCTGCCCCTGCCCCCGGGTCCCCGGGAGGAGCAGCAGCACCGGGCTCCTGTGCGGGGTGACACCGTGCACCCGCGTGAGGACAGTCACCCCGCTCTGCTGCGGGACGGTCACCCTGCTCTGCTCCCCGGCAGCCCCACTGGGACTGTGTGTGGGAGCGGGGGGCTGTGCCAGGCTCCCTGGCAGCGGGGAGGAGGGTAACAAGCCCAGACTACCTTAACTGTGAAAGAGTGACTCAGCTCTTTCTGCAAAGTTTGGAGTTTCAGCAGAATATTTTTTCCGCTATGCTGACAGCTTTTCCACCCACGTATCGCATTCGTGGCTTTGTGCCACAGAGGTATTTTGGGATTACAAAGCCTAGTGTAAATTTTTAAAGTTACGTATGTGAAAAGGTGCCTTCTGGATCCTAAAATGCTTGGACAGTGTGGGGAGTGGGAGACGTCTTTAAAAACACAGGGCTTGGGGAAGGTATATCTCCACCTGTCGTTTACCTGTTTTTATTTATCCCACCAGAACCTGACCTACCATGTTTTCAGACAGCCTGTATCCACAGAAACAGAATCACTCTGAAATTCCCCCAAAGTTTTGGCATTGTTTTTATCATAGGGCTGAGTTAGTCATTCGCGTACCTGGTATATACTATTCTGTTCTTGATCCTGTTACTGTAAGGCATTCCCAGCAAATCCCGCAGGGAAAACAGAGGGAGATATGCAGGGAATTAACCCTAATAAAATAAAAAGGTTTCTTAATCTGTCAAAGGTATTGCAATATTCAGTGAGTTACTATACTCGACCAAAGACGAAGTTGGACGGAGTGTGCCTGTAACATTCTTCCAGCACATCGAGCCATTACGTGTGAATATATCCCTCTGCTTTGAGCGAGCCCTTTGTTAGTCCCTTGTGCAAGACTGTGACCCGCTGTCACCCTGTGACTGCTGCGTGAATCAGGAGGGGCTGAGGAGGAGGAGGACAGTTCGGTGCTGGGGATTCTGCTTGGTCATTTATGTCTTCAAGCAGCCCAGCTGTGGCATCCAAAGGTTTGCTCTGTTGTCGCAATTATTTTTTTCATGCCACAAATGCTGATACAGCAGCAAAAGCCTCCATCAAGGGCCTCACCACATCACGGGACTGGAGAAGAAAAAGAGCAGAAGTCCAGGGGAGTGATGTTAGTGACCAGTAACCACCACCATGGCAGATGGCTCTTGTAGAGCAGGCAGGGCTATGGCTTCTTTTGACTCCATGTCAGCTGAAGAAGCAGTAATTCCCTTGTGATGTCCACAGTGCTCCTCAGCTTTCTCTAGGGTTTGGATTTTGGGGTTTGGCATTGTGTTTTGTTTTGGCCGTTTATGAGGTTGCGTCCAAAGAGAAGATATAATACAAAATGACAGCATATATTAAGCATAAAAGCATTGCTGTCTTCTGGGAGCCGTCAGACAAGAAAAGGCAGAGCCACTGAAATGCAACCCCATCAACTGTCAGAAGCGCCCACCGGCAGGTCAGCAGATCTCTGTGGTCACTGATGGACAGACCGAAGGCAACCGAGGGACGAGTGACTTCTGTCCCTGGCTGGGAGGATGCCAGCCGGCGAAACAAGCTCATCCTTTGTTTCGCTGCAGATGGTCCAGGAGATCAGTCCTCCCAACACCTGGCACCAAAGCCTGGTCTTATTTTTCTGGTGTCACAGTGGGGCAGCTCTGTTCCTCCCTTGTCTGGTACAGCAGTGGTAGAGCAGAGGGGAGGAATCCTGCGTTGGAGCCCCGGCTTGGCACAGTTCATCGCTCTGGCTGAGCTTGGAGATTTGGGAGGCTGAAATTCAAAGTGAAACTCGGTGGATGTGAGTGCCATGGGAACCAGGGCGAGCAGGAGGTTTGCATGGATCCCCTTAGGGTTGGAGCTGCCGAGTTTCATATGGTGCTAAAAAAAAAAAAATTAAAAAAAAAAATAGTGTCTCTGGAAAAAAAGAAATCCGTCTGTGTCTGGAGGCAACTGTGGGCACCTTCAGCCAGCACCTGATTCACTAGCGAACAGTTACCTACGAGGCATTTCAGCTGGCAGACACTTGTCCTGGGCGCCGTAGGCCGTGAGGGCTGTTTTCAGTTTAATCTATTTTTAATGTGGCGCCTTATTCCAAACTGCTGAGTTCTCACATTCCCAAGCTGTCATGGTAATGGGATTGTGCAGTCTTACTGGCTAAGGTTTTCCACCCCAGGTGCCAGAAGTTAGGCTCCTAAATCCATATTCCGGTTCCCTCATGGGACTGTGGATCCCGCGGGAGCCGGGGGACCCGGGGGGGTCTGCGCTGTGGACATGACGCCAGGGTGTGGGGCACGCCGGCAAGGCCTGGCTGCAGGCACCCCGATTCCCAGGTGTGGGCCACCGTAGGGATGGATCCAGCCCCGGCCATGAGCACGTGTCCCCAGAGGCCAGGCAGGTTGGGGTGCAGGGTTCTGTGGTCAGCCCACGGAGGTTCTATGATGGAACCTCACGGAGTGACCCTGTGAACTGTGCACGCCGTGGCAGTGAAAGGGCAGGTTTAAAAGCGGCCATTCCCCTTCCTAGAGTGGCTACCTTTTTGTGCAGGGTGGCTACTGGTGTGGAGAGGGAGGAGGGAGGCAGGGTCCACGCCAGCGGGGTCCCGTCAGGGATTTGGCTGCCGGCGGGATGGCAGAGCCATCGGTGCCCGTCCCTGTCGGCTCCACTTCTCCACCCGTGATCTAACGCTGCGTATTTTTACCCCCTACCTTCTTCTGCTATTTCTATTTGTAGCACCCTGCTAGACTTGTACCCGAGCCAATCCAAAACTCTTCTGAAACTCCCCGTGCTAGCAGCAGCGTGAAAGCAGAACTGCCGCGGCGACGGTGGAGCTTGAAGTGAAGGGGGTGTCAGTGCCCTCAGCCCTCTGTGCCACCCTGGGGGTGACCACCCGTCTGCCAGGTGAAACAGCCCCCAGACACGGTGTTACGGTGCCTTTTCTCATGACAGCACTGACAGTGCTCTCTCCAGAATTACCAGCCAGCGTTTGAAGCTGATGTGGTTTTATTGCTGTTTTATACGGGGGGTTTGTTCTGTTGTTGCTGTCAAGATACGGGGTAGGGCCACGAAAGCGCAGTGAGCTCCCACTCGGTGAGGCAGAACTTAGTACTCTTCTAAGTGTTTTACTGCACTGTGGAAGTGTCAAGGCTTTTTTTTTCTCTTATTTTCTGCGAAGCGGGGAAAAGCCCTTTTCAAAGTGTCCTTTCCCACCAGAAGACAAAGCCATAGCAGAGCCAAAGTGAATTCCTGTAGAGCATGTCCTTCGCTAGCCCTGTGACGCTGCGGGGAACCACGTCCCCGGGAGCACAGGGGCGATGAAAGACCCTCGTGCCATGGTGCCCCCCGGGCCAGGGGAGAGGTGCTCCATGGGGGGTGTGAGGCTCGGAGCAGGGCAGGGGTCTCCAAAGAGGGGCTGCTGCCACCTCCAGCCTCCAGAGCTGGAGCCTGGAGCAAAAGCAGTGCTGCTGAGCCCCAGCTTCCCGGCCGGTGCCGGGGAGGATCCGCAGCCAGGCTGCTGGGACGGGCTGGGGAGAGCCCAGCCTGGAGGAGCCGGCGTGCCCAGGGACCGGGCAGAGATGCCACGCGATGGCACAGCCCTTCTTCCCCCCTCACCCTCCCTGCTGTCACCAAGGCTGCATCCCGACCCAACGTGGGCGTTTGGGACATCTGTCCCCCGAACAGAGGGCGTGTTTGATGTCTGGAGGGCAGACTGAAAATACAGGTATTTCTGAAATCTCCTTCTGCTCCCACGTCTCTGCTGCCCATCACAGCATCGCAGCCTCACTCAGGACTTTGTGTGTGAGTCCTGTCAGGACTCTGCTGCCATGCTTCTCCCCAGGGACAATGCCAGCAACGCCCTGAAGTAGGACAGTCGTGCTTCTTCCTTCTGGCTGCTGTCTGTCTTCTGAGTCCCTGGCTTTTATTTTAGAGCACTGACTGAGGAAGTGGGAGACCTGGGTTCAAAGTGTTCCTCAATCTGAGCGCGCTCGTCTCTCACTTCCCGTGAGCCTGTCTGACAGCCGGCCCTCAGCGACTCCGGAGGGAAGCCCTGCCTCCCACCAAGGGGGTGTTTGTGCTCCCCAGCCCGCTGTCAGTCGGCACCTTCTGGTTTAGAGTGACATGGTCAGAGCTTCGTGGTGTGAGGAACCTCAGGCTGCATTTGGCGTTCTCGGAGCTAGTTTGCAAGACCCCATGGCTTAGGGAGGATGGTGTACAGTGCATCTCCATGGAGATGCTCTTCTGGGCAGGCGTGGGAGCAGAAAACTTGAATGTGAACCAAGGAGAAACCACAGAGTGCAGGTGGCTGAGAGACAGTGACCTCAGTGACTCCGGACCTCAGTGAGGGTCTAGTTTTATGCACTTAAGTCTCTTGTTGGCGGTAACTCTCTAAAACCCATCTCTGCATTTGCTTCCTCTGTGGGAACAGATCCCGGTGGATCAGCCAGGTCTTTACTGCCTCTTTGATAAGTATTTTCAAGGTTTATTAAATGTGCTCTGTGACGTTCTTTTGTGGAGACAGTAATTTGACAGTCATCACGTGAGAAACTAAGAGTTTGCCATCTGGCCTGGCAAGACTTTTTTTTTTCTCTCCTTACTACTAATTAAACTGAGGTTATTGCAAAATTTTATTGGGATGGTTATGATTTGTGCTGTGATAACGCTGGGGCTGATGCGAGGCAGGCAAGCGCCTTCCACGCTGGTGACGTTAGAGGGAGGTGCACCAGAGCAGCACCTCCTGGGACACCCTGTCGGCTCCGATAGCCAAGGGCCAGCTCCTGCTGTCCCGATCCGGGCACCTGGCCCTGAGCAGGTCCGTCTGGTTCTTGGGGGTGGTTTCACAAGCAGGAAGATGTAGCTGGGGGGGAGGAAGGGGGCAGCTGCTTGGCCACGGTAGTGTCCTATAACGTGCCCTGGCAGGAGATGGTACTGACCACAGCTTTGCCCTGTTTGGTGAGGCTGTGACCATCCGTGGGAAAGTAGATCGGCAGCAACAGATTGTTGGAGCACAGTGAGAAAAGAAGGGAGGGAAAGGCGGTAGGGCCAAAGCTGAAGTCATCTGCAAAAACCAGGTGCTGATGGTGCTGGGGAGGAAGAAGGAAATGAAGGTTTTCTGGTGATGGGACAGGAGGTGGCTGTGGTGTGTCGGGGATGGATGTGTGCGGCGTTTGGCTGTCTAACCTCTGCTTCCAGTCCACGCTGACACCCAGCTCGGGGACATCGGGTGTCAGAGGCTCTCGCTTGTTCTTCACTGGTCTCCAAACTGTCACTTTGCAAATGTGCTGATACTGGTAGGTTTGGAGAAGATGGCTGGGAATGAGGTCTGTGAGAAGCCATCCCCTGGCACTGACTCGATGTCTTTCCCCTCTTTGTCAGAGACTCGAATGCTTCGCTGCTCAGAGTTAGCTCAACAGCTTCACTAGAGATTCAATAATATGTGTTTTTACCCAAATCCCTCGAAGTCTGAGGGACTGGAGACAGCATCAGTTTGAGATGGAGAGCCAAGAAAAGTAAATCATCCTTGGGTCAGGGTGAACTCTCATTTGAAGAGGCCACAGATGGCAAAGATGTTCATGAATCAGCAGTTTCACAGACCTCTGCCCATTCAGAGAGTCCTGTGTATAAACAGACATGAAAACGGCACAGAGCCACAGAGCTTTCCAGATCCTTCCTCTTCTCATTGCGCTGCTGAGGGCGACCTCCGCAGAGGAGGAGGAGGAGAGGGGTGAGGTGCTAGGTGCTGAGCTGGTCCCGGGACTGCTCATCCTCACCCTCAGCTGTGACCGGGCAGAGCACAGGGTGAGACACGGCTCCCCGAGCCCCTCTTCACCTGACAGCACCCGGCCAGTAAAGGAGGCAGCCACCAACAGGGCCAGTGTCTGAGACAGGTAAGGAGGAAGGGTCAGGCGAGGACACGAGCTGTTGCACCACGGTGGGGCTCCAGAGCAGCTCCTGGGTCGAGTGGAGAGGGCCTGTCCCACTGGGCAGCGCTCCCCACAGCTGATGGATGAGGAAGCGAGGAAGAGGGATGCAGGAACCCCTAGTGATGCCATCCTGCTCTTTGGGTCCATGCACCCATGAGTCTGGGACCCCACGACCCGTCAGGGTGCTGATTTCTTCTCCCTGGTCCCGTTCCCTGCTGGTGTGGCGTTCTGTCCTTCCCCGTGGTGTGACAGACGGGACCGCAGCCGAGGTGCCGTGTCTGAGAGCTGCCGGCTGCTGAGACAGAGGTGGGAGAAGGGTCTGCACAACTCCAGAGTGGCCGTGCCCGGGGCACAGGGGTTACACACAGCTGAAGTTGCCCCCAGCAAAGGTGTCCTCTCAGGCTCTCAGCAGACTCAAACAGCCTTCCCTTCACCCTACCCTTGCCATTTTTTATACATGTATATTTTATTTTTTTCTTCTACCGTCACAGCCACAAAAGCTCTTCAGAAGCTCTGGATAATCCCGTGGCTGTGTGAGCAGCCACAGACCCGGGTGTGTGCCTGGGCAGAGCGTGCCCTGTCCCGCAGAGACCCCCCGGCTCCTGCCGAGATGGTGTGGGGGGTTCTTCCTGCCCCTCTTTGATGTTTGCCAAATGCCATGCCCGGAGAGGGCAAGGCCAGAGGACCGTGCCGAGGACCCCCGCCTGGTTTTGCTTGTGTATTCGAGGGTCCGCTGGCCAGGAGGGCTCCCGGAGAGCGTGGCTTCCATCCCTGCCCGAGCGCGGGCCCGGGGGCGGCTGGAGGAGGAGATGGCTGTGGGGAGAGCCGGCCGAGCCAGAGACTGCGCCGGGATTGTTTGCCAGACTTTTATAGAGTGTCTATCTGGGATGAAACACAGAGCCCCCATCTTCAAAGGGCTGTGTGGGCCAGCAGCCATGGGGCTCCCAGTAAAGTTACTGGGCATCACACCACTGAAAACTTGTGTGACACCCGCGTGTTTCTGCCGAGGAGGGGCTGGGGCTGCCCGGACAAGGGGCCGTGGAGGCAAATGAACTCCACCGTGCCCCCGAAAGAGGGATAAAACCTCAGCCGTGGGGCTTGTGACTTTTTTTGTAAGGAGCAATCACAGTGGGTATCAGAGGAGATGTACAGCAACGTGGGAGACATTGGGATTTGTTGTCAGCAAATGAGATGCTTCAAATTAATTGCTGCATTGGAGAACATCTAACCTAATTCTGTAAAGAACTTGAGGGAGCTAAGTGGAGTAAATTGGATGAATATGACCAAAGTTAGAGCATCTGGCTGCCATCCACCTTTCCAGAGAAGAGAGGAGGCGCAGAGCATGGGGAGTGACACGGGCAGAGGGTGAGGAGCCCCCCCAGGCAAAGCCCAGTGATTGTATCAGAGAGAGCCAAGGGGGGGGTCACTCTGGTCACAGCACTTTCTGTGGCTCTGCCAAGACACTGATGGGTCCAGGCTCGGTGGAGACAGACTCCCCTTTTCCTACTGTCCTGACATCTCTCAGGCTTTGAGAACTGAGTGAACTAAGTACTTTATCCTAATTTTACAGATGGTTACAGACAGGTTACGTGACATGCTCGGGATCACATGAGCCATCTGTGTCAGAGGAGAAACTGCACCTGGCTCTCTCCACGGTGAGGCTGTTCCTCCTGACTGCAAACACCACATCCAGGTTGACCTCACCTGTGTCCTTTCTGTGCCTCCAAATGGTAAGTTTTTTGAACAAATCAAAGAAACAAAAAAGTCACTCATTGGATTTAGACATCCAGTCCTCTGTATGCTGTGGCATGATGCACTGTGGAGGAGTCTGCAATTAATACAAGTAATTACTGCTTGCTGCAAAGGCATCACTGGTTAAGAACCTAGATGAAACTTTCCCCTTGTTTACTGAGTGCCCGATGTTGTGCGATTCAGAATGGATTTGGGTGATACCTGCAGGAGAAATTAACTTACAGCCTGGATGAGTACAGCTCCTTGGCGCTATTGTCATGATTTCGCCACCACTGGAGCCTTAATACCAATGTAGAGAAGTCAGGGAAATAATTGGGTAGGAAAAGTAGTCATCAGCTATTGCAGAGGGTTTCCTTGAGGTCGTCAGGTTGCCTCCTCCACTCACTAAGGTTTAATATAAGGCTGAGGAAGGAGCAGGTATCCATAGTTTGCTGGAACATGTGCATGTTCTTGGTCTTCAGCTTCATTGAAGAGCAACAGGAGTGGGATTTCCAGGGTGCCCCAGGAACCTCTGGTGATGGCTCCCAGGGCACAGATCCCCTGGGGCACATGCCACAGCCCCGTTCTGAGCAGTGCAGTGACAGAGACCAGCTTTCATCAGAACAGCCCGTCCTTTCGACTCCATTTCACAGCCCTGGGCTGCTCCAGCTGTGCCGTGGGTACCCGGCCTTTCGGGACACCAAAGGGACAGCCGTTAATTGAAACTCATCAGGCAAACAGCCCCTCTGCTTGCTGTGGCTCTGTTCTCAGCTCTGAAGCCAGGCTGACAATTTTTGCTGGTTTCTCGGACCTCCTGTTGAGTTTCGTTAATTAATATTTGTGAAGTACTTAGATGTTTTCAGGTTTATGGTGATCCAGAGTATTGTTATTACCATTGGTATTATTAAGGCTAATAATACTGCTAATAACCTTAGTGAGCCCGACAAAATTCAATTTAACTAAAATCCGTGCCACAGATGAAAAAACCCAAGTCCAGTGATGTGAGGGGGTACGTGACTCAGTTACCAGTAACTGCTGTTTACAAGGGGCAGGAAGAGTGTATTTGCTCAAATGAAAAAAGGTCAAGGCAGAGGCCCATTTGCTGTTTGTTAATAAGTAATCTAAAGTGCAACACGGCTTTACTGTAACAAATCAGCCTGGCTTAGCTTTTCTTCCATCACCATTATTTCCAATCCAGTTTTGGACTAAAGTGCCAATTCAAAAATAATCCACCTTCTCATAGACTATTTTCAACATCTCCAAATCTATGGAGAGGATTTGTAACTGTGCAACAACAGCAGCAACAGTGACAAAAAAACCCCACCTTTCCATATTTTTGGCAGTGTTTGTCTCAGGATGCTGCAGGCAACCAAGGTTGAAATATCAGATAGGGCATTATTTATCTCCCGGGAAAGTCTCCTTTAGGCTCAGACCTCTGCATCTTCCCTAAGGACCGGTGCCAGCCAGGAGCTGGGGTGTCGCTGCCCCTCTTACAGCCGCCCCACTGAGCGACTGATGTAACGTGCGGAACCACCGGTGCCACCGGGGAGTCTGGCTCCCAGTCAGCAGTTAAAGTTCAAACACGGGTGCTAGAGAACATCCTCCTTCCAGGTGACCAGGCACACACACACTTGATGCGCTGCGACCCCTGCCCTCTTGTTGGCTTTTGCAGAAATTAAAAAAAAAAAAAAGAGAGAAGGCCATTTTCCAAGCAGCACTTGTCTTTAGCCACCGAGCAGTGCTCTGGAAAAGGGCTGGAGTCTGTGGCTCACCTACTGGCCGCAGAAAGGATCCACTAGGATGGCTTTTGCCATTAATGAGCCACTTAAAGCGCTTATCAAGAAGGCAATGGTCCTTTAAGACACCAACAACCCCTGCTCCATCAGTCCTGAATGCCCTGTGACACCGCGGGGGGAAGAGGCTGGTGAGGAAGGGTGGTCCCTGCAGAGCAGGGCACCTTTGGCTGTGAGCTCGGAGCATCTTTCCAGTGCCAGAGCCTTAACACAGAGTCTGCTTGAGCTCTGCAGTTCCGGAGGGCACCAGGGTCTGCCTCCACCCGAGGCAGGGAGGGGAGGAATGGTTCCTACAGAGCTGCCCCACCAGCACGGAGCAGAAGGCAGTGAGGCTGATGTGAGGGATGCAGAGAATAGAGGTAAGAACACGAGGGGGCTGTTGTAGGCTCTTTGCAGTGGGATGGGAAGTGGATTCGTGCAGCTGGGATCTCACACGCAGCAGAAGGCAGCTCTGGAGGCTCCAGGAAAGGGGTATTTTGGATGCCCCAGAGCCCTCCTGTTTGCCTTACTGTTGTGTGTCATTGACACAAGAGAGGAGGAGGAGGGGAGGGGAGGACCTGTGTGTCTGTGCCTGCGTGGTGGGCTGCAGCTGGGGGCTTGGCCAGCAGGACCGCTCACAGAGGTCCTCCAGCTGACCTGGTGTCTGTGGGGTTGGCGTCCCAGAGCCAGGGGTGCGGTGGGAGCGACGCTCCCTTCGCTGAAATCTGGCTGAGCTGGGGATGTGAGCAAACGGCTGGAGGCTCACGCAGGGTCAGGGGGTGGTAGCACAACGTCCTGGGTGCCGTGCCTCCGTGCTGCCTTCCTGCTGCACCAGTACACTCCAGTCCTCCTCCAAAGACCAGTGAGGATTTACTTCTTCCCCTTACAGCAGTGGGAAGGCTGGGGTACCAGCGTGTCAGGCGTCTGTCCTGAAGCAGTGGCATTGGCTAGAAATGGTTAAGTGTTCCCCGAACCCAGGCCTGAGCGTTAGTCATCACCACCTTGTCACCCCTCAGTGGCATCATGACAGGCGACTTCTGGAGTGTAGAGTCTTTTGCACACAAGTGTGTTTAATGAAAAGCAAG
The DNA here is from genome assembly GCA_025769975.1 of Gallinago jamesoni. Taxonomy (NCBI): domain Eukaryota; kingdom Metazoa; phylum Chordata; class Aves; order Charadriiformes; family Scolopacidae; genus Gallinago; species Gallinago jamesoni. Next base: position 34,595,693 of record JAOQGH010000062.1, on the reverse strand, counting down.
CCCGGTGCAGCAAACTCCAGCGCAGACAAACGCTCTGTTCTGACCGGTGGACAGGATGCCTGGGAAAACATGCAGGTGGTTTCAGAAAATCATGAGTAGCCTTTTATCATGGGGGGAGGAAATCCCCCAGGAGTTTTTTCCTGTGACCATCTGTTAATTTTCCGCCGATGCCACCCTGTGCAAATCAGTAATGGCTAACCCGGTGCTGGGAGCCAGAGCTCTGCGCTGCTGCGGCTGCCGGGGCAGGGGCAGCCTTCGGGCTCCGCAGGGACAGCAGCGGGATGGATTTTCCGGGTGCCTTTTTCCCTCAGCACCTGCCAATTCACCAAACTCCTGCTGTTCTCACCAGGGCCTGGGTGCCCAGGCTACGTAACTCCACGGTGCGGCCCTTTGCAGATGCCATTACAACTTTTTGAAGTTCTACCCAGGAGTGCTTTGATGTCTCAGTATTAAGCTCTGTGTTTCTTGATTTCCAGTGCCCAGCTTCTGACTCGGAGCCAGCAATCCCCGCAGCGTGCCCAAGGCAATGCTGGCACCGCCACGCCAGGACCAAAACACCCCGTGCGGTGGCCAGAGACAATAACAGGGAAATGTTTAAGTCTTTAATGCCACTGCTGCCGTGACCCAGCCCAGCAGCTCCTCTGAAGGTGAGTACAGAGAGTCTTTCTCTCCCCACAAAGATGTCTGATCTGAACTGCGGCTCACCAGCAGCCAGGGAGTGACAAGCAGGGTGACAGTTCTCCCCAGGCTGTCTGTTCCCATCTGCCAGCTCCGGCAGAGCACCCGGGCCACCAGGAGGGAGCTGGACACTCCAAGCCTGCTCCCGGCTGAGGGTCTGCTGCTCCACAGGAGATGCTGTGAATCACCGGGCCGGAAAGCGAGGGCACGTGCGTGACCGTCTTACCTCCTGGTTCTAGCATTCCCATGGGAGTCTGAGATTCCGGACGCTGCTCCCAGGACTGTTTATGCATTTCACATGGAACAGTCACCAGGTAACACATAATCCCCCATCAAAGCCCTCGGGGGATTCAGGCAAAGCGACGCCCAGTTTCTGGATCCTGATCAGACTCAGGTGTGAATTGGGCTGAGCTGCTTGGCCCTGTCAGGGCTGGGGCAGCTCTGGGCACGCACGGAGGTGGAACTCCAGATAGCTGAAAGTATTAAAAAGAGTTGGGAGATTGAAGGGGCCAGATAGTGGGAAGGACCTGGGAGCTGCCGTGGGCCGTTCTTGCCAGCATTTCCATCTCAAGTGCAGATTGAGGGTAACCCATCAGGTGCTCCGTAACAGAGCCCTCTTACAGGGAAACTCGTAGATTCCTGGAGTGGAAACTTATTTACATAACCATTTCATGTGCTTTCTGGCAGAAGAAGCCCCCCCGGCCCGGGTGGCTGGCTGTTTCCAGCAGGCTGCCCGTGCGGAGCTGCACAATGGTGGCCGCCGCATGAAGAGCTTGTTACTCTTACCGAGCGTGACAACTGCTGTAGCGAAATCAAGAGCAACCTGCTCTAATGTAAACTGATTTCAGATCGCCCCCGGCAGTCCCAGCTACCTCAGCTAACCTCTTTTTTTTTTTTTTTTTTTTTTTTCCCAGTCTTTTTGTCTTTTTTTCCCTTTCCCCACCAGAGAGACACCTGGTGGTTTTTCATAAGGTGTTTTGTCACGCTGGCTGTTGCATGGTGTCCACGACCTGCAGCTGAGCTTTTCCATGATTTTTTTTTTTTTCCCAGCTTCTCTGGATTTTCCGTGGTGCATTCCAAGGGGCTGCGGGTCCCAGCACCGGAGCACTGTGTCTGCTGGGGATGGGGCTGTGGCATCTTTGGTACCCCCGGCGTGTCTGGGGAGAGCCGTGGGGCCGGGGAGAAGCGGAGGGAGAGGGTTGTTGAGAGGGACCCTCTGTGGCGCCGAACGCCCGCCGATACCCGGGGGACACACTGTGTGTTGGTGAGGAGTGGGGGCAGCGGGGAGTGGGCTCGGGGCAGGCAGAGCTGTGGGAGCAGCAGCCCAGTTTTCCAACTGTGGCTGCCAGATTGGTGTGTGTGATGGGTGTGATATAAATTACTATCTATAAATAAATACCACAACAGCGTTTTAATGAGGTGTTTTCTAGTAGCACTTGTCCAGGCTGGTAGTGTTATGTTAAGGCTGGAGAAGTATCTCTAAGCAAGCTTCTTGGCTAAACCTTCATAAACACGGTCTCACCCAAGATCTAACTATGATTTGTTTGGATAAGAGGTTTTGCTTGTTTGTTTCTGAACATACTTTCAAATATGTTTGGGTTTTTACTTTTATTTATTTATTTTTTTCCTTCTTGGCCCTGGTTTTGAGTCGGTGTCCCAGAACCCAACTGATGCAGAGACAGGGGACAAGTCTGGTCCCTTTCCTGAGCATTCCTTGCTGTTCTGGCAACAAGAACCTTGCAGGGGGCCTGGGTCGTCTGGGGCCTTGGGGCTGGGGCCGTTTGGGGCTGTGACCTGCATCTCTCCAGAGCCTGGCAGGTAAGGCTATCCTGGGGGCACGCTGTGGCCTTGGCTCCTCCTGGCCCTGCAGCCGGCGCTATGGCGGGGGGGAGCTCATGGACCCGTGCCCCACGTTTGCACTGTTGCAAAGCAACCAGCTTTGATTTATTTTTGTTTCATGGCAGCTAAGGTATTTTCTCTGAACTTCTGGCAGCCTGTGCCACTGGACAAGTGGCTGCCCATAAGCCGTGCACAGCAGAGCGTGGTGGATGGGACCTGGCCACATGCACCAACGCAGCACGTGTGTGCACGGCCCACATCCACACTCATCATCTCTCCTGGTCTATGGAGTCCCCTTGGCATCGTGTCACCTCCTGGGAGGTTGTCCCCTGCCCGCCCGCAGACACAGGTGGCTTCCTGCCTCTGTGCCAGGGTAGATGGGGGCTGGAGACGGGCTGTGGGTTTCTGTCTGAACCAAAGAGGTCATGGAGGGAGGCAAATCCTGGGCAGGAGTTGGGTTTGGAGTGCTGGAATGATGGGCTGGGAGGACAGGGTGGGGGAAGCGCCCACAGATGACAACCACATTGGCTGGGTACGCTTTGTCTGTAGGAGATCCATGCTGGCCATCTCTAGCTGCCTTCTTGTGTCTGGACATGGCTTCTGTATGGACTTGCTCTGTAATATTCCCAGGAAAAATGTACTGATACCTTACGTAAGATCTCTTCATCTTTGCTAATGCTTTTGGTGATCCCTTTCAGAAGAACCTGTTGATTATGTGTGTTGAGTTTGTGAGACCTTCAGCATGAGCCTGCGCTGTTGGTTGAGGGCATTTTTGGTAGGGAGTGGCTGAGCAGGTCCAGCTCAAAAGCAACCTAACCAGGTCATACCTATTTCTCCTCCGTTGGGAAGCCCTTTCTTCCAGCCTCACCATCAAGGACAATTTTCCGGCCATTGTTGCCGTGGGCTTTGTGTCACCTCAGGGCAGGAGCTCTAAAGGGAGGGAATGGGGAAGGGGGAGGACTGAGCCTACCAGGGCGATGGACGGTGGAGTACGGTCGTGTCAGATCCTGACAGCTGGTGGGAGGTCAACTGGTTTGGGTAAAAGGAAAGAATAGGAGGAAGGCAGGCAGAAAGGGTAAGGTGATCTGCAGGGAGTGCTGGGGACAGGCAGGGCTGTTTCTAGAGAGCGTGAGGAGCTCAGTCAACAGGAAGGGCCGGGCACTTGCCAAAATACACATTTGCACAATGGCCTGTAGCAGTTGGAATTCACAGGAGACGGTTGGGTTTCAGTGGGTATAGCTTTGGTTCGCTGGAGTCTGAAGTACGATGCTGAGGTACGTGCTGCTGCAGGAAGCAAGAGGCCGAATGGTTGCAAAGCCACCAGGTCTGCCTGCAGCCAGAGGGGGACAAGGGCTGGGGTCCCCTTGGGTGGCCTGAGGGTCTCTCCTGCCATGGGGAACATGGCATCAGTGACGCCCTGAGCTGCTCCCTTCCCGTGGCAGATGGTGCGGGAGGTAACGATGCTGCAGGGATACTTGGCCATGTCTTGCTAATTAGAAGAAAGCTACATAATCCCGTCATCTTTTGTTGGACCCGTACTAATGCATTTCTGTGGTGGCCTTACCTTTGTAGTCCCCTCAGCAGCACATTGGAGGACACTGAACAGAGGAGCAAACGGGACGTTGACGTGGTGCCAACGCTGCCGTGGTCCATGTGCCTCTCGTGAAGGAGACCCGAGTTCAGGTTCCTCTGCTGGGCCGGCTGAGGGTCCCAGGGGAGCGCGAGCCCCCGCAGCCCCTGCTGCCCTCACCAGACCCGCCGCCCTGGTCACCCCCTGCGGGGACACAACAGCCTTTCGCCATGTTTGCTCCTCGCAGAGATGCTATCGCAAGGGCTGGTGCCCGACGGGGTCTGGTGAGGAAATGGTGCTCACTCACCCCCCCGCCCACCATCGGCGTGGTCTGAGGGTCTCTGCCTGCTTCAGGAGGGAGAGTGGCTGATTCACCTCCGCCCGGCGCTAATTAGGGGCTGCTGCCTGACGGAGGTTCCCGTGGGGCCCTGGGAGGGTAAGCCTAGAACTCACTGCGGAGATTAGTTGCAAAGTAAAAGCATGATTTCTTGATGTCTGTTTTATATTCAGCCTATTAATAGTTACTTAATGCACCGTATCATTTACTTGTGATTTTTTTTTTAAAATGATCATTAAAATGCCCCTAATTGCTGTTACTCTGCCGTGCTACTATTTCTCAGCAGCTCTTTGCACGCAGCCTTCCCATCAAACTGGAAAGCAGCTCTGGAAGCAAAAATTTTATGACACTTTTGTTTTTTCCTTTCCTTTTGGAAGAGTAGCCTTTTTAATTCTTCCATTCTGGACCCTCCTGTGCCCCTCCACGGCTCCTTCAGCCCTCCTGAAAGCTTAGTGTTCTATCGCCTCAGCTTTTGGACAAAACCCTTCCCTTGTCAGCGCAGCCCGTGCTGAACCGGGCTGGTGTGGCAGGTCTCTGCTCCTCCTTTGTTCGAGTTTATTTATTTTTATATCAGGAAGGTAATAAAATTGACAGCAGAGGTTTATTCAGACTCTGTACAGTTTATACCACAAGCAGTATAAAATGTCCAGCACACTTCCCCTTACTGCTGGCGTCGGCGCTGAGCCGTCCTGGTCTGCAGCGGGTGATGTTTCCTCCCTTCAGCAGCAATGGTAGCAAAGAGGTGTGGGAGGTGATGGGTCAGAAGAGAAGGTGCATTCACACCTTCACTGTTTCTAACTGGTGGACAAGAATTGTCCTGACACAATGATACAAGGGGTCTGGATGCGGGAATAAATTGTATTTAATGCCTAGATCAATGGAGGGAATGGAGAAGACAGCAATGCAGGAAGGGAAAATCAATTCACTCACTTTTATTTGTTAATATACCGGCTTCACCACCACCACATAAAGCAGTGAGGTCCTGGGGTTCATTCCCAAACTGGGAACGCAGTTGACGTGCCTGCAGCTCTGGTTTCTCCTCCCCGGGGCGGAGGTGGGCGTCAGGCTGCGATATCCACATCCCGCCTCATCCCAGATTTGCCAATATTCGTTCATTGCTTTCTGCTCTTTAGCAATCAAACAGAAACCTTTCAGCTGGTACCTTCTGGGTGACAAGATTAGAGAAATAACCTTTTGGTGACCATTGCAGCGCTGTGAAAATGTTCTCAGGTGCCACGCAGTGATACAGACCAGCTGGGTGGCACGAGCAGAGTGCGTTACCGCAGAGCTGCCTGCTCTCTCCAGCGTGGCTCAGAGACTTTCTTACCAAAAACGTGGATTAATTCTCTGAGTGGCACTGTACTTGGTGTAAGGGCGATGTCCTGGATGGAGCTGCTCAGATTTACATGGACATATTTGCCCATTTCAGAAACCTTCCAGCCGGCAACTGCTTAAAGCCTGACAGCGGCCAGAGCTGCCCTGGCTGCGGGGGGACAGGGGGGAAATGCTGCCCTACCATACACGGGGCATCACCCATGTCACGGCTGCAGGCAGTTGGCCTCCAGTTAGTTCTGGGAAATATATTTAGATTTCAAAATTTGTACTGTCCTATTAAATGACTCTAAAAATGTAGGCAATGATAGGAACAGACAAAGGTATCTCTTCCCAGCGAAGCCATGTTGAATCATTTTATATTACCACCAAAGGAACAATCCAAGTTTTTACAACAATAGTTGGCAGTATTTCTATTAAATGGCATTAGCCAATAATTTCTAAAACTGCCTGTTAATTACAGCACTCAGCCCTTGCAGGCAGCTCTACTTTACATAGTGCAATCCCGTCTCCAGCCATCAGCTGAGACTGTAGCCTTCTGTCGTAGCCAAACAAGACCATGCATTACCAAATTCCTGCCCAGCGTTAAGTCTGTCATCATTGGGGTTTTGCTGGTGTTTTTTTTTGTTTGGTTGGGTTTTTTTGTTTGTTTTCAATCCTAGCACTGCCAGGTAACAGTCAAAAGAGCTGGTTTATGCACCGCCACCTCCAGGCAGCTCGTCCGGCCGGTGCCCGTGGGCAGCGCGGCTCCAAAACACCTCCTGGAACCCAGGGAATGGGAGAGACGGAGTCTCCTGCAGGGAACTGGAGCAGCGGCAGGAAAAAAAAAGTGACATTTGTTTTGTGCTTATTGCTCTGAGTCGCTGCAATCGTCCTTGCTGTTGTCAGTGCTGCTATTGCAGCCCTACCTGCAGCTGCCCAGCCAGCACCATCTTCAGCACAGATGCACCCAAGCCCCTCAAAAACCCTCCCAGTGAATTACAGCAGTGGAGAGGAGGGATAAAACCAAATGGATACAATTAGCTCAGGCACAACTTAGTCATCCTCTTCTTGGTATAATTATAAAATGGACAAAGGTAGCGCCAGCTAACCTCAAATGCCCTTCTAGCCATAATTAATTATATTGCATAATAATGGTGTCAGTTTAAACATTGTTTAAAACCGATGCTTTGCTCGAAATTACTGTTCAGCCACACTTGTGTCTTGCCCAAGAGACTCACGCAGCGTGTCCCGACTCTTCGTGGTGCCATCTGCGCATCGGAGAAGCCCTGGCCCAGCGAGGAGTCGGTGGAGGGGTCAGTGGTGGGGGGTAAACAGGGCAGACCCACCTCCCCGTGGGGCAGCGGGAGCAGGTCGATGCCTCAGAGCCCAGGGGGGCGGTGGGTTCGGAGGGAGCGCCCTTCGCCTCGGCTGCACCAGGCAGAGGAGCTGCATAATTGATACAGCTGAACCACATCAGTCCTTTATTTATAGAACATAATGAAATGGTTTTCAGCATCCTGGATCATGCTGCATGGGTGATTGCCATGTGTGCACCCAAGGAGGGTTAATAAAACCACTGTTTTCACCTTCTCTGGCTGCACCCAGGACTTTATTTTCGGGGCAGGGTGTCCTGCACGGGTGCTGTTCGGGGGGCTGCAGCGATGCTGCTCCGTGAGCCGGTGTCTCGCCTTCCCCTGCAGGGCGCTGGCACCTAAACCCTCCCCAGCACAGTCCCCAGGGTGCTCCTGCTTCGGGCTCCACAGCCTGCCTTTGACACCCGCCTGGGTACCTGGAAACCATACGGGCGCCAGCACAAACATAAAAATAAAGAAAGAACTAAACCCGCCGTGGCATTGGATGGCTCTTCCAGCGATGGCCATGGAGGTGCATCAGGAAGCAGTGCCCCGATGAAGACAAAGGCCGTGGGTGACGGGGGCCTGGGCTCCCCCAGCAGCTGGTGCTCGTGAGGGACCCTCGTTAAGGGTCTGAGCCCGTGACTGAACGTCGTCCCCAGCAGACTCCGCTCCACTGCACCAGCATTGGGTGGCCCTGAGGTGGGGTGACTGTAAAAGTTACACAAAATGAAGCACTGCTAGTATTCTTTTTTTTTCTTGCTATTATTGGAAAAACATGGATGATTTATAAGTGTTTCTCTTGCTGGATCGTTTGTCCAGCTTTATATGATGTTCTGTTCTTCCTATTGCATCATTTGAACTTGGCCTTTATTTATGATGCTACATTGTTTTACGTATACACTTTATAATTAGAACTACTAATTTCAAGCTTGCTTACTGCCCTGTAGTTGGCTTTTCCAGAGCATTACTTGCAAAAAGATCACAGTTACTCAGTTCTTTTCAATCACTCAGTGAGTATTTTCATAAATTGAAAAGAAACCAGGACTTGATCTTTAACTATTTCTAAGCTCTACAGGGTGCCCATCTGGTGCATAGAAAATGAACTGCATCAAATACTGCATCTTTTCGGGAGCTGTTTAACCCCCCCTTCTCAAAAATCCTGGGTTTCTGAATTAAAAAAAAATCAATCACCACTTCAACATACCGAGGGAGTCTGATGTCAGCTGTTACATGGGTTTTTGAGATGTAAAACTTTAGCGGAGACACACTGTGATATGCGAGATGCCCTGTGTGGGGTAAGGGTTCCGCAAGAAGGAGCCATTTCACACACACGCTGCAAAAATTGGACTCGAGGCCCCCATTTTATCATTGGTTATTTCGACTTTGCCGCTGAAGAGCTGGAGTTGGGCAGCTGTGAATGGGCTGGTTGGCTGCACCTCACCATCTGCACCGAGCACCCACCTCCAGGTAGAGCCCCCTCCCAGGGCAGGGACCGGGCGCTCTGTCCCGTCGTGCCGGCTCTTCCCGGGGGCAGCCCTTCCCTCGGAGGGAACGCTCGCGGGAACAAGGTGAGCTGGTTTGGGCTTTTCTCATTACAAATCACTCAAATCAAAAATAGCAGAGCACGGGGTTGCATTTTTGTGTGGGAAGCACTGTGCAGGACACACAGCCACGTCAGCTGATTTGTCAAACCACCGTCACAGAGGAGACCTGAGCAATTAACCGAGTGCATAGTTTTAACTTGGGGGGGTGGAGGGGATGATGAAGGGGAACTGCCTTTAGCTCGTTAACAGGCTGGGAAAGGGGCTTATGTCTGGTGACAGCACGGGGAACACAACTGGGAAAGCTCTTCTGCTTCCACCACTTGTAAGAACATCACCTCAGGCACCATCTCAGATGGTTCTTCTCCCCGCAAGGCTCAGAGCTCTGGGGCTGCAGATGCAGGACGCAGTACCTGGGGCTAGCCCAGCGATGGCTCCTCTCTGCAGTGACACCCGGCCTCCACCACCACTGAGCAACTGGCACTGTCAAAGGTGAACCCAGGAAAAGTGAATTGTCAGGAGATAAAACAAGAACTGAGCCAAAAAGCCAGAATCTTACAATAACACTAACGTAAACCCTGGTCTGTTAAGAAGCGTCAGCTTAGTTTTTATCTTGTAGCAGGGAGATTGTTTTTGAAAACCTGTGTGGAGTGAAATGAATTCATAAACCTCCGTACCAGGTGCAATCATTAGTCAGTAAATGAATTACACATAATTATCTGCTTTGTATTTAATTCACTTGGCTTCCAGTTTCTTACTCTTCATACAGTGAAACTCTCTATCTCTCTCACACAAACACACTCTCCATGGGCAAGGAGGTTTTGGAGGGCTGCCATCGTCCTGACTCATGAATCAGACTCCATGATTTGAGTGATATTTATCTAAGCCTGCAAACAAAGAAGATGGCTATGTGTCCAATGAGAGAATAATTATTGTTATTATGTTTATAGAGCAACAAAGTCGGGAGTTAGGACCCCGGGGGAAGGGCGGCAGGAAGGGCGAGCTGGGCAGAGGCAGAGGCTGTCGGCAGCGTTTCGGTGCAGGGATGTGCCAGGGCTTCCCTGCCCTGAGTCACCGCTGCCAGGCGGGCGGCCCGGAGATGCTGCCCCGGGGGCCAGGAGACCACCTCCCCGAGGGCCCTCACCGTGGCACCGGGCAATGCCGGGCCGGCGAGGGTTTGGCAGCGGCTGCGGGGAGCTGGGGTTGGCACCGAGCACCCCGGTGGACAGGAGGGGGACGGGGAGGTCTGCAAGAGCCAGCCCCGGGAGCACTGGGTCCCAGCACCGACCGGGCAGCAGGACCGTGTGCTTTTCTTATTCAAAAGCATCCACGGTTACTTTAACTGAACTCCAAAGAAAGGGGAAAAAAATCTTTGCAGGGAGCAGCCGGACTCCGGGACTGGAATGTCCTGGGCTGCGGTTTGAGGACACAGCCAGTGGCCATAACTCTCCTGCGAGAGAGTTGGAAAAATGTCATTTACTGCCATTCACTCAGCTTTGGGATGGCAAAGCCTGAGCCACCTTGCAACTATCTCTGATGATCTTTATGTTAACGATAACCCAGGGAGACAGCAGGGCAAACAGCCAGAGGAAGAGTTACCTGGAATAACAATGAATTTAAAATGAATCCCATGCAGGGAACAAGACATCCTGTTCTTCTCCCAAGACTGCTGTGAAACACTTCCAATTTTTGTCCTTTTGATGGGAGGGGAAGCAAAACCAATAACCTGCATAATTATCAATGCTCAAAAAAATACCACCGAAAATGCAAGATAAATAACTTGATGTTTCTTCCACTCAACCCACTTTTAGAAGCAAACTTTATCTCATTAGATATTTTAACTGATTATTCAATCCATGTTAATATTGCAGGAAGAAACAGGGAAAGGCCTTGACTAAGGGAGAGCTGCCAATGCGATGATAAGCAATGATACATTGGATGGCAAAGTGTTCCTCTGGGGATGGGCACTGAACTGTTGGTTTCTTTAAACCATCGTAAATCTTCCTTACTTAATTCCCTTTTCAGAACAACTGAAGGTTTCTGCAGTAGGTTGGTAGCAAACACCTACATGCCAACATTAACATCCCAGGGGAAAATGGGCTTTATATGGGAGCAATCAAAAGTATCTCTGAGACGACACTGGCCACGAGAGGAGAAAATGTGGTTTTAAGGACTTAAAGGCTGTGAGTCCTGGATCGAGACTGTCTCAGTCTCCCAGAGTGGGCACCAGCCGTGGGAAAGCCCCCCCCACCTTCACTCTGCCCCCCTGCAGCAGCGATGAGACCCTGCTGCCCCCCAGCCTGGGGGAGCCAGGGATGTCGGGGTGACCCGAGCCCCAGCACTGCCCAGCCCACACTCACACTGAAAAATCACTGCTGCTGTGGAAGATGACTTCTGAATGGAAACAGACCTTTGTGCCCCAAAACATCTTTGTTTATTTATCTCTCGGCTTGTTTGTTTGTCAGTTGATCTAATAAAAACATCCCTGCTCCCCACCGGTTTGGTCCACGGGGCACTTTGAGATCCCTGAGCAGAGGAACATACAAAACAGTGTGTTACCAGGCAGGTAGAGAAATAGCTAAGCACAGCACTCCGTAAATATTACTGTGCTTACAGCAGTTTTGGCATCTCCCTCCCTGACACACAGAGGTTTTATACTATTACTACAGGGAAAAAAACTTAGATATTAGCCAAAATCATACAAAAAGCACCCCCGTTTATCCCCAAGAAATAATGCCATGAACTATGGGCCCAGCAAGAATGCCACAAATGCTTTTCTTTGAGCTAGCTGAAAGAAAACAGTCAAAAGAACAGGGCTATAAATTGCTCCTTCATTATAAATCAGCACACCTTGGGGGTGTTGCTGGACATAACCTGCCTTTAACTTTTTTCCATTTTGAGCACTGCAAGGCGGATGGCAGCTGCCTTCGCACAGCGAGCGCGGTCATACTGCCGGGGCACCGCAGGGCCACTGGGTACCGCAGGGCCACCGGGGTACCGCAGGGCCACCAGGGTACCACAGGGCCACTGGGTACCGCAGGGCCACCAGGGCACCGCAGGGCCACCGGGTACCGCAGGGCCACCGGGTACTGCAGGGCCACTGGGTACCGCAGGGCCACCAGGGCACCGCAGGGCCACTGGGTACCGCAGGGCCACCGAGCGGCCGCGGCTGTGCTGCCAGACCCCAGGAGCTGCGGAGCCGGCACCCGTCCCAGCAGCGCCCAGCAGCAGCCAAGCACGTTCAGGGCTGTCGGCACCCGTCGAGAGATGGGCTTCTCCAGCACCGCACGGGAACGGGAGGCAGCTCCTTTCCGCAAACAGGGAACAGTGTTCAGGCCAGGCTCGGTGCAGGATCAGTACGGGAAAAAACATTTCAAATCTAAAGAGAGGTGTTTTTCCCAGCTTACAAACTGTTCAATGTTTACGAAGTTTTAAATTGGAGTCAGTAACAAACGATTCAGCAGCAGAGATTTGCATAAGCCCCACAGCTGCTGGACGTCTTGAGTGATACCAGTGAGGCTGGCCTAGTACTTTGCAGAATGATTAATAGCCTGTGCTTGGGGGAATTTTACTAATTTTTGGTGAAGTTACTCAAGTAATTTAGAGTAGGAATATTGTTTACCAGCCCTGGGAACATTACATTGCTGGGCCATGTTCACGTGTGCTTTGGAAGGCTTAGAAGGGGACAGGGAGAGGAATGGAAAGAACCACATCCTCCTCTGGATCACAAATCATGCCTGTTTGTACCTGAAAGACCATAAATTTGTCTATTTGCAGTGCACTGGCACGTCGCCTGGGAACTTCCATTAAAAGATGTGGTTCTTCTGCAGCGCACCTCTCAGTGTCAAGGGCGGCATCTTTAGCAGGAAAGGAGAGCTTTAAGGCCATGTCTGTGGTAAGAGAAAAACCCCTGACAGGGGTCTCAGCATCGTCTTCCCGCGGGGCTGCCCGGGCATCTCCCGCAGCGAGGCCGCTCTCCTCTTACTCCATCTGTCCTCTTGCACAAGCCTTGCTCCAGGATGAACATATAAATTCATATTTTGGTGACGTGAATGCAATCTAGCCCTGACCTTGCCATGTTTCCTCACACTCACATAAAGCATCCTCTGAAGCCAGGGGCATTTGGCTCCAGAAGCTGATGGCAGGACAGGTCGTGTCCTGCAGGTCCCAGTGTACCCATCGATCCCACACCTTCCCCTTTGGCAGGGGGGGGACTCGGGGCCTGGGCTCCCACCGACAGCTCCAGGCTGTGACCGGGCCCTGCAAAGGCACGAAGACGAGCTCCCCCAGCACAACTCATGGGCACAGCCCTGAAATACAACCTTTTCTCAAGGACCCACTCCCAGCCCTGCCTCCAGCTGCCCCATGCCAGAGTACTGAACCAACCCCATTTGCAATTGTTTCACTCAACATATGGGTCCCAGATAGGGAGAAACAGCCAAAAGAAGGCAAATTTAACTCAATGTGGGCAAGTCCCCACCGCCCTGGGTGTGGATATGTGCTGGTGAGCTCTGCGTCAGGGAAGGGACACAAAGCCGAAGAGAGGAGCAAAGCCGAGCCGGGAGGGAGGGGCAGGGAAGATTTTGTGTGCGCCTGGGAAGGAAACAATGGGACAAGGGGAAGGAATTAAAAGAACCACATCCTTCTCTGCATCACAGCCCTGCCGTTGAAGCTGCTCCCTCGCGCTGGACCAGCCCTCAGTGCCCTGCTTCTCACATTGCTCCCCTGTGGCTGCTGCGGTGAGACTCCATCCCAATGGTGGGTCTCCACCAGGGACCATTAGGGCAGCAACGCTCTTAGCGCTTAGATCAAGCCTCCCTTCTTCTTTCCGATGACATTTTGATGTGTCTCCCACCCTTTCCGGCCTGTCCCAAGCCCCTACAATTAAGCTCCAGCCACACAGCTCTGCTGAACATAAGCCAAAGGATGTTCCTCCTCTCCCTCCACCTCCAACTCCACAGCCAAGGCAGCCCTTCCCCAGAGAACCTGGCCCTCTCCAAAGCTCCCCACAAGCCTTCAGGGGGGAGGTCCTGCCCACCCACCCCACCTCCTGCAGCACCTCTTGGGGAAGAGCTACACAAGGAAAGGACAAAGCCGAGATGGCCTTTCCTTGCACCCTCTTGCACTCATGTCCTCCCCTCTTATCTCTGCTTCCACCCAGTTTCTCAAGCTCATCGTTGTCTTTGTGGACTGCTACATGGCTCATTAATGGCGATATTGGTGCTTTTCCATTATTGCTAGATTCCATAATATTTGTACTATTCATAATATTCACCCTTGTACAGTCCTTGTATGTTCAAAGCATTTGCAACCATATACTGCTTATTTCTCCCAAAAGCACTAGCAGCCCCCCTCAGGAGATGGACCAGTCAGTAGAGAGAGGGTAAGAACTACCAGCAGCACCCTCAGCCACCGTGAACTCTTTTGGTCTGAACAACCCAGAACCGTGTCTCCTCAACTTACTGTTCCCTTCAGGTGAAAAAAAATGTCTGCCAGTGCCCATTTGGCAGGCCACCTTAAAAGCTCTCAGCCATGTATATGAGCAAAAAATGTTTTAAAAAAGCGTGCATGTTTATAAATACACATAGATATATGTACATACTTATGCATGCTTATATATATATGCCTGTGTATATATGGGTATACATACCTATATACCCATGCACTGTATAATATATACGTAAGGTAGAACTGCAAATATATAATAAGATAATGTGTATGACATTGTAGATATTACACATAATGTCTGTTATATATTATGATATATATACAGTCCTATGAGATATAATCAGGTTTCATTTTGCTCTAATAAACCTTTGACTGTGGTCAAGGTATCCATCTGACCACTTGAGGTTCCCCATTTGGATGGTGAACTATAAATGCCCAACTTCCCTGTCTCCAGGGAGCAGAGGGGCTTCGTCCCTTCCTCACAGCGCCCGTGAGAGCGCTGGGTTGATGTTCAGCAGGAGAAGCCTACACCAACCTGAGCACCACCATCACTGGCTCCCTGCAGCTCCAAGGTCACTCCAACAAACAGCTCTACTGCCTGGAGAGCTTCTGCTGCGAGGGGAGAGGTTACACACTTGGAAGCCTACGCAGTCCTTCAGGATTTATTTGCTCACTCCGGAGAGAAAGTGAGTCATGAGAAACCTTAAGGTGGAGCACTCAAAACAAGGAGTGTATAAATGATTAGCAAGGGAAGGTCAGCACCAGCCCTTCAAGTCTGAGCACGTCCCGTTGTCGATGGCACATAAATAATACTCGCTGGATGCCTGTGGCTGCAGGAGAGGAGCTATCACACTTCTGGTCTCTGACACCTCTCTGACTCATACAATGTCATCAATAACGATGAGCTCCGTTTTCTATAAAAAAAGGTAGTTAAGGTTACGGGAGCAAAGTGGTAAAAAACGCAACTCAATCAACAGACCCGGTTTCAAGTCAAAACTGCAGGCTTGACAAAAGCCAAGCTTTTCTTTTTAAAAACAAACCCAAACACCTTTCGTACATGGAGAGCCAAACGCAGGGGCAGGAGACGGACCTGAATTCCACTTGCAGTTGTGCAGCAACACAACTAATCATCCTGGCAGATAAAATCCGATTGCAGAATCTTCATTAGCACACTGATGCAAACGAAAGAAAGTAAGTACACTGCCTGTTTTCTTCAGATCACAGGTTGAGTTTGGAGTATTTGGAAAAAAATCAGTTGACTTCTTCAGTGAGCAGGAATGACTAGTGATTCACCTGGGGGTATCTGACAAGAACGTTGAGATGTATTGTTTTGCTAAGATAAACTCCTCTATACTACTGATTTTAAAGAAAATATTCTGTGATAACACACCTAAGTACACTAACTATGATATCCTTGGATCCCCGGATATCTGTGGCACTGTGTGATGTATGTCTAACTGCAGAACACAGCCGCCCAGAGGGGGTGGGTCCTGCATTTTCGGCAATATCAACTGTACCAGCCACGGGAGGACCCAGGCCACTGCTGAAGTAAATTATCCCGCTGTGACTGCTCTCGGGAAGGGAGCAGGGGCACTCTCTGAGGCACTCTCCGAGCACCTCTGCACGGGCACTAAGCTTTTCTTCCCACACTCTCCAGCAAACTTCCCGCGTGGACGGAGGCTGGGCAGGGGAGCTGTGTCCCGGAGCCGGGGCAAACCCTGCACAACAACAGAGGCTCCTGTGCAGAGTGGAAATGTACAGTCATACCCCTTTACCTGCTCTTATGCTAAAACATGCATACGTCATTTCCCAGACCTCTGCCTCAGAGGATGGGCTGAACACCATTGGCTGAAAAAGCATTTTTTTCAGCATATTTCTATTTACAAATTCAAGAGCACAACGCAGCAGTTAGAAGAAATGCCAGGAAAAGCTATATATACACATCAGACAACAAAGTCATCAGCCTGCCTTTTCCCAGGGAGCTTCTCTTACACATTTTTCTCTCACCTCCAGTCCATCTCACAGGCTGGGTGGTGGCAATGTGGGTGGTGGCAATGGTCACAACTCATGCCCTCGACTCTTGAGGCCAGAGGGATGCAGTTCCCACGGGTCTGGGTAAGGGTCCTGTTGGGATGCTGTTGGCGCTGACTGCCCGGTCCCGGGGCCATGGCTCTTACCAGCTCTGCCTCGGCAGCCACCACTCTGTCTGGGATGATGCTCAACTCCTCTGGAGACTCCGCAGGGCCGGCGGTGCGCCTTGCTGGTGATCTACTCAACTGTAGAATTAAAATCCAATTTTGAAATTTAACAAGGTTTTACACTGTGCAGAACTGTACAAAGTTCAATGAAAAAAATCTAATATTTTTTGCTGTCTACATACCTCTGTAACCATGTGTCTTGTCTTAATGTAATATATTTGTGGATGTGGTCCCTACATCCCTTTGACTTTAGAATCTTAAAACATTTCACAAACAAACATAATCTGTGGAGTAGCAAATCCTTACTCTGAACCACTCTTACCCCTCAGGATACCTGAGATGCTGGGGAGAAATACCTTTTTCTGCACAGTAGTTATATTCTTCAGGACCCCAAAAAAATCTGTCACCGAACCGGCCAAGAAGAGAGACGAGTCTCTTGCTTTGGTAATTGGATGTCAACTTCCCTCTGTCAGACAACTTTAATTAACTCTTGACCTTGTCTGATTTGCAGATTTATTTATCTTTTTACTTTCTAATCAACAAAAATAATAGAAAAGATAGCAGAGAAATGCATTATACAACCAACAATGGGTGAAATCAGGGGAGAGAATTTGCTTTGTTTGGGTAGGTGGGAGGGAGCAGCACCACTGAGCGGCTGCAGGACCATCCTCCAGCTGTAGGATCCTTTTCTAGGCAATCCCAGCAACTGTTCCGTGCGGAGTTTGCCTCGTCCCTCTCTACCTCCTGCCATCAGGTGGGTGCTCACTCGTGCAGCAACAGTCAGGGGAAGGGGCCAAACCAGAATTACCTTGTTTAGGGAGCTGAACTTCTGCAAAGTGTAAATCCTGCCCCGATCTGTAAGTGCTGCCTGTGGACCAGGACCACATACGTACATCTTGCCTAGAACAATATTTTTCATGTGCATTTCTACAGGCAGAGCGAGGGCTGAGGTCCCGGGTGTGCAGTTCACTCGGGCAGAGCTAGGGCAGAGGCGGGCAGTCTCCTGCCCCGTCGGGAGGTGCTGCAGAGGCTGCTGCTTGCAGAGCAACTGGGGGGGGAACTGCATCTGCATCCTCTCCTGTGACACAAAGGAATGAGACAAGACACAACAATAGCTACAAACTAATCAGAGGTTTGGCAGCTGCTTTAGATCACAGCAAAATGTCTTGATCCAAGTACATTTGAATGAATAAATAACCACCGTAACCACTTAAGCAGCACTATCACCCTTTGTCAGTGTGATCCTCGTGCTCATGCAGAGCGTACGGTGCTTTTCTGCCGAGCAGACCAGACTTGGAAGATGGGTGACTCACAGCTCCTTGCAACAAACTGCACTGAAGAAGGATGTTCAAACCTGTAAGCTCAGAATCGCTCTGCCTTCGTCACAGGGGCATGTCGCCGTGACACGGCTGCCCGGGACCAGAAACTGCTTCTTGGAGAAATTCATAACAAATCCCATATACTTATTCCATTTACAAGACAGGAGGAATAACCCCTAAGGCTGACCAAGCTACTTTCTTCTGTCCCCTTTGTTATTTTCTAGTATCTCTGGGCCCGAGTCAAAACCACATTTGTCCACCCAAGCCTTCCCACTGGCTTCTGTGGGGCCGGGATGGGGCCGGCTTGTTTTCAGGCTTTGGCGCTGACCCCAGGCTGCCATCTCGCCTCCCGGGAGGAGAGAACAGCAGACCCCAAACAACGTGAGGAAGGGATTCAGGTTAAAGCTGCCTGGGACAGGTTTTGGTATGTGTTTTGAGATAACTGGTAGTGAGGCACGGCTTCAAAATCCAAATAAAGGAGAGATGTCTTGGCATGATATCCCAGCACGTGTTTGAAGAGCACCAAATACCACAAAGACAGAGGATTTGGGCTGATCAAATAATAATAATAATAATAATAATTAATAAAAAAATAAAACTGTAGTTGAATTTGAAACACAACCATATTTCTTGTTCTCTCAATTTTGCTGATATACACTGCTGCTCCATTTTTCCCTGGGACAAGAGGAATTAAGGACAAACCTTGAGGATGTACCTTTCTGCCATCACCCGCAGCGCCTCGGGCAGTGTCTGCGAGGGGCCCAGGCGTGGATCTCCCCTCATCCCGGGGGGCACAGCAGGCGTCGCAGCCACTGCCGGCCCCGCTGGCACAGCCCCAGCGAGCGCTCGGCGTGCGGGTCCTGGCCCGGGACACGTCCTCTGAACCTGGCTCGTGCAGAGCAGCGGCCTTCTGTTCCCCCGTCACCCCCGCTCCCTCCTGTTCTGCATGAAAACATAAGGGTGAGGGAGGAAAAGTCAAGTGTTCCATTTATCCCGTAAGAGCTCGCACACGGGACGGAACAGAACACAGCACCCGGGACAACATCAAAACACAGCTCTGCTTTGCCTAAAGAAGTAAAACCAGGAACTAGTAAAAATTAGAGGAATAAGGTACAGTTAAATAACCGCACTAAAGAGCTACCAGCCATGCAGCCGTTCCCTAAACCCTGCCAGGCGGTGGGGAACATCCAGCCCCATCTTCTCAGGTGAGAGGGGGGAAATGTGGGGTTCTCCCCAGTTCACCCCTTTATTCACACCTAGGGAGGATGTGCCTTCTGCTGCCGAGAGACCACAGCAAAGAGAGGCAGCCACCCCTCCCCACAGCACACACACCTGCAGCCACGGCGTAGGGTGCACCCACCACAGAGCACCCCCAAACTGCGGCATGTTAGGGGGTTAAGCACCCGCTTTGAGGACATGAGAAATCCTTTGGGATTTCTCTGCTGTTCCTGAAGGGCTGGGGCTGCTTCAGGGAAAGAGAAGCATGTCAAAGAAATCCCGCTTTTAGGCTAGTGCATTATTATGGGTGACAATTTCCATACCCCTTTCTAAAGGGGTGGTTCAGTGGCCCTTTGACGACTTCAGTGTATTTCATTTTTGCTGTTTGGACAGGACAGGCTACAGCCATGAATCTGAAAAATAAAGTTTGTTAATACCCACTGGATTTAAAAGAGAAGGTTTGGCATCTTCCCCTTGAGATTTTGATCTCCCAGATCAGAACCCCGTGCAGCAGCGGAGACAGCACTGGGCAGTGACACCAAGTGTGGCACAGAGGCATTTTTATTCACGCAAATCCTTGCACACACAGAATTTAGCTGAAATGCAGATAGATGTTCAATGTCGCTGTAACTGGATAAACTAAGACTCTGACAAATAAAGTCAGTTGAAAGCGTGGCTCCACAAGTGAAAAGGCGGTATCGACAGCCCACTGCCGTGAGCAGACCCCAGCATCACTGCGGGTGGGAACGTGAAGCCCAAGGGCTAGAGTCCTTCCTGCAGCAGTGGCATGAACGTACAGCACGAGTTTTTAGTTTAAAGGGCAATAAATCTTTTGCCAATCGGCCCCAAAATACACCCAACCACTGATTCCTCACCCCTGGTATCGATGACTAACCTGCTGCATTTCTTATCCTCATCGCATTCCTGTCTGGGCTGCTTTCTGTTCTGTTTAGCAAACTGAGATGTGCTCAACAACGCTATGGGACTTCTCCTCTCCTGCCTCAGTATCACCTCGTACCCCAACGCTTCACTGCCACTTCATGCTGTGACGAGAAATAATGCATTGACTGCAACGTATATTGCCTGTGTTCTTCTTCACTGCAACAATGACTCATTATTCAGAGTATGTTTATGTAATATCATAAATACCAATCTCTGGTATTTATGCAGCATAGTATTTACTTGGGCAAGTTGCCACATGAACTAAAGAAGTAAACAAAGAGCCATTCTTTGGAGGGTTAAAAAAGTCTTAAAATGAATCCAATTTTCCTTCATAAGGCACTCCTTGTTATTTTACCTAAAGTGGCTCTTTAAGATATACAGTATGATAAAACACACAATTCCTGGGAGACGTAATTATGGTTCCTAAGAGACTGGTGAATAAACAATCAGGAATAGAGTGTTTGTTTTCCCTAGGTTTTTCTTAACTATTAATGGAAGGCATTAAAAAAAAATCGGGGAGGAATGCGTTGGGTTGATAAATGGTAAGAAAAGTTGAGGAGCACACTTCACTGAATACACAGGGTTTCTGCCTAAAAGCAGTACTATTTTATTGGATTGCAAATAATCCTATTTTGCAAATGCATTTGCGGTGAGCGCACGTAGCGCAGCGGAGTCTGTTTGTTGTATGTGCTGTGCTGTGCACACCAGCGGCACAGCCTGTGCCCGGCCTCGTCTCGCCTTACCTTTAAGCTTCACAAAACGACTTCCTCCCAAGCCAGGTGACAGAATCTTCCGCGCTGTATGAAACGCTGTGTCTGTGGGATGGCTCCCTGCCCGGCACAGGCTGAGCCCCTCTCCCAGCCCAGGGGCTCTGCAGGCAGCCCTGCACCCGTGGCCACCAAACACTCAGAGGTGGCTACTGCTGAGCTGAACCAAGAGTCGAAGAAAAGCTTTTGCAACCTGTCTGACAGAACGCAATGGAATCGGGGACAGTGCTTCATAACAGTGCTTCCCATAAAGTGATTGATCACCTAAAACCAGACCACCCCAAAGCCACTGGTCACCTCCCTACATCACTTACCTCTTCTGTCAGTTGGACGGGTTAAACCAAGCCACTCTACTCGACGGTGTGAATCTGCAACTTGCTGTCCTCAGTAATATTTAAGCTGACCACGGACTTTGTAGGACCCTCACAGAAGCAGAGCTTCACACCGCAGGGCCTGGGGAGGCACCAGCACCTGCCACTGCAGGTTTTCAACCTCGTGAATATAACGATCAGATGTTATTAGTTTAGCAGAAACTAACACAGACCTCACGTTCCTCCTGTGGCCAGTCAGCATCACAGCAATAGATCACGCTGCTGCAGTTAATAGACATTTACGATCTATTTGGCTCGTTCAAAAAAAAGAAGACAAGACAGCAAAAGTCACAATAAAGTCTGTTTTGTATCAGATCTGAAGCAAAAGCTGATGCCATTGCAGGCAGAAGAGCACATGGCCCGAGTGATGGGAGGTTTGTCTCTGTCCTGCACACACAGATTTGCAAAAATGGCTACAAAAAGAATATACATGCACAGGATGAATCTGGTCAAGCTCGTACTTGTTCCTGTCTTGAAGATTTATTAGAGAAGTGAATAAACATGCTTGTTGTGGTAATTAACCCCATGTAAATCACAAATCCTGCCTTCGTAGGGTTTGTTTGTGCTGCCGTCATTAAGGGCCGTTCAGTATTTCCCAACTGGAGGCAGGCCCGAGGCTGAACCCCAACAAAAGGGGGACAATGCACACATTGGGGGGCAGGGGGTCCCACTGCCAAGCCAGCCCCTTGTCCCTCATTTGCTGAGCCCAGGGAAAGGAAAGCCAGCAGCAATAAACCCCACCGAGTCCTGCAGTCTCTGGGCAGCCCCCGCTCAGTAACAACATCTCTGTCACCCAAGAGGACAGATCTGCTCCCACCCTCTCCACCCCTGGGCTCACCCATTCCCCGTGCCCAGGAGAACCCAGGTCAGCCCTGCCGTGAGCAGTGAGTGTGGGGTACGGCCACCAGCCCACGCCACAGGCTGGCCAGGAGCCACCTGCTCACCCATGCTGGGTCAGCTCCTGAAGCCTGCAGGAAGCTTCTCACTGACTTCCATGGGCATTGGATGAGATTTGGTGTCCCCAAACCAGGTGCCGGAACAGCTGTATGGTGGCAGTGCTAGCTCAGCCCTTGGGAATGGCCCCGGACCTTCTCCTTTGGTCCATAGGGCCCATCCTGCCCTGGTTTGTCCAGTACTTAACACCATTAGTAATGGACATCCATGTCTGATAGGAAGTGCCTTCTCTCCCATAACAAAGCCTTCAAATTAATTAGCAGCAGCGTGATGCCTTTGAAGGAAACCCGGATTGAGATGCTAACACTGAGTGGATACCCCAGTAACTTGCTAGACCTCCTGCTGACATCTGCTCCATACAGCACGTAAATGATTACAGTTAAGTGATAGCAACGAGGAGCGAGACTGTTCCTACATGCACACTGATAACTTTGGTAAGGAGCCACCCCTCAAAGACACCTTGCAGTTCTAAAAGAAGCTTGGTCAGTGAACAGTCTGCAGCCACCCAGCCAGGAGATGCTGGAGAACCAAACCCACAAGCTCTCCACAGGTCAATACTGCTTGTGAGACAACGACGCTTTTCCTCTTGTGCTACGAGCCCATCTTGTCTTCTGGCTATGCTGACGAGAAAATGATCGCCCAGCAAAGACGGCACAACACAGCAGAATTGAAAACACATTTAGCAATTTGCATACCTTGCATACCATAGAACACCCCCAAATCCTGGTGGAAATGTGCATAATGTGCCAGACATCTTGAACCCAGGAACTCCCCTCCCCATAATCCCCCGGGACCAAAAAGTTTCTGATTGTACTCCAGCTTCCCCATAAAAGCTGCATTGTTACTGCAGCCCAGCCTTTACCAGGAGTCATGGCATCGGGCCACAGCCTCCAGGGACACTCTCAAGCTGCACAAAACAAGTTTTTCCAAACAGTTTAAGTATTTCCCAGCCCAGACTCTCACATTCTAGTTGTTTGTGCAGGGACAGTAACCCACCAAGCCCTGCCTAAAACACTGGTTGTTTAAACTCCACAGAGACATTTTTTACTAACATTCCTGACTGCTGTAACCTCTTGACCACTTAAAACTACTATTAAGGGGCAGACTCCATAGGCCTAATGTCAAGGAGTCATCCCTGCAGGAAGGCAGCAATGGGACAGCAGACAGATAATTGCTGCTTCCTTTGGACCACTGCTTGGGCTAGTGATCCCTGAGCGCAACGGGGCTGCCCACCAGAGACGTGCAGCATCAGCTCAACGGCTCTGACTCGCCGTGGTATTTTGGGATGAAAACAGGGAAATTTGCTCCAGGGCAGTTGACTGGGTTGGATGGCACTGGAGGAGCTGACCAGGTTGGGTGACACTGGAGGAGCTGTATCTCTTGGAGGAGCCCAGGCCACCCCAGGACAGCAGTTCCAGGTGCCAGCTCAGCACTCAGCTCCCTCACTGCCCCGAGAACCAGCAGGGGCAGAGATGCCATGCTCAAATTTTGAAGGGGGATGTGTCCCCCTGCAGGGTCCCCTGCAGAGATTTCACCCTCTTTTCCAATCAGGCAGCACCACAGAGGGAAGAGGCTGTTGCAAAACTGCTTATTGTGCTTAAATCTCTACCCTGGGATTTAGGGGGACAGTCCTGGTGTTTGTGTCAGGGACACAGACAGGCCGGGTGCAGGGAGCTGATGGCAGCAGGTAGAAGCTGGTGATGAGGATTGTCACCGGGACACCCCGCTGCTGCCATGACATCTCTGAAGGTGTCTGTCCTGCATTTCCAAGGGGACACCACAGTCAGAAGCCCCACGATGGTGGCTCAGGCTACCCTGGCCCCACCATGAGCATCATCTCCTTCTCCCCAGCAGGTTTCTGCCAGCCCCTGCAACACACTCTACATGAACAGGGACCCACCACGACCTCCCCACTGTCAGTGAAGGGCAGGAGCCTGAGAGGTGCTGCCTTCGGGGACTTGAGGAGAGCGGCTGCCTTCCCCATCCCTGCTGCCCCATGGGACTCATGGGGCTGTGTCCTCCCTCCCTCCCGGCAGGGCATCAGCCCCCAGCCCCACTCACACCCTGCAGTATCCCACACCTTCCCCTCCATTTTTGTCCTAATCAAGGTAATCGTGGCACTCATTTACTAAATTAGTACTAATTAATAAAATGCTAATTTAAAAAAAAGGGCTGACTAATTCCTGGCTTCTGAACGTAATGGACTTCTCCCTCAGTGCTTCAGAGGTGCTCCCGTCTCTGCCCGGTGCGGAGGAGACCGAGGCCGTCCCAAGTCCCAAGCCCAGGTCACAGGGACACTCCAGCCACCGCCTCGGCTTCCCGGGGCGTCCCACGGGGCAAAACACCCCCCTCTGAGTCACCACTCAGCGCCATGGAGTGTTTGGGGCTTCATAACACGGGGCCCTTCAGAAGGCGGCCTTTAGATGTCCTGCTCTGCAAAGGTGCTCAAACAAACAGAGCCGGAGCTAGAGAGGAATTTCTGGAGAGCTCGGCACCAGCCCTGGCCTCTGCCGGCCGCCCCGGCAGCCCCTTCCCGAGCCGCGGCCGCTGGCGAGTGCCAAGCGGGCACAGCCCTTCGCAGGTGTCCAAACACACACCGGGCTTTGCGGAAATAAAAGCCTTTAAAATGTGCCCCCGAGTTCAGCCAAGGGAGCTTTGTGTTCATCCAACCTCTGCCTCCTGGTCCTCGGGGGGCTTTGGGCAGGGTGTCACCAGCCGCTGCCCTCCTGGCACAGCCCCAGCTCTGCTGAGCGGCAGTGTCCTCCTCCCCGAGCGGAGAGCAGGCTCACGGCGTCACCTCGGGGAGGCCCTTGGGCTCCGCGCGCTCTAATTTGCTAAGACACACACCGTAATTAGAGGGCTTGTGTTCAGGCATATCTCAGGAGTTCCTGGTACATGTAATGGCAGAGGATAATTCACCCAGAGCCCATCGGGGAAGACCAGCCCTAAACTGTCCAGGCACAGAGACCTTTCTACCGATGGGAAGAGCCCCCAAAGTCACCAGTCTGGGAATCTGGTGCAGATCAAACCTGGCATCTGGCAAGATTCTGCTTTTGCCCTTCACCCTGGCTGTTTGCAGCCCCTGGTGACTGCTGGTGAGGTGGAGGAGGAGGTGCAGGGATGGCCACGGAAGCGTTCAAGACCAGGCTGATGGGGCTTTGAGCAACCTGGTCTAGCGGGAGGTGTCCCTGTCCAGGGCAGGGGGGTTGAAACTCAATGATCTTTAAGGTCTTCCTTTAAGGATCTTCCAAGTCTAACCATTCTATGGTTCTATATAAAATATATATAAATGGAGACCAGCCCAAGCATGGGAGCTGAGGCTCTGCCCTATGTGTGCCTAATGGCAACATCTCATGATGTCCAATAAGCTCCACCCTGCACTTCTCATGGCACAGACAGAGCCCTGTAGGAGCTTACTGGTCCTGGCACAAGCCCTTGGCCCCGGGCACCCTGCAGCCCTCAGGGAGGGCAGCCTCTCCCAGCTGTGTCCCCCGCAGGGCTGAGGTTTTGCTCTTCCTTTGTGGCATTTGCCGAAGTTCTGCACCAAAAGCGTTCTCGTTCCAGACCCAGTGACACTCACTGCTTTCAAACTCTGAGCAGAGCTGTTCCACATGCTCCGAGGTGGCAGCAAACCAACAAGGAACAGCTGATACAATTAGATGATGGAAAAATAAGTTCATGGCACTTTGTTTTGGCCTAGAAACCCATCGCACATTAATGCAAATATTCTATGAGGATTCCACTGAGCCCGCTCCCCAAAGGGGTCTACAGCTGATGGAGCAGTTCCATGCTGTGGGCTCCGAGGGTACGGCAGGTCCTGGGCAAGGCCCCAGGGGCTCTGCACCCCGGGGGCTGTAATGGTTTCTCTTTGCAATACAGTGAATTCCTGGCCTTCACACGGGGCTGCTGCACAGGGGCACGACTTGATGGCAACAGCTCTGTGGTCTTTGGGGAAAGGGGAGGCTGGCGAGGTTACTAGGAAGGTTGGTGCCTCTTTCCTGATGGAGTTTCTGACAATTGTTTAAGACATTTAATTTATAAATTTCTCAAGAGAGATTTTTACTTCCCAGAGGACCAAAACATTTTGAGCTCCTTCCACTGAATTACTGGCTCCGGCTGAAGATGAAACCATGCAGCTGCCCAGTCCATGGTGTTTGCATGAGGGGATGGACACCGCTGTCAAGCGTGGGCCCTGCTGAGGTCCATCTCCACGCACCCGATGAAAGACCACAGCCACAGCTCAGAGCTGGCAGGAGCCCTTCCACCAAAGTGCTGCAATTACAATTGCTCACACTAAAGCTCCATTTGGCCTTTTATCTGACCTCCTTTGATCTTTTCCACGACCTCTGGCAGGTCTTCAGTGCATTCAGTTCTTTATATTAAAGCAATCAATCCCATATGCAACCAATTAGGTTTAGACATAGTTTGGTGACCATAATATTGTACAGACGTTCTACCAAGTTTTCAACAAGAGAGGGTGGCTCCTACATGTCACTTTCTAGTGGGGAGTACGCTGACTGCAGTTCAGAAATATCCCAAGGAGAAAAACATATCCCAGAATTACTGTCCAAGCCCCGATGTCCCACTTGCAGACAACATGCTGGCTTTGTGTACATACAATAGGGACCCAAACGCTGCTGCTCCTCCTCCTTGGGCACAGCATGCAGGGCAAGAATCTCACTAGACCTGTGGGACCAGGTTTGTCATCCAATAACCTCATCCCCTGCCACTGTCATTATCTGTGACACACACCAAATATGCTTCCCCTATCAGAAACAAGGAGGCAGCAGCACCCATAAAGTTCTTCAGCCTCATCCATGTTGCCCAGGCGGGTATTTGCCTTCTCTGCCTTTGCACTGAAGGCAGGGCAATGCCCATTGCTTCTCTCTGCCTCCTATGGACATAAGGCAGTGTGGCCAGTGTTCATCCTCAGGTAGTCCTCAGTTAGAGATACACTCTCCAGCTGTTTGTGGTGTCAAATGGTTCATACTTCAACATGGATGAAAAACGGAACTCCCCTCTGTTCCGATAACCCTGGAACAGCACAAGTCTTCCAAAATTCAGCAGAGGCACTTAGAGCATGTCACCACTGTCTCTCTTGAGCTCTAGTATACGGGCTGTTGAAGCTTCTGTTTGTTTAAGTGTCCTGGAACCTGTTCGCCATAGACTTGCCCTGTTAGTGATGGAGAAGGAGCACATTTCCTCCTGCGGGTCATTTCCTCTCAATGGAAGGCACCAGTGTTGGTGCCAGGGGCTGGCTTGTTTGCTGGTTCCCCTGTCGGGGAGAGCATTTCATAGAATCATAGAGTCATATCACGTCAGGGGCTCGGTGGCAGCAAGGGCAACTTCAAGCCAGTTCTCTCACACCTTGAGAGCTCTTTTCAGAAAAAGTGCTCTCTTCCTACCGCTTGCACCTTGCCAAGGAGAAAGAGACATCTGTGCAGACCTTCTAGGTCTCGCCATGGCACAGAGGAGCGATAAGAAGCCCACGAGCAGCAGCTTTGCAGACCGTGGCTCTGGCACTGGACTACTTGCAGAGTTTTTGCGTTACAGCAAAAGGTCTGGATAACGTGGCAATAGGAACTCTAATGAACTTCAGATGGAAAATTATTTAATGGAGTAGCTTTCCTTCAAAAATGTCATTCTGTCACAATCAAAATGTTTTGTGAAACTACTATTTTTTACCAACTTTTCTTGAGGAAAAAAATGCCAATTATTTTTGGAATAAAACATTTAGATTTTTTACTTTATGTAATATATGCGTTTTTAAAAGTTATAATGATCTAAATAAGCCAAAACTATTTAATTTTTGTGGAATTTTCCTTTGTGGAGAATTTCAACATTTTGAGGTTTTGTTCTGAATTGGAATGAAAACAAATTTCAAAATCTCAAAATCGTCTGTGAAACACAATTTCCATTCTCCAGCCAGCTCGAGTTTCAGGCTAAAACACGTCTAATAGCTCCCCTGCAGGGAACCCCTTTAGGAAAAACGTCTCTGAATGAATTCACTGGTGCAAACATATAGTTTTGAAGATCTGCCTATTTGTCCAAGCAGACACCTCACTGCTCAAAGTTCCTCCAAGCCACAGGAAGCCTCCACAAGTTCCTGAAGGACTAATTTCTGAAAGGCATGGCCAGCTTTGTACGGGTCATGGGGGTCATCTCCTGGTTTGACATTAGCCATCCACTTACCGCTGCCACTTATTCGCCATACACCCTGGAACTGATACCGTAACTATTGCCTTGTCCAACTTCAGTTGTACTGCTTTTAGTTTAAATTAGAGATTATGAGCTTTATATTACATTTGCAAGGTAGGTGCTGTCTGTTCAGATTTAAATATTCATTAGAATATAATTTATATTCTAGAATATTTAGATGGATTTAAATATTTACAGCCTTAGCAAATAATTCTGCCCCCCCAAAAAAATCACCATTTACAAACAAGATGACTTGCACTTTCATGTGCGAAGAACAAAAACCTACCGTAGGACAAACTAATTATCAGGGACGCTGATGGAGACCTACTGAAAGTGCTGTTTTCAAGTGAGCTACTCTGGATCTCCAGTGGCATAGATGAGCTCACAGGCCAACCTGTTCACAGCAGGTTATCACAAAGCTATGACGCAGCCTAATACTGAAACGAATTAAGACGAATAGATTGCAGGTTAATCACACACTCTGTTAAAACCCCCTGCCCGCCATGGGGTTTTTGCTGCCTGTTCTGGTGGTGTTTCAGTGGCAGGGAGCTGGGGTGCACCGGGGTCCCTGTGGCAGCCTCTCTGCTCCCCAGAAAGCAGGGGCTCTGGCTCCTGGTGGCAGCTGGACCCAGCACAGACCCCGCAGCCCTGAGTGTTTGTAACTCCTGACTCTGCCGGGCCAGTTACGCGGCAGTTTCACTAAACAAACAAGAAAGAAGCAGGTCAATGTCCAAATACTGGAGCGAAGCTCATTTAAGCTGCTTCAGTAGTTGCTGGAGAAGTAAAGCTGCAAGTGAAACGAACTGCCTCCGCAGTAAATAAAAGTGCAGGAAACGCAGCGATCAGGCTGGTGCCCAGGTACGATGGAGCTCTCCTCGCCTTTCACCAGGACGCCTCTGGGCAGCTCTGGGCACGGCACAGGGAGCCCCTGAGCCCGTGGGCACCGGGTGCCTTTGCTGCAGAATCAGCCACATCAATCTTTCGGTGCCCTGCCTCGCATCGCTATGCCGTAAGGTGTGTGTTAGATATCACAACAGGAATGGCTCTCCGCGGGGCTGCAGAGGGGAAAGCAAACCGAGACTGCTCGGTAAATCTGCCGTGGACTGACACAGAGCAGCAGCATGTTGAGCCAGCACCGCATGTGCCCCTTCCCCACGGCACATTCAGCAAGGCATTCTCTGGGGTCATCACCCTACTGCGTTACTCGAGTACCTCGTACATAGGAACCTCCGCCTTTGCTTGCTGCCCGTGCACCCCGCGCCCCTTCACAGAGTCCCTTTAGAAAGCCCGAGAGGCACAGGGGTGCCGTTATCCCCCACTTCATACAGGCAACTGAGGGCTGAAGTCAGGAGGCTGCCAAAATACAGAGACCTAAACACCAGCCCTGCCTGCAGCTCAGCCTCCCCTCAGTACTGCCCTCTTGAAAGACCCACTGCTTGTCTGGGTCTGGAGAAGAACCTTTCCCCACGCCAGCCTTCCAGTCTGTGTACCCGTTGCTGAACACAAATGTAAAAATGAGCAGCCAGTCCTCTGAGGCATATCGACACCTATCTATTGGTCATAAACTTGTTATCAGCCCTTAGGATGTAACCACAGCTTTTTGACTTAATATCCCGTCTTTCCTTCTATGCTAGAGTGCCAGCAAAAAAAATGCCAATCTGACTGGATACCTAATGTTAATGTCAAACAATCCCTATATAAATTTACTCCCTCCTTGCCTTGTATTGTCCGAGAGCCCTGTCAGCCTGCTCCGTGCCCGGAGGCTGGCACTGCCAGGGCTGCTGGCCTCACCCCCCCAGCCAGCTCACAGCCAGGCAAACCCCCGGGAAGGGGGCTCTTACTGCGGGAAGGGGAGAGGAGAGGGTCTCGCACGAAGCCAGCTCCCTGCTGGGAAGGACCCACTGGTAGTTCTCGGGTGCTTGATAGTAATTCCCTGGTGTGATATCAGCAAATTCACCAACTGGAGGCTGGGGTACTTTCCTCGGTGGGAAATTTCAGTCCAGCCATTTTTAGAATCATTCATTACTTTTTACTCACCTGTTAAGGTTCTTGTCCTTCCATTACGCCTCTGGTCCTGGGTTCAGAAAAGTTCCCTGTCGATGGGCTAAGGCCACTCTCTTGCATCTTGCTCTCCCTCAGGGTGTCTGAAGGGACCATCAGGAGCGCTCCGTGCTGGTCTCACTCTGCCCGTAGCAGGGGCTGCCTTCAACAAGAGCAAACGTAGAACAGGGCTGTCTGAAACAAAAATAAAGATTTGCATAATTAGAGCAACCTCACTCATGCAGATTTATCCTAAGGGAGGTGGGCAGAGAATTGGTTCCAGGAAGATAGCGATACAGGAATCCCCGGATTCCCTGACAAAACCTGTCCAAATGAGTTTGTGGTCACTGGAAGAAGCAATGGGTCCTTCCCCCGGCTCTTAGAGCAGAGGGATCATGGCAGGGCTCCCACACTGGCTCAGGGAGCCCCCCGGCTCAGCAGGGGAGTTGGACTGGATGATCTCTATGGTCCCTTCCAACTCTAAAAAAACTTCAGTGAAATTCAGTGAAATACATTACCTGCAACCGCAAGGTGGAAACCACCAATGGCTTTTGATTCTGCCTGGAACAGGGGTCTTTCTGCTCCGCCTGTAAACGTGGGCAAAGAGGGAGAACGGTTTAAAGAGCAGCAAGCACGACTGAAGTGCTCAAAGAGAAGATGGTGCTGTTCAGCTGGGCAGAAGTGAGAGGGAGGCAACCACCCAGCTCAGAGGGACAAGGGATTTGGTTCAGTGAGCCACACAAACATTTGTCTGAAGCCATGGGAGAAAATGAAGAAAAGTATGCTTTATAATAAATATCGAGACGATCTTGTATCATTAAGATCTAGCAGGCGGGGAAATCTTTCCTTCAGGGAAGCTCTGGACTTCAATAGAAATTTTCTAGTGGCTAAAGAATAAATACACACATAGACTAATTAAAATAGTATTAGAATCTCACGTGGAATGTATAAATGAAATAGCAATAGCACTTTTAGAGAAGCAAGTATCACACAGGACAAAAAACCTAGTTAGACAAATCTAAATTGCTGTCCCATAACCAGCTACAGTCTCTGATCTGCGACCCTGTCACAGGAAATAATGGGAGAAATTAAACAGGTCAGTCTAAAACCAGCAAGAAAGTAGAAGAAACTCAAAATCTGTGACACAAAATGAATATGTCGATCACTTTCTGTTGTCCAGCTTCTCTTGCAATGTGGAAATAACTGGTCTGCAGCAAGAGAGCAAGAAAAGCCTGCTGCACACCTTCCTGCACCTTTCTAAGCAGATGATCACAATTACAAGTTCTACTTAACAATTAACAATTCCATTTTATTAGCAGTAGCAGCAGCATCGGCGGCAGCAGTGGTTGTTGTGTTACAGTAGCCCCGAGAGTCACGAACCGTGCACCCCGGCCTGCCGCACATGGCACGCCACAGGCACACAGTAACAGATGGAAGAGTTTAAAACCTTGATCTTATTTGTTTGTAAAATTTTGATTTGATTTAGAATTTGCTCAGTTCCAGCAAAGATTTATTTGTGTGCTTTTCTTTACCACTGTGAGGAACGTGACTACTCACAATGTGGAAAGCAAAGCACGCGCAGGACGAGAATCAGAAAGAAGGGAGAGAGAGAGGGGGGAGATGGAGAACACTAGCATCCCTGAAGACTTTATTTGCCTTTGCTTCTTCGTAATGCAAGGCTTTATTTACTGCCAGGCTCCTCCCCACTCAGAAAACACGGGTGAAGAACCTGGAGCACGCTTAGATCGCCTTAAAGCTTCAGAGATTTAAAAATGGCAACAGGGTTTGGCTTCTCGTTGTTCAGCATCTGGTTTCAGAGCCTTGCAGTGCATTTGGATCACATTTTCAGGCTTTGCCTTGCAACTGGAAGAATTAGAAATTTATTGTTAAAAAAAAATGAAAAGTGAGTCAGTCATGTGATCCTGTGCTTCCAGGAGCTGAGACTTGAAGAAAAAGCCCACCCCAGACTCACAATAAAATCATGAGAATTGAAAACACCAGACCTAAGAAGCTCATCCAAGCTTTCTGCTGTGCATATGGAAAAGCAGGGTGTTGTCAGGACTAGTTAGCTAATGTCATAAAGCACTCAGAAGAACAACGTTAGTTATTATTTAGGAGGAAACCAAAGTGTAAAGTGTCTTACATATAAATCTGCCCTTTAGAAGAGCAACATTAAAAACGCAAGATTGAACTCCGGATTACTGAAGGGTAATAAAGAGGTTTTAAACACAGCCATAACTCATCCTGCATGAAAATGACTCAGCAGAGGCTTGACCGAGCTGGAAAGAGGACCTCTGGAAGCGATTAGGAGCAGGCCATCCCCCACCCCTCTGCTGGGGACAGGGGGTGTCGGAGCAGCCCGGTGCCAGGGGGTACCCCCAGAGCTGGGTGGGCAGAGGGGGCTCTGCACCTCCACAGCTGGCTGGGCTGGAACTGGGATGGTGGCAGCGGCTCTATCGGCACTGACAGGTAATGCTGTGACAGAGGGATGCAGTCAGCATGGCCAGGAGGATGCAGTCGAATAGCCAGAGGGACGCAATCAGAACAGCCAGAGGGATGCAGTGGGCACGGCCAGAGGGATGCAGTTGGTAGGACCAGAGGGATGCAGTGGGCACGGCCAGAGGGATGCAGTGGGCACGGCCGAGCCCCTGGCTGCCGTGGGGGCAGAGCTGGGTGTGTGGGACCACAGCAGATTCCCTTCAGCTCCTGAGCAGAACGATCCCACTGCCACGGCTCATCCTCGGCTCTGAGGGCTGGGAGAAAGCAACGCCTCAGCCTTCTTCAAAAAATATTTTGAGCCACGTGTTTTTCAATTTTGTTCACCTGTGGGTTCATGAAAATATCAGCGACGGGGCGGGGACCCAGTGAGAGCAAATGGAAGCCTCCAACAAGAGGTCTGGATTCCCTTTGCACCTTTTTCACACTCATCAGCAGTCCCTGCCTTCCCCAGACACCCCTGGTCCCGGGGTTCGAGCAGCAGGGCTCTGCTCAGTCTGGTGGCAGCAGAACGACTCGCACGTGTTGGGACGTTCCTTTCCCGGCGCTGGGGCCCTGGAGCTGGACCTGTCCTACGCGCCCCGTCACTGCCGGGAACCCGCCGGCCCCGTCCTCCTGCGCTCCAGCGCAAAGGGAGAGCTGTTACTGCGTTAGGAGGGAACTTAAAACAAACAAGCCGCCACCAACTGCAGCTCATGTATATGGTTATGATTTTAAATTGCAAACAGGAGGCTACTTGGCTTTGCATGGTAAGCATTGTCTGGCAGCGGATGGGCTCCTCTGATCTCCCCGAGCCTTGGATTGCTGCTGTGAGATTGTGTCACAACTAGTCATTAATTATTTCATCAAAAGCTTATTTTTCTCATTTCCTCATCATTATTTCCACCTAGTTTCTTATAAATTGAATCCAGCTATTGGCGAGCCTTGTTTCTCCCCTAAGTGGGGTCCAGGCTTTGCAGAGAAAAACATTGGCCTTAGAAGAAATGTACTGTAGATATATATAGTTCATGTGCATATGTATGCATACACCGAGGAGAAATTACTGTAATGTGTGTAAACATGGCTCTTACCCTTCTCGTCCTCCCATTTACTCTGGAAGCAGATTCCCCTTCTTCCTACCTGTTAATAGATAGAAATATTGTCATCCTCACCATGGGAATGAGTAAGCAAGGAAAAGCAGGAAGGCAAAAGAAGGTGAGTACAGCTATCAGGAGAGGTCTAACAGTACCTTCGCCTCCTTGGGAGTCACTGATTTTTAAAAAGTGCTACAATATTCCTGGAAAAATGGAGACCCCTCTTGGTAACGCCAGCCCCGATAGACAAAACAGGATAGCACCAATCATGGGAGCTAATGACAACCTCAAGAGAGTTGGGAGTGCCAAGCCAAAGAAGTCCGGGAGGAAGGAGGCAGTCAAAAGGTCCAGAGGGGAGGTTCAGAAAGCCCTCCTTTCCCCAGCCACTGAGATGCTGGCACAGAGAGAGGAACAACGGGATCCACCAGCCCCTCCATCCCCTCAGGGAACAAAATCAGCCTCATAAGCACATTGTGGGCGAAGCACGGAGGGTACTGGGCCACAGCGGGCCAGAGGTGAGGGGAATGCCCAGGAGAGGCTCCCCAGGCAGCCCCAGCAACCCCACAGCTTGGCCACTAACCCAGAAGAGCAAGGAGGGCTGTCAGAGCTGCTGCTGCTACCCCTCCATGGCCGGGAGCTGGACCAGCAGCACCCGCAGCAATGGCTCTACCTACGCAAGAGTTGTCTCGGTGAAGAGCCCAGCTGGCTTTGGGAAACACAGAGTTTTCTCCTCACAATGTATTCAGCACGTTGTGTGCAACTCGAGGAGGAATGTCGGCAAGATCCCTTCCCTGCCTGACTCAGCAATGGCGCCGCAATAAGCGCGGTTTGTCCTGCAGCTCATGCTAAAGAACGCAGGACTCACCACAAGGACTCCAACTCTTTCACAACATGAGAGCACAAGAATACAAGAGCAGCTACACTGGGCCAGGCCAAAGGTCCATCTCGCTCCTG
This sequence comes from Gallinago jamesoni, assembly GCA_025769975.1. Lineage (NCBI taxonomy): Eukaryota > Metazoa > Chordata > Aves > Charadriiformes > Scolopacidae > Gallinago > Gallinago jamesoni. The sequence continues at coordinate 34,561,081 of JAOQGH010000062.1, read as the reverse complement.
TCTCCAACAGTGGGCAAAAGCAAAATGCCTGGGGAAAAGTATGAGCACAGGGTAAGCACATACAATATTTCCCCTGGGTGCTCTCCCAGCTGCCAACCATCTCCAGATTAGAAATTTCTGGAGCCAAGTATGTTTTTATGTACTTAGAGCTCTGTGAGCTGCCCTGGGTTGTGTCCTTCAACAGTCCTTGTGCTTCCCATAATCCTTGTGCTCTCTCAAGACTTATTCTTTCTGTTCTCTTACTTATTTGCCCTCCAGATACTCTTCACCCTCCTCATGCTGGATGGATGCCCCTCCATACCATTCATCTGAATTTTCCACCCATAGTCTCACACACTTCTCCTTTCTTCCCTGTCCTTCAAACCTCACCACAACTGGTGAAGAAGATGCCCAAAGCTCCAAGTCACCTACTGGGACTGTCCATCACTTGAAAGTTGCTACAAACTCTCAAAGATTTTTGGTCCCAGGATACACATACTGCCCCATATTTCCTCACCCTGACTGGTTCTTTCTGACCCTTCATTTTTGCTGTTCTCTGTCCAGCACTGGTGCCCCTCTCTGGGGGCTCTGAGGTTGTCTATGCTCCCCCCAAAATCTCTGTGGATTACTGGAATTTCTCCATGATTTTTTGGCTTATTTGTAGCAGAGAAATTTGTTGATGAGAAGTGATGGACCAATTTTCTGTTGCTATCACCTTTTATGACCAAGGTTAGGCCACGGAGTGTGTGACACTCCTGAACCAGGTGGTTTAAATGAACATTAGATTTCTGCAAAGTGTGAAAAAGACAAAAGCCTTTCCGGAAATCGCCACACAAACTTCTTTGGCTGCTGAGAAAGACCCATTAAACCATCTGCAAGCTCTCATTGGCAAAGACCCCATTCTGAGCGGGCACTACATGTAGTGGCCCAGTCTTACTAATTTGGAAGTGACAGTGAGGAGATATATCCCCAAGACCTGCACCACGAGGCTCCTTCCCAGCAACAGCAAGTCATTGTCAGAGCTACGACAGTCAGGGGAGGAGTCCGTGTGAGAGATCACAGCTGTCCCTTTTGGGAAGGCGGTGTCCATACTTCATCCTGGACTTCCCCGGCGATGAGTCACCTCTCCGAGAAAGCTGTTCCCAGGAGTGCAGTGGGTTCAAAGAAGAGCTCTTGCACCCATGGTGGTGAGTCAAGACTCTGCTCTCTATGCTTTCTGCTGGATTGTCATCCACACTGTCACACAGACCCACTGCTGCTCTGCCTGGGGAGCAAAACTACGGGGGCTCCCTTAGCAGGGCTGCAGGTTTGGGATGGCACTTCCTTCTGGGAAGGTGAACTAATGTGGTGAATCAAAGGAAGGCTGTATTTCCTCTCACCCCTCATCCCTGGTGGAAAGGGAGGAGGTCAGGGAAGGTCAGGTCACTCTCTCCTCACCAGCAATCAAAGTGAAGGACTGATCCTTATGGGCTCTGGGCAGACTTTTTCCCCATCCACACGCTTCACAGATACTCATCATAAAGAGTTAATTTCTTGTCTGGCCTCTAATTTCAAAGGTTGAAGTCCATTGCTCGCAGAAGTGGTGCACGCCGGGCAGGGTTCCTGTCAGCACCTCCACGTCCCCCTGTGCCGACACTCAGGCGTTGAGACGGTGTCTGCGTATCCGCAGGGAGCGTGTCCCGATGGCCACCAGTCTCCTCACAGCCAGTCAGTGTGGATCATCTCCAGGGCTGCTCCGGTGAGCACCACTGTGGTGCCATGCCAGAAGATACCTGCATTTAGACAAGCAAATAGCGAGGCGAGCTTTGTCTTGCTGCACACACAAAGAAAGGAGAGGACATAGAAAAGCCCGTAGGATAACCCTGGCTGCCCATCCTGCCCAGGAGCTGGCACAGGAGCCACGGCAGCACTGCTGGTGCCAAGCCTCTGCCAGGCCAGCTACTGCTCACCCCTGCAAGTGGCAACGGGAGAAACCCAACATGTCCTAGCCCTGCGGCACATCGTGACTTCAAAAGCCACCGCGAGCAGATGACCGGCTGCGAACTGGTCCAAAGCTGGAATTAGCTCCTCCGCTAGAAGGAGCACATGAAGCACAGAGGAAAGCTATTATCAACATAAACAGAGTCTTATTTTGGCTTTTCAGTTGCTGGCCATTTGTGTCTGGTGTGAAGTCATTGTCCTGCAACTAACAGCAGGCGCATGCACGCATGACATTATCAAAGCAGAAGGAGATGTTGTCATGCTCCACTGGAATTAGAAATCTTGCCAGGAAGAGGAAAGAATATTTTTAAATATGGTGTTGCTACATCCCGACGTCTCTGCAGAGCAGGAAAATGTTTTAAGAATTCTTACTTAACATCTTTATCAGTGTATAAGCAAAATAAGATTTTTTTATAGCTAAGATTTTTTCTGTGTAAAAATCTGGAATAAAAAGGGATATTTAAAATGCAGCTAATGTAAATATATAAATCAGCCACTGGTTGGAAAGGTTTCTCTCGGCTCAGGGCAAAAACGCTATTGCGGCATTACCCTCTACCCGCACTTTTCTGCTACCTGTTCCTTTAAATCATTCATGTGTTTAAAACAACATACAATATTTTAAATAGTTGTTATATAAAGACCAGGAGTTCTGGGGGCCAGGGACCACTTTGCTCCCCTCAACATCTCACAGGATAAGGTTGTTCCCTGGCTCATGGCCAAGGTATCTTCTCCAGGCAGCCCTGGGTGCTGCACCTCAGCAGGCACCCCCTGAGCACCCTCAGGGCTGCGACCCCCAGCCCCCAGCCCCACCGGAGCTCTCCTGCCCCACGCTCCCAAGCCCCAACAAGCTCTGCGCGGAGGCCAGAACAGGCTGGCAGCGACAGCAGAAATGGGCAGTTTTGCCACAAAGCCAGAGATTTACGCCATGTCTTCTGGAACTGCAGCACTTTATGGGAACACTGCACACCTGTGTAACTGCCGGCGCCGCGAGGCCGCTCTCGTACAGTGTGTGTGGGCTCCACCGCCGGAGTGTGCTGGGCTCCATCTAAAACACACGGCACTGACGGGGCGTCCTCTCGCTCTTCCTGCGTGGGAGCAAACACCGGGAGGATGGCATGGCTCTGCCTCCCCCCGGGGACCGCCCAGCACCGCGTCCCGCTCAGGGCAGACCCGAGCCTCAGCGTGACACAGGTGATGTCCTTATGGAGGTAACACGGCTGTACGCAGCACATGGATTTAATCTTCAACACTCTGGCTGGTTTAATGGTCATTAGTCCCTGTAAGAGCTTTGTACTGAAACAGTCACACCCCTAGACCAGCCCAGCTCAGACGAGCCGTCGATGCTGGCAGCCTGTCTCAGAGGTCTCTTTGGTCACAGACCCTTTTCTCCAGGTGCTCACCCTCCTGCTGCTCCACCCAATGTACCCCAGACACCCCTGAGCCCCAGCTCGAAGCTCCCAGCGGCCACCAAACATCAGACATGAGAGCCATGGCAGAGCCTCTGCTGCATTTCGATCCAAACCCTGACCGCAGCAGGGGGAAGAGCCGCTGGAGCCCTCGGGTGCCCCACACCGACCCGTGGGGCTGGGCTGTGGGCACCCCTGCAGCTTCTCCCATTTTCACTGCACCCAGACCCGAGTGTGTGACATCAAAGCCCTCCCTTCTGAGTGTGCCTCGGGGGCTCCAACACGCAGCCGCACGCCTGACGGTGGGGAGCGTAAGGGAGATATAAATTAGTAAAAAGTTAGAGCCCCTCTAGGAAAAGCACACAGAAACCAGACAGCTAAAGGGACCTCACGGTGCCAGTGTTGTTTCTGAGACAACTCATTTGAAAGCAAAAGTGGAATAATATATTTAAACTGAAGCAGAATTACACAATTAGGAGGGGCTGGGATACTACCCAGTTGACAGAGTCAGCGCTAGAAGAGAGCCTTAGCCATGCATCAACAGAGGAACTGGACGCATTTTTGGAAACGGAGCAAACTGAGGCATAGAGCCACTGGCCAACGTTAAATGAGCTGGAAATGAATGTGATTTATATGTCCTGGGCTGATAAGGGCAGGTCTTGCTGGGCTTTCAGGACAGACTTTCCCCATTTGTTAGTGTTCCTGCACTGCTTGTGTGTTCAGTTCATATTGATGAGATTAAATGTAATGGCTTTGGAAGTGTGAAGTCATGATTGCTTTGAAACGCTCGATCAATGGGATAAATCCAGATTGCCTTCCCTGGAGCCAGTAGGGAAAGGCTGGATTTATACCAGTTTGGCAAAAATCAGTATTCAGCCTTTGATAACACAACATAACACAAGACTGTTTAGCATAAGCAAAGGTAGCAATTTGAGCTCTTGAGAATACATTGCTCGTATCAGAGAAGGGGTACTCTTTCTTCCTCTACCATTAAATATTTTCCTGATGTAATATTCAGTGGCAAACAAAGTCCATCTGGGCTGAAACGCAAGTGGAGGTTTTGCAGCCCCCATTGGTTCAGCATCTCTGAAAAGTCCGTGCTGTGCAAATATACCATCTCAACGGGGAAATAAGGATGAGGCGTCCTGGAGAGGAGACCAGCTCTTCCCTGGCTCACATCTAAACGTGTCCATGCAAGCACGTGGATCCTGTCCACCAACACCACCTTCTACGTGGAAACTGAAATCCTTGAACCAAGGGGAGGGAGGAGGCGTATGGGGGGGTGTCTTCCCTCCACAACCGGTAACGAGATCGAAAACTTACGTCAGGCTTTCTCAGAAGCTAATCTGTGGCTTCCAGGCCAACATGGGTTGTTGCCAATGACAATCTGATTTCTGCCCCATCAGGTCACAGAGATCAGGTGGGGGCAGAGGGAGTGCATGTGTCAGCCCAATGAGACATGGCTGGGCTCCCTGTCCGCTGCCTCCTTCCCCTTCGGCTGGCGTCTCTCTGTCCTGGGTCTGGGGGGAAGTAACCCTTTGCAAAACAAACCCCAGATGTACTCACAGCCGGCTGCTGGCCACCCCTGGCAGCCGTGGTGCTTCCTGGGCAGCCAGGAGAGGAGAGGACTGTGCGACACGCGGGGCAATTGCTGAAGGCCAGACAGAGGAGATAGCGCTGTGACACCCGTGCTGATACCGCATCGATTTCCTCCATGCCGCTGCAGGGCAGGCATCAGGCACCGGCTCTCTCCTCCTGGCTCACTGTCCTGATGTGCAGATGCTTACAAAAGGTCTAAGGATAGAGGCCACCACAGTGGAGGCCACTTGGGAGCCTGCTGGGGAGGTGGGTGCCATTGGAGTGGCCAGCCTTGCTCCAGGGGGGTGCTGTGGGCTCACTCGGGCTGAGAGTCCTCCCTGCTGGGTGGGATTCTCTGCAGAACCCACTGAGATAGACACAGGAGCTGTTCTGCCAGGAGGCAGCATCAGACAAGAGGCACCTACTGACGCAAAACTTTGTGTAGGATGTAAAATCTACATCCTGGCTCCTGGAGTCAAAAAGAGGAGATAGGTGAGAGTTGCACAGGACAAATCTCATCTCCTCAGCCCGGGAGCCTGACCATGCTGCCAGCACACTGGGGCAGGAGGTCCACCTACAGCTGCTGATTGGCTCTGGGGCTCTGCGAGGACATCTTGGCCATCAGACTTGCACAGCATAATCTTTCCCAGTCTCTCCCCAAAGCCTGAGAGACTTTGGCCTGATTTGTCCTGATTAGGCTTTGGATCAAGCCCAGAAGGTATGAAGGTTCCAGCAGAAGATGGCTGGGACCAAAGCTGCTCAAACAACCCTAAAGTCAAGCTGATAAAGGAACTTTTATGACATAGTTCTATAAATGAAGCAAGAGACAAGAGGAGATAACAGATTAGAGAAGATAAACCCTCTACCGTCCTCCACCAGTCCATGATACTGATCATATCAACCTCCAACTGGCTTCAGCCTGAGGTGCTCAGGCCCTGCAGGGCTGAGGCCTCAGGTATAGCATCTGGAGAAGCATCACAAACTGAATATCCATCTCCTGCTTGTGGCCACCATTCCTGAATGATGAACACAACCTCCCTCCCAATGAAACACTGGGCAGATAATGGCAGCCTTAAACAAAACTGTTGCAATAAACCTCTGAAGTACAACAGTTTGCAGCCTGGGACTGTGAGCAGAGAGAGGAAAGCAAGCGTCCTGAATGCACATTGACAGGTAATGGCTGCAGAAACCCCAGAAGCTCCTCCAGGGATGGTGCCTCCACCACTTCCCTGGGCAGCCCATAATTCAGAATCACAACTGCATTAGCAGAATGGCATGACTGCACCACAGAACTCAGCTCAAGAAGCAGCCTGTAAGTAACAGTGCATGCTGACAGCAAACTGACCGAGTCCTCTCATCTTCATCACGCAGGTGCCCCAGCTATGCCGGTGGTGCACTGGCTGCGCTCCCAGCAGGGCAGGTCTGTGGCACCTGACTGAAGACATTCTGCATTCCCTGACTCGTTCTTGCTTTCCATACACCTTGGAAGAGACACCTATATATAATAAGGTACATTTCCCTCTCTATCTTAAAACAAAGCAACCAGACGCAAAGTGGCTTCTGGCCAGGACTTTCTTCAAAACATCTGCTCCACAGCTCCTTCAGGCTCCGTGCCCTGTGAAACCAGATTTTAATGAAGAAGGAAAGGAAGAGGAAGCAAAATCACCTGTGGCTTTGCTTCTGAAGAACTGGATGGCTGCGTTAGGCTTGGCTTAGCCTGGCTCTGAGTGCAGGTGTTACTACAGAGAACGTGGAGCTTGTCTGATCCCTGCAGATTCAGGGCAAGGACTGCATGGTCTGATGGGAGGCTATCGCAAGCCGGTCGATAAAGTTCATGCAGCATAAAATCCTCTTTAAGTTGCCGCATTTTAAATGTATATGCTATGCAGCATAAATGTGTTACCGGCTCTCATTGCTCCTACAGGTACCACTGAGTCAAGTCGTAGCCAACGTGAATTTGAAAATGTCAAAAATTAGCCCATTTAAGATATTAACTGCCAAACATTTCAGAAATTTGAGTTTCACTAAATCTTAGCACTAAATCCTCTTATATAACCTAAAGAACAGATCTCTTTTTGTGTTTAAAGCTTACTCGGCGTTGTCTGCCAGCTGCCGCTATCTGCCTGCTGTGGTCGGTAACTGTAAGTGCGGGGGCCATTTTGAAACCAGAAGAGATTAAAGACGAGAAGAGGAAGTCCAACAACTTGAAGATGCTATCATCAATCCACAGCTGGCCGGGGGCAGGAAGCGAGCGGAGATGGCACACAGAACACACAGCCTCTACGGCACAAAGACAAACACGAATTAAAGGCTGGAGAAACGGCAGGGATTATTTCTCTGTGGGCATCGCCATTGCTCCGGGCTGCTCCTCTGCCAACGAGGAGCACGCACATCAAGCGCGGGCTCTCTCCCGTGAGGTCCAGGCACAGTTTGTCTCACTGCATAAATGCTTTGACAGCTGGTTTAGAACGGGAGCAGGGCAGAGTACGGAATGAAGAGAAGTGATCTGCACGGGAACTGGAGGGTCAGACCTCGTTCCCATGAACGTCAGGGCTTTGTACTGGCCACAGTGGAAGGGTACTCGGGTCCCGAGCGGTTTCATCGCCAGTTTAATTATAGCGGATGAAATGCAAAACAAGACACGGCTTCTCATGCACAGCTTGCAGGGAAACATAATGTTATCGTCACCTCAGGAGCCTGCGTGCGGTGGGAAAGCTGCTGTTGGGAGAAAGGCCATTTCAGGCCAGACATGAAAGAGCCAGATGTGGACCAGCAGAGCAGGCTCTGGGATGGCAGCCGTGCTGGATATGCTGACCCACCAGAGCCACCCTTTCAGCAGAGCTGCCTCGCTCCTCGGTGGAGGTGATGCCCCTGCTCAGGACCCGCGGGAGCAGGGCTGCTGGCCGGGGGTGGGGTGTCCTCTCGGGGTGTCCATGGCCTGCCCTGCTCCCGGACCACGGCATGGTGTCAGCCAGCGGCACGTCCCCCTGCCATCCCTGCTGGGCTGCCTGGAGAAAAACGGCCCACAAAGAGCCTACGGTGCTTTTCAACTCCTGGTGACCCCTGACGGCCAGGGCAGACGGGAAGAGCCCCCGAGCCTGGGAGGAGCAGGGCGCCCGGGCCGGTGCCAGGCCCAGGAAAGGGAAAGGAAGGCATTACGCCCCGACTTGCAGCCCATGGAGCCGGGCCAGCTCCAGGGATCCGACCCACAGCTCGTTAAACCCTTCACAGGGCAGCCTCAATCTCTTTTTGTGTTCTGTTAATGCCATGAAGTAAATTGTACCTGTAACACATTTGCATGTGTAGCTTGCATCAGGCTGGATTAAGGTATAGAAAGCTTCTTAAGCACAAAAGTGCCCATTGTAAGATTGCTGTCATTAATGACACTGTACTCATTTAGAGCAGAGTTCAGCCACGGCCTACCTAGCGTCACTGCAGGGAAATCAAAGCGGGCACATTCAGCCTCAGCGCTAATACTCAATATCTGCACCACTGAGGTAATTACAATAATCCCTTAATTACTGGCATCGGGAGAGTTTGAGGAAAACCTGCCTGGCAAACAAGCTCACTCTATAAAAACAGAAGTTCACAGGCCCGAGAAAAGCTGCAAATATTCAAGTGAATGGTTATATCAGCACAAATAAAAGATAATCAAAGAGGGAGACAAGCAAGAAGAAAAACTAGAATCCGTATTTTACAGCTGACTTTCTTGTCTTTGCTGCCTGCTTCCCACGGCCCTTTCCGGCAGAAACACGGGATCCCCACCACAGACTTGACTGAGGTGCCCGGGTGTCCCAGCCCTTCTCCATCCCGGCAGGGCACTGAGCCCGGGGGAGCAGCGGGCGGACGCCCCGGGGCTGAGCCTGAGCCCGGGCTGTCCCCGCCATCAGCTGGGCACTGAGCAGGGAGCGGGCACTGGGCTGTGCCCCCGGCGCGAGGGGCGACAGGAAGCCCAGAGAGACTAGATAAAAACGGAAAGGAAGTGAACGGCACCAGATGCAGTGAATTTCGCCGAGGAGCAGCCTGTGCCGGAGCAGCCTGTCCCGAGCGAGGGGCTGTGCCCGGCCCTGCCGCCTCGCCAGCACTGCGGGGACAGTGACTCACCCACCGCCCGCTTCCTGCCCCCTGCCCCGTCCCACCGAGCGCCCCGGCTGGCACTGCCCGCTCCCCTCACCATCAGCCCCTCAGCACGGGCTGGCCTCAGGCCCAGAGGGGCAGGGAGCCGCCTGGCAATGGGGCACAGCCCTGTCACAGCGTGGGGACCGGCTCCCCGGGACTGCCATCACCCACGCTTGGCTCGGGGAGGTGAGGGACACCCCGGGTGTCACCTCCTGTGAGTGGTGACGCTGGGCTGGAAGCACGTGAGTCACAGCCCGGGCAAACTCCAGGAACGGCCTCGGTCAGAGGAGAGGAAGGGTCTTGGATACATCCCTGAGACATGAATCTGCTTTTGAAAGTATTACAAAATGGGGGTTCTCCAACAATGTGGTGTCTCAGGACACCGGGGTGCTTTGGTCACATCGAAGTGTCCCCCTGTGATTGATACAACAGACAGCCACAGACCGTGACACCAGGAGGAGCCGGGTCTGTCTTCCCTTCCTCAGAGCTCCGAACGTGCCCACGGGGAACACCCCGCGCTGGGCTGCACGAAAAACCAACGCCGGGCCCTGGCTCCACAAGCCGAGCAGTCAGGGCTGTTTGCTAATTACGGATCCCAAACACAGCACAGCACACGCTGTACTCGAGCTACAAACCACCCCAAAGTTACTAATGCAAATTTGTTAAAATAGAATAAACTCAGTCAAGCAAAGCCCTGGACAAACTCTCCCCCACCGATCTTCCCTCGAGAGGACAGCACTCATTCCTCATTTTCACAGTCTTTGGCCCTTTTCAGTTGCATCTGCAACTTTTACCCTGGTTAATATCAACTCATCCAAAAATTCACAGGCAGTTTTGCCTTTGTTTTAACTGCTAGAGGCGTAGGCAAGGCTGCATTGGGGTCCAGGCACGTGTTAATCGATTAGCTGAGAATTACAGTACGCTAATTGGGAGACCTGTGAAATAATACCAGGGGATATGATAGAGCTGTGGGGGAATAGGAATTTTACGAAGGAAGAACTCAGTATATACCACCACTGCCACAGTCCATACCATCAGTATGGATTTCCCACTACAGACCAGTGCCAGTATGCAGGGAGTCTGTTTCTCAGCAAGGAGGTACTGGGGGAGACAGAAATGACCTGGTAGAAACTTCTAGTATTAAACCGAAACTCTGAGCCTGGCATCCTCTGTGACTTACACTCTGCGAGCAGAGCTGCAGCTGCGTACAACACTGTGCTGCAAATTGCCTTGTTCTGTGATTGTAAAAATGAAAATAAACACTTGAAGAATTGTTCCCATATTCACTCTTCCAACAGCAAATATCAGGCCAACTTTATCAGCTCTAATGACTCCAGCAAAGATACCCCCCCACTAAATCTGGCGTGCTGACCTTTGCACCATTTTAAATTTGGAGTAGATGTTATTAGTCGTGGGGACTGAGCCAGACAGGGCAGGCACGTGCTGTGCAGCTTCCCCACAAGAGTTCTGCTGATACAACACAATCCTGACCTGCGAAACCTCTGCTGCTCCTACAGCCTGCCTTACGGAGAAACTGGTGCTCCTGCGACGCCAGACCCAACTGTTCTGCCACAATGAGCACAGCTCTCCAAGGAATTACCCCAAACATCCTTCGTGTGCGATCCAAAGCAGCCACAGATTCTGCTGTGGGTCTAAAAGAAAACTAAACCTAATTAAATCTGCAGGGCAAAAAGCGCCCCCAATCATTCCCACCAGAAGCCTGATTTTCAGGCTTCAAAGCCCTCTACAAATCTAGGCAAAGCTACCCAAAACTGAGCAAGCCCCACCTGGCCAACAGTATTCTGGACTGCTCCAGTAAGCTGGTGTAGTAGATAAGATGAAAGCAAAATATTTTCATGAAGGTGCATTAAAAGCATGCCTATCAGGAAAGATGCATGTATGCTGCAGTGTGGAAAGACACCTATAAAATTGTAGGAATCAATCTTGCTATTTTTTGTGCCTTTGCTGTATTCTTGGTCTCTGACTTGCCCTCAAGCTTAATAACAAAGTGATTCTATATAATGGGTGGACGAGACAATTGCATATATGTACTTTGCTTAATTGCCGTTTGCATGCTGTGGTTGATCATGCAATAACAATGAATCCATTATAATTAAATCTGGGAATTATTAATTGATTCCATTTACACATACTGTCGTCTTCCATAGAAGCTGCAGGAATCTGTTCTCCTTAATGAAATTGCACTAGAAATATCGGGGGTTGTTCGAAGCCATTTAAGGCAGAGATTTACCTGTGGTAGCTGTTCCTAGTGGAGATTAGGTGATTAATTTTGTGTATAAATAAAGGCTCAAATGCACATTGTAATCATTAGGTTTGTTTGGGTTTTTAATGTACAAAATTAAGGACTTAACTTGTTTACTGCCTAACTATAGATCGGTTTGTGTGGAGATGTTTATAATGAAACTCAGCAGCAAGGGAGCAATATAAAAACCAAGGAACTGGAACCCATCTCAGGAATAGAAGTTCAGTATTGTCCTAATAATTATGCTGGCAGCTGTATTTGCATGAAACCATGCTTTTTCTGTAGTACTCAATTAAGGTTATTCAGCTGCCTTGATGTGTTTAGAAACAAAACCACTGGCATCCAAATAAGGCTAATAACAAAAATGCAATATGATGTTTCCCATTTCCAGCAAAGGGTAAGGGAGCAGATGTTCCTTATGTTGCCATGTTTCACCAGCACAGGAGGGAGCTGAGAAAGTTTGCAATTCATAGTGACAGTGCCATTAAACTAATGTAGTGCAGAATGTGCGCCATGGAAGCATGCAGCTCCCAACAATCTGTTTGGGCAGGGAGGAGAGGTTGGGGAGAACTACGGCTGACCTTCCAGGTTAGAAAAGAAAAACAAACCAACAAAACATTCCTCTGGCCTCTCTTCCACATTGCACAGAGCAAGGGACTGCTCCATGGGGCCGCTGAGGGCACCCCAGGCTCCTCGCCTTGTCTGGACACCCAGGCTGGGCTGTGGACGTTTGGGATCCCAAGGAGAGGGTGGCACCACCCTGGCTCGTGTGTGGGCACAGAGTGGCAAAGGCAGCCCTGCTCCTGCAGCCAGGGAGCCGTGCCACCGGAGAGGGTGCCCAGCAGTGACAAACAGCCGCCCCAAGCCCTACAGCCGTCTCTGGATCTCCACAGGCAGCACGTCTGCCCATCCACACCAGGCCATGGCACTGCCCAGGCACGGGGTGGAGCGACACAAGGTGGCAGTGCTCCCAGCAGGTCACCACAGCTTCTCCCCTGGGATCCTCCAGAGCCAGGGTGGCTGCTGGTGGCCACCTTGGCACAGCCATGCCACGGCCAGGGCACAGCCAGGGCCCTGTGCCCAGGGTGCCACTGGGCCGGCTGGCAAGGCAGGGGGCTCTGTGAGGGGTGACAGGTCTTCACTGGGATGTGCTTGCTCCCCGGCCCCACGGCTGCGGGGACTGACCCTGAAAGAGCCCAGGGGGCTGGCAGGATGGGGAGCAGCCTCTGCTTTTCAAGACTGTTCATTCCTCTGAAGAAACCTCCTGGTGGCGGGTATTTGCAACATGTCGGTCACACACAGGGACACAAGCAGAAGACACGGAGCAAAGCGCCCCTGATTTGGCCCTTGTGGGCACTGGTCCTGGCCCAACAAGTCTCCGGATGCTCTCGGAGGCTCTGCCATGGGACAGCCATTCAGCTCCCTGCAGGGCCAGGGTCACAGCACCACCGTGCCCAAGAGGGGCTGGAGCACAGTGGGACAACAAACCCTGAGCCCCAGGACCTCCTGCGCTCCCCAAGGAACACTCAGGTCCTGTCGGAGCTCTCCGTGGGCAGCCCCTGGTGAGAGCTGGGCAGGGGGACCCTCTCCCGCTGGAAACTTGGGAACGAGCTGAGCAAACCCTGGAGCAAGAACATTCCTCAGGGAGATCTCCCCTGCTGAACTCAAATCACACCCATGTCCCTGGGACCTAAACCCAAGAGCAAAACACCGTACTACACAGGTGAGCGCAGTGTGGGGAGGGGGACAAGGGACAACCGGCTGCACCCACCCCCTCGAAAGCCTCTGCCAGGGTGGGGGTGAGGGCTCAGCTGTCACCATGGGGGCAGGCTGGGCACTGGGCTGGTATGGCTGTGGGATAACACATCATCAAATGAAGGGTAGATCTCCAGCAAGGCAGATGCCATCAGGGCCACCAGCCGAGGAAGAGACACACAGACACTGGTGGCCGCCAAAGTAAAGCATCCAATGGCCCCGATACTGGTTTCCCTTCCCGGGGAGGGCTGCGAGACAGCGGGGCAGGCAGGTTGTGCTCCAGCTCCTCCTCGGCGAGCACCACCAGGACAGCGGGTCCCCAGCGCTCTGCAGGACGCAGACCCCCTCACAGATCTGGAGTATTTTCACTGACCTTCCTCCAAATGTGTCTCGCCTCGGCTCACAAAGCCAAAGTAAATAAATAAATAGACTAACAAGCAGAAATGCCTTTACCGGACATTATTCTGGGCTGATTGGTTGTGAAACTTTACTCAAAACCCCAAAACCACAAAAACTGCCAGTTTTCCAAGCCCTGTGTTTTTCATAGCTCTCATAGCATTCTGAATAGTTTGCATTATTTCAAACATAGAATAAATATACATTTAAACTGGTTGGATTATTGACACAGAAGGAAAAAAAAAAAAAAAAGGCACTTAACTCCTTGTTCTGTTTCTTTTTCCCATGAAGTGAAATAAGAATTAAGACCGCTGTAATGGCCCTGGGCGTGGTGATGGGCTAACGTTGGAGAACGTGGGGTAAACCCCACGTTCTCCAACGTTAGCCCATCACCACGCTCCAGCTGAGCTCAGAAAAACACTCTGGGCTGCAGCCACCCCTGGTTTATAAAGGGAGCTGTGTAAAGCCAGGTACGGCGGCCAGAACTGGTGGCCCAAGGCGGTGGTGAGGAGTCCAGCCCATCAGCTCCCATGAATTCGGCACGCTGCCCGGCAATCGCAAAAGGCTACTCGAGGACAGAGTCCTGGGAAGGGAAAACCCGTCTGCTCTACCTGGAGATGCTGCTCTCACCAGTAACCTCACACAGTTATTCAAATAGGAACGTCTGGGCAGCTGAAGTGTCATACGCGATTAAATCTCTGCAACAAATTATGTTAATATTGCTACTTCAAGAACACAAATTAATTAAAAAGTTACAAAATGTAGGCATGGAAATCATGTTGTCTAGAACCTGTATAGACAGTTTCCCTTTTCATACATTAGCTGCATTAATTACTGAAGCTGCAAGAAAATGAGAACCCTTGTCAAGTGAGGTATTAGAGGATTGAAGAGCCTCCACCGAATAACTCCCTCTCAGTACTCTTCATGCACACGAGCGTGATCCAAGGTGATATCCAAAGGATAACAAACAGTATCATGCCCATACTTCTTACACTAATTGTAACTTTCAGATTATTTAAATTAAAGAGTTTTGCTGAATAAAACAAGATCAGTTTAACTTTCAGCACTTGCTCTTTTCCTAGGGTAGTGTTTGTGCTGTTCTCTGGTTATGGACAATGCAAACGGACGGATTTTTTTCAGCTTCATATTAGTTTCTGACCTGTTTCATCCACTTGCCTAAACAATCCTCTTACGAGACGGAAAGTCAACGGTATTTGAGCGGTTGCTTAAAACCAGGAATTCACTTTAGTGCTACCTGGAAAAGGGAGTGCTTTCCTGAAATGGGGTTTTGGTTCGAGTTTCACTTTTAGTGAAAAAATGCTTTATTTAAAGTAGCAATAATTGAACTGTGGAAAGTAAATGCAAACAACTTCAGTGAAGCCTCAGTTGCTGCTTTTTAAAGAGCAACAAAAGAAAACCCCTTTTACTGTCAGTTGTACCCTGGTCCCAGAACCGCCTCCGTCTCCCCACGCCAGCCCCTCGGAGGGGGCACACGGGCACCTCCACGGGGACCCAGAGACCCCCGGCAGTGGCAGGGACCCTGCACCCCCCACTCAGGTGCCTCCTGTGCCCCCGCGGGACGAGGGCCCCAAAGAGTCCCCCAAGCCCAGTGGAGCTGCAGCCAAGGGAACAGCCAGGGCTGCTTCCCGCTGAAGAGCCAAATGCCTTCGGGACTGCCTGGGTTTAACACAGAGCATGCAACCAAAAGCCTTTTATTTATTTCTTTGTTCTTCTGAGCTGAGGGAGGGATGCCATTTTTCTTTTTGTGCTGCTGCAACACGGTCACCTATTAAAGTTATGGTTGTGCTCGTTCCTGGAATTTGTAATGGACGGTAATTGTGCCTGGAACAGTAAAATTGCTCTCAGCCAGGCTCTAGCTTTGCTGCGATGTATTCCCTACTGTCACCCAAATCCCGGGATAATAATGAGGCTGAGCTGCTTTTATCACAGACAATAAAAACTGAATACACAGTATTGCCGAGAAACAAAGTAGTACGCTTCCCGTCGGACTATCAAAATGTAATACATATGCGTTAATGGAAAAAACAAAGTACTTGGTGATTAATTTGAACATTAATTAAACCCTGTATTAAGATACATCTATGTAGTGCTGGAAATTAATGCTAGATCCCCACATCTCTCTGATTTCATTGAGAAATTACAGCAGCTCTGGAAAACATCACAGGCCTGCAGAGAGATCTGCATTGCATTAGTGAGTGTCATGATGCTCTGCGTAAATCAACTGCTCCAGGACCATCCCTGATCAACTCTGGAAGCCCAGGGTTCATTGGTTATGTACAAGAATACAAAGGCACTGCTCCTAAATACACTTCTGTCCTTATTTCTAGAGATGAGATTATTCATTTCTGCATCTTTACAGTGACTTTGCTGACACTAATCTCAATTTTAGCTCCAGACCTTTTGGGCCCAGAATTTGAGATGACCACCAAACGAAGTCTGGCTAAGTCTCGGCTGAAAATTTGAGTTCTCAGAACTTTCCTTCTATGAGCTAATGGTATTTAATTGGGCATTTGCACAAAGTGGAATAAGAGTGTGGAGTGTGGGTGAGCTGGAAGTTAATTGTATTTTTTAAAACATTTTAACATCTTCATCAAAGGCTGGGTGCAACCATCAACACATAGTATTACAGACTACAAATGGTAGGAAGTAGTAATTCCCCAGTGCTAATAGACGCAACCAGAACGGGCAGTTCAGAAGGTGGAACGCTGCCTACCTCAATGTGATACTAACTTTAGCAACCATCCTCGCAGAAAAAAATACTTGAAAACAAGGTTTGACGCTGCTTCTACCTGTGCTTGGCTTAGCAACTGCAAGAGGAATCCACACTGCCCTCCACCTCACCTGGGGTTTGCAGCACTCCTGGTGCTCTCACCGTAACGTGTCAGGGCTCTTCTTTCCCCAGGTCATTTTGGGAATGAATGTACTTACATAATTCCCATCTAAGCCTATTACAATGGGCTGTAATAGAAACAATGGTGAAATGGCTTTGAAACGATGATGAATTGGGCATGTGGCACACGAATGTGCGCTTCATCGGCGATTGCCTTCTGGACACTCCATGTGTCTCCAAGACAACTCTTACCCGTAGTCCATCATTACCCTTTCCAGAAGACCTATTCTGCTGAGCCACCGTCCCCCTCACCCCAGGCCCCTGCTTTTCTCCATTTTATGGCAATTCTTTTTCCCAGTTCTTTTCCCAGCCATTTTTACCCCACATTTAAAAATAGGAAGGACCCTGATCGGGGGCCGCTGCTGTTACTTGGTGGCTGTGTCAGAGCTTCCTACCATGGCGTGTCTCAACAGCAGGACACACATTGCAACAGCGCGGAGCGGTGGCTTAGGGCCAATCAACTGCTGCGATTGCGCCGCTCAGCCCAGCTGCCCTCGCTTTTCCCCGTGAGGAAACCTTCCAGAGGCCCTCAGTCACGTTTCATAACCTTTTCTGGTTTTACATGTCAGACTCATCTTGCTGACTTGCACCTTCCCCTGCACAAGGCCCCCCCTGGAGCCTTTGGGAGATGCTGATGGAGGCAGCAGAGCAGCAAAGTCCCCTCCTTAATGGGGGCTGTTGGTGGAGCGCAGGTGAAGGGAACAGTGCTCAGGGCACCGACGGGACCCAGCTGCCCAACTTCTTTTCACTGGGGAACCAGTTCAAAGCCCCGAGAGGGTGCTGCCCAGCCCCCCCGATCTCAGTACAGGGGCTGTACGGAACACGCGAACCAGCCTGGGCTGTGTCGACAGCAGGCTCCTTCCAAAGCCGTGGTTGAGAGCAAAGATCCTGCCTTCACCTTCTCAGGAAAACCCTAAACCAAGATAATCTATGTACAGTACTAAATAATGAATTTTAAAAGTGTTCGTAAGCAACTGAATCCTAATAGAATTAACCTTCCAATACCTTGATACTCTACTGGCAAAAACCCAGTAGCAGCAGACTTCTAAAATGGAAAAAGCTGAGAAAAGGAATCAGCCCTGGTAAAGCAGGAAGAAACTGATCATCTGTCTTTCACACAGGCCATATCTATTAACCACCTGGATATAGCAGAAATCCCTCATCCTCATCATTCGCTCTTGCTATGACCAATGAGAAATTTGGTCACAGGACCTAAAATAGGATGTCAGGTAATGGATAGCACATTGCTATGGTACACACTGATGTATACGTGAACGTGCCCGTGTTCTACAGCTGGAGATACTGGGAGACAAATGTGTCCCTCGCCTCTGCCCCGACTCATCCTGACACCCCAATCAACCAGGCTCTGAGCGGGGATTCAGCAGTCCTGGTCTGCAGCGCACGCTGTAGCCTATAATCCCAGTGATCCTGCTCTGCGCCTGCCAAAGCCCAATTAAAAAACTGGAAATACTGCTTTTTTTTTTTCCCTCCCCAAATCAAGCCCAAGGCAAAATGAGTTTCTTTGCCAGATACTTTCAGCTCCCTGTGGATTAGCTTCCCAGACGGGGGTAACCAGATGCTTTATACCTGTTTCCAAACTGGCATTAAAGGTGTGGCCTCTGGTTTTTGGTTTTTCAACCTGTCAGATCTCTCTCAAACTTTGGAGGTGGCACACTGCTGAGCAGCCATGGAGAAGCCTGTCAAGCACCCTCCAGGTCTCGTTGTCACCGGGCCACTGGTAGCCCTGGCCGTGCCTGTCACCCCCCGCTGCAGTGCTGGTCACACAGCCCTCCAGCTGAAGGGACCCACAGGCAGACAGACCCCACACCCCAAACCCGACAGCAAAGGCTGTCACAGCCATCCTCACTCAGGGTGCCGTGCTGCGCTGGGGAATGCACTGCCGCACTGCGGGGAGGGACAGTGCCCCGACGTGGGACACAGGTGGAGCCACACACTGCATCACACCCCAACAAACTGCTGGAAATGTTCAGGAGCCGCTGAGGCACACACGTTACGAGCACACAGGGATGCCCTCAGCTACACCGGGAGTTCCCTGTGAGCCAGGGACGAGGTAGAAGACACAAGAGGTTGGAGCCTTAGGAAAGCACTCTCAGGGAGATAAGACCTCCCAAAACGTGCTGGCCAAAGCTCTGGTAGGAAGCAGGGGCACATGAGGTGCTGGGGCAGCTGGGTTTGGGCAATGGTCTGAGCCGTTGCTGCTGAGGAGGAACCGCACAGCAGGGTGGTGTACACCCTGTGACAGGGACCCACAGACACCTCCAGCCTCTTGATTGATCAGCCGGGGCTCTCCCAGTCCACCGGGACCTTCCCCTCATCTGTTAGGACCTGCAAGGAGTTCATCTGACGGCTTTAGACTTCAGTTGCTTACTTGTTATTTATTATTGTTTGTATTATGGTAGCCTCAAATGGCCCAAACATAGAAGGGTACCACAGGGTTCAGCCCTGATGCAAAGCAGATGAGGAGCCAGACCCTGCCTCCAGGACTGAAATGCAGAAAGCTGATGTAGCAACGCAGCAAGGCTTTTGTGTGGTTTCCTTCTCACTACCCCGTCTCTTGCTTCCTAGGGGATGTAGGAGACAGAGCCCTGTACTACTTTATAGTATTACTATGAAGAAGACCTGTTCTCAAGGCTGCAGAAACCAGAGGCAGCTCCTGTCTCCTTTGGCAAGAGCCAAGCCCCCACAGCCCCATCACATCCAGGGCAACCCCTGCATCACCAATGGGGATTGCCATGTCCCCAGGGCAGCTGCTCCTGCACAGATAACACGAGAGGCACAAAGATCTAGCTCTAATCATCATTTACCCACAGTTGCCTTGCTTGTCCCAGGTGTCCAGCTTCACACTTCAGCCATTCTGGGGGAAGGAGATTTTTACCAGAGCCCTGTTCACTACAAGGTGGTTGGATTTATGCTGGGGAATGTGCACAATGTTCCTCCCCCATGAAGTGGCCAGAGAGATCTTGCTCAACCACAGCACCAAGCGCCGTACCTCGCTGCTCAACAGAAGCCGAGCCCGAGAAGTTTCAGCAAACAGAAGGGCACAGTTCAGGAAATTCGGAGACTGCTAAAAGCAAGGATTGCAATGGAAAATCTTTTGCAACCCTAACTCTTGCTGTTTCTAGAGAGATAAGCAGAGGATAGCCAAACTGAAATCCAGTTGAAACATCTGGACTAATTCTTCTGTTAAATGTCCCATAGAATTTTTATTAAAAACACAGCCAGTGCTCTCCCCAGCCAAGACAATATAAAAGCAGTGCGGGGCTATTGACTCCAGCCACCTACAGAACCAGTAATGCCACCAGTGCTCCCAGAGCCTTCCCACTCAGATCAGAGCCAGCCCTATCTACCTGCTTCATGCTGGCGAGAGCGTATCAGAGATCTCACTTAATGCTGATTTTAACAACATACCAAACCCTCTTTTTTCGTTTTTTTGGACAGAGGAAGAGACTGCCCTAAATAATACATTTTTTAAAACTACCGGCGTTAATAACATAAATACAGAAGTGACAAATGGACTTGTAATTGCACAGCTAGTTTGTGGTATTGGCATAGCAGAAAATGTTTCAAGCCTATAATACTGTCAGTAAGAATTACTTTAGGTAACATCTTGGGATCAGTTACTTCCTCTAAAATTGGAAATTGCTGAAATTACTCCAATTACCAGAGCTCTCTGGGAACAGTATATACACATACCACTTGTCCTCTGTGCTGTTTGGGAATATTTTAACTAATAGCAAATTATGGACTCTCCATAACTGGCTATCATTATTTCAGAGACAGCTTTTCATCTAAATCTGATTAAAAGACCATTTTTGTTTCCCACGTTTAGAGAATACAGCAGATGTGGATCTGAATGCTGTTATATTTGCTAATAGATGCAGGACACATGGTTGTGTGGTATTAATAAAGATTTGGGCCAAGATTTTTAAAAATAGGAGCCTAATTTTAAGATTCCACCATCCATATTTAGTGTTGGAAATGAACAACCTTTTTTCACAGAGCTCCAGCAGCTCCTATTGAAATCAGTGGGTGTCAGAGCTTTTGGAAGTTGAACCATTAATTCAAGAATCCCAAGGGGTAGTTAAGAGCCAAATTTTCATCTCCTCATGTTTGAAAATCTGGGGATAAGACTCTGCATGTAGGAAAATTCCCATTCACTTCAATGGAGTCAGGATTTTTCTCTGATCTGGAGTTGGTTTTGAGAAAACCAGGTTACCCTGAGAGATACAGCCCGAAGTGAGAGACACGGGTTGTTCCAGCACAACAAAAGCACGGGGTCACCCCAGAGACGCCAGGAATTTTTTAGAATAACTACTGCTATATTAGACATTATTTTTTTTCACAGTTCTAACAGGCATGGTAGTATATTTATTGCTTTTCATTTTCTGGTGTTTGGAGCGTTTTTGTACACTGGGAAGTCAAGGACAATTTTCACCTGTGGGCGGACAGGCTGTGCACAGGCTATCACTGAGGGGCAGTGTACCCCGCAGACTTCTCACGAGCTCCTCTCAGCTCCAGTGACTCTCACCTATGGCGGGCGCTCCTGGGGACTGGCAATGCAGCTCATGTGGTCTCAGAGCGGAACCCATTTTTCTCTAATTACTATTACTGAACGTCCCCCAAAATACCTTTCTAGGAAGCATTCCTGCAGCCACCACTGGCAGCAAGAGGGGCTTCTCAGCAGCACAAGAGCAGGGGAGGGAGATGCAAGACCCAGAGCTGGTCCCTGCCCGTCGCTGGGTCCCTCTTAGTGCCCCCGGGACCGGCTCTTCTCCCCGCTGCCGTCAGGACGCCCCCCATACAGGCACGTCCCTGCGGATGCCGAGCTCTGGAGAGCGGGGCAGACCCGCTCCCCGCCTGTGTCACCGCACCCCGAGCCGCAGCCCTCGGGCGCCAGCGGGTGAATCGTGCCAGCCTGGAACCCCCTTCTTCAGGGCAGATAACGCCGCAGCTCGGATTTTCAATAAACAAGGCTGGGCTTGAGCTTCCTCTGGGTGAAACCACACAGGGCCTCTTTCAGTTTCAGAAGGTGAGAACCAAAACGATACTCTGCCTCTAAACAAAAGCTTGCTTTTATCAATTTCCAGGATTTTTCTAATGCCAATGTTGTGGTTCTCATTTTTCCACAAAAACATTGCTAATAATGGAGCCATCTCGTGAAAAGTTCCAGGATTTATAGCAACTGGCAGCGTGTTCAATACGTAATTGTTTTTTGGAACAATCATAATCTTATTAGTTGCCAGTCTCCCCCACCAAGATAAATTTAAAGGAAATCAATCTGCTGACACTTCCCTGATAATTCTGGTGATTCCAACCTTTACATTCAGCAGTTGCACCGAGCGTACACCTTGAGGGTGTGAGGCTTCCAGTTAAGAATTAAGTAGTTAATTACTAGCAGTGAACAAAGACCATTCACCAGCATAAACCCTGACTTTGTCCAATCAGTATAACAGGAAGATATTGAAGCGACTTTGTCAACAAGTTCAAGCAAAGATTTCATGGAATGATCTGGATGGGTAACAACCACCAGAACGTCATCAGCGGAGGGAGTAATTTCATACTGCTTCTAACAAGAAATATGTTGTATCCCTTGAACTTCTTCCCTGGGTCCTGTGGTGATAGCATGAGGTTTCAAATCATAAATTATCTGCACTTGGGGACCGGTCAAGGTTTTGAGTTATCTGGATACATTTACAAAGCACCCCTGCTCAGCGTTAGCTGGATTTATTTCTTTTAGCAAAAATTCAACTGGTCTGGCTGGGTATCAAATGCTGAATAACTATTTCTATTCTTGAAATTCTAATCTTTGGGAGAAGAAAAATCTTGTAATCAGAAGTTCTGTTTACCCAATAACATTAGATTACTAATGGTACTGTCAGCAGTGGCTGACGGTGACAAACCATCATTTTGGCAGCGCAGTGACACGCGTCCGGACGCAGCCCCGATGGAAGCTGCAGCCACTCGTCTGGTTGCAGAACCTGCCCCACGGGGTGCAGCGCACACATGACCTGCAAGCACAAGTGTAAAGGCCAGATGCGACCAGGACACTCGGGGGGTTGTCCTGCAGCACTGGCCGTGCCCAGGGCTCACCCTGCGGGTACCGGCCATGCCGGCTCAGCCACAGTCTGTCCAATAAATCAGTGCGGGGTCTGACTAACCCGGAGAGCCAGGTCCTGTCTCACAGGGCATCACAGACCACTCAAGAGATTCACAGGTGAGTCAAAACCAGGGTTAACCTCTACCAAACACCTAAATCCACGGCACTGAATGGCTGCATCCAACCTGGACCGCAGGGATTTCCCCCAAGGCTTCCTGGCAGTGGCTGCTCAGCGTATCTGGCCACTCGGTAACCCCTGCTCAGCTGCACAATTCTACAGTGGACACACAACATCTGGTTTCTGTTACGTGTGAGACGCCTCATCAGCACCTGAGCGGGAGGATGCGCTGGTGAGTGACTGGGGAAGGAGGGCTCCACGTCCCCCGCTGGTGGCCCTGGCAGCACGTGAAGCGCTCTGGCTGGAGAGACTGTGGTCACCGTGGTTTGCAGCAAGCACTTTCTGGTTGGAATTCATGGATACAGCTCACTAGAGAGGAGACCACGTGAGAGTTTCACAAGCAGGAGGCATCACCTCCTCAGCCATCCTGGATCCCCTTCTGCTGGGGAGCGGGAGACGGTGCAGCTGGCAGAGGCGACAGCGCTCTGCAAAACCACTGAGGGCTGGTGGTGAGGAGGAGAAAATGGCCTGATTTCAAATTACATTCTCTTTTCTGAGCAGAATTTGACTCTCTTTCTTTTTTCCCCCCCTAGCTAAGTTAAAGCTACTGCTCCTTGTAGTTACTCCGGCAAGAGATACCTACGAGAGCTGTTGAAACTAAAAGACACCTAAAGAAAAACAGGTATAAAATATCTATGGATATATTTGGGCTATAAAGTGAAGGAAAGCCTGTGGTCATGAGAGCATGAGAGCTCGGGATTCTAGGAAGAAAAGGCAGAAGAAAAAGCTCACCTCAGACGTGAGTAGTATCAGACGCAGTTGCCTGAAGAAGCTGGAAGAGTTTTCCCAGCAGTACAACCTACAGGAGATGGGAAGCAGGCAGTGCCCAGCCTTGGCTCACCTTTTACTTACACAATGATTTTGAACGCTCAAAAACTTAACTGAGTTTTCTCGGCAGAGATGAAATCACTGAAACACTCTGTTCCTTGTATAAATAACACAGGAGCAAATCAATCCTGAGCTAAGCACCAGCAACTGTTGTTGAGGTTTAGGGAGATCTTTTACAAAGTGTCACACTTCAGGAATTAGTAGTTAAAAACACTGTTTACTTTTCAAGACAAAATACAGAGCAGGAATTAATCTCTATCCATATTCTTATCCACTTAAGCGAGTGATGACAGGTACTGTATAAGCATCAACACGTGTGACGGAGGGAGCAGGTCGTGGCTGGAGCAGAGGCTGTGCCGAAGGGTCTCCGACAGCCAGGGGACGCGGTGGGCTGCCTGGAGGGACCGGGTCCCTGTCACCATCCGGTGCCTGCCGTG
This sequence comes from Gallinago jamesoni, assembly GCA_025769975.1. Classification (NCBI taxonomy): domain Eukaryota; kingdom Metazoa; phylum Chordata; class Aves; order Charadriiformes; family Scolopacidae; genus Gallinago; species Gallinago jamesoni. The sequence goes on along the minus strand of JAOQGH010000062.1, from coordinate 34,537,133 downwards.
TGCCCCCAAGGGACCTGTGCTGCTCGGCGGTGGCACTCACAGTCGTGTGAGCCGGGACACGCAGCCAGTGTCCGGGGGGGCTGCTCCCCGAGATATGGTGGACCACCACTCGGTGCCCAAAGGAGCTTTGCGTCGCGCAAACCCCGCTTGTGAACGGGAACATTCACCGCCTGCCTCTCCCGGCAGGTATTCTGCCCTCTGTTACATGCCCCGGGCTAATTATAGAATTATCTGAAGGGCTTTCTAAGTGATAATGACTGTAAAACACAGTTCCGTGTTGCAATTACATTTCCTCTTTCTATCCTGTGTGGCTAAACATTAACTGATTTCATCCTAAAATGCCAGTTTTTTGATAACTTCATAATGTTTCCTAATCTCTGACTAACTTCCAACTGATGAGTTAACTCCTGCGAAACAGGTAACACAAACCCATCCTGGTGAACTCCTCCTCAGCCAAAGCAGCAGGTGACAGAGACAGGGAAGAGACACACGAACAGCTCGGGGTCAGCGGCACTCACACGGACACCGGACTCAGTCCTGGGCTACTTTTGATCATAGGAATACTTCACATTGGTTTTCATTACTCCTAACGTAGGTCGATGTTTTAATATTTCAAAACTTTCACACTAACACTTTTGGAATCAAATCTTTCATTTTCATTTGAAAACATTTTACCAAGGGGAAAAAGAAGTTATATAAGAAATATTTTAAAATGTGAAGGGTCGATATCTAAACAAAACCCAAATGCTTTTTTCTTTGCAAAACACATCCACATTTAGGTTGTCTCAGATTTGGCACACTTGCTTTCAGCATTTTGATATTTTCAGAATGAGAATGTTGATTTCTGGGCAGGAAGTTGGCATCTGGGTTTTAGGAGCCAGTGACACACACAGGCCAACCATGGGATGCTCTGCACACCCATTTCATCCCGAAATTTTGTCTCTCAGATGCTTCCCAGTACCATGGAGCAGGCAGTACCAATAAAGAACATTTTCTTCTATATTTCCTCCTTGGAGCTGCCGAGGTTGCAGGGAGGGAAGGAGCCCTGCTCCCTTCCTGGGCTGCCTTGGGACCGCTGATGGAGCTCCCTGCGCTGGGCTGCTCTCCTGGAGAACCAGACCGACTGCTCGCTGCAGACATTCTGGGAACATGCAATTTGGCCCAATCCTTCCCATGGATTTTGTCCCAATTCCAGGCGAATTAGACAGCCCCACTGTGCCTGCATTGATTACCCCATTGTTCTGCACAGCGGCAGTCAGTCTGATGCCTCAGGGAAACATTAGAAATGTGGTGCGAGCCCTGTAAGCTCTTCAGAGCATGGAAAGTACATCTGACCTGGCCCAAAAGAACGGGACTTGGTGCGAAGGAGCTGGTGCACGTGGGTGTTTCTGTCCCTCCATGGTTTGGGCCCATCCTTTGCCATGTGAGAGGCAGAGCTGGGATGCAGACCCAGCAAGAGAGAGGGGAACTCTGGAGGAATGCAGCTGAAATGGTAGCTGGGTTCAATGAAATAATTCTGGTAACTATGGAAGGTGGTGGCCAATTAAGGGAACAGGGGGGGCAGAAAATACCATCGCAGCCCTGTACTGGGAAGGAACACACACTCTCAGCAGCTCTGCCTTGCACTGCAGCATCCTCATCAGCCTGTTCCTGACAAAATGGGACCCAACACCCGAGCTACTCGTGCCGGTGTTTTGCAGTATTGACTAAACGAGCTTTGGCAAACATTCATTAATCCCATAACCGCCTCCCGTGACAGATCAGAGCATGCCCTGATTTGACTTAGGTGTGCTGTTGGAGATCGCTCGCTGAGTCAGACACAAGTGGAATCCAGGAATCCTGCCCCTGTCTCCTGTCACCCACCCCGGGCTCCAGCTGGGAACTGATCTCATCACTGGTTTCAGCACCGAGGGGGTGCCAGCCACCGGGACCCCGGAGGCAGTTACCTCAGTGCGTGGGGAAATGGGAAGGACGGCGTTCCCTGGGCACGGCCGGGGGTACCTGCAGGCACACAGAACCTGCCCCCCAGGCTGCAGCTCCAGCGCTGGACACAGCAGAGGCCAGCTCTCTGCCGCGCGGGGCACGGCTTGTTCCATGGTGAGGTCTGTGGAGATTGTCCCCCCAGCCCCTTCCCACAGCTCCCTGCCCCCCCGAGACCCTCCCAACGCTGCCCAGCCCCGGCAGGAGCCACCGCAGGGAAAATGCTCGGGGTGCAATTAAAGACTGTCATTTTATTCAGACACACCGGGGACCTGAAACAAAGCTGTGCCCGTGACCTTCGTGATGGTGTTTGCTGTCTGCTCGGCCCTTCACTTTGCAACCCAAACTATTTTCTCCTCGTATAACTGTGCACGTGTGTGGTAGCACTACACACGCTCCTGACAAACTGCACACAGCCTTCTCCACCCGCCACGGGCTCCCCGAGACCAGCAAGGGCTCGTATCCAGCCAAAGGAAGCCCCTCGTGTCTGCACGAGGAACGGGAAGGCTCTGGGTGTTCCTGCACTAACCCTTGGCCCCGGGGGCTCGCTCCCAGCTCTCTGCGACGGAGGGGGCTGAGGTCTGGCCCCGTCTCTGCCCCTCCTCTGGGTTCAGAAGCTGCCACCACGGAGTCCCCAAGCACCTTCCAGGGTGACCGAAACACACAGGAGCTAAGTACCTGAACATGCAGAATTCCCAAGTTCACCAGTGATTATGCCGTGTCAGGCTTGCAGGATTTGGTCGTACACATCGATTATTAACAAGGGTCTTAATTTCTATATTGTTCTACATAGTCATGTTGATTTTCTAAACCCCAAGATTTAGCTATTTTGCACAATCACTTGATGACCTCCCGCAAGCAAAGATTTTATCAGCCGCCTACTCTGTGTTTGCAAAGTCTTCAGGATAAATTCCATCTTGCAGAATACATAAAACTGCTTTTTTTCACCTTAAAATGGGCAGTGGTTCTGCCAGACAGATGTGAAAATCAGATTATCAGTTGGACATTGTGAGGTTATTACCAATGCATCACTGTTTTTAATTGATTAGGTGATTTTAATCAGATAAGGAAGGTTAGGAGTAGCTTTATAACAAATGGTAATTTTCTTCCTCTCCCATATGGGTACGCCATAGGAAGCAATAGACCACAGAAAATGGCTCCCCCCTTTGATTTTACTGCAGATCTGGCCACAGGAAACGTTGCACATTTGGATCAAGCAGGATAAACAGCAAGGGCTTCCTCTTTTGTGAAATCATCTTTTAGCAGCACCCCTCCCCAGGAAAATAGGTTTTCCACTTTACATAATGTTGCAGCAGCAGTGGTTTGTTCCTGGGCTTTTTCTGGGTAGGTTATGAACTTTACGGCTCTGACCACAGATCAGTTATTTATCATAACAGGAAAGATGAGACCAAAGATATTTCCTAACCTTCTTCTTTGCAGATCAGAGAGAAGCAAGCCACCAAACATTAACGCTTCATATCCAACTGACAAAGGTTATACAGAAATATTCACTCTAATCATATTTGGTCAAATTGATCTGTAATTTTAAACTGCAAGGGGCAAATCCATACAGATGGTTTCACTCGGACGTCTTCTCCAGTGCAGCATGGCCAGTCTCTCCAAAGCAGACAGCCAGGTACAAAAAGAGTAATTTTGCTCAGAGACAAACTAAAGAAGGGACACTCGGACGCCTCTCCCCCGGCGCGGTGCGGGGAGCGACCCCCCCGCCAGCAGCGTGCCAGGGCGTTAAGAACCGAGGGGCTCAGCACAAGTGCCCAAGCCTTCTCTGCTGCCTCCCTGGCGCAGTGCTCGGCCCCTCTCCCAGCGCTGCTCAGGCTGTCCATCCCCTGCCCCAGCCCAGGACGCAGAGCTCGAGACAGCGCCTTCACCCTGCGCTTGCCAGAGAAACCCTCCGCCCTGGCACGTGTGCCCCGGGTCTAGGAGGCATTTTGCTTCCAGTCCTGGAGACTTTGGTCTCCACTCGCTCTTCCACCCTGCCCTGTGTTCAGGTGGCCCCAGCCTGTGTTTCCACAGGCTGTTTCTGGCATGTTCCTCCAGGATGTTGGTCACCACAAAATCAACGGAAAAGGGAATCTCTCCTGCAGTCCTTCACACCTCAGGAGGTTGCTTTGGGAAGACCTTTCCTGCTCATCTCAGGTGAGGGAAATGCATTCAGACCCGCAACAGGGGAGGTGGACATCATTGGTGACACTACAGAAGACACATCTGAGCAAAAGGCTGTTTGAGGCCATGAGGCTCTAGCACTGGCTTCAGGAAACTTTGGATCACATTCCAAATGGATTATTTTTGTTTCCTTTTGACATCAGTTGGGCATTTCCTAGTTCACAGGAGTCTGGACACCCAAACAGGACTAGGCGGGCTGGAACCACAAGCCACAGAGAGGGATCCTGCGAGCCCAGCTTTGCTGAGGCCCGTCCCAGGCTGAGCCCCGGCGAGGGCAGCCCATGGGGCATCACCCCGGAGCTGGCTGTGGGGCACCCACCGCCTGCCCCAGCCCTGGCATCACCCGGCATACGGAGGGACAGACGCTCCAACACCACCTTGGCTTTAACTCAACACAATGCCCAACTCTACAAAAAAACACCGTTTCCTCAATGGAAAGAACATCAAAAGAATATATGTGATTAGCACCTTAAAAAAGCTTCGAGTAGGTCCCAGCGGACTCGCCAGTGTGTCTCAAGTAAGGGTCACTCCTCCGACTGAGAGGTACAGTCTTTACCAGCCCACCCCTGAACCCCGTGCCTTGCTCCTGCACCCAAAGCCAGGCGTAAAGGCTGTGGCCACCCTGCTGTTTAGAAAATCCTCTGCAATTAAAATAGATAGACAGATAGATAGATAGACAGATAGATGAGCAGCAATTAAATTTAAACTCATTTGTTCCTGAAATTACTGGATTTCCTCTGAACACAAGTCTGGCTGTTATGCAAATATCTGAAATCTACCAAGTTTAATCCTTTAAAAGGAATTCTACTTTGGTAAAGAAAACCTGACTGCTGCCCTTTCTGAATCACAGCCCTTCTGTTTAAGCAGAAATGTCATTTATAATAAATACAGTATTGGTGGAAGAAAGACAAAACTATTGTCTGAGAAGAACAAGCTATTTAAATTCCACAATGATGGAGAAACTGAAGGGAGAGAGGTGGCTGAGGGGCTTTGTGAGTCGCACAATGCCTCCAGCACCACAACGAGCCTAGGAAATAATAGTGATGTGCTTCGGGGTTGTGTCTGTTTCAAACAATGATGACAACTCTTCCAGTCTCGTTTTAGGACTGTTGCTGTTATGGAAACTTTCCCTCTCCTCTTCAGCTCGGTTCTGTGTCTCTACGACACTAATGAATCACAGCTGACACTTCCGGGGCTCAGCCTCTTTTGAAGACATTTGCTTCCTTTGCAAGCTCCTTGGTCAAGTCTGAAATCTTATTTTCAGAGGTCGAATGAACAGTATGAAGGGAGTTTTGAGGATTAATTGAGAAACACGTGAAAAAAGCAACAACTATTACAGTACTGGTACTTCTACCACTGATGCCTTTCTAAATAATGCCCTTAAATCTTTGAGAGGCACTCAGGTGTAGACAAAAAAGAAAATAAATATAAATCAATAAAATAAATTCAGACTCCCCTCTCTGATCTCCTGCGTACCCATTGCCCCTTTGCTGGGACTAAGCTGGTCGGCGCAGGGAATACTCTTACCTCTCCAATGGAGACCTGGAGAGGTTCTCCCAAGGGCTCGGCGCAAGAGCTACTTCTGCGGGTGGTTTGGAGCACTCCTGGGCACTCAATCACTTCAATCGCTTTTGCAAACCAGACTCGTGCTCCCGGGGGTCAGACCCACACAGACCACAGACCGAAGAGCTGCGCGGTCCCGCAGCCGCTGCAGCCCCGGGCACAGCTCCTGCTCAGCACCCCAGGGACGGAGGCCAAGGCAGGAGGAGCGTGTGGGGAAACCAGCCACCCCCATGGGCCCCTGGAGACAGACGCCACGTACCAAGGAGACAGACGTATCTCTGACCCCACTCACGCCGCACGCTTCCCGCTGGGATGCAAAGGCGCAGAGCCCCCTGCCCGTGTCCCGACCTGCTGGGTGGTACTGGAACCACCAGCCCTTTCTCCCAGCCCTGGCAGGGGCAGCACCCCTCCCTTCCCCAGCACAAGGGCGACAGCACTCATCCCAGACATTGGGGGCTGGAGTCACCTCCTTCCTCTGACCGACAGGAGTTTTCCTGGTGGATGCACTCACCTCCCAGGTATCTGAGGGACCCCAGGAGAACCTCCTCTCGACTCCGGAGCACGAGTGTGGGGCATCATGCCTGCTCCAGAAGAGATGCTGCCAGCACAGCCCAGAACAGCCAGTGCCAACCCCATGCCCTGGGGTGCCCCTCCAGCTGAGAGCTCCCTGAGGAACAGCAGCAAAGCGGCATGGGGACCCCAACAGCTCCCACCCCTGCGAGCTGGAACGGGGACACCACAGCGCCCAGGACAGCCTCTGCCTGAAACAGCAGCCAGGTGGTGGGGACAAGGGTGGACCGTGCACGGCACAGGGATGGGATGGGATGGGATGGGATGGGATGGGAGGCAGCATGCACAGCAGAGGGGCAGCTCTGTGCAGTTCCTGTGTGTGTAGTCTGACTGTAACCCACTAATATACAACCCATTTCTGACTCTTCATGAGGGTGAAAATTCTCTTTCAGCATTTTTACAATTATTAGGCCTCTAGGAGTTTTCACTGGGAATCACTGACAAGCTCCTGTCACAAGTACAGATAACTCCATGTTCCATGGCAGAGTTTGGCTGACAGTTTTACTGCACTCCTGAGCCCAACAATCAACTGCGTTTAAGGCCAGATGACTCTCCTGTTGTACATCCATATATGCTTTACAGTACAGCTGTAAACAATAGTGAAAGCCTCTACAGGAAATTAGATTTGCAGATTTCAGTTTTTAGAGGTAGGGCAAATTAACTTGATTATTTAGTGCTGATCTGTCACTGATGCATTTTGCATTATGCATTCCCAGGGACCTATCCAAAGCGAGACACACAATGTGAGATTCAAAGTCCCATTGTCACCCTAATTTTAATTTTATTCGCTTTGAAACCTACTTCTAGCAAATCATTCAGTTACGGTTTTCATGACCTCTAATGCCAAGAAAACAGATTTATTCACTAGCCTAATCATACCACATGGTGACAGAAAGGGCACAAACACAAATTTCTTCCCAGTAGAACTATACGCCGTGAGCATCTTTATTAGCACTCACCCACCAGATGAAGCTGTCCCCGAAACTCAGCCTAAATAACTCCTTCCTTCTCAGCATTTTGGAATGTATTTTCCATTTAAGTTTATTTCTTCTTACTTGAACTCTAATGAGCTGTGGGGTGCGAGCAGTGGCCTCTCCAAGGCTGTCCAGCTTGGCTACTTCCTGCAAAGGCCCTCAAGGTTATTAGCTTGGATGGGCATGTTAAGGGAAATATAGGTAATAATAAATAAAGGGAATATATATATCGCTATATATGTAAGGATTGAAAGTAGAAATCAGATATGCTTTTTAAAATCTGTTCTCACACAGTGTGAGCTGCCAGACGGCAGGCACACAGCAGGACTAGACATCCTGTCTCATACTTTTACTTCAAATTCATCTGCACACAAACTTGTACCGGGTCAGTTAAACCAGTGAAAGCTTTGATTTAAAAGCAGAATTCGTGCCTTAGCTAAGGCCCATTCTGATTAGGCCCATTAGAGTAGCTCCAGAAGACTATGCTTCAAAATGTGCTGCAGGCAGCATTTTATACAAAATTAACAATAAAGTTTTGTTTCATTTCCAAATCAGTTTCAATCGTGAATTCTTTATTTTCCACTTATTTTCACAAGATTCCAGTATTTTGTAGATGAAGTGAGCTCCACATAACAGGACTCTGTCTCCTTGCCTCTCGAAAAGCTAAACTGTAAATTGGTCAAACAGTCTTTGCCACTCTAGGAAAATTATAGTGAAAAGGCCAGGCTGGTGGGGCTTTGAGCAACCTGCTCTAGTGGGAGGTGTCCCTGCCCAGGGCAGGGGGTTGGAACTCTTTAAGGTCCTTCCAACCCAAATGATTCTATGATTCTATGAAAATGTGAAGATTGCCTGGGGGCCAAAGAAGCCTTCTGCTGGGCTTGGCTTTGTGCTGACCTTCACTGACCACCCCAGGACATCATGCACGAAAAGCGAAATAGCAAGTAACACCCAGCAGGGTCTCAGTGAACAGCAACTGGAGACCCCCGGCAGCAGGGACAGACCAGGGGACGAATATCGATCTCAAAGGAGATAAACTGTATATTCAGTATAGATTTTAATAAAGTACGATGTGGACGGCATCAGTGAGGTACTAATTGCTTCACAACAAAGAAATAAGCCATACAAACAAGACACTTTAATTCCATATTCTAAAACTATGATTCAGATTTATCCCAAAGCAGACGCCAGTCCCCAGATCAGCCTAAGGAACAGTGAGGAGAAGAAAAACCATCCAACAGAGGCACTAACAACACACAGCACACAGCAAGAGGTGCCACATACTGCTTATGCACTCATGAAACCATTTTCTAGCTTTGATAGGGAATTAAAGCAATTGAACAAGCAAGTTCAGACCACAAAAAAAAACCCAAAATAGCATAAAATGCTACTGGTGAACTGCTTCCCTAACTCGAGCAACTAAAAGTTACCTACTTTCTCATATAACTATTGTCTTAAGTCTTTGAGAAGCACGTCTGGGAGAACAAATATTTCCATTTTTTAAAGAAAATGAGTTTGTCTGAAAATAGATTGTCCATGGATCGTGAAAGAGCTAGGGCATTTCGGATGTAACCTTAAGAGAGCAGTGTTAAATTACCCCCCATCTAGGGAAAAAGGAAAACAAGGCCCTGGGAAAGACGCAGCAAAGAGAAGGGAGAAGAACACTCGGCAAACTTGGACCCTCTCCACAAGAGGAACTATCCCTTGGTAGAAAGGCTGCTCCGCGAGGTAGGTGTTACAGACCAAGCAAGGTTTGTAAAACAGAAGGGCTAGAAGCTCCCATCCCTTCTCAGGCAGTAAGGTGCCAGCAGCACTTCGGTGCCTCCCCGGCGGCCGGCGCAGCCGGGTCCCTGTGTGGTCCCCAGGGATGGCCACCGGCCGGGCCACGGCAGGAGCCCTGGCGCAGCGGGCAGGAGGAGGACGGGCATCCAGCCAGCAGAAGACGTCTGATGGAGGGATTTAGGTCTTTAAATAAAGCAGTGCATGCTGTTTTAAAAGCTGAAAGGGAGAACAGGGAAGATTTAAGAATGGTGGGAAAAGGAGAGAAGAAAAATGACTGCCCTTCTGTTGGAGTTCTTGGGAATACTTCACTCGTTCTACGTAACTCATGTGCAATCTGAGGTGTGGACTGAAGGAAAAGCTATTCTCACTCCATCAGCGAGATTGCATCATCGCCTTGAAAACAGACCAGAATTCCTTCCCAGGAAACATGCACTGGGATTTATTAATTCTCTCCCAAACTCAGATTATGATGAAGTTTACATGGGTTAAACTGGCAAGAACATCATTTCTCATCTTCAAGAGCACAGGAGAGCTGTAAAGTGGGGATTTGTATGGAAAATTCAGCTGTGGTGGAACATGTGAAATTGTGCATATCCACTATCCCTGGGAGGACTAGGAAGAGCCAAAAATTGGGAAGCAGCGAAGCCAAAGCAGGGCAAATTCCCACCTCCTGTTGTCCCCAGAAGTGCAGCACCCCACAGAGCAGCCTGGGGAGCTGGCCGTGGGGAAGCGTGGCTTCAACGGAGTGATGCCCGTAGGGGAGAGGTGACAGCCACCTCCTGGGAGCTTGTGGGGCGGCAGGGGCACCCCCGGAGCCACCCTGCCTCATCCCCCCCGCGGGGCAGAGACAGCCCTGGTGTCCATCTGCCCGGCCCCAGGGCTGCCCTGCAGGAGCTCTGCCCGTCACAGGCTGAGCAGAGCCGGGGGCACTCGGAGCAACACCCTCTTACCCACGGCAAGAAAATCCCCCCTGTTCTCCAGCGCCACAGCTACGCGGATCGTTTCAGAGAGGGGCTGGGACACCGGTCTCCTGCCTCACGGTGCCATGGAGAGGGGTTTTATTTCCTTCTCTTTAGCTCGCTTGGGCCAGGGTCAGCCAAAGTACAGCCTGCAGCTGCTCGCTCCTTTGATTATTGATGAGGATTAGGTTTTATTTTTTATATACAGCTCTTTAGGTGTGCAAGATATTTCACACAAATACACAAGGACAGGGCTCTGAAGAGTTTATACAGCCCAAACAAGTCACAGCACAGCTCGTGAAGACACAAATACGATTAAAGGCTTATTGGTGTAAGCTCCATGTGTATCTTACTAGGTGGACAAAACGTAGGTTGCTTTGTGTGGCCTTTTTTCTGAAGGCAAAGGGTCATTTTTATGCATGACGCTTTAACCTTTTGTTATAGCAATCTGTGGTTTCAAAGCCTAGCTCACAGGACTCCCATATCCAAGCTTGGCGAGGAGATTTGCTTCAAAAATAGCTTGTGAAAAAGGTTTAATTCAGATTAGCACTTGGGAAATAAACATTATTGGGTAAAGGGCAGAAGATGGCCCTTTGCTCTTGCTCCAGAACAAAGCCTGCGCTCCTGCAGCTCTGCCTACAGGATTGATAACCAGCTGCAAGGATGAGGGAATACTTTCCCAAGCTTTCTAAGCCCTTTATTCTCCCAGGAGTAGTCCCCGGGGTCAGGCAAAGAGAACAACAGGATTTGCCCCAAAACACAGAGAAATTGTGCCCTTGTACTTAAAAAAGAAAAAACAAAACAAACATTAATGTAGTATGCTTTGTCCTGCTGTGTCATCTCTCTGCTGCTGGCACCTCCTTTAGGGTTACAGCTACATCCAGTGCCTGTCACCCCATTTCTCACTCTGGCCCTTCCCTCCAGCTCCCAGCGACGAGGGTGATGGCCAGAGGCGGCCTCGCGGGGGGGGGGGGGGGGGGGGGGGGGGGGGGGGGGGGGGGGGGGGGGGGGGGGGGGGGGGGGGGGGGGGGG